>JAQPPZ010016334.1:7500000-8750000 GCA_028583015.1 Wollemia nobilis | reverse complement strand
TCTTAGCTAACACTAAGATTTATGATGGGTTTCAATTTATTAATACATCCATGTTACCTAACATAGGTAAGGCTAAAGTAAGTCCTCATACTTAGGGGCCTTAGTAACTTTCTTTGGCATAGGGGTCTTCAAGCCCATATATAATTTTAGTCTAGGGTTGTCACATCTATCTATTCCCGTCCCTTTCTGTAGTGTTCTCAGCTTAGGAGTCTTGTAAAAATTTACTTGCCTTAAGTGGAGAAATTTCAATAGAATAATTTCTTATATAGACTTTTAAGTTTGACAAAGTCATTGCTCTATTTGCCAAGTCACCTCTATTTTTCAATTATTTTCATGCATGCATTTTTTACACCCCTTATTCTATAATTTTCCTTCAGTTCCCCATATTCCTTAATATATAAAGGTTTTAGACCCTAATTGAATATTTGGACTAATTTCTTGGTGCAAGGAATAATCATGTGACCTCAATTTGGGACCAGGTGTCCTCTTATTTGATCCATAAAATATTTTATCAAACACATGCCAAAAAGAGGAGGCACATCAACAACTACTACATCTTGTAACACCACAATATTTTGGAATTCATGTATTATCATAAAAAAATTCTTCATAAGACCAATTGCCTTCACTAGTACCCCTTTGAAATGAAACAATATAGATTCTATTTGGCTAAGGGTTAAGCCCATGCTCTTGCAAACTTCCTAGGGCATAAATGTAACCTTAGCTTCTGTATCTACCATGCAATTATGTACAAAGTACCATTCCAAGCAAAGGGATACAAATAAGGGGATGGTTTGACAACTTTCCATACTAAATGATGGCCTTTATATCACTAGGTTCTAGGGGTTGCCATATTTTATCAATTCTTTAAGGACCAATGTGACTAAATCCACCCTTTATGATACTAATAAATCTCATCTTAGGTCCCTAATGTTTCTTACAAGATCAACCTTTGCTTCACTTAATAATTAAAGCCTTGAGGTTGGTTCAAGTTCTCAAAATAGAACTTTGAATAATTTCTAAAATTATTCAGTTATTTATGCCCTTTGTGTCTAAGTCATAGCTAGAAAATATAACATTATATACACTTCAATCCTCCATAGATTTAATGGTTGTATATTAGTATCTGATATTTGAACATTGACCATAAATCTACTCTTTCACTTTGTGTGTGCAAATTTTGAGCATGATAAACACACTATTTTCTATTACTTGTTGATTGCTAATGAGAGTTGTCATATTTTAGAATGATTATCTTGAATCCATTGTAAAAACTACCATGTATTCCATTACTAAGAATTTCTTTAGATACAAATGATGTTGATGACTTATGTTTGCATAAGCTCTACTAAGCAACATGTATTCATACATAGTTTTTACTTTGAGTCCCCCTTTTATGATATCATCATAACAACACACTATTTGGTCTTCTGTAGTACACTTGTCATGAGATTTTATTTGTCTAAGAGAGTTACCCTTCCATATTTTTTATTTCTTTAGTTAATTTTTGAATTAGTGCCTTTAATCCTTGTTCTGTCTAGGGTTGATCCACATGTAAAATAGGGGTGTACTCTCATATGGGTGGGTAATATGGATACGACCTTGAAACTTCACAATAGGTACATAAAGTATGCTTGGAAGTGAAGCATGTGAGTAATTTTAGATAGTTGGACATATGGTATTTCCAGGAGGGATTTTACTAGCAGTGATAAGCATATTTTTTGCTAATATGATCTCTTAAAACCCTATGGGAATATTTTTCTTTAGACTATTGAATTAAAAGGTTCAAGTTAGGGTTGAAGTTATGTATATAATAAATGTATGGTTGGGAATGAGAAGGCTGAATATCTTGTGAAATTCTCTTCCAATTCCTTTTGAATAAAGTATTGAAGTTGAAAATGCTTTATAAGGAATTCTATGAATAGAGGAGAAATGAGTGAGTAGCAGAAATGGATCTCTAAGGGCATCGAAATCTGTGATGAGAGATATGGATATTTTATCCAAATTTCTAATACTCTTATTTTCTAAATATTAATACCATAACAATACTTTACCTCTAAAATATTGAACAAACAATCTAATCATTATATATTTAAAGAAGATATTGTATATATTAGCTAACATAACTAAATCTTGACAATGTTCATAAGTTAATTTTGATTACCATATTAACTGGGGAGATATTTTAGAGAAGCCTTAAGTATTTCATGGAGGATTGGTATATTGAGGGGACTTGTGTCATACCAAAATAGACATGATTGTTGGTCAGGAGAATTTTCTTGTTATTGTAAGATCAAGCATGCTTCTTCAGGTAATTCTAGCTTCAATATTTAGTGGAGTTACTAAGTGAACATACATTCTCTACTTGTGAGGTCAAGACTATTTATTGCATCTTAAGCTCTCCAGGAAGGTAAGATAAAAAGGCATAATATATCCCACTAGAGATGCTAAAAATAAACTATTGACATAAATTATTACTAGTCTATGCATTTCAAATGGGACTTAGAATTTAGCCAATAGTTTTTGGATGAATGAGATTTATGTCAATTCAACCTATGGAGAAGGTTGGCTCCTTGTAATTTTTGTGAAGTAAAAACAAGGTTTTAAGCTAAAATTAAAGATATGAAAGGGTTAAGATAAGGTAAGGGTTTAAATAAATTATTAAAATGTGGATGAGATATAGTGTAACATAATTGGACATTACTATATAACAATCTAACACAATCAATTTAAATGATACTTAACAAACCAACCATGATTAGATGCAATTAAAAATTTATTCAAATTCAATTACATACTTTAATTATTCCAAAGACTTAAATGAATATCAATCCAACAATGATCCAATTAGCAAAATTGGCTTTAATAGAATAAACTAATCATAAAAGTGTAACAAAAATGACTTCAATAAAAGATACATTCATAGAAACCTATAATTACACAATAAAGGAGGCCAAAAAACTATCACTTATCACTAATTGGTAGTAATATTACATACAAGAATCTAGGAAAATACGAATTGATTGAAGTAGCTAGTTATTAAATAGAAGAATGGAGCAGCAGAGCAACAAGGAGAATGGAGTGGGCGGGAAACCAGGTTTTCAAAAATATGGTGCTAGGAAGAACAAAAGAAAGGTTGGTAGGTAGGATGGTAGGAAGGATTAGGATGATAGTAAGGATGATGGAATAGATGTAGAGGATGGATGACTAGAAACTATTAAGATCCTCAATCGGACTAAAGCTCTTTGGGGGGAAGAACCTCCCGACACTGGGCCCCTTTCCCAACATCGAAAGTGACCCATGTTTGGTCCCACCAAGGAAACATCCTTTGAAAGTGCAGTGTCAAAATGAGGAAGCAATGGTCATGAGTCTTCTATAGAAACCCTCATTCCTACTGACAAGAAGGACATTAACATCCCGGACTGTATAACTGAAAAATATCTTTCAATGGAAAAGTATGCATTGGTGGGAAAGTTTGTTGGGGGAAGGCCAGATATGGAAACCATCCATAGATGGGCCTTCTACAAATGGAAAATTTTATAATGTACTGAAATCATAGCTCTATCTAGAGGGTTATTTATAATAATATTGAGCAACCATGATGACACCAATCACATCCTCACTGGAGGCCCGTGGTTCCTTGGTCGTAAGAGCATGTTCCTTCGAATATGGGTTGTAGATTTTGATCCTGAAAATTAGGATATCAACTATACCCACATTTGGTTTTGTATTCCTAATAGTGATGCATAATAATATCACAAATAATGATGATGTTGTGAGGTAACTATAGGCCCAAAAAGGGCACATCCTCAGATAATTTTAAAAATTATTCTAAGGCATGGATATATCTATTTCAATGAGGACATAGAGTATTTTAGAGAGGATCCATGCAAGATAACCAATTCTGCTCAACACTTAGTATTTTTTGAGAAAATTTGTTATTCCACTCGAGACAGTGTATTTTGGAGTGGACTTTGGTAGGTTCTCAATTCGTAAAACTTTTTTAGCTTCACTAAAATCAACACAATAAAAGTGTGGAATGATGATTCTCTTTTATTTTGTGCGCTCTAGTGACTAAGTACTGAAAGGCTCAATTCTGCTAGATCCCAAGACTAAAAGTAGAGAGGAATGGAGATAATATCATTTTACACTACTTTTAGTGTGAAATTATGACAAAAAGGCCAAAAGTGTTGTAAAAGTAGTGGAATGATTTCAAAGACCATTTGCATTTCTTGTAGAGCAGATTGGCAATTTCATTGTCAAACCTAGTTGAAGATGATGTCAGAAGAATTTTTAAGCGGATTGCAACTTGTGATTTATACCGTTAATACTAGAGAGAAGAGTTAAATGTTTTGAAGACTAAGTGGACTAATACTAGATCTGATTCCACTCACAAACCAGAGTATTTCTTGCTAGAATCTGATTCTACTGGTCAAAGCCATTGAAGATGATGTTAGCATCTATAAAAGTGTGGAATGGCATTTTTTCTTTCTCATAGATTTGCAGAATATTTTAGATTTTTAATCACTACCGTTCACCAAAAAGCATCAATGGTTAATATTATGCTGACATTATCAAATTATTTAAAAGCAAATTCTTGTTGGATTAGTGAAATAGTCAGTTTGAAGGTGGGAAGGCAAAGCATCGAAGGGTTTTCAATATCAAGAGCTAGAGTGGTTACAGATCTACGATGGGATGGATTTTCCAAGAATGATGAGCGGTCCAGATCTATTTCATAGCACCAACCACCATCAATGAACCAACAAGTTGTAGAGCTAAGCTACCATGGTAGATTACTCACAGTAGATTTCTAGGACTTCACCATCTAATGAGATAATGCCAACAAAACTCTCTCTTGAGTTGTAAAATTGTAATCTTTGTAATGTCTCCTTAATATATTTCATTTGTCAAACTATAAATAAAGGTCGAAGCCTCAGTTTTAAGGGTTGGATCTAGTGCGTTTGCATGCCCTACTATAAATATTCTTTTGGAAACTAATGGAAGGAGCATTACTCTAATTTTGTACTCAATAATGTTTTAACTTTGCTATATTTTGTGCAAGAGGTTCAAAGCTATGAATTGCATTTCTATCAATGCTCTAGCAGTTAGTTCATTCCATTTTATTGGATTAATAGTTGTGAAAGTAATTGAAATTTATTCATAGTTAGATATTTTTTGATAGGGAGTTTATTTCTGCTAAATCTGATTATTGGTCAATTCTGCTAAATTGGATTATTAGTATATTGGATATTGGAATTACTTTCTACAACATATATCTATTTTGTACTTAAATTTATGAAGATTTCTTGGTTTTAGGTGTTGCTAATTTTGAGTGATGAGACATTGGAAATAGTTTGCGGGAGATTTTTTTTGTACTTGCCTATGTTGTTAGCCTATCCAACCATTATTTTCATAAGCTCTCTAACCCTAAACATTTTTCTAACCCTTTTATTCAAACCCTAATTGAGCTTTAATTGTGTCAAAACCCTACTAAGTTGATAAGGAACCAACCTACACTGGAGTTTGGGCTGAATTAACATTAGGTCCATCCAATGTTGAGTGTTGAGGTGTGACTATCAGGTGCATTCCTGGATAGAAAATTGGAAGATAGACAGTCACAGTATCAAGTAAAACTTGATGTCAATTTGGTGCCCAATAGTTTTTAGCATGCTCTGTGGGACTTGTTTGCAATAAACACTAAAACCCATGATATGCTATATTTTATTATCTTTACTCGAAGGTATCAAGAATTGGTGAATTATCTTGACCTTGTTAAGAAGAGAATAGAAAATTCACTTGGAAACTCCCTGGATTTTGAACCTAGAAAAAAGTTTTATCCCTATAGGTCATAGTTTTTCATGTATACTAGGTCATTCAAGAGGAATAACCCCGACTCCTTTTTCTATTATGAGTTACCTTATAGAGGGTCTACTATTATAAGAAATTTAGACCAATATTTTCATTCAAAAGAAAATAATCCTAAGGAGAATCCTACATTTAATCCTAAATTTAATCCAATAGCACCTCCAATAGGAGTTACACCTAGAAACATGGGACAAAATGCAGTCCTAAACCAGCCCTTGCAGAAGTACCCCGGTTGGAACACAATTTCCCTCATTATACTAGTCCACATGCATGACATTCCTCAAGCTATGTCTAAGGCTATTACCACTTATTATGGATCTGGAAAAACTACATATGAGCACTGCCAATATATTTTGAATCTGGAAGTAATCCACAATATAAAGAATGAAGATATTATTGTAAGGATTCTAGCCCTGTCCTTTAGAGAAAATATTTTTCATTGGTTTAGGAATCTTGAGGACAATACAATAACCTCAAGGGAAGAACTGGTTGAGCCCTTTGTGGAGGAATTTAATTAATTTGTAGATCATTTTTCCCTCCTTAAATCAGTTCACGTCTATGCAAAAACATCAGCAAGAAACTATTTTATATTTTAATCTGAGGTTCAACATAACCTAGAAAATAATTCCTCCTACAGCTATACCAGCTACAAGCCTTGCTTATATGTATTATATTAAATATCTTGGATCAGAGCTAGGCCTGCAAACCCAACAATAGAGAGTAGATAAATTTCCACAGGTCTATAATGCAAATGTTCATGCAGAAAATGTCCTTATTAATGTGGGGAGATTACCTCCAAAATTTGTGTTACCTTACAATTTGGAAACCACTAATATCCAAAGCCAATATACTTATTAATATTATATGGACCCCCCTCAATTTTCATTCCCATTATCGTAGATGACTCCCATTCCTCATCCTTAGGCACCATATGTCATAGGTCATTTCCATCCACTTCCTTCTCAAACTCCTAAAGAATTTTCTATCATCCTTGATATACAAAATACATTGAAAACTCTTAGCAATAAAATAAATTCAATGGAGAATAGAGAAATGGAGAGGTCTCAACAAAGTATATTTCCATATGTGAATAAATATCAAATATTTGGTTCTAGTAACAATACTAGGGTTAAAGTTAATGTGGCATATGAAGAGCCTGGATGTTCTTCGGAAATAAGTTTGGTGAATATCTAATTTTTGGTGTGTAATGATCCACATGATTCAAAATATTGTGTTATGTACCAATACCATGTTAAAAAAGCTATGGATCAAGTAGAAAGAAATTATAAAGGAAGGGTGAACATGCTATGACAACCTGACCAGATCATGGTTGGAAAATATCTTGATGAGGATGGACCAATTGTTGTCATGACATGGTCAGGTAAGAAAAAATTGCAAGTAGATCCATAGAAGATGGGTCAATTTTAGGTCTCCTCTTAGAAGAAGAGTGATCCACCTCCCTAGAGCAATAACACTTTCCCTATTCCCCAAGCCAAGGAAAAATAAAATAGTCTTACCAAAATATTTGAGAAATAAAATGAGGGAGATAGAATAATTCTACAGATGAAGCCCAAAAGAGGCTTAGATTTCCCTCCATTACTAAGAGGTAGAGAATTTAAGACACTCAACAATATAAGAGAAAATATGGTGAGCTAGAGATAAGTCCTGAGATACCCACCTTGGCTAAATTTTAATACAATATTGTGGAGGAAATGAAGAAGATACCATCAAAATCTAGTCTATACTATATCCTCTTCATTCCTGGCCAAATAGACATGCTAAAATATTCCTTGAACAAGTATCTATAGGATACACATGCCACCACAATCCTTAGCATACCCTTTAAAAAGAAATAAATTTCCCTTGTTTTAAAGAATAAACCTTCCCCTTTTTACATTTCTTTAAGTATGGAAGGTTGAATTGTTTGAAATTGTATGATTGACTTAGGGGCATCTACTACAATTATGCCTAAAGTATTTTTCAAGGATATGGGAATGGAATACACCAGATCCTACCCTTGAGTTCTAAAATTAGATGGGACACCTATGAAGATAGTGGGAGTAATCAAGGATGTCAGCATTTGAGGTAACTATGGTACAATAAATAGTACTGGTGGATCTAGAGGCTTATTTTGTCTTATATATTTCAAGATATTTCACTGCAAATTTGGGCGGATGCATGTATATGGACTATTCTAGCATGGTCAGTCCATTCAAATGAAAGAGGATAAGAATAACACCTAAGAAGCCAGTGTCTTACCAGATTGAAAATTTTTAAGTAGACATGTGTAATCTCACTCTAGAGGAATTTGAATTAGTGGATAAATTCAAGTAGCTGGAAATCAAAGATGAACTACCTTTCAGAGAGGATTACAACCAATTTTTGATAGGTATGGGCACATATAATATTTCTGTAGAGATAGATAAAAAGGTTCCTACTATATCTAAGATAAAAAAAACATGGACCATGCATTTTTATGGTGCTAGATGTATAAATGGTGCTGGTGCTGGTGTGGTATTACAGTCCCAATCAGAAGGAACAAAGACTTTTTCCCATAGGTTAATATGATCATGCACTAATGATGTTGTAGGATATGAGGATCTATGCCTTGGACTAATGCAAGCTTATAACATGGGAATTAAGATATTAAACATATATGGTGAATCTAAATTGATAGTAAATTAGGTAAGGGAAAGATGCAATAGAAAGAACCATTACCTGAAAGTATATAGAAATAGGGTATGGGATTTGATGGAATCCTTTCATAACCTAAACATAAATTTTATTCACAGAGGAAAGAATAATTTGGAAGATTCCTTAGAAGTATGGGGATCTAACTTCAACCCTTCTATAGACATAAGAGTTAAGAAAGACAAAGGGATCAAAATGTTTTTCAGGCCTGTAGTGCCTGATAAGAATTTTTTTTGGTAGGTCTTTGATAGTGATGAACAAATCATTGATTTTATGGTGAGATAATTTTGTCTATCCATTTTTCAATAGGAAACCTAGAAGAGATTGATCAATAGGATGTTATTAAAATTTAAAACAATCACATACCTAGAGGTTTTGTCACTTTAGAGAGTGTGTTTGACAATGAATATGGGAAAGAGATTAAACCCATGGAATTCAATGAGAAAATATATAAATAAGTTGAAATAGAAAAAAAAATGATCGAAAGTGGCATCCCTTTTGGGATGTTTTCCACAAATAAAAAAAAAAGTTGAAATAGAAAAATAAAAGAAGCTCAAGGTTGGAATCTGATGTTATCTAAATGAAAAATATGATATCAAAGACTTATTCTAGAAGTACCAAGACATTTTAGCTTAGTCATATGAGGACCTCAAAGTATATGATAAGAAGGTTATCCAACACACCATTGAGTTTGAGCCTAATGCAAAACCATTCAGGCAGAAACAAAGGCCTATAAATCCTAGAATCAAAGCCATAATTAGAGAAGAAATTTTGAAATTTCTAAAGGCTAAGATCATTTATCTAATAAAACATTCAACCTAGGTAGCCAACTTGGTACTTGTATGGAATAAGAATGGTGAAATATGCCTATGTGTAGATTTTAGAAATATCAATCAAGCATCACTTAAGGACCACTACCCCCTCTCATAGATTGATCGAATCTTGCAGATTGTGGTAGGGGAATAAAGGTTCTCATTGTTAGATGGTTTCTATGGATATAACCAATTTTGGGTGAAGAATGAAAATTAGTTCAATATAGCATTCACCACAAAATGGGGAACCTTTGCATATCAAAGAATACCTTTTGGGTTATCTAATGCAGGGACCACATTCCAAAGAGCAATGGACTATGATTTTGGGTAAATTATTAACAAGGTCATTCTAATCTATTTGTATGACATGATTGTGATTTTCCATGATAAGCAGGAC
Organism: Wollemia nobilis; assembly: GCA_028583015.1. Classification (NCBI taxonomy): domain Eukaryota; kingdom Viridiplantae; phylum Streptophyta; class Pinopsida; order Araucariales; family Araucariaceae; genus Wollemia; species Wollemia nobilis. Next base: position 8,740,235 of record JAQPPZ010016334.1, on the reverse strand, counting down.
CACTTAGCACACCTAGAATAAGTTTTCTAGAAGTGCAAAGAATTTGGAATCTCCCTCAATCCTAAGAACTCATTATTTGTAGTCCATGAGGGAAATTTTCTAGGTCATTTGGTCTCAAAGGAAGGTATGACCATTGATCCAAATAGAATAAAATCCATCCTAGATCTTCCACTACATGTGAACAAGAAAGCCTTGCAGTCCTTCTTTGGTAAGATAAAATATGTTAGGAAATTCATCTCTGACTTTGCTCAGAAGGTGAGGCCTATATCTAAGATACTGAAGAAGATGCAGATTTTAAATGGACTAAAGTAATAAATCAAGCCTTTTAAATAATCAAGTAGTCCATTGTTGTAACTCCAGTACTAGTCAGTCTAGATTTTAGTAAAGACTTCATTCTTTATGCTTATGGAGTTGAGGAAAGCTATGCATCAGTGCTCATCCAGAAGAATGATCAAGGAGAAGAACACCCCATATTATTTTGGAGCTAGACTCTTCATGAATATCAGGTTAAGTATAATTTCATTGAGAAACAAGTATTTGTTGTAATGAAATCATTAAAAAAATTAGGTAATATTTGGTTCAAAGTAAGACCTTGGTGTATGTGGTTCATTCGGATGTAAGAAGTTTTATTTTACAAGAACTGGGAGACAAGAGAGTTGATTGGATTACTAAAATACAAGAATATGATGTGGAAATTCATCCTACTAGGCTGGTAAGAGGTAAATCCCTATGCCAAGGTCTGATAAGAGCAATAGTTTTAGTAGAAGTGATAGATTTTCAGTCCACAATATATTATCAGACTGAAGAATTATAGTCAAGTGAATAAGACTGGATAGATCAAAAAACTAATTACTTTAAAACTAGGGTATGCCCTAATGATATCAATGCATAATAGAGAAGAAGATATAGAATAAAATATTTGAAGTATGTTTTACTTCCAAAAGGTCTGTACAAAAGAAACCTTGATGTAGTTCTCCTTAGGTGCTTAAAATATGATCAGAAACCAAAGGTCATAGAGGAGTTCCATGGAGAACTATATAGAGGACACTCCTTAGGGAGGGTAACAACTTTGAATATTATTATAGTAGGCTATTATTGGCCTACCATATTTGTAGACACCTTCAAAGTAACTAGAGCCTATGATAAATGCTAGTTACATGTAGGGAGGACAAGGAATGCATCACTCCCCTTAAGCCAATTCAAGTGGAAGAACCCTTTCAGCAATGGGGTTTATATTTCATAGAAGTTATCAATCCACATTCCTTAGCTAATCACAAGTACATTCTAACCACTACAAACTACCTCACCAAATGGGTAGAAGCTATTCCTACAAAGAAATCATACCAAGAAGTGGTGATTAATTTTATGGAAATATTGATTTCAAGGTTTGGTGTTCTAGAAGCCTTGGTGAATGATAATGGCCCAACTTTCATAGGAGAAAAATATATTGAGTTTTCCAAAAATTATGGCATTGCCATAAATAATACTTCAATTTACTACCCCCAAGGAAATGTACTTACAAAATCAACCAACAAAAATTTGTTTAGTATTTTGAGGAGATCATTAGAGGGTAATAAATTAAGTTGGCACCTATTGTTGAAGAAATCTTTGTGGGAAGACAAAATTACTACTAAAAATTCCATCAATACCTTCCCTTATGCCTTAGTTTATGGCAAGGAGGTAGTGTTACCTATCCATTTGGAAATTCCAGCACTCAAGCTAAAAAACACAGAAGAGAAATCTAAAGAAAATCCAGTGGAAATAAAGCTGACACACGTGCTAGAAGAAAAGAGGACTCAGGCATATGAAAATTTATAAAAGCATTTAGTTGACATCAAGGTATGTTTTGAAAAGAATGTAAGGTTCAAGAAATTTCAAGTTGGATATTTTGTCCTCAGGTGGAATGTTGAAAGAGCTAAACTAGGACATCATCAAAAGTTTGAATCCTTTTGGAATGGTCCTTTTAAGATAGCAGAGGTTAAAGAGACCAATGTTTTCTAGCTTGAATACCTTGAGCGAAACATACAACTAATTCCAATTAATGGTTTCCATATTAAACTCTATTTTGACTAAGCTATAGCTCATTGTAATATATGTACATACTTTGTATCATATCCTTTCATTTTGTATTTCAAGTTTTTTTTTGATGAAATATTGTATAAAAAATTAAAAAAAAAAAAGAATAAAAGGAAAAGTTGCAAATAAAGTTAAGTTTCAAATTAGAAAGAAACAAGTTTCCATTCCGTACTCAAATGTACTAAGCAGTGGAATTATGAGTGAGATCCAATCCACACTCAAATGAACTCAAGAGCCAACGGAATGCCACATGCACCTATTCCACACTTAAAGAGACTAAGGTGGCAGCAGAATAACAAAGGTTTCTAATCCATCGGGTTCACAACTACCTTTGAGAAAAAAATAAATATTATGTCGTGCCACTTCCTAAAAGGGTAAATGTACACAAATTAATGCTCAGGTTTCCCACAACACTCCAATGGAAAATAAAAAGGATGAGTGACACCGCAAGGGCATGGAAGGTGTTTGAAATTCACCCAATCAAAAATTAGTATGGCATATCCAAGCTACCTAAAGGAATGAGTATAATTTGAAAAGTGTGCCAACAAACAGTTAGCATAGTGGACAAATTAATGGTGGAGGGTGTGCATGCATGAGAAATTAAAAGTATTAAAACACATAATGTGCTTTTTCAACAAAGAGTAGCGTTCACTAAGTGAAAGAAAATAAAATGATAGTCAAGTATTATCTACAAATTTTAGAGAAAGCATTTCAAAAATTGATTGCATAAATGGCCTCTAAAGACACACAAGAAGATGGAACATTGATAAAAGAAGTGGGGCATTACATCGATAGAAATCCATGGCCAACATCGAGCTGGTCCTCATAAAGAGAATGAATCTCAGAAGGAATATCAACAACAAATACAAGAAAGGAGCAGCTTTGTCACCCCAAGGTAGATGTACCATTCTCTCCTTCTTGTATTTTTATATCTATGATTCAGTCCATCATTTTCTAGAGTTGATAGCAGTTATCATCAAATTTTATGACAAAAGGGCAAAAGCAGTAAATACTGCTAGTGGAAAAACCCTATTTAGTATCACTATAAATGCCTATCACAAAAAAATTTCCCTAGGAACAGAGCCACACGTAAGACCAAAAGAGTTTAAAATATTCGAGCAAGCTAGGTGTTAATCTTTGCAGAAGCAAGCTCATGATGGTGAGCCTTTCAAAAAATTGGTCTATGATCAATTCAAGGACATTAAACCCAAGAAAGGATTGCCCAAATCCCTAATTTTTGTTGAGCGATTTGTCCACCCAGATCTCTATTCCATGTTAGCTTGTATGGAGGGTTTGGATTCAGATCGAATGGTGACAAATTGGAAAATAGCCACTGCATATGGCATTTACAACAAGAGAATGTATGAGAAAGGTGCTAAAAATAAGGGTGTTAGGGTTATCTACTTTTATTGGCCAAATTTCCTTGCTCAAATAATACATGAGCAATTAGTGAGAATGAAAAGGATTTTTGACACACCCTATGTTTGGCATTGTTCAAGCCTAGTTTGGATGTTCTTTGTTGCTGTAAAGGATATGTTACCCTGGATTCCCATAAAGTTAAATAATGACTAGGGAGACCCCATTCTTGTTTACTATTGGACTTCTCATCTGAGGAGCACTAAGTCTTTTTATAGATTTAACTTGGAATTTTTAGGGCCAGCATTGAAGATAATGTATGGGGAATTCCCGAGGCTACCACCATTGGCCAAGAAATTGTAATAACAGAAGGTGCCAGAGAAGAATATTGGTACCTCCTTATAGAAAGCATAATAATTAGACTATATGGCTTCATTGGTAAGCCTTTTCTACTGCCTCATTTTGTTATTGATATATCATTTGCCCTAGAATATTTGAGGCAAGCAGAGTTCATTAATATGAACTATGGATCTGGAAGGATGAGAAGGTGTTCGTTGAACTACCACAATGTTAATGATATAAAAATTACCAATAAGTGTCAAGGCAAAAAAATTGACCAATATCTCGATATGCTAGGCCTATTTTACATTCCCCAGAGATGGAGTTATGACTTGGATGATGTATTTTACAAAAGGAACATAGCCTTTAATGGTGAAAAGGCCTATAAATTTGAGAAAAAATCTAGGCCTCATTTTTAACAGGGCAAAAATAATAAGGAAAATGCTCTTTTGGAGTGGAATGTTGCCAATATGGAACAACTTCCTCCATGGTTAGACTTCTATGAGCAAATTGTTTATTTTGATCTAGACAATAATGAAAAACATCGATTGTAGGAGTCTACCATCAAAGAAGTTGAGAAAAAAATATATAAAAAAGAGAGAAATTAGTTGTAAGAATCTACCTTGGGAGGCATTGAAAGTAAAAATAAATTAAATGAATCCAAGATAGATGACTAGTGAAGGATGAGAGTTGAAATTGGTAAAGAGAAATTCAAGTTTGGATTGAAAATTGACAATGAATTTTTTGATAAATATGAAAAGAATGTCACAACTTGAAAAGTAAAATATCCAATGAATATAGAGCTAATATATAATAAGTAATGAACAGTGTTAGATTCCCCATACCCACCATCACAAGAAGAGGCTCAGGAAGAAGGATTTGATACTCCATTAATTGTTGCTAAAGTTCTGAAGACATTTCAGCCTTCAACTAAAAAAATAGAGAAATTTTGAAAAGGGGTGCAGTTAATGAGTAATAAGTATTATTTTTATGAGAGAGATATTAGTACACCAATCATTCAGATGAAAATTAGGTCCAAGTGCCTAGCCCTGGGTGGACAGCCCTTGGATACACATATAGATTGGAATCATAAGAACAAGGACTTTGTGTTCACTCTATTTAGTTTTACCACTGCATCTACAATGGAATTAAATCCTATTGCTAAAGAAACACTTTAGGAAGAACCAGTACATGAAGGGTTTTCTAGAGAAGACATAGAAAGTGAGAAACAAACAACCTTCCAAGTATTTAAGAGAAAGGACAAAAGGGCACAAAAAATATCTAAGAAGGAGATTTCTAAAAATTAGAAGTTGGATAAGGAGAAAATTGTTAACATAACTCTTATTTTAGCTACAAAAAAGGTAAAATCAGTCAAACAATAGAGCACAGAGGTAGCTGCAGAAAACCCTACATTAGTAGGTGAAGGTATGGTCTATGTCCTCTCTTCTCCTCCTCCTCCTTCGGATTCCTTAAAGAAATATCCCTCCCTTTCTGAGAAAGATGTTGTAACAAAGGTGCCTTCTCCCCCTCATAGTTTACCACCTATTTCATCAGTAAATACTGAGGTCCAGGTAAACCCATCTCCTCCAAGGTCATATTATATTCCTTATTCATCATCTGACATTACTTCTTCATCATCTCGCAAAATTCCATCTTTGCCATTGCAACCACCTCCATCATATGAGAAACAAACTCTTTTAAGCACACCCACTCGACCTTATGTGAGTTGTGCTTCAATTTACATGAGTATACCAATTGCAACATCAAAAATGATCATAAATTCCACTGTAGTCACTTCTACCAAGCCACTGTCAATTGATGATTTTGCTCTGTCATACCTTATAACCTCTCCTCCTCATGTGAGTTTCATGCCCAAGCAATTTTACAAAAGGAGAAGAAATTTACATATAAAATCCAATATTTCTGGATAGAGAAGCTATCAAGAATTTCCAAGAGGATGGCAACAAAGAGGAGAAGCATATTTGTTGATCCAGTTTCAAGGCAAAGAACATCCAGATCCATAATTCCTTTTGTGAGTAAGCCTAAAACTGATATGATTGATCAAGATTATCATCTAGAGGAACATATAGACGATATTGAGTAGCTACCTATAGAAGATGAATTGGTCATAGCAAAAGCTCACTTGGATACTTTTTATGTCAAAACTAATATATACAAAGAAAATTTGGACAAGTTAGAGAGAAAAATAGAAAAGTTTTGGAAGACCATCAATAATCAAAGACAAGTGGAGAAATCTCTAAAAAGGAAAGCAAATAATTGGTAGGACAAATTTTAAGAGGCTAATAAAATCAAGAAGCAAATTGAGGAACATAAGAAGAAGAATGTTGAACAAGCTAAGGAGATACAGAGCTTGAAGCAAAAAATTCAAATTGAAAAGGCTAAGTATTTAGGTTTCTCTAAAGCTGGGCTAAAGAAAGTGAGAAAAGAAATATTATCTAAAATTTTGGAAAAATGCTTAGAGCTACAACCCATTATTGATTACATGGATGATTTTAGTCATTTACTTTAGAATATTCAGGAAGACCTGGATAGCTTCACTGGAGAACTTCAACCTATGGTTGTCCCAATTGAGCAAATTTATAGGTTAGTAGATAGAAGGCTCAGTTATACTGCTAAGCCTATTCTCAACAAAGAATGGAATATTTCCAGGTTGGCTTCTAGAGTTGTGGTAAAGAAGCACAAAGCTCCCCAAAATGCTTGGCTTTTGTTTGATAAAATTGAAAATGTGATTAGGGATGTGGTGGACATAAATAAGGAAATTATTTAGAATGATTTCAGAGGGCTATGGATAGAAGATAATACCTTGTTATCAGTAGAAGAGATTAAGAAGAGTAGTTTTGAGAGCCTTCAAGATGATTCTGATATTGATGCTTTGGAGTAACCAATTGATCAAGAACAGGATTCACAAATAATAATTGATTTTACCAGACTCAGAGATCTAATGGAGGACTTGGTAAACAAAGGAAGTGCTGCAAACTATGAGGATATTGGTGAGACAGAGTATGTTCATAAGCAGCTAAAAGAAACTTCCAACCCTTATGAAATAGTTTGGAAGTAGGCCCTATAAAATTTGAAGCTGATGGTCCAGCTATTTGGATAAGATAGTGAAGAGGAGAATAAAGAAAAAATTTCACTTGAGGAAGAAGCTGAGCAAGAGCAAGAGGATAATGTTGAAGAAGAGGCTCAGCAAGAAGAGGAAGAACTAAATAGAGCTTTTGCAGACCCTGAAGGGACACAAGAGTAGAATTTTTATTTTGTACATTTTGTAGTCATGTAGAATTTTTGTATTTTGTTTGATTTGTTTTTACTCTAACATTGTCAGAAGGAAATAATAAAAGCACGAGGTCAGAGAGATACAGAGAAAAAATTTATGTGAAGGTATTGATATAATTAATTTTTAAAATACCTATAAAGAGAGCATTGCTTTATTTTTGTTAAAGCATTGGTGCAGTTTTGAGGGAGTGGCAGAGATAGTTGTGTTTCCAGTATGGTCTTGATATGAATGTTTATCCTCTAGGATGTTCATACGATTTTTAGAGGGTAGTGTTCATATGGAAATTATTCTTTGAAGGATTCTTTTTAAGACAAGCATTTTTTACTTCTGATGACCAATGGATAAGACTCTAAGTTCCACGGATTTGCAAGAAAATCCACCTAGGAGGCACCAAAATGGAGGCCCAAAATGACGAAATCCGCAAAAAAAATTAAAATTATTCTAATGCATGGAAATATCTATTCCACTAAGGACATGGAGTATTTTGGAGTGGATCCATGCAAGAGACTTAATTCCACTCAACACTTAGTATTTTTTGAGCAAAGTTATTATTTTCTCGAGGCATAGTGTATTTTGGAGTGAACTTCACTAGGTTTTCAATCTTCAAAACTTTTTGATATTCGTTGATTTCATCATGATAAAAGTGTGGAATGGCTATTCTATTTTATTTTATGCACTCCAATGACTAAGTACTGAAAGGCTTGATTTCGTTGGGTCCCAAGACTAAAAGTAGAGCGGAATGGAGATAAACTCATTTTACATTACTTTCAGTGTGGAATGGCAACAAAAATGCCAAAGGCATTGTAAAAGTAGCAAAATGACATAAAAGGCCATTTGCATTGCTTGTAGAGTGGGTTGACGATTTTGTAGTCAAACCTAGTCGAAGATGACATTAACCTCATTTTTGAGTGGATTGCAACTTGCACTTTATGCCATGGATACTAGAGAGAAGAGTTAAATGTTTTGAAGACTAAGTAATTAGACTAAAGATAGATCCGATTTCGCTCACAACCTAGAGTATTTCTCAAAAAAAATTGATTCAGTTGGTATAATCCATTGAAGATGATGTTAGCATCTATAAAAGTGTGAAATGGTGTTTTGTCTTTCCCCACAACTTTACAGAATATTTTTGAGTTTTAATCACCATTGTTCACTGAAAAGCATCAATGGTTGAGATACTGCTAACATTATCGAAGTATTTAAAGATAGATTCTTATCAAATTAGTGAAATAGTCATTTTAAAGGTGGGAAGGTGAAGCATCGAATGGTTTTCAAGATCAAGAACCAAAGTGGTTAGAGATATATGGTGAAATGGAGTTTCTAAGAATGATGAGTGATCCAAATCTATTTCATACAAACTTAAGGCCCAACCACCATAAATGAACTAACATGTTGCAAAGTTGAGCTATCATGGTGTATTACTCATAGAGGATATCTAGGACTTCACCAGCCAATGAAATAATGTCAACAAAGGTCTCTACTGATCTGTAAAATTGTAATCTTTATAATATCTCTTTAATATATTTTATTTTTCAAATTATAAATAGAGGTCAAACCCTCAGTTTTAAGGGTCGAATCTAGTGTGTTTGCTTGTCCTACTATAAATATTATTTACAAACTAATGGAAGGAACATTACTCTAATTTTTGACTCAAGAACATGTTATCTTTGCTATATTTTGTGCAAGAGGTTCAATGCTATGAATTGCATTTTTGTCAATGCTCTAGTGGTTAGTTCATTCTAGTTATTGGATTACTAGTTGTGAAAGTAATTGAAATTATTTCATAGTTAGATATTTTTTTATAGAAAGTTTATTTTTGCTAAATTTGATTATTGGTCAATTCTCAAGAATTGGATTATCAGTATATTGGATATTGGAATTACTTTCTGCAATGCATCTCTATTTTATGCTTAAATGTATGAATATTTCATGGTTTTGAGAGATGGGACACTGGAAATAGTTTGTGGGAGATTTTTTCTATATTTGTCTATGTTATTAGCCTATCCGACCACTATTTTCATAAGCTCTCTAACCCTAAACCTTTTTCTAACCCTTTTATTCAAACCCTAATTGAGCTTTAATTATGTCAAAATATTGCTAAGTTGATAAGGAACCAGCCTACACTGGAGGTTGGGCTGAATTAACATTTGGTACATCCAATGTTGAGTGGTAAGCTATGACTAATGGGTGTATGCCTGGATAGAAAATTGGAAGATAGACAGTCACAATGTTAAGTAAAACTTGATATCAATTCGATGGCCAACAATAACTATGGAAAAAAAATTGAGCCTACTAGGGATTGTGGTGACGTAAAAGATACCAAAGGGGATACTATGGGTGCATCATGGTACGGTGTATAGCATCGAGTGTGATTTGTAAGGTTGATCATGCCAACTATACTGCATTAATGAGGGTCACATTGAACATTTATTAACCTATCAGGGTTACCCTTGGGAGTTTGACTGGGTTCCTTGGGGATTTGTCCACTTGTGTTTAGGTAATGGATTTTTATAGATACCCAAATTTTGGTTTTGTGGTGCGAAGGGGTTTGCAACCTGAATGGTACCCTAGTTAATGAGGTCTTGGAAAGGATCGTGCAAGGAGTGACAAGATTATATATCAAAGCTACAATATCAATGGTATGCATAGAAGGTCTACTCAATATACCCCTAAGGTTTGGGTTGGTTTGGATTGATGGGTCGAATGTCCACTAGGGTAATATGACCTACATTGTATAATCTCTAGAATAGAGATGACAAGGGCTTAGAGAGGGGTCAAATTGTGTTGTGGAAGCTATGGATGAAGGATACAAGGCTATTGTGGTTTAGGTGGAAGGGGTGCATTAGTTTTGAACAACTATTGCTATAGAGGGGAAGGTTGTGATATGTATGAAGAAGCTGGAGAATCTGCTTCTGCCTGATTATTTTTTGGTGGTCTAGGGAAGGGTTTTTTTGGTGCATTTTGGTTGAAGTGAAATTTGGAGTTGTATGATATTTTCTACCTAACCTTAATCTTGCCAAATTGGAATTTTATGTCCTCAATGACCTTGGCCTTAGAAATAACTTCCTAAAATGTGTATCTTTGATGAATGTATAAGAAAGTGGAGATATGCTTGTGACAACTCTTGAATAAGATTATAACTAGTTCTATAGATGAGAGGCTTAGAGCTAGATCATGGATGACCGATATCCATCGAGAGAAAAGTTTTGTAATGGGCTCATTGTCAACCTATCATAAGGCATAGACATTAGAGAAGTTAGTTTTATTATTGATATTAATGGAAAAATATTATAAGAATGAATTGACCAACTGCTCAAAGGTGAATAGGATATGGCATGAGAGCATGTTGTACCATTCAAGGGCTTATCCCCCAAGTGAGAGGAAGAAGTTATGTAACATGAGGGGATTGTTACTATGAAGCTGATAACAAGAAAAGTGGCAATTACTGACATGTTCACGAGGATCCTTTTTACCTTTGTACTTATCAAACTTTAGGATATTGAAGTGATAGGGGTAAGGAGGTATAAGAACTGAAGGGTGGATTGGATCATTGTATAGTTCATCGTATGTGGGTTTTTGTGGCCCATAACTAGATGTATAAATATTTAGCATCTTAACTTCTTGCAAAAATTGAAGTTTGGGTGCTAGAGGTGTAAAGGATTATGTTGAGGTAGTTGAAGCCTAAGAATGGGGTTGGTATTGGAGTTTTTGTTCTTCCTAATGTGGAGATGGAATGTATTGTAGTGATGCCTATAGATGTGACTGTTGAGTGGTGTAGGATGTCAAAGTTGATGGGATACCCTTTTGTGGAGTAGGCATATACTAGGAGTAGTAATATTGTGGTTACATGGTTTGTGGTTTTTGCACTAGGATCTATTGGAGAGGGGCCTTCTATAATGGTTGGGCCATAGGGGATGATGACCAAGAAGGATGTGGGATGAAAAATGTAGGTCTAGCAGGTAGTGGTGTAGGTAGTGGTGTCTTGATAGATGGTGCAAGTGGTAGGCAATATAAGGTGTGAAAAAATGGTACCTGCATATGAATAGAAGAGCAATAAGTAGAGAAGGTGGATAGATTAGAATAGGATTGGGGATTAGTGGGAGAGGATGAGGGTCATGGATCACAGGTAGAAATGGGACTAGAATACAGATCCCACAATTAAGGAGGTGGAGGAAGTCAAAAAATGGGAGTAAATGAATATGGTGGTGTAATAGAAGACAAGATACCATACATACTAGGAGGGTAGGATCTATGTATGTTGTTGATATTGTAAGTGTTCTGATGGAGGGGATAGTTGTGATACTACATCAAAATATGATATGAAGGATTTTTGAGAAAGTGGTGGTTGCAATATTTGAGAAGCATACTAATATGATGATTTGGGTGGTGTATATTATTGTTGTAAAGGAGTCTGTTGTGGGGGGATTTTACGTGAGGAAATTTGAGTACTCATATTGGAAGATGAGGGATATGATATTATCCCTACAATAGGGGTAAATTATGCAATCTCAAGGTGAGTACGGTTGAGTAAGGAAGATTCATTCTCAAAGAGGGACTAATATAGAATTTGAAAGAAAGGATGTGCAAAGGTAGGTGAGGTAGGTGGGGTCTCCTCATCGATAGTGAAGAAGGGATGTGGGTGTCCCAGAGCGATATAGATAACGTGATCATAGAATGTGGAAGGTATATTAGGTGAAGGTGAGCAGAGAAGAAGTGGATGATCTTCACCAAATGAAGTGGCAAGGATCTCACCTAGGATAAAATTCGTAACATGATACATAGTGTGTATTTGTGGTGAGTCAAAACTTGTAAGGAGGTCTTTAGTGAGTGTGGACTTACCCTTTGTGAGGGGGATGGACTGACTGGAAGTGGCACAAGAAGCCTCTTCTTAAATATGCACTTGCTCATATGCTTGACGATGAGTGACAAAAGGCATGATGTCATATACTATGAATTGGTGCTAAAAACTACTCAAAAATAGAAATCTAAGGTTCTAGGTGTGCTCTATGTGGGGTTTTTTGTGTAACCCTATGAAATTTATGAAGTTTATATGTATCAAAATAGATTTTATAGGGTGCTATGTGAATTGGGAGTTGTTTCATAGGTTGACTTAAAAATTGGGTCTAGACTATGAATTTTGATAGGAATCTATCAGTGATTGATTATGTGTGTCCAAAAAGTGGATTTTCTAGAAGAAAAGTGTGCTAAAACCAGTTTTGTGAGGGTGGAAAACAAGGCATAACTGGAATCAGTGCTAATAAACAAGAAATAAATGTAATTTTTATGTGTTTTGATTTTTGAAATATACCTCTAGAAAGTATCATAGAAAGTGGATGAAATTCTATAAATAACAAGAGTGTCATCGGCACAAAACCTTATGCAACACCCAAATATGTACATAATAGAATAGTGTTGCAATAGGTAGATGATGACCTAATGTAAAGGTTTAGTAAAATTATAACAAAATAATGAGGGAACTCAAGATGCTCTGATGAGTCTAAAAAGCCTCTCATGAGAAGAGGTGGCACTATCTAAGACCTGCTATCGACATACCCATTCTTTCACTTCACCCTATGGTAGGCTTAGTCAATGATGATAGTTACCTATTCATTGATTATATGAGCCTCGTGAAAAAAAATGTCTAACCCTATCCTACTTTGAAGGTCTCTTCTGATGATGAATTCTAGAAAACCAATCTCAATAGTAGAGGATTTTTTGGTGATGAAGTCTAGAAAACCACTCCTAGAGGTTACTATGGTGTCTAGGGGGTGAGCTGGTGGAAGGAGACAAATTCCAACATCACTAGTATCGAGTAATAGATTGGATATGAAGTCCAATATCACCACTATGTATGCCACGTGTGTGTGTGATGGTGTGTTTACTACCACTGGGGGTGAAAGCATAAAAACTAACTAAATACATTTTAAAAATGAAACTAATCCTAGATGTGTTTCCAAAATGAAACTCGATATAGATGCATTTTTAGAATGAAACTAGTCCTATGTACCTTTTTAGAAAATAGTAAGAAATCTATTCTATGAAATGTGCAAGCAAGTAGAGGGTAAGCATGTGAACAAAGGAAATAGAAACCCTAATATAAAGGCATGAAAGAAATTTGAAATTGATTTGTGCAAAAAGGGATTGAAATCTTATGCTAAAATATGTGAAAAGAAATTGAAACCCTAATCTAAAATAATGAAATAAATTTGAAATTGATTTTGCAAAAGGATATGTAAATACCAATGCTAAAAAATGCAAAAAGGAATTGAAACCCTAATCTACAAGCATGATAGAAATTGAAATTGATTTGTGTGAAAAGAGATGTAAATTATAATTCTAAAAGATGTGAAAAGGAATTGAAATCCTAATCTAGAAGCATGAAAGAAATTGAAATTGATTTGTGCTAAAAGAGATTTAAATACTAAAGATAAAAGATGTGAAAATAAATTGAAACCCTAATCTAGAAGCATGAAAGAAATTGAAATTTATTTTGTAGAAAGAGATGTAAATCCTATGTTAAAATATGTGAAAAGGAATTGAAACCCTAATATAAAAGCATGAAAGAAATTTGAAATTGATTTTGCAAAAAGATATGTAAATCCTAATTGAATTATTTGAAAATAAATTGAACTGATTAACCTAAATATGTTTTTTAAAAGCAAATTGAAAACCTAATCTAATGACATGGAAATATATTTTAAATTTGATTTGTGAATTTTAACAAAAATTGGAAAGATACCCTAAGGATTTTGGAAAGAAAAGTGAAACCTAATTTAGTGACTTGAAAGAAAATTTGACAAATTAATCCTAAATGTGATTTTGGAAAATAAATTTGACAAAAAAAATTGAAATGAAAGGAAAGGAATGCAAAAAATTTATCTAAATGCAACTTTGAAAAGATATTTGAGAAGAAATTTGACATGACTTAAAAGGAATTTGATAACTTAACCTAAATGCAATTGTGAAAAAAAATTTAAAAATGGAATGGAAATAAAATTAAAGGATTAGAAAACCCTGATCTAATTGATTTAGAATTGATTGAAATTAATTGAGTTATTTTAAATAAAAAATTCACACAATGACTTGATGGATTTGAAGTGGAAAATGGTGCATAAAAATATGATGAAAAAGTGGAGTTATAAGGAAAATACCTGACTTCTATTGTATCAGATAAACTTCCCATTGTCTCTACTATTGACTCATACAATTTCAAGTTATTTTTATGTTGTTTTGTTGAGTTCGTAGGGTGGCCTATGAACTATATGTTGGTTTGTATGTCAGGGGATGAAATGAGTGTAGAGGCTTGAACCCCTGAATCTGAGGGCTTGAGCTATGATTCAGGGATTTTTTGGGTTCTATTATGTATTTAAAGTACCTGTAACATCAATAGAAAACCAAAAATTGAGTTAGATTAGTTTGAGCACTATTCTAAAACAACAATAGTGGGGGTCCCACCAGGGGTGCCAGAATGAAGCAACTAAAAGATAGCCATTTGTTAAAACTAATAAAATATTATTCAAAATGTTGCTTTATTCATTTAGAGCTATAGGGTTACAAAATGAGTCTATATTTCAAAGGATATATTTATTCCCTATTCCCATCACAAATCTAAAGAATATGATGGTGTTTTTTGGATCTCCTCAATGAAGGTGGGCTTATGTGCGCATGTGCCATTGGTAGTATACTGGTGTATGTCCATTTGTACCTATTTTGGGATTGCAAAATGGTGCTAGTGTGTTTTGGGGCCTACCTTGGTCAAGCCCCATGATTATGCAGACAAATCAATTCAAATATGAAAAAAAAATATGATGAAAGTTAATAGAAATGTTATAGAAACTATAAAAAAATGTTTTATACCTAATGGGGTGTTGTAGACCTACTTTATGAATAGTTCACAGGGTGACCTATGAATTGGATCCCAAGTTTGTGGGTTGGGGGGTGAAATGGATTGTAGTTGACTTTTAATGAATATTTTCATTCCATATTGGGTCTAGGATTTGTTTGATACTAATTTTCAGAAGCAAAGTAGCAGAAGGTGATTCTAAAGTGATTTTAGTATATTTTGGATAGGTTGATTGAAAATGTGAGAAATATCAAATGAGGGAAATGACCCTCTATTTATAGGAAAAACCAAGGTCAAGGGGGGTATTTAAGTATACCACACCCTAGGGTCAAATCCTAGCATGTTTAGGTTAGGGTTTGTGAGGTTGTAGGCTTAGTCATCCTCTCACATGCCCTGAGAGAAATATCCTATCCTCACACATGTGTCAGGAAGGCTTAGGGTTAACTAGGGTTAGCTAACTCCTAGGTTATATGGGGTTGAATTAGAGTTTCTAGGAAACATCCTAACCAACTTAAGGTGCACACATGTGTGAGACATGTTTAGGAATAATTTTATTATTAACCATAATTAATCCCTTTTTAATGATAAAGTGTAACTTCAGTGAAATTCAATCACAAATTAAAATCCTAATTAGTCTAATTAGAGTTTTAGGTAGGGAATGGTCCCATGGGGACCCTAATTAGGTGTAGTAAATGGCTTGGTTTGCTTGGGAATGGTGGAAAGTTTATAAGTCTTCAAATTCTTCTAATTTTTATGGAGTCGTGGGCTTTATAATTATTTGAAAAGGGAAGTTTTTTCTTGGTTTTCAAATTTTAATCAAGCCCATAATTATACATATACATGGGAAGAATTTGAAGCTACATTTTAAAGCAAATGGGGATCAAAATAAAAGGCTAATAATGTGTAGGCTAGGGAAACCACACATTGTGTGTCATGGCAAAATAATGGTCAACAAGATTTGTTTGAATGTAATAATTCTATTTTGCAAGTTCATGGTTGCATTAAAATTTTAAAAAAATGGTTTCCATTAACTCTAGTAGCAAATATCAATGTCTTTGACTAATAGGTTGTAATTTCAAGCAAATAAAATCAAATATATACAACTTGAGGGTAAACATGTTCAATTTTTTTTAGGATTTGAAAATCACCATGGATAAATATAATTTACATTCATATTTTTATGCTATTGATGTGAATGATGTAAATATTGTTCTTGGTTATCCTTGGTTGAATTCTTTAGATACCATTAACATTAATGTGCAAAACAAATTTTTGAATTTATGGTACTGTAAAAAGAAGGTAAACTTACAATATATCTCTCTATCTAAGGTACAATAATCAATGGTAAATCAATAAGTTATAGCAAGGAAGCAAGTTGTAGAAGATCATAAAAAAAATGTCTAAGGAGGAGGTAGTAATAAAGTTCAAGGAAGAAGCAAAATTAGAATCCAAGGACAAATTGAAATATGAGAACTTGAAAAAGCACAAGATGTTGAAGAGTCCAAAAAGGTTGAACATTGAGGGACATACAAGGAACTAGAGGAGCCAAAAATTTGGATATACTATCAGTCATAAATGCAAGTAGGTATGGATGAAAAAAATAAAATTTATGCTTCCATTACATGGAATTGGAATCAACAAATACCACCACATATCATAGTTTTTTTGGTATGGATGAATGATTGAGAGTGGTACCAGTATTTAGCATGGCTTAGAAGATCATATTATTTAACCTCTTCTAATGTTTCAAGGACAAAATATTTTGTAAGAGGGATGGAATGTTGGGTACCTAAGATAGGTAATTAATAATTTAATATTGTATTGTATAATGGTATGAGTCAAAACTTAATTATTGAGTAAGGAAGGCCACATGTCAAATTAGAAATATGTAATACCCAGGTGTTGTAGGTGAGTTGGAGAGGAGAGGGCAATCCTCCAAGGGAGGTCCTAGGTTCAAATCTCCACCCTACCAAAAATATGAATTGGGTATCCAAAATCCAATTGATAATGTTGGTGCAAGCAGGGTCGGGTGCGACCCCCAAGTAAATGAAAAGGATTGAAAATCCAACTAACTTCATATTATTTACAAACTCATTATATAGGCTCTAATGGCCCAAAATACATAACCAAACCCATCAAATCATGGATTTGATCCAATATGCTTAACCATAAGCTACAAAAGTGCAAAGGAGAATGCACGTAACTTCTAAGTTAAGAGGAAAGGAATAATGCTAACTATAAGATCCATTTTAGCTATCTTGAAGTACACACTTCCTACTTTGAGTTCACACTTCCTAACTAACACTCCTAAATGACAACTAGAAGATAACTAGTGCCCACAAGTGCATGTGAGAAGGAGACTCACTTACAATATTAATTTGCAAGAAATAAACTATGCAAACCTAGCTAGGAATTACTAGAGGGGTCATATGAGTGATCAAACATCAATCCTCATCATGCCTCCCCACAATAGAAGCATTGGCCTCCAATGCTTTCAGAAGAGTAGGAAAGTCACGGGACATCTGATGAAAAGAAATCCAATGAGCCTGATGCGACAACTGTCCTCGTCGAGCCACAAGATATGAGGTGGTAGACCCCTGGTGAGTCTGTCGAGTCTTCGTGTCATAGATCTGATCGAAATCCAATGGTAACTGAGAATCAGGAACCACGTCCACAGGATGATTGATAGTTGGTGTGGTCTCCAATGTAGAGTCAAAGTACAACTTCAAAAGATCTACATTGACGACGTCATGAATTCCCAAGTGTGCGGGAAGATCAAGGCGAAAAGCATTCTCGGACACCTGTTGAAGAATAGTATAAGGCCCATAGCGAATCGGTTTGATTTTACTATGAGTCTTATCGATAAAACGCTCGCTTGTCAAGATGCAACCAAACTTTGTCACCAACCTGAAATGGATGAGGAATGCGATGTCGATCCATGGCCTTTTTCTTCTATTGTTGTGTCTTTTGCAAAATCTCAATCACCTTTGATTGAAGATTGTGCAAGTGCTGAATAAATGAGTGTGCCTTGTCTTGCTCCTTCTGAAGATGTGAAGTGACAGGAGAAGGCAAAGACAAAGGTAACTCATAAGGTGCCAAGGGCTGAAATCCCATACAAACCTCAAAAGGTGAGTGACCTGTAGAAGAATGTAGGGCCCTATTGTAGGCATGTTCAATATGAGTGAGACTCAAGTCCCACTTTTCTGGTGAAGCGTGATGATAGATTCGTAAACTTTGCACAAGGGTACGGTTTACCACTTCAGTCTGCCCATCTAACTGCGGATGATAGGCGGTGGAAAAGTTAAGGGAAACTCCCAAAATTTTCCACAAAGAATGCCAAAAGTGACCCACAAAGCGTGAATCACGATCCGATATAATGCTGGTAGGTAGACCAAAGGAACGCCAAATGCTTGTCAAAGAACAATTGGGCTAAGTCTGCTATAGAACTTGTCTTGCGGCATGGAATAAACTTAGCCATCTTACTGAATCTGTCAACCACCACGAACACACAATCATGTTGTCGCACCTGTCATGGGAAAACCACTAACCAAATCCATGGAAATGCTTTCCCAAGGATGGGAAGGAATGGGCAAAGGCATGCCTAAGCCAAACTTCCTGTTAGCTGGTTTTGAACGACAACAAACGCACACTGTTTGAGAAATCTCAACACATCCCTCTGCATTTTAGGCCAGTAAAAAAATCTTTGCAAGTGATGAAGTGTTTTGTGTTTCCCAAAGTGACCACCATAAAGTGTAGAATGAGCTTCCTTAAGAAGTGACACCCTAGGCTCACAAGGAACACAAACCTTGTCCAATTTGTAAAGAAGTCCTTCTTTGATGTAGAAATCTTGGAAAGGACGCAAATTGGAAGAAGAAGGCTTACTCACTTGCTCAAATATTTTCCCAAAATCGGGATCCTGTAAATACTGATTAGGCCAAGTCTTAAATCCCAAGTGTGAAGTGGACATAACTGTTAAGGCAAGAGCGGCAGGAGGCCTACTCAAACAATCAACAACAGTATTACTCTTCCCCTTTTTGTACTTGATCACCAAGTGAAATTGTTGGAGGTAAGAGGCCCACTTCATATGTCTTGATTCTTCAATTTTACTTTGAGATTGTAAAAACTTGAGAGGCATATGATCAGTGTGTACTACTGTATATTTTCCCAAAATATAATGTCTCCAGTACTTGATAGCTTGAACTAATGCATACAACTCCTTGTCATATGTAGAATAGTTCAACTTAGCAGCAGAAAAAGTTTTTGAATGATAAGCAACTGGATGACCATTCTGTTTGAGCACAGCTCCTAAGGCAACTTTAGAGGCATCCGTTTCAATCTCAAAAGGTTGAGAGAGGTCAGGTAAAGTTAACACAGGTTCTGTACAAAGTTTCTTTTTGAGTTTCTCAAAGGCAATATCTTGGCTTTTCTCCCAATGAAATGGAACTTTAGACTTAGTGAGATAATGCAATGGAGTTGCAAGAGTGGAATATTGAGGAATGAACTTGCGATAAAAATTCGCAAGTCCTAGGAAACTCCTTAACTCAGTGAGAGTTGAAGGAGGGGACCACTTAAGTAAAACATCAACTTTGGTGGGATCTACCTGAATTCCACTTTCACTAATCACATAACCAAGGTAAGAAACTGAAGTATTGCCAAAAGAACACTTGGAAGAATTGGCATATAATTGATTCTTCGCAAGAAGATCAAGTGTATGATGGATATGCCCAAGGTGTTCCTCCCAAGTTTTTGAGAATATCAATATATCATCAAGATATATTATTACAAATTTGTCAAGTACATCACGAAATACATCATTCATCAACCTCATGAAGGTTGCAGGAGCATTAGTAAGACCGAAGGGCATGACCAACCATTCAAAGAGGCCCATCTTCATTTTAAAAGTTGTCTTCCATGTATCCTCAGCTTGGATACGCACTTGATGATATCCACTTTTGAGATCTATTTTTGAAAAGAACTTAGCTCCTTGGAGCTGATCTAATAAATCATCAATGCGTGGTAGTGGATATCTATTCTTTACAAAAATTTTGTTCAAAGCACGAAAATCAATGCACAATCTCCAAGTGCCATCTTTTTTAAGAACCAACAAAATAGGTGAGGCACAAGCAGAAGTACTTTCCTTAATGAAACCCTTAGACAACAAATCTTCTATTTGCCTTTTTATTTCTTCATTTTGCAAAATAGATTGTCTATACATGGGAGCATTAGGTAGTGAAGAACCAGGAATGATTTCAATGTTGTGATTAATTGTGCGAATTGGAGGAAGAGACTTTGGCTCCTGAAATATGTGTGAGTAATTTTGCAATATTTTATCCATTGAAGAGTGTTGCTTTGGAATGGATGTGGATGTAGGAGTGTTTTGAGAGCGAATGAAAATTAGAGCAACGTCACCACCTTTTTTAATTGCCCTTTTTGTTTGCTTGGAATTTAGAATGATGTTAGGAGTGTTGGTGCTTTTAATGAGAAAGACCTTACCATATTTTTGAAGTGTGTAGGTTCTTTTGAAAGCATCATAAATAGCTCTCCGATCATACTGAAAAGGTTGTCCAAGCAAAATCCCACAACAATCCATAGGAGTCACATCACAAGTGACTTGATCTATGAAATGTGGGCCAAGTGCAAATTTTAATGTGCAAGTGTGAGTGATTTCTGAGCCCCTTCCACTATCCTTCCAACCCAAAGAATAAGGTTGAGGATGAGGCTCCATAGGTAACTTCAATCGCTCGACAATGGACCTCGCAATTAGATTTTTCTACGAGCCATTATCCACTATACAATCTGTTGCAAAATTATGGAGCAAATGAGCTCGAGTGATGAACAAAGCATCACGAGCGCCCCCTGATGAACTTACATTTACCAAGGTAACCTCATTGAGCTTACCTCGTAATTCCATGTATACTCTACTTTCTCCTACTGACTCAAGGGGACCTTTGGAAGCATCCTCCTCTTGAGTAGTGATGACTAAACTCTTCTTTTTAAGCTTAAAACAATCAGCTTTTTCATGACCTTTTTTCTTACAATAGTTACAAAAATTTTTAGAAGAAGAAGGTTTGGAAGAAGAAGAAGAAGAAGGAGTAGAAGCGGAAGGAGAAGGAGAAGAAGGAGATGGAGAAGAAACATTCTTCTTTTGAGCAAAATTCTTCTTTTGTGAGAAAGAACTATTCCCTTTTGATGAGTTTGCAACCACTTGAGTAGCAGGTGCGCGGAATGCCTACGAATGCGCTTTGAACTTGTCCTCCGCAAGTTGCGCCTGGTTGAAAACTGAATCCAATGTTTCCATAGAAACAAACATAATTTCCCTGTACAAATGTTCCAACAAACCACTTTGAAATTTGAGAATCAAAGCTTTAATATCTTCCTCCACATTCAAAAGTATCCTGTACCTGTTGAATTGAAAGATATATTCCTGCATGATCATATTAGTACCTTGTCGAAATCGAAACCACTTAATGACCAATTCCTTAGAATAATTGGAAGGATAAAAATTGGTCTTAAGACAGTCTACAAGCTCATCCCATGAGGTGAGTTCATCATGACCTCTTTTTCTTTCAACAAGTACTTTAGCTAAACCAGAAAGTTTTAGCTTAGCATATGGAACCATATCCTCATCTGAAAGCTGAGTATATGAAAACCAAGAACTCATGTCAAGAATCCAACTATTCAATACTTCTGGGTTTCGGGATCCATCATAAAGTGGCACTTCACAACGAACTCTCAGGCGAGAATCATGAGCAGAAGTTGAAGCATTGTGGACAGAAATATCATTTACCTTCATTGCAAGGTTACCAAGAACTTCTGCCATGGTAGTATCATTAGCTTTATCTGCTAAAGCATTTACAACATGTGCAAGTTCTGCCACTTGGGCAGCCAAGTCAGAAGCCATGTGAAACCGGGTATAAGCCAGGAGTAAAAGGGAAAAGCACTGAAAATCAAGGTAAAAATTGGAGGTTCCTTGTTACAATGTTGTGCCCTGAATTGAAAAATACTCCTAAGGCTCAAAATTTAAAAATTTAAACTAACCTAAGGTTTAAAATTTATATTTTATTAATTTAAAAATAACTTAATTAAAAATTAAATTTTAATTAATCAAAGATTAATTAATTTAATTAAGTTATTAAAAATTAAATTAATAAAAAATAAAAATTACATGCAAAACCTTAGAATAGTAAAATTAAAAAATTACAATGATTACCCTTGATTTTGTCGAAACTGCACTCCACCCTCTGTTGCATGAAATTCTGCAACTGCTGTTGCACGTTTCTCGAGGCGATGCGAGTGGCAATTTTGAGTTTAGTTCTTGCACGTTTCCCGAGGCAGTTGCAACTTGACAAGCGATGGGGTAAAAATTTAGGGGTAAATTTTTCTTGGGGCACCAAACTCCGCCCGTAGGCCGAAGGGCTGACCTGACAGGTTCCAAGACCTGTCAGCACCAGCACGGTGCTGCCGCGGGCTGCCCGAATGTGGACAGCCTATGGGCGGCACCAATAGCCACCCGTCGGCCAAAGTCTGGCCTGACAGGACCAGAGCCTGTCAGAACCAGCTAGGCTACCGGTTGTGGCTAGCCGCCAGTATAGGCCTAACACGGTTGTGTGGCTGTGGATAGCCGCTAGCATAGGCCTGTCGTGGCGGCTCGGCTGGGACAACCATGGCCATAGGCGTTGTCACGCCTGACAACGTCTATCACTGGCACTATCAACTGATAGTGCTGATGCAGGCGCTATCACCTGACAGCGTCTGCCACTGCCTGTCAGGCCGGTAAGGCAGCGGGACCGTGTGCGTCAACCTGACGTGCACGAAAAGTCCTGCTTGTCGGCCGATTGCCGAATCTCGGCCGAAAAGGGCAAAACAAAAGGCCCTTCGGCTAATATTTTTTTGTCTTATTTTTCAATAAAAATCAATATATAATTTTTATGAAAAATAGAAAAATAAACTAAATAAATTATATATATATGAAAAAATATATATATTTATATATTTAAATTTTAAATAAAATTTTAAATAACTTTAATTGTTATTTTAAAACTTTAAAATTTAAATGTTACAATGATTTCAAAGAAACTAAGGTAATTTTACCTAGAATTTCAAGAAATTTGTAATTTCTTTTCAAACCAGCAAGACCCCTCTAGTAGCTCTCCTTTCAAGATCCAGTCGACACACGACCAACGTTTGAAAGGCAACCAGATCTAAGTCGACACACGACCTAGTTTTAGATGCTCCTCAGTCTTCAAGACTCCTCAATGGCAGGAACAAATGGCTCCCTAATGCGTATTTCACCGTAGGAGTAGTCCAAACCTGCCAAGGGATTTTTGTAAGAGAGGAATCGGGGTAAATTTTTCCTATACCTCTTGAGCATAAGCAAAAAGTTGGAACGAGGAGTTTGACGCCTAAGGAACTTCCTTCTGCGAATGGTTTTCAAGCTCCCCTTGAGCTTGAACCGAGTCCTCAATGAGAAAGAATTTCTCATGAAAAACAATCTATCTCCTACCCTCTCACCTCACAAGCCCTAGTGCAAACATAAACTAGGCTCTGATACCAATGAAAAGGATTGAAAATCCAACTAACTTCATATTATTTACAAACTCATTATATAGGCTCTAATGGCCCAAAATACATAACCAAACCCATCAAATCATGGATTTGATCCAATATGCTTAACCATAAGCTACAAAAGTGCAAAGGAGAATGCACGTAACTTCTAAGTTAAGAGGAAAGGAATAATGCTAACTATAAGATCCATTTTAGCTATCTTGAAGTACACACTTCCTACTTTGAGTTCACACTTCCTAACTAACACTCCTAAATGACAACTAGAAGATAACTAGTGCCCACAAGTGCATGTGAGAAGGAGACTCACTTACAATATTAATTTGCAAGAAATAAACTATGCAAACCTAGCTAGGAATTACTAGAGGGGTCATATGAGTGATCAAACATCAATCCTCATCAGTAAATTTGACGGTGTAGAACCCCCTGTTCATGGTCTCTCAGACCAAGGCGGCTCTGCAAGGGGTTTTTCACTTAAAAAATAAAAATTAAAAATAGGTAGGAGAATAATGTCATAGAATCATATATGTAACCACTAGAAACTATTGTCATAAGTAACTATCAAGGAATATTATAATATTATTATGCATTTTGTAACTCATGGAAGGTGAACCACCATATGAGTGATGTCACTCTTGTATAAAGAGATATGTACACCATTGTAAGAGGGATATATGAAGTATTATTGTAGAAGTCTTGGCTCATGGAGCTAGAGATATTGTGGAGTGGTTTCCTTCCAATAAGAAGCATTGTATGATGTTTCCCTACCTCAAGGGTATTATCAATCTCTATTTTATTGTGTGTAATTTATCGTGCAATTTATTTGTGGATGCACGTTGTGTATTTTTCATACTGGTGAATTATTTATGTAATCATATCATGTTATTGACCATGTAAATATTTTCTAATATTTATTTTATAATTTATACAAGATTCATATACATGAATAAAATACTAACTTTTAAATATGGTAATGTAACCACAAAGTCCATATATACCAAAAGCATAAAATATAAGAATGAAATTTTAGCAATAGAAATTAGAATTTACAAAGTGAAAAGGGTGTAGGTCAATAATTGTGTGGGTAATACATTTATAAATATTTTGATACGATTAAAATTCATTGGTAAATAAATTTTTGTATGTTTATATGTATTAAAATAAGTGGGTAAGAAGGAGAATGATACCCCATTAATATATAAAAGGGTATGAGATTTAGTAATGAATATACTTATGGACTTAGTATGATGGCAGAAGAGGTGGCTGCCCACCTAGAAGATGTTAAAAATAAGATGATGGACATTTGCCCTAATGCTAGGGGAAAATTCCAAAGGAAATATTTAAGCCTTGCCTATGTGTGTTATAACCCTCCTTGAATGTGCAAATCTATTCCAATTGGACCTTTATGTTTTCTCTAAAATGTTCACTTCTTTTCCTTGTCTTGTTTTCTTAAGGCTTTCCTCATTTTATATTCACTTCTTTGTTCCTCTTTGATATTTTAGAGGTGTTATCTATTCTTTGTAAAAGGTTTGGGGCCCTTTAAAAATCCCTTCTTTACCAATACAAATATATATAAACATTGATCATTTTAGCTATGAATGTTTTAATAAATTAAGAATTGTATGCTTTTCTTGAGATGTTAAATGTGTTAGGCTTGAGAAGGGTTTTGGCTATTAAATATTGATATCATAGAGAACGTAAAGAGAAAAAATTGTATTTTGTAAAAACATGAATTATAATGAATATTTAGGATTTTATTATTCCTATTAATGCATATATAATAACACCTTTTAATTATGCTAGGGAAGCATGACAAAAGGTTATAATTTTAAAATAAAATTCTTACATTTTATACTACACTAAGAGGACATTTAGAATAAATGTGTGATATATAGAGTGTAAAAGAATGGTATAATTTAAGTATACAATAGAAGGAATTTGATAATGGATTTGTTAATATAGGGTCTTAAATTATTTTGTAGGATAAAAATATGAGATTGATTGTTTTTGCTACTATAAATTAGAAGTTATAAGATAGAATGAAAGGGAAAATATGTGAAGTTTGACGCTTTGAATGGGGTATATATATTAAAATTTTAATTTTGAAAAATTAAGGCTATTTAAGTATTGTAGGGTATAATGAATAAAATAATATTGTACAAGTTATGATGTTAATAAAATGTAAAATATAAATTATATAATAAGGTATAGAGTTGATAATTCAAATATTTGAGAGGAAATTAGAGAAAAAAGGTGTAATATTTGATGGTTAGATTTGGTTATAAAATCTATAAGTTGCATCTAAGAATTAAAAATATTTTTAAAAACTTTATGAAAGGTTTTCAATAAAATACATATTATTTTATTTGAGGGTTACACTTATTAAATTGTATTAGCTAAACCAATTAGATTCCTTAACACTCATGTAGAGACTTTGATTCAAATTTTGCCAAGAAATATAGGGATAATATCGTAGTTGTTGTAATATAGGTGGACCCATTTCAATCCCATATAACCAATTAAAAAAAAGAGTTACACTTGATGATAAATTTAATCATATTGGTATAAAAACAAATACATTTTATTTAATAATTAGTTTGTTTATGAAATTTTAAAGTTATAAGAGCATGCACGTTAATAGTAAATTAAAAAATGAGTTTCAAGTTGTAAATTTCGAGGAAATAGTTAGAGAAAAAGTATTATAACATTGATAGAAGACAAGGGAACATTAGAGTACCTTTGGATAATACTCTAAGATTAAAATTAAAAAATAAAAAATAAAAATAAACTTTAAAATTATTATATTAGTCTTGAAAGGGATACTGCATCGATATGAATTTGGGTTCTCATCAAGAAGACCCAAGTTCAAACCATATAGTGGGTATGTGAGTTTGTTTAAAAACTCAAAAAATATATTAATTAAATTACTATGAACTTTAAAATTTTTATATTAGTCTAGAAAAGGACACCACATTGATATGTATTTGGATTCTTATCAAGCAGTGATAAGGTTCCAAAACCAAAACTATAGTTTATTATGAAATGGGTGCTTAAATAAGAACGTAAGAAGTATACAAGGAATGAAAATATTTTGAATGCATAAAAGTGGTAAAGTTGGAAGATAACAAAGAATAATTCTAATATTCAAGTTGATAAAAACTAGCTAATGTTTGACAACTTAACTGTTAGAGTCTAACTAAAGGAGGAGTTGTAACTAATCCTATATTTAGAATCATGCATGAGAATAGAAGCTCATGTTATAATAATAACAATAAAAATAATATGCCTATGCTAATAATACAGACTAAGATAATAGACATACTCATAATGGATCCCAAAAAAAGAAGCATTAGAATCTAATGCTTTTATAATAAAAGAAAAAATAGCTTGATATAGAAGAACATGATCAAGATTAGGTGGAAGTTGATGATTAGGTACCAAGTGGATAGGAGTATTTATGATGTCCAAGATATGTTAAGAGGTTTATTATCTTTAAGTAAATATTTATCATGAATATATCTCTAACCCAATAAGGAAGAGCAATTTGACGAGGACTAGTGGATTGTTGTTGATCCTACTTAGTCTATTGCAAAATAAGAATCTACTTGGCTAAAGGAGGTTGCAAGGATGATGGTCACTCAATTCCAGGAGGAATCATAGTAGAAGGATCAAGAGAAAGTGTCATTGGTGAAGGTATTATTGAATCCTTGTGAGGAATAGGAGGTGCAACTATTGTTGGTGTATCTTATGGCCTACTAAAGATAAGAGAAATATCTTGTGATTGATTTGAATGGAGTAAAAGTGTGGTGTTATTGATGAAATGGATAAGAAATATTCTATGTTCATAATACAACTTATAGGTGTTACGAAAAGCATCATATTGAGCCTTCCTATAATATTGATAGGGTTAGTTAATAAGAAGAAAACAACAGTCCATCAAAGTCACATCATTGATGACTTGATCCATAAAATGTGGTCCAAGAACAAAGGAAATTGTGCAAGTATGAGTGATACATGAGGTGGAATAATTATCCTTCCATCCATGTAAGTAAGGAAGAGGATGTAGTTCTAATGGAAGCTACTAATTATCAATAACTAATCTTACAATAAAATTCTTTTACAAGTTATTGTTAATTATACAATATACTAAGAAATTGTGAGTGAGGTAAGACTAATGATGAATAAATTATCACACACACCTTTAGAAAAATGATGAGATATTAGGGTGATATTGTTGAGTTTACCCTTGAGGTCATAATACTCCTTATATTTTTCTATAACCTCACTATGAAAATTTTAAGTTGGTTTCTCACTGTGAGGTTTTACAATCAAATTATTTTTCATATTAAAATATTCAAATTCCTCATGACCTATCCTATTACAATAAGTACCAACATTTTTACTATTGAAAGAGGAAGGTTTTTAAGAAGGAGAAAAAGAATACGAGAAAGAAAAATAAGAAGAAGAAGGATAATGAGAAGGAGAATAAGAGAAAGAAGAAGGTATGTTTACTTTGAATGATTATTGTTGTGAGTTGGAAGTCCCTAAAGATCATGAACCCCTCTATCAAGCAACAAAATTTTCTTTGACCAATTGTGCATGATTGTAGGCAACATATATTATGGCAATGAGAGTGTAATTCAAATTATCATATAGGTTATCCTATAAGATACGCTTGAACTTGATGATAAGCACTAGAGCCACATCTTCCACACCAAGGAGAATTTACAACCTGTTGAATTGGAAAATATAATCCTGTAAATACATGTTGTTACTTTACCTTAAGTGAAACTATTTTACAATTAGATCCTACTCATAATTTTAAGGATAGAAAGTTTCCTTTAACTATTTTATGAGGCCATTCCAAGTGTAAATTGGGTTTTGGCCCTCCTAGCATTCCATCACCAATTTTTTTGCTAACCTAGAAAGCTTGGGTTTAGTAAAAGGAACTCTCTCATCATCTAGAATTTGAGTATAGGAAAACCATTTCTTCATATCAAGTATCCAACTATTCAAGATGTTTGGATCTCTTGAGACATCATACATCTTGACTTTGCTCTTGTCCTTGGATTAAAAGTCATTATTATAAATTTTCGCATCACTTAGGTCATTTTGGACAACTATGGTGTTCACCTTGTTGGGTAAGGTAGTTACAATATTGGCTAACATGGAGATTATTTTATCTAGATTTGTGGGTATGGTTGAATGAGTTAAGTGAATCCAAAAATGCAAAAGTGCCTAAATTTGAGAAGGTTCACAAAATTTGGTGCTAATCAAGCAATTTACAAAGAGTGGTTTTTTCAACCAATATGACTCTCAAATGTGCATATATTTTCTCCTTATATGTATCTTTCAAGAAATTATTTAGTTAATTGATTAATCAATAATTTAATTGTAATTAATTTTGATTAATTGATAAACTAATCAAATTGTTTATAAAATAAATATTTTGAAAATTCAAGTGTGATTACAACACACATGAAGGTATGTAATTGCTTCATATAGTATGCATTGTATAAAGCAACTAATTAAATTAATTATTAAGTAGACCCTATATCTTAGTTCCAAATATGATTTGCAATGATCACTTTATTCAAATTTGAAAAATGCCAATAGTTGTTTGTGGTTCTAGTTTGTCATTCTTCAACCATTGTTATTTTGCCATGTGGTATCTTAGGTTCATCACTTCCAATAAACTCTAGCATGGGACCTTTTTTCACTATTGGAACATTCACATAGGAGGCCATGCTAAATCTTAGAGATGCTTTTGGGACATATCAAACTCAATACAACTTATCCCTAAATAATTTTTTTGCTTTGTCTCCTTCCAACTATTATCTTAAAGCTTTGTGATGTTTGTGTAGGAGCAATGTTTGAATAGAAGGTAAACACCAAAAATTGATATTCCTAAATAGTCTTGATGGTATTGGCACAAGGTGGGTGCATACAAAAGCAATACACTAATGCAATTACATTAATTAATCAAAAAAATTAAGTTGTCACTAATGTTGAGGTTTCTTACTACTTCTAAAATGGTAAGAGATGGTGTGAAGCATACATAGGAAGGTGATGCTAGTGATAATTTGACTTCTTTAAAGGATGACAACTATAAAATTTGTATTTTTTAGGAGCATAGGTGATTGAAGAATCGAGATATGCTGAATGTCATTAGAAAAAATTTCAAATAACCCATATTCACACTAGTTGATTCTTGGTTCTTGGTGTCTAAAATTTTGATGTTTATGGCGTGGTCATCACACATTGATAGATAGTGATAATAGGACGGAAAGAAATATCCTTGATTAGAATTTTATTGTTAGTGTTGAGGAGATACTAGATTGTTGGATGTGTAATGTTAGCAAGGATATATTTGATGTGGTCAACTTCATGTTGGGGTCAACTTAAGTTTTCATCATCCTAATGCATGTGAGTTCACTCGCATCTAGAGTTTTTCATGGCTAGTCCCACTATGTTTTCATAACATGTTTGTGCTTTTTTAGGTTTTGGATAGGTGTTGTGCATAAAACCAACAAATTATGTGGATCAAAACTACTTATGACATGGTATTTAAGGCACTCTATTGACCTATACATAAGAATCACCTTTTTTTAGAAAAATATATGAAGGTAGGTCATAGTGGAACCAAGAAATTTTGAGACAAGAAACAAAGAATATTACCACTTCAATGTTTATAGTTGTATAAGCCATAATTATCATATAGGCTAGCATATGAGTGTTATAATAACTTGCATTATGACTAAAAGTACTCTAGTGCCTAGGAAAATGTGTAAAAGAAATGACACCAACATTTTTATTTGAAATACTAAGCAAACGTTATCACTAGATTGATGCAATTATCGAATCAACTACAACTGTTGTATGATAAAGGTCTATCATATAACCCCCTTATATATATAAAAATTTAAAAGTATAACACTATGATAATGTGATTTATCAATTGAATGATAGTTTCAATAAATTAATCTTGTGACTTCTTGGTGGAGAACAGATCTTGCTTAGTACAGAAAAACCAGAAAACAAGAGCCCAAGATTTTGTATTCAATACTTTGGAAGAAATTTACAAGAATATACAGCCAAACTGCCGTTTGCCAACCCCCTCTCATTACAATCCATGGGTTTTTATTGAGGTCCCGATCCTCTGTGCTTTCCCACTTCCCACGATCTACAATTGCCACTTGGAACAATTCTGGAAAGTTGCATTGATGAGACTCTTGGTGAGGTGCGCGACTGGCTGCCATATCCAACGAAATCTACTTCTCGATCTGTTGCTTGTTGTTAGTTGCTTTAAATGCGTCTTCCAGATATCCTGCGTGAGTGGCCAACATGCCCGTTGAAATCCTCCTTTGGAACTGCTGCTTCACTGCCTCTAACTTGCCGCGCACGAAGGGACGTCTTTATGAAAGCTGGAAGTGCGTGTCTTTCTGTTTGGTCGCGATATCGCGACATGTCGCGATATCACGACCATTTTCCTTCTGCACCTTCTCTCTCCATTTTGGCCGCGATATCGCGACATGTCGCGATATCGCGCCATTTTTTCTATCGGCCTCTGTTTTGCCGTTTCGGTCGCGAAATCGTGACATGTCACGATTTCGCGACCTCTGGTCTCCGTGCCTTCGTTTCTCCTTCGACGGTCATGATTTCGTGACATGTCATGAAATCGTGACATGTCACGATTTCGCGACCTCTGGTCTCCGTGCCTTCGTTTCTCCTTCGACGGTCGCGATTTCGTGACCTCTGGTCTCCGTGCCTTCGTTTCTCCTTCGGCGGTCGCGATTTCGTGACATGTCGCGAAATCGTGACATGTCACGATTTCATGACCTTTGGTCTCCGTGCCTTCGTTTCTCCTTCGGCGGTCACGATTTCGCGACCTCTGGTCTCTGCGCCTCCGGTTTCCTGCCTTGGGTCGCGATTTCGTGACATGTCGCGAAATCGTGACATGTCACGAAATCGTGACATTTTGTCCGCTGCTCCCCTATCTTCAGTTTTGGTCGCGATATCGTGACACTTTTGTGTCGCGATATCGTGACACATATTTTTACTTGCAACACTTAGAAAAATAACATTGCAACACTTAGAAAAAAAATAACAACAAAAGTTTGGTTGATGCCCGATTGCTTTGCTGCCCTCGGATGCTCCTGCATCAGACACCCGGGGTGGATTGAGAAGTGATCCTCACTTCTGATCTTTGGGAGGAAGACCCAGGCGGTCAACCTCGGCTTTTGATAACCAAGTTGCATCTTCTATAGGTCTGCCTTTCCACTTGATCAAATACTCAGAATATTGTTTGTTCCTTGTGCTTCTGCCTTCACGAGTATCTAATATTTCCTCTATCTCTTCTTTGGTTGGGCTAGACGCTGGAATGTTCCACAATTCTGTGCTTGGTGCCTCTGTACTATCTCCTTCATGGTATTCTACTAAATCAGATATGTTAAAAATAGGTGAAATGTCAAGCCCACTTGGCAATTCCACTTCATATGCATTGCCTGAATCCCGTTTTTCCAGTATTTTGCATGGCCCAAACTTCTTCATCTTCAACTTGTTGTAAGTTTTGGCTGGAAATATTTCTTTTCTGAGATGGACCATGACTTCATCTCCCACTTCGAACTCTTTGAACCGTCGCTTTTGGTCTGCTCTTGCTTTATACTGAGTATTCATTTTTGCAATTTGTTTCTTTACTTCTTCATGCAGGCTTCTCATCTGTTTTGCGAATTCCTCAGCCTCTGCACTGCACTTTTCTCCTTTATCTAATTTTCTCAGCTCAAAAATGTTTCTCGGACTGTTTCCATATATGATTTGGAATGGAGATTTGTTTGTGCTCTTATTGACAGAATTGTTGTATGCAAATTCTGCCTGCGGCAAAACTAAATCCCATCCCTTGGGTTTATCTGCTATCAAGCATCTTAGCAAATTACCCAGACTTCTATTTACCACCTCTGTCTATCCATCAATTTGTGGGTGGTATGCAGAACTGAACTTCAGATCTGTCTTCAGCTTCTTCCACAATGTTCTCCGGAAATACCCAACAAACTTTGTATCTCTATCATAAACTATGCTTCTTGGTAGACCGTGAAGTCGTACCACTTCCTTGAAAAATAACCCTGCAATGTGAACCGCATCACTTGTCTTTTGGTAGGGAATAAAATGTGCCATTTTAGAGAATCGGTCAACCACTACAAATACAGAGTCATTTCCCCTCTGTGTTATCCAAGAATAAAATCCATGCTTATGTCCTCCCACGGCCTCTCAGGTACATGTAACGACTGGTATAATCCTGTGTTTTGCCTTACGCCTTTTGCCATCTGGCATATTCTGCAACTTTGCACAAACTTTCTCACATCTTGCTGAAGTTGCGGCCAGTAGTAATTTTCATTCACCAGGGCAATGGTCTTATCCCGACCAAAATGCCCAGCCAGTCCTCCGCTGTGCTTTTCCTTGATTAAGTTCTCCCGCATGGAACTCCTTGGAATGCATAATTTACTTCCCTTGAATAGCATTCCATCTTGGATTAGGAAATCTAACCATTTTGTCCTGTCCACAATGACAGGTGCCAAGCAAGCCGTCCAAGCTGCTGCAAAATCAGGATCTTCAGGATAAAGACCCTTTAGTTCTTCGAATCCTACTACTTCCACTGTCATTTCAATCAGCAGATTCTGCCTTCTACTTAAAGCATCTGCAACTCTGTTTGATTTCCCGCTCCTGTGCTTTAACACAAAGGTATAGCTTTGGAGAAACTCTACCCACTTCATGTGCCGCTGATTCAGTTTTGTCTGGCTGTTGATGTACTGCAATGCCTGATGATCAGTAAATAGAACAAACTCTTTTGGCAACAAATAATGCCTCCACTTCTTCAGAGCTTGAACTATAGCATAAAATTCTTGGTCATAAACTGAATACTTTTTTCGAGCATCATTGAGCTTTTCACTGAAATAAGCTATAGGTCTACCTTCTTGGCTCAGTATAGCCCCTATTGCACTGCCACTGGCATCACAGTCGACCTGAAATACTTTGTTAAAGTCTGGAAGTGCCAAAACAGGCTATTCTATGACCTTTTTCTTTAATGCATCAAAGCTCCTTTCAGCCCCTAAGGTCCACTTGAACTCTTTCTTATCCCCTCTCATTGTTTCTGTGAGGGGTGCACAAATGCTGCTGAAGTTTCTTATAAACTTCCTATAAAAGTCGGCTAGACCATGAAATGATCTTACCTCTATTGTGCTTCTTGGGGTAGGCCATTCTATGATAGCCCTCACCTTCCTTGGGTCCATTTTCAGACCTTCTGCTGAGATTACAAATCCCGGGTATACTAACTCTTTCTTGACAAAATTACACTTTTTTAGATTTATTAATAACTCGCTCCTCCCGCAGCTTTTCAAAAACCCTCCCGATGTGCATCGTGGTGTTCCTCCAGGGTTCTCGCTGAATATTAATATATCATCTAAATAAACAATGACAAACTTTCCTAGAAACTCCTTCGACACCTCATTCATCAGCCGCATGAAGGTACTTGGTGCATTGGACAGCCCAAATGGCATGACCAACCACTCATACAAGCCCTCTCTTGTCTTGAAGGTTGTCTTCCACTCATCTCCTTCCCCGACACGGATCTGGTGGTAACCACTCTTGAGGTCAATTTTGGTGAAGTACTTGGCTCCACTCAAACAGTCCATTATGTCATCCATCCTTGGCAGTGGAAATCTATATTTTATTGTTATCTTGTTGATGGCTCGAGAGTCTGTGCACATTCTCCACTCTCCATCCTTCTTGGGTGCTAGTATTGTAGGTACTGCACACGGGCTAAGAATCTCCCTAATCAACCCTTTCTCCAAAAACTCCTGGACTTGCCTGTTTAGTTCTTCGCTTTCTACAGGTGTCATTCTATGTGCAGCTTTATTGGGCAAGCTTGACCCTGGCACCAAATCAATATGGTGACTGATTTTTCTTACTGGGGGTAAACCCTCAGGCACATTATCAGATATGATATCTGGAAATTCCCTCAACAGACCTTGGACTTCTGCTGGGGCATCTTTGCATTCTGTATTCCTGACTCTAGGAATTAATGCATAACACATATGTTCATGCTTTAAATCATCTAAAAATTTTCTTCCATCAACCAAGCAAATTCTTGCACTGCCACATACCTTTTCTTCCACCTCCTTCAGGGGCTTCAGCTTATGACGCATTCCATTCTTGGTCACGGAATAGGTGTTGGCACGGCCATCATGAACTGCACTCCTGTCAAACTGCCATGGCCTTCCCAACAGTAAATGGCACGCATCCATGGGTAGAATGTCGCACATAACCTCATCACGGTAATTCCCAATACTGAACTTTACCAGGCACTCGTTCATTGACCAAAACCTTATGGTCTTTCTGCAACCACGCAATCCGATATGGATGCGGGTGTTTCTTTTTCTCCAGTTGTAGCTTTGTAACCATTCCCTCCGAAACCAGGTTATCTGTGCTACCGTTGTCAATGATAATGTTGCAAATCTTACCCACGCATTTACACCTTGTGCGGAATAAGCTTTTCCTCTGATCTGCAGCTCCCTCTTCATTCAGCAGGACTCTCCTTGCAATCATTACTTCTCCTCTCTCAGCTTCTTCAGAATGCTCAGACCCAGCATCTTCATCCACGACTGCTACTCTGGCATTTCCTTCCGGCCTTCGATTATTTCTTTCTCGTTGTTGTGGGCATTCATATTGGTGATGTCCCTCTTCACCACACTGGAAGCAAGTCCCTCGGAACCTTCCTCTTCCTTGTCCACGTCCAGCTCGGCCTCTTCCCCCTCGGTAACCATTATTCTGATTACGGGAGCGGTCTGTATTTTCTCTCCTTTGTTCTTGATTGCTGCTACTTTCTCCATTTTTTT
This sequence comes from Wollemia nobilis, assembly GCA_028583015.1. Classification (NCBI taxonomy): domain Eukaryota; kingdom Viridiplantae; phylum Streptophyta; class Pinopsida; order Araucariales; family Araucariaceae; genus Wollemia; species Wollemia nobilis. The sequence continues at coordinate 8,704,876 of JAQPPZ010016334.1, read as the reverse complement.
TAGATTCTTCATTTCTTCTTCCACTGTTCCTTCCGTCGGTCCTTCCGCCACGACCTCTTCCTCTTTGCTTGTTTTCAAACCTCCTATTGAGCTTCTCTTCAACCTTTAAAGCAAATTGGTAAGCGTCCTCTATGGTGGTCATCCGGACTAGACTTAGTTCTTCCTGAATGCTTGCTCGTAACCCATTAATGTAACGGGCTACCTTCTCCTTGTTGGCCTCTGAGTGGCCTGTTCTAATCATTATTTTATGAAATTCTTCTGTGTATTCTTTCACGGACTTGCTTGATTGCCTCAATCCTTGCATTTTCTTCAGCAAGTCTAACTCATAATCACCAGGGATGAACTGCCTCTTTAGCTTTTCTGCCATCCGTTCCCACTTAGTTATTCTTTCCTTCCCTCTTTTATTTCGCTCCAGCTCGCACTCCCTTCCACCAAATGCTAGCATGACCTTTCGCTTGGTCTTTGCGAATCTGACCCTATCGTGGTCCTCAACCTCTTCGTACTCAAAGTACTCTTCCGGATCGTTGATCCAGCTCGATCAATTCCTCTCGGCTCAAGGTTCCCGAAATATGTGGAAACCTCCATCTTCGGCCTCTTCCCAATCTGGGATATGGCTTTGTATAGTCTGGCCTGAGCAGGATCTACTGCTTCTTCTTCTTCCTCAGGTTGGTCTTCTTCTTCATCATCTTCCTCTTCACTACCTTCATCTCTTCTTGGCTCCAATCTTCTACGCATTTCTTCTTGCAGAGCTTGCATTTGCCGCTGCAAAGCTCGAACATCTTCTGTCGCTGCCATGCCTCTCCCACCAACAGGATTTCTCCTTGGAGGCATTCTGTTCACCCGATTTCAAGCCCTTCCATAGGTCCTGGTGTAACTGCCTCTCCTTCGACGATCTGCTACACACTCAGGAACTACTGGCTCTGATACCACTTGGTGGAGAATAGATCTTGCTTAGTATAGAAAAACCAAAAAACAAGAGCCCAAGATTTTGTATTCAATACTTTGGAAGAAATTTACAAGAATATACAGCCAAACTGCCGTTTGCCAACCCCCTCTCATTACAATCCATGGGTTTTTATTGAGGTCCCGATCCTCTGTGCTTTCCCACTTCCCACGATCTACAATTGCCACTTGGAACAATTCTAGAAAGTTGCATTGATGAGACTCTTGGTGAGGTGCACGACTGGCTGCCATATCCAATGAAATCTACTTCTCGATCTGCTGCTTGCTGTTAGTTGCTTTAAATGCGTCTTCCAGATATCCTGCGCGAGTGGCCAACATGCCCATTGAAATCCTCCTTTGGAACTGCTGCTTCACTGCCTCTAACTTGCCGCGCACGAAGGGACGTCTTTATGAAAGCTGGAAGTGCGTGTCTTTCTGTTTGGTCGCGATATCATGACATGTCGTGATATCGCGACCATTTTCCTTCTGCACCTTCTCTCTCCGTTTTGGCCGTGATATCGCGACATGTCGCGATATCACGCCATTTTTTCTATCGGCCTCTGTTTTGCCGTTTCGATCATGAAATCGTGACATGTCACGATTTCGTGACCTCTGGTCTCCGTGCCTTCGTTTCTCCTTCAGCGGTCATGATTTCGTGACATGTCACGATTTCATGACCTTTGGTCTCCGTGCCTTCGTTTCTCCTTCGACGGTCACGATTTCGCGACCTCTGGTCTCCATGCCTTCGTTTCTCCTTCGACGATCGCGATTTCGTGACCTCTGGTCTCCGTGCCTTCGTTTCTCCTTCGGCGATCGCGATTTCGCGACCTCTGGTCTCTGCGCCTCCGGTTTCCTGCCTTGGGTCGCGATTTCGTGACATGTCACGAAATCGTGACATGTCACGAAATCGTGACATTTTGTCCGCTGCTCCCCTATCTTCAGTTTTGGTCGCGATATCGCGACACATATTTTTACTTGCAACACTTAGAAAAATAACATTGCAACACTTAGAAAAAAAATAACAACAAAAGTTTGGTTGATGCCCGATTGCTTTGCTGCCCTCGGATGCTCCTGCATCACTTCTACCACTATACCTATTGATGTAAAATCTACATACTCTATAGATTTCAAATGCATCCTAGACTTCAACCAATCATTTTTGGATGAATGATATTTCTCTAAATTCAACCTCTAGATAATGTTAACTCCTTGTAATATATGTGAATTTATGAAGTTAAAATAGGGGTTTAAGCTAAAAGAAAATATATAAAAGGGTTAAGAGAAGGTAAGAATTAAAAAAATGATCAAAATATGGATGGGATAAACTATAGCAACATTGGCCAATACTACATAACAAGCTAACATAACCAATTTAAATTATAATTAATAGACCAACCATTATCATATGCAATTACAAATTTATTCAACTTCAATTATGTACTTTAATTATTACAAACACTTAAATGAATAGCAATCCAAAAATGATCCAAATAGCATAATTTACTATAATATAATAAAATAATCATGAAAGTGTAATAGAAATGACTTAAAGCAAAGATAAATTCACAAAACCTATAATTACATAGCAATGGAGGTAAAAAAACTTTCACTTCTCATTAATTGGTAGCAATATTTTATAGCAAGCATCTAGGCAAATAATACAGAGTTGACCCTTCAACTAGAGGTGTCATGGCTTATTTTTTTGTTGTATTTTGAATTTAATAGCAAAATATTTATAATTAGTTATAGGTATATTATGAAAATAGCCTAGTAGAGAAAACTCAAGATGTCAACGTGACTATTTTAGATTTCAATTTGAATTTTTGTGTAATATGCTTCATTGATCTATAATTGCCTACGACAAGAGATAAACTATTATAGCTAATTTGTTAGATATATCATTTTCAAGCTTCAATGTTGTTAGCTATAATAGCTAGAAGGCACTATGGTGGTTGTAGGTTTAAAAGGATATCCCATGATACCTTGTTCTAAAATTTGGCTCATCACTTTGCTTGTAGAGCTTCTTGGAACAAAACCAGGTCTTACTAATGTTCTTATGATGTCAATTTGGGATGAGCTTTGGCTTTGTGCACTTTTTAGTTCATTTGATACTTCAATATCATTAAGCTTTGATGCTGGGATGTTGATGCCACTCGCTAAAATTATCCAACATTGTAAATTACATATTTGTTCAAAAGTACATGCTTTGGTTAGAATCGAGGATGCATTATTTACATTCAAAGGCCTAGGTTTGTTCATCCTGACTTTGTGCATCCTATCTTGAGTGCTTCTGCTTGCATGATTAGGGTTTTTTATTACCTTCATTGATGTCACTTACTTAAACTACCCAATTTTATTCATCTTGTATTTGTGCATCCTAGCTCTATGCATTTAACCCTTTTGCACAATTTCAAGCTTTTGGTTTGAAGGTTCTGATATCACTACCAAAAGGTGTCTTAGATTCATTTTATCACAGATTTATGCAACTTGGTTTTGCACATCCTGGATTTGTTCATCCATTCCATTTGCATGATGTTGGGCTTTGGTTTTGAGATGCTAAAATCATCTCCAAAAGGTGCCCAAATTCATTCAACATGTCTTTGTGCAACCTATTAAGATATTAAAACACTTAGCCAAATTTTAAAGAAAAAGGTTTGGCTTCTTGCATTGAAATGAGGTCATGAATTCAATCTACATTCTTGGTGCCTCTCAATTTATTTTCTTGTACAAAAGGTAAACCTAGATAGCCTTATTATTGGGTTATAAACCTTATGAAGAAGATAAGGATATTGAAGATAATCTAACACAAATTGGAAGGGGAAAGACAATACTATATATGATATTTACTAAAAGAAGCAGGAAATGCAAGGATAATGAAAATGGGGTGACCAAAGTTGATGGGGAAATATACAAGCAAATAGGGTATGGAGAAATGGAACAAATGATAATATGGGAAGGAAATAAGAATGGATAGCAAATGGGAACACTTAATATTTGGTGTTGCTTTAAAAAATGTAACCTCCATGAGCATATTCTACCATAGCTAAGAGTTGTTCCAAGTCTAGGCAAGATACCTTAGGAAAATATTGCAAGTGCTTATATATCAGAGCCTTTCAACATGTTACATTCTTATTTTCTTCAAAAAATTACACAAGAATACCTTATATTTATCACCAATAATAGTGAAATATATTAGGATTTCAAAAATTCTCATGGTTATTGTTGGAACCGATTCTTGCATCCATAGGATTCGATTGTCACGCTGCAAAAATCCATTTGAAACCAACGAGCTATTACAGGCTCTGGTCAACCTGCCTCTTTGTTCTGATAAACATGAATATTGCTAAAAGAAAACTACAGAATGGGTAAGGAAACCCCAACGGTAATTCTATGATAAAACGTTGATTACACGCTCCAGATTAATGTAACACTATATGTATTAAAATGACCAAGCAAGAAAATAACCATTTGTTATGCCTTATGTAGACCGGTGCCTAGATTCATTGGGCTGTTATAGCAATTTAACAACAATTTTGACATGAACAGAGAGAAGGGGGAAAAGAAAATTGGCGCTCTTAGACTTATTCGAATATCGTAATAAAACTAAAAGTTGACCAACGAAAGAAACGTATATAATGCATTCAAATAATGTAATCCATTACACAGTGACACACAGTACCAAGACAAAGATATAATAGGAATGAAACTCAGAATTGTATTGATTTCATAAAATATTACATGCAGAGTGGGCAGGATGCCTTTTAACTCTATTTTTCTCAAAGAAATACATCAATACAATGAAGAAGACTCTATTCAAATAATGTAACAGGTCTCTCCTACTCTCCTTGTTCCAATATGGTAACAGTAGAGTCTCTGAATCTCAGGCTCAATAGGACAGGAAATAATCTCAGCTTCTTGAGCACTTTCCTATCAAAATCCTGCACAGTAAAGGGAAGAAAGAAGAATGAATGAGAAAAATAGACACAAAAAGGAGATACAACAACACAACTCTAAAGGGCACTCAAGTATACCTCTTAGCAAAAATGCTATTCTCTAATTGCTTGATGATGAATCTGAACCTATCTGCTTCCTTTTATAGCTGCTGGTTCTTGATTCTGTTATTTTTGGTTTATTTTTGGCCTTACACTTGTCCTCTTCTGAGTTGATCTTCAAAACTGGTACAGCTGGCTTCCACTATCTCTTTTTGTTTATGTTGTACACTCTTTTTTGACCTTTTCAAATAGTAGCTTATTTTAACCAGTGATGGTGGTATTGGGAGAGTCTGTTCTTTCTTCCACTACTTCCTTTTCAACTGTTTTTTCTTGAACTATCCCTCTTTGAGCACTTGACTCTTTTGCTACTTTGGAGACTTTTTCTGTTGGCACAGGTCCTTGTTTAATTGGAAGAGTTGAACTTATTCCCAGTTGTTGACTATATGTTTCAACCTTTTTCCCCTTTTGACCTTGTTGCAGCCACTTTATTTGTTCACTGATTAGTCTCCAAACTTCTATGTCAAAGGCTGCAACAAACCTTAGCATGTTCATTTCCTGCAAAATTCTATTTTTTTGTATGGCAAGAATGGGCTTGTTTCTCTCATATTGGAAGAGTAACATCTCCATAGTATTTACCAGAAAGGTAGATTGTCTAGTCATTTCTGACTCACAGTCAAATTTTTCTATTATATGCCTGAGTAGCTCTTCTATACTAGGGGCTTCCAAGAATTTGTCTAAGGATAAACCAATATCCACCATTTTACCTATTGCATCTTCTATCAGATTATCCATTTCAGTTACAACATTGATCCACCTTTCTTGGTTTACCCCAAACATGGCTGCTTTCAAGAACTCAAAATTGAACTGGATTTTACTGCCATCATTTGTTATTATCTCTTGACCCTGCAACTCTTCAAAATTATCTCCTATTAAATCAAGGGTAGGATGAATGACTTCGAAGTCTTCTTCCTTCTCCTGTATCAATGTTTGTATTTCTCGAGCAATTATTTGAATCACCCTAATCTGCCTAAACATCTCGGTGAGCCCTTTGGCATGAACTTGTATTTTCATTGACATGTCCTTCTTCATTGCATTTAGATAATAGGCATGATTCTGAATCCTTACCACTGAAGGGGGTTGTGCCTTTGGAGTATCCTTTTGTGCCAATTCTTCTTGTTGTTTATTTATTAATGCTTTCATTTCATCTTTTTCCTTCTCTTCTCTTTTCAATTGATTTCTTAATTCTACAATTTTCTCAACTAGTTGGTCCATGGTTTGATTTTGCATTGCCTTGACAACTTTGACCATTTCACCTTCTTTTCCTAGTACTGATGAGCCCTCGGTCTCCTCATTGACTCTAAAGACAAGTGGATCTTGTAGGGCAGGAAGATTTACCTCTGCTATATCTGATACATATGTTTCTAATCATGGTTCATCTGTAAGTTGTTCTCCTATATTTCCCATCCCTGCCACTACCTGTAATTCTTGTTCATTTGTAGTAGTAAAAGTATTTTGCTCATCTGTCCTCTCTAAAAAAACCTTTGTAGAAGGTAAAGATAATTTAGGCTTCTTCTTTTCTGTAGTGGTTATCTCTGTTTGATTCTTCACTTGGTGACTTTGGAACAGACCCCCAAATCCACCAGTTCTTCTCATATTCATCCTTATTACTGATGGAACTTTAATCTCCTATCCTTTTATTTTTAAAGAGGTAGGGATGGCCATGGGTGCCAATTTATTCACACTTGTTACAACTAATACTCTATCAAAAATAGGAATTATAGCTTGTTCTAGGAGAGAAGATTTCTGAATAGGTGTGGTCACAATTTCTTTCCCTTTAGCTGTGCTTGGGTTTTTGGAAACCTCTTGGGAAGTGCTTGGTGCTGCCTCTATTATGATATGATCATCTATAGGAGGCCTGACCTATTGTTCTATTATATCTGTAGTATTTATAGTGACCTCCATTTTATCAATACCCTATTCTTCTATTAACTCTAATAAGGGGTCTTCCTTGATTGCTTGAGCTGCTCTTGGTAAAATAGGTGCTACAGATTCTACTAAAATTTCTTGAAGCCTTCTCAATTCTGTAGGGTAATCATAGGCTTCATGAATCTATGTGTTGCCCCTATCTTTAGGAGGGAAATCATCACCATAATCCCATTTTTCCATGCTTCCAATAATATTTCTTCATAAGCATCCTTTCGATGCTTTATTCGAGCATACTCCCATTTTTCCATCATTTTACTGTATATCCCTTTTGGGTCATAAAACCTCCAAGTTATCTCATCGAAGTCCATAGTATCTAAATCAAACATTCCTTTGAGCAGTGCAGGGTAGCCAACAAATATATAGTCCCCAAAGTGACAGGGGACATTGAGCCAGGGGACTTTACCATGTTTCTTCACTAGTCTCATCTTGGCTTCCTCTGCCACCTGCCTACATAACTCCAGAGCTGCTAGGGATAATGGACAATACATCGGTAATAGCTTAGGGGGAATTTTGGCCCCATAGAGCCTGATATAAGTGAACCCTTCTGAGAAAAAGAAATCCCCAATCTCCTTTTCTTTGATAAAAGCTCTTACTCCTAGCCCTAGCCTCTCAAGGAGCACATCGGTTAAATTCCAATGGATTTCTACCATAAAATGGTCATAGAACCAGCCCATGTGAGTCCATCCTTCATGTATTCTCCAAAAACTGGTCTGGACGTAGGGGCTGTTAATGACTTCTACTCTTTTCCGGGCTTCTTCTCCTAATTTCCCGCTATCAGGTGGATAAAAATTGAGTATTGTGAAAAATAGGGCATCTCTTGTCTTTGTTCAAAAACAACCTTTTTCAATTCTACCATTTGCTCATGTATTTGGTTACTCAATTCTAGTTCCCATGCATAAATTGGGGTGTTATGCGCCCGATTGCTCTGTGCTACTAAATACAAAACTCTTTTACTCACTATACTGAGATCTTGTACCCCTAAGACTATGTTTATCATATCACAAAAATCTTGGACCCATGGCTTAAAAGCAGTCTTCCTAATTGGGAATTGATTAACTATTTTCTCATTTGTATCAAACAAATATTTAAAAACTTCTAATCCTATGAACATTCGAGATTGATGTTCAATTACCTATTTTATCAAAAATGTGGTATACTCTATCAAATTGAAAACTTTCTTGATGTGCTCGACTTTGATGTTGAATACTGGTCGGTTCCTATTATCTCAAAATGTTCTAGTCCTTTCATCATATGCCACTGCTAACCATGCCATTAAATCTAAGGAGAAGTAAACCTTTGGACATATCAACTTCCCAAGGTTACTATTCCATCTGTTACTTCTAGGGAAACCCTTGTATTGTAACCTCTGGGCTTTATGAAATAGGTCAGCCATTATCCATGGGGTCCTATTATCATTCTCCATCACATGAGCAAAACTCTTGATACATGCATTGTCGATCTCGTACTATTGTGCTGGAGTAGGTTTCTTATCAGCTCCACACTTTTGAGTGAATTCATACATTGTGCTACCGGGTACAGGTGGTCCAAAAATCTCAGAGTATGGTGACCGGTCTGTAATGAATTTTACTACTTCTCTAGTGTCTTCGGGTGCAAAAATGTCTCCCCAAGATGCCATTGTGCTCATGGTAGCGAGTCTAGTTTCCCTAAAAAATCTCAAAACTCTTCCTCTCTCTGTACCTCTTGCGTATCAATTTTTGCTCTTAGATTACCAGGGTGGTAAATTGGCTGATTTTGTGAGCTCAAATACTGGGTGGTGAAATGAGTTCGATATTCTCACACGTTTTGTCATTAATACTATGTTACCAACTACTTTTTAAAATTGGCCAAAGGAAATTTGCCAACACATTTCTTTCGAGGTTGGGCTTTGATGGTGGGTAATATCCTTCATCCTATGTGTTTTTGGGTTCTTTGGTTCATGTACCTACAATCATTTAAAGCTTTGCTATTGGTCTCTAAAGCTTCTTCTTCTCCGATGTGGGACTGTGACGTGTGATAGGGGTGGCCTCCATTTTGAACCTCATGCCACCTTGGCCCTGAATGATAATTAAATCTTAGGGATCGATTACATTTTAATTGGGCAGCAATCATCCTAGGGATCCCCATAAGATTTGGTTCTTGATGTGAGTGCCTGTCATCATCTTAGATATCCTAAGGTTCCCTGAATAACCATGATCGAGCATAGCCATTGGATCAACCTTTGTTCTATCGTTGCCTTTGATTTTTTATAACCTATGGGTTAGATAACCGAAAGAAACATGCTTCGAAACTTCCTTTGTTTAATATTGATTAATCAAAAAAAAAGGGTGATTAATAATGTGTTAGGACCCTTGCTAAATGTGATTAAAATTTGATTAATTGAATGCTAATTTAGGCTTACCATTAGATTTACCTTTGAAGCATGCACGCCATTGGATTATTTCGAGAGGGAGCGCATCCATTGGATTCATCAGAAGATATCCATTGGATTAGCCTCGCTTGTATCTTATCATTTTGACTTTGACTCGATCGTTGCCATTGGATCCTTTTAATCTCAATGGAGCGCTACCATTGGATTTGCTTTGTTTTGGTTGGCTTATCTTCTGATTGGCTCATTTAAGTGCCATCATTTGATTAAGTAAGAATGGCTACCCTTAGATTTAAATTGATGTGCTTGATGGATAAAGCCATTGGTAAATTCTTAATTTGGCACATGATTTATCATGTCATTCATTCGTTTATCCTTGGTAAATAGTGATGAATGCATCATGGATCAATGTTTGATCAAGGTTTGATTTCTTTAGCTTAATGGGTGCTTTATTGCATCAGGTGCATCCATCCGATTTTTCTTTGATGAGATGTTATCATTAGATCTCCTACAAGTTGCACACTTGATAGCCGAAAGGGGTGCATTATTATATTTGATTAATCTTGGTTTAAGCTAAAAGGGGATAATTAGTAATGTATTATACCCTTACTAATGCATGATTAATATTAGCTTTACCTTCATGTTTACCTGATATCCTTACCATTTCATTGTTTGGGTTTTGACTTCGATGCGACCATTGGATTTCGATCAATGTTGGCGTGGCCATTGATTTTCTTCAACCTAGGGGTTAGTTACCAAGGGGCATATGATTTTAAAATTTGATTAAGCCAAAATGGGGAATGATTATCTGATGCATTAGACCCTCGCTAATCTTATTTAATAGTTTTAATTAATATTGTGGTCTTTTACCTTTTTGATGCACCTTTTATGAGAGATCGTCTGATTTAGATCTTGATCGAGCGCTATCATTGGATTTGTTTGATTAGCTCACTGTTTAATTTAAGGGGGCACATGTTCTAATGCCTTTGACCATAGTATTTTAAAGAGTGGTTTAATCAAATTAAGTGCGTCCATTGGATTCTTCTTTGATGAAGCGCTACCCTTAGATTTGTTTTAAGGTGCTCGATTTTTAACACAATGGGGTGCATACCCTCATGGTTTTAATTAAGACCTTTGTTCAAACCTTATGTTTTGGATTTTAATATTGTGCTTAGATTTTTGGGTTTTTAGACCATGGCACTTGATTAAATCCTTTTAATACCTTAGGACTTTAATGATTTAAAATTTGACTTAGGTCCAAATATGATTATTGATCTGGAAGACTAAAACTTTGTATTTTTAATAGTCGGGTTTTATTAAAAGGGATTGACTTTGGTAACCTTCTTAAGATATAACAATTTTTCAAAGGTGCACATAATAGCAATGTTTAAGGTTAAACTTATGGAAAACCAACTTCTCTAATAAGATGCAAAGAGACTAGCAATGCTTGCTTATTTTGATGAAACCAAAAATTTAAATTTGGGGGTTTCAAAGTTTGAGTCAAATTTGGCTCCAACATAGGCTCTGACTAGGACAATGTGTTGAAAACATGAGGCACTTGAGAACCACAGAATCTCCTGGTTTTATTGCAATTTTGGACAAAAATTCAAATCATCAAGACTGATAAACAAAACTTTGAAAAACAAAACATAACAATTTTTAAACTAAAAATTGTACAAACAACAGGACATCAAAGTAATAGAGTATTGAAAAATTGTAATTCCTTTTATTCACTTTGGAAACTAGGGTCAAAATTTTAGGAACAGATGAGAGTTTTAGATATATTGTAATGTTTGTTTTAGCTAAGTCATAGGATATGATTACACAAAATTTTTCAAAGCTATTTGCTCCATCATGCTTAGGCCCATGTGTGTGTTTGTGCATTCATTTTGATTTCTAAGTCTTTCAGAACTTTGCCATATCTGAGAAAAATAGTTAAGCCTAATATGTGATTTCACTCTTTAAAAATTTTCACCATTCTATAGGGCTCCACTGCTAGTCAAGCATCTATAGCCTCGATGGAGTTGCTTCTAATCCCATCCGGTTTTACCCTACTGCTAGTCAAGCGTCTATAGCCCTGGTAGAGGTTTTCCAAGATATCTCAAGCAGTGACTCAATTTTACTTTATTGTAATTTTTCTTTCTCGTTTGAGAAGTATTTGATATAAGCAAATTGTGCAAAGAGTATGCCTGAGTTGAGGATTAGTTTCTGGCTATAAAGGATGAGTGTAATGATTTTTAGCTTAACCACCCTCTCAAAGATAACTCGGTTCTTTGGACTTTTGAAGTCACCTTAAGTATCATTTGTAATGTGAGGCTTTGACATGATGTTTCAATCAGCTCTATTTTCATCCTGTTTTATCTCATATCAAATAACTATTGCATAAACACTCATATTTGAAAAATTGTAAACCTCATCAGAGTCTAAAATAAATCTCCTTTTTTCTTATTGTTTTTGGTGGAATCAATAGTAATGTATACTCATCAAACTAAGAATATCATGTATAAAAAAAAAAAAAAAAAAAAAAAAATAAAAAACACAAAATAACAAAATACATCACTCTATTTTTGGGGTTTTTTGTTTTTTCCATTTTTTTATTTTTTTTCACCTTCAATAGGGATTGTACATTTTGAGGTGTTGGCCATTAATAGGGATAGCCATTATTTCTCCCTGCAAAGTCTGCAACTTGTATGTATTCTGCCCTATAACATGGGCTATCTGGTATGGACCAATCCATTTAGGTTCAAATTTACCCTTTTCACCATGCTTATCATTTTTAGGATCCCAATAGATGACTATATCTCCTTGAGAAAAAGGAGTACCCTTGGCTTTCTTATTAAACAATTTCATGGTTTTCTGGGTTTGTTCCATCATTCTATTAAGGGTCTCTCTTCTTTGCTCTTCTAACAGGACAATTTGGTCAAGCCTTCTCTGTAAGGGATTGGGGTCTTCATGGTCTTGCAATAGGAGGGAAAGTGCCAATTTTTCTATTCTTGAAGGTAATAAGGCCTTCTCTCCATATACCATCTCATAGGGGGTTCTTCCTGTGTTTCTTTTTATAGACAACCTATCAGCCCATAGAGAAAATTTAAGTTCACTGTCCCACCCTCTTTTGTTCTTACCTAATGACCTTTTTATTCTAGTTATTACATTCTTATTTGATGACTCAGCTAGACCATTTCCTTGGGGGTAATAATTAGCAGAATGGGATAATTCAATTCCATATTCAACATAAAACTCTACCATTTCATATGAAACAAAATATTGTGCATTATCTGTAACTAGTTTTTGAGGAACTCCAAACCTGGTCAAAATGTTTTCTTCCAAGAATTTGATGATAGTGGTAGTAGTGGATGTTCTCAGAGGTGCAACTTCTACCCACTTTGTAAAGTAATCTGTTGCAGTTATGATCCACTTGTGCTGGCCAGATGAATTAGGCTTGATCTCTCCAATTAAATCAATGCCCCATTGGGTGAATGGTGCTTCAATGATTACTAGCTTGAGGGGCATGGCTTCTAGCTGCTTTTTTCCTACAAAAACTTGGTAGTTATGATAGTTCCTAACATATTTATATACATCCTTAAAAATGGAAGGCCAATAATATCCTGCTCTCATAATTTTATTAGTTGTGGCTCTTGGAGAAAAATGTCCTCCACAGAAACCATCATGAAATTCATTAATTATTTTTGGGATTTCACTTTCATATAAATAGACTAATAATACTCCATCAGGGTGTTTCCAGTACAACACACCATCCTGTATATAATATTTCTGGGCTTGAAGCTTGATTGACCTCATTCTGTTTGTTGACATATCTTTAGGGAATGAAAGGGTTTGTAAGTATGACAAAATTTCTTCATACCATTTGCATTCGGTATTATTGATTCTTCTGACATCATATGCCTCATCTATTGTGAGAACATTTTCAAATCCTTCTTCTTCTTTGTTAGCCAATAGTTTAGCCAAACCTTGTCCTTTGATAGTTTTAACTATTTTGAATTCAACATCATACTGTAAAAGCTTTACCATCCATCTTTCTGGTCTTCCTAATGGCTCTGATTGAGAAAAAATATCTTTTATTGCTATAAAAGGGATGCAACAGTAAACCTTATTTGAGCCAAATATACCTTTGAAATGTTCTAAATATTGGATGACTACATAAGCATGTTTTTCTAGCAAGGTGTATTTGAGATGTGCTCCTTTCAATCATGAACTCATGAAGGCTATTGGCCTTTCATTATTTTCATCATATTTCTATGAAAGAACTGCAACAATGGAGTGTTCAGATGCATAAGAATAGATATTAAAATATTTTGCATAATCAGGGCAGCTTAGGGCTGGAGTGGTTGATATGGCTTCTTTGATTTTGTTAAATGCTTCCATATTCTCTATTATCCATTTTATTTCTCCAGTTTTCTTAACCATATCATTTATGGGTTTGGTCATCTCTGCAAAATTTGGGACAAATATTCTAATAAAATTTATCTTGCCAAAGAATGACCTAACACCTTTTAAATTTTTGGGAGGGGGAATTTTGGAAATAGCTTCAATTCTTTCTGGGTCAATGCTTATTCCTTTTTCTGAAACTATATGACCTAACAACTTTCCTTGTGTAGTCCCAAATATGCATTTCTTGGGATTTAAAGAAATTCCAAATTCCTTGCACTGAGCAAAAACTACAGTTAAGTGTTCTAGATGATCTTCTGGATTTTTAGAAAATACTGTGATATCATCCAGGTATACAACTACTATTTTGAACATTAATCCTTTGAAGGTAAAATCCATTGCTCTCTGAAAAGTAGCACTTGCATTCATTAGTCCAAAAGGTATTCTTAAATATTCAAATGTGCCCCAAGGTGTAGTGAATGTTGTCTTATGTCTATCTTCTGGATTTATCTGAATTTGATTGTACCCTAAAAATCCATCTAACAGAGACAATCTAGTTGAGCCAACTACTGCTTGCAATAATTGTTCCATGTTGGGTAATGGGTAATTGTCTTTTAATGAACTCTTGTTTAAATTTCTAAAATCTACACAGAGTCTAATATCCCCATTCTTTTTTCTAATTGGTACTAAATTGGATATCCAAGAAGAAAATCTTACCTTTCTGATTATTTTGGAATCCAACAATTTTTGTACCTCCTTTTGCATTATTGGGTGCAGAGTTGGGTTGTACTTCCTCTGTTTCTATCTAAATGGTTTAGAATCTTCTTTCAAGGGTATTATGTGTGTCATTACATCTGTTTTGAAAGTTTTAAGGTCTTCATAAGTCCAAGCAAAATGTTCTTTGTTATTTTTTAAGAAATTGATATATCCAACTTTTTCTTTAGCAGGTAAGGCCATGTCTACTTTCACTATTCTAGGTTTTTTCATTGAACCAATGTTAATGTCTTCAGATATTACTTCTCTGCTTAAAGGCTTATAAGCTTTGTCAAAATCATCAAATAGACTCTCTAGAGAAACCAATCCTTTGGGTATTCTATTTGTTTTCAACTGGATTACTTCTACTGGCTCTCCTATTTGGTCTTTTAGCTTGTCTTCATCCTTTTCATCATAGATTACATCTGCATACTGATTTTGCAGAGTCATAAAATCTTTAATATCTATATCATCTTGAAAGACCTGTAGATAGACTATGTTATCTAGCACATAAGGCTTATAGACTGAAATAGTTGGGAATCTATCCATATATTCTGTAGTTATCTCTAGGTGATCTAGACCTGAGGCATTTACAGCTAAAATATCTGCAACATGATTTTGTTCTCTTGGAATATATGAGATATTGAAAGCTAAGAATTTATCAATTTCTTCCAATACTACATTTTTATATTGCTTAAGCCTAGGGTGCTTGGTCTGATATTTACCTTTGATCTGTTGTATAATAAGCTCTGCATCCCCTATTATAGTCAAGTAGTTAATACCTAATTCTTTTACTTTTCTTAACCCTAGTAGTAAAGCTTCATACTCAGCTACATTGTTTGTGCAAGGGAATTCTAGTCTGTAAGGAATACCAAGGTAATTTCCTTTTATATCAGTCAAATTAACACCTGCACCTACTCCAGATTGGGATTTAGCTCCATCAAAAGACATGGTCCACATTTCTTGGGTTAATACTCTATCTGATTCAGCATCTACCATTTTCATAACTTTTGGATCCATGTTCTTTGCTTCTGGTACTTCCACCAGGAATGGGTTGTGCCATATGGAGTAAACTCCCATCCCTTTTTCTTCCATAGAGTTTACTAAGTTTATCATTGTTTCATCAGTTTGAATTAACTCTATGGAGTGCTTGTTAAATGGTTCTCTTCATAAAATTATATTCTCCTTATCTGATATGGGGATTGTAGCATAGGACCAGTCCAATTGAATTGAACCTCCCAGTTGTTCTACCCAATGTCTACTGAGTAATAGTGAGAAGAATGGGTCAACATCAACTACTGCAACATCCATGACTATGCCCTTTTTGGGGTGTTGATCTAAGAAAACCAACAATCCAGTTATCACCCCTACACAAGGAATTTGTCTGCTATCCATTACTAAAAATAGGGGCAGAATCTCTAGTACATATTAATCCCATTTGATCAGCTATTAATTTGGGCATGATATTGTGTGAGGCTCCACTATCTAGCATGCAATTATGAATCACATACCTTTCCCCTTCATCTGAATTATACCTCAATGATACATAGAAGGGTCTGACAGAGGATGGTGATCTTGTATCATGTTGATTTTGTCTAGCAACATGGCAAGTTGGGTCTTCTTTTTGTTCCACTAATCCAAATGCTCTGCAGACTTGTTCTCTATATTGTTGAACTTTCATAAGTTCTCCAAATGTGATGTTAACCTTTTGTTTACTGAGTTCTAACCCAACATCAAATTCTATCTTCTTTATATCCAATGGTTTATTACTTTCTTCTTTGGGAATCTCTTCCTCTAATTCTATTACTTCAGGAGTAATATTTTTGAGGATTCTATCAGTTTTCTCTTTACTGATATTCTTATTTGTGAAAGTTTATTTTCTTGTTTCACTTGTAGAGGCTTTCTCTGTCCTATCTGGGATAGTCCTATTTCTTAAATTCAAAGTATGGGTAGCCTCTAATTCTTCAACTTCTTGAGTAGTGGGGATTAATTTCCCTTGCTTCATCTTGTCATATCTTGACTCATGTGATTTCTACAAGATTTTAGTTCCTTCAACTACTAATATTTGAGGATGATGATTTGAAGCATATTTATCCATATCTTCTTCAAACAACCTTTCTCTGGATTCATCTTCAATAGACCAACAAGCATTGATTCTTATATCCTCTTCTGATTCAACATGTAAATCTACATTGCGTTGGTCACTTAGGTGAATTCCACATGCATCAGGGTTATGAGGTGCATCACAAGTAGAGAAAAAATAGGGAAAGCCTTCTGCTACATTGGCATATG
Organism: Wollemia nobilis; assembly: GCA_028583015.1. Lineage (NCBI taxonomy): Eukaryota > Viridiplantae > Streptophyta > Pinopsida > Araucariales > Araucariaceae > Wollemia > Wollemia nobilis. Next base: position 8,688,160 of record JAQPPZ010016334.1, on the reverse strand, counting down.
GTATGGGGTTAGGAACACTATTCTGATCTCTGTCAGAATCTCTATTTTTCTAGCTATTGTTACCATTATTCCTACTCCTATTTCCTTCTTCAGAACCATTGTTGTTTCCCCAATTCCTATTGAAGTTTTTCTTAAAAGGAGGATGATTATCAACATGAGGTCACTCTATTTGTGATGATTCACCATTATTACCATTATTTCTTTTGATTCTTGCTATCCTGTTGTTCATGTTATTGAGCATCTCAGTCATTTGACTAGTCAATTTCTCCATTGGATCAATTTTAGTTCTTCTTTGTATATCAAATGCTACTCTTTTAGGTTTTCTATCAGGTAGGTTGACTTCTAGAGAATAAGGCTTCATCTTACCACTTTCAAGCATATTTATTTCTATATCCATTGCCTTTTCCATACAACCATCAATGGTAGTGGCTTGTTCTTGCCTCAGCTCATAGTTAAACTCTCCTTGAAAAGCATTTTTGTAAAAACAAATAGATTGAATATCACTAGGCCTAAGGTTGGTAGGGATTTTGTTCTTGGTCTTTGAAAATATTCTGTTAAAGTCACTAACAACCTCATTCTCTTTTTTCTTCATAGTGGCTAACTCAGTTAACAAATATTGTTCATTTTTTCTTTCACCATATTTCTTTAGAAACATAACTTCCATTTTGGTGAAGTTTGGGATATCATTGTCAGGAAGGGAATTGAACCACTCTCTAGCATATTTTTCTAAAGTCTGTAAAAATAGTCTCAAGACTACATCTTCATGTTCAACCTCTAGACTATCCATCGCATACAAGAAACTCTTGATATGATCTTCTCTAGTTACTGCACTATTTCCTAAGAATTTTGGAAGGTATTTGTGAGCTTTATTAGGTAAGGCATTAAGATTTGTTGGTAACATAAAAGGCCTATATCTATTAGTTCTCCATAAATGAACATTAGCCTGGGCCATTGTTACTGTAGAATTCAAATTCACAGTAGTAGTACCTATAGTAATATGGGTCTGGGTAGCCTGAATATAATCTAAGGGATTATCTACCTTAGTATTACTATTAATTGGACAATGAGAATAATCACATGTATCTTCTATAGCAGAATTCAAATTTTCATCTACAGTGATATCAACAGTAAAAGTATTTTGATATTTATTTTTCTTTACGTACTTTTTATCACTAGAATTTGATCTACTATTATAAGCAGTATTCTTGAAAAGTGGAGTTTTTTTATTATGTATAAATACCTCTGGATTCTCGAGTTCTAGGAATAGCTCCTTACCGCTTCTCCTAGTGTTCGCTAGCACGTTCTACTCTTTCCTTTTTTATTTTAATCTTCTGGGTTCGTTCAGACAGAGTCGCCAGCATTGGGGTGCAGAAAGAATAATGTATACTTTATCAAGAATGCTTGATATTAACACTCATCCTCACAGGAGTCGGTTCTTGGGATAATTCAAGAAAATCAAGAAATGCATAAACTCACTTTAAAAGCAATTGAAAAATATGGGCAAGAAATAAAATAAAGAACATGAAAGATGTGAAAAACATAGGTTCTTTATTCTAATTGGCCACTCGTTTGATTAATATGTATCGTGAAATCTAGGTCTAAACTCGTGAAGAATATATCCCTAACAATGGCACCAAAAAATTATTGGAACCGATTCTTGCATCCATAGGATTCGATTGTCATGCTACAAAAATCTATTTGAAACCAATGAGCTATTACAGGCTCTGGTCAACCTGCCTCTTTGTTCTGATAAACATGAATATTGCTAAAGGAAAACTATAGAATGGGTAAGGAAACCCCAATGGTAATTCTATGATAAAACGTTGATTACACGCTCCAGATTAATATAACACTATATGTATTAAAATGACCAAGCAAGAAAATAACCATTTGTTATGCCTTATGTAGACTGGTGCCTAGATTCATTGGGCTGTTATAGCAATTTAACAACAATTTTGACATGAATAGAGAGAAGGGGAAAATAAAATTGGCGCTCTTAGACTTATTTGAATATCGTAATAAAACTAAAAGTTGACCAATGAAAGAAACATATATAATGCATTCAAATAATGTAATCCATTACACAGTGACACACAATACCAAGACAAAGATATAATAGGAATGAAACTCATAATTGTATTGATTTCATAAAATATTACATGCAGAGTGGGCAGGATGCCTTTTAAATCTATTTTTCTCAAAGAAATACATCAATACAATGAAGAAGACTCTATTCAAATAATGTAACAGGTCTCTCCTACTCTCCTTGTTCCAATATGGTAATAGTAGAGTCTCTGAATCTCAGGCTCAATAGGATAGGAAATAATCTCAGCTTCTTGAGCACTTTCCTATCAAAATCCTGCACAGTAAAGGGAAGAAAGAAGAATGAATGAGAAAAATAGACACAAAAAGGAGATACAACAACACAACTCTAAAGGGCACTCAAGTATACCTCTTAGAAAAAATGCTATTCTCTAATTGCTTGATGATGAATCTAAACCTATCTGCTTCCTTTTATAGCTGTTGGTTCTTGAATCTATTATTTTTGGTTTATTTCTAGCCTTACACTTGTCCTATCTGAGTTGATCTTCAAAACTGGTACATCTAGCTTCCACTATCTCTTTTTGTTTATGTTGTACACTCTTCTTTGACCTTTTCAAATAGTAGCTTATTTTAACCAGTGATGGTGGTATTTGGAGAGTCTATTTTCTTCCACTACTTTTTTTCCACTACTTCCTTTTCAACTATTTTTTCTTGAACTATCCCTCTTTGAGCACTTGACTCTTTTACTATTTTGGAGACTTTTTCTATTGGCATAGGTCCTTGTTTAGTTGGAAGAGTTGAACTTATTCCTAGTTGTTGACTATATGTTTCAACCTTTTTCCCCTTTTGACCTTGTTGCAACCACTTTATTTGTTTACTGATTAGTCTCCAAACTTCTGTGTCAAAGGTTGCAGCAAACCTTAGCATGTTCATTTCCTACAAAATTCTATTTTTTTGTATGGCAAGAATGGGCTTGTTTCTCTCATATTGGAAGAGTAACATCTCCATAGTATTTACCAGAAAGGTAGATTGTCTAGTCATTTCTGACTCATCATCTGACTCACAATCAAATTTTTCTATTGTATGCCTGAGTAGCTCTTCTATACTAGGGGCTTCCAAGAATTTGTCTAAGGATAAACCAATATCTACCATTTTACCTATTGCATCTTCTATCAGATTATCCATTTCAGTTACAACATTGATCCACCTTTCTTGGTTTACCCCAAACATGGCTGCTTTCAAGAACTCAAAATTGAACTAGATTTTATTGCCATCATTTGTTATTATCTCTTGACCCTGCAACTCTTCAAAATTATCTCCTATTAAATCAAGGGTAGGATGAATGACTTCGAAGTCTTCTTCCTTCTCCTGTATCAATGTCTGTATTTCTCGAGTAGTTATTTGAATCACCCTAATCTGCCTAAACATCTCGGTGAGCCCTTTGGCATGAACTTGTATTTTCATTGACATGTCCTTCTTCATTGCATTTAGATAATAGGCATGATTCTGAATCCTTACCACTAAAGGGGGTTGTGCCTTTGGAGTATCCTTTTGTGCCAATTCTTCTTGTTGTTTATTTATTAATGCTTTCATTTCAGCTTTTTCCTTCTCTTCTCTTTTCAATTGATTCCTTAATTCTACAATTTTCTCGACTAGTTGGTCCATGGTTTGATTTTGCATTGCCTTGACAACTTTGACCATTTCACCTTCTTTTCCTAGTATTGATGAGCCCCTGGTCTCCTCATTGACTCTGAAGACAAGTGGGTCTTGTAGGGCAGGAATATTTACCTCTGCTATATCTGATATAGATGTTTCTAATCGTGGTTCATCTGTAAGTTGTTCTCCTATATTTCCCATTCCTACCACTACCTGTAATTCTTGTTCATTTGTAGTAGTAAAGGTATTTTGCTCATCTGTCCTCTCTAAAAAAACCTTTGTAGAAGGTAAATATAATTTAGGCTTCTTCTTTTCTGTAGTGGTTATCTCTGTTTGATTCTTCACTTGGTGACTTCGGAACAGACCCCCAAATCCACCAGTTCTTCTCATATTCATCCTTATTACTAATGGAACTTTAATCTCCTATCCTTTTATTTTTAAAGAGGTAGGGATGGCCATGGGTGCCAATTTATTCACACTTGTTACAGCTAATACTCTGTCAAAAATGGGAATTATAGCTTGTTCTAGGAGAGAAGATTTTTGAATAGGTGTGGTCACAATTTCTTTCCCTTTAGCTGTGCTTGGGTTTTTGGAAACCTCTTGGGAAGTGCTTGGTGCTGCCTCTATTCTGAGATGATCATCTATGGGAGGCCTGACCTGTTGTTCTATTATATCTGTAGTATTTATAGTGACCTCCATTTTATCAATACCCTGTTCTTCTATTAACTCTAATAAGGGGTCTTCCTTGATTGCTTGAGCTGCTCCTGGTAAAATAGGTGCTACAGATTCTACTAAAATTTCTTGAAGCCTTCTCAATTCTGTAGGGTAATCATAGGCTTCATGAATCTGTGTGTTGCCCCTATCTTTAGGAGGGAAATCATCCCATACAACCTATAAATCTTTCCCTTTTTCCATAGCTTCCAATAATATTTCTTCATAAGCATCCTTTCGATGCTTTATTCGAGCATACTCCCATTTTTCCATCATTTTATTGTATATCCCTTTTGGATCATAAAACCTCCAAGTTATCTCATCGAATTCCATAGTATCTAAATCAAACATTCCTTTGAGCAGTGTAGGGTAGCCAACAAATATATAGTCTCCAAAGTGATATGGGACATTGAGCTAGGGGACTTTACCATGTTTCTTCACTAGTCTCATCTTGGCTTCCTCTGCCACCTGCCTACATAACTCCAGAGCTGCTAGGGATAATGGACAATACATCGGTAATAGCTTAGGGGGAATTTTGGCCCCATAGAGCCTGATATAGGTGAACCCTTCTGAGAAAAAGAAATCCCCAATATCCTTTTCTTTGATAAAAGCCCTTACTCCTAGCCCTCTTAGGGAGCACGTCGGTTAAAGTCCAATGGATTTCTACCATAAAATGGTCATAGAACCAGCCCATGTGAGTCCGTCCTTCATGTATTCTCCAAAAACTGGTCTGGACGTAGGGGTTGTTAATGACTTCTACTCTTTTTTGGGCTTCTTCTCCTAATTGTCCCGCTATCAGGTGGATAAAAATTGAGTATTGTGAAAAATAGGGCATCTCTTGTCTTTGTTCAAAAATAACCTTTTTCAATTCTACCATTTGCTCATGTATTTGGTTACTCAATTCTAGTTCCCATGCATAAATTGGGGTGTTATGTGCCCGATTGCTCTATGCTACTAAATACAAAACTCTTTTACTCACTACACTGAGATCCTGTACTCCTAAGACTATGTTTATCATATCACAAAAATCTTGGACCCATGGCTTAAAAGCAGTCTTCCTAATTGGGAATTGATTAACTATTTTCTCATTTGTATCAAACAAATATTTAAAAACTTCTAATCCTGTGAACATTCGAGATTGATGTTCAATTACCTATTTTATTAAAAAGGTGGTAGACTCTATCAAATTGAAGACTTTCTTGATGTGCTCGACTTTGATGTTGAATATTGGTCGATCCTTATTATCTCAAAATGTTCTAGTCCTTTCATCATATGCCACTGCTAACCATGCCATTAAATCTAGGAGAAGTAAACCTTCGGACATATCAACTTCCTGAGGTTACTGTTCCATCTGTTACTTCTAGGGAAACCCTTGTATTGTAACCTCCGGGCTTTATGAAATAGGTCAGCCATTATCCATGGGGTCCTATTATCATTCTCCATCACATGAGCAAAACTCTTGATACATGCATTGTCGATCTCGTACTACTGTGTTGGAGTAGGTTTCTTATCAGCTCCACACTTTTGGGTGAATTCATACATTGTGCTACCGGGTACAGGCGGTCCAAAAATCTCAGAGTATGGTGACCGGTCTATAATGAATTTCACTGCTTCTCTAGTGTCTTCGGGTGCAAAAGCGTCTCCCCATGATGCCATTGTGCTCATGGTAGTGAGTCTAGTTTCTCTAGAAAAGCTCGAAACTCTTCCTCTCTTGTACCTCTTGCATATCAATTTCTGCTCTTAGATTACTAGGGTGGTAAATTGACCGATTTTGTGAGCTCAAATACTGGGTGGTGAAATGAGTTCGATATTTTTGCACGTTTTGTCATTAATACTGTGTTACCAACTACTTTTTAAAATTGGCCAAAGGAAATTTGCCAACACATCTTCTTTCGAAGTTGGGCTTTTATGGTGGGTAATGTCCTTCATCCTATGTGCCCTGGGTTCTTTGGTTTGTGTACCTGTAATCATTTATAGTTTCGCTATTGGTCTCTGAAGCTTCTTCTCCGACGTGGAACTGTGACGTGTGATAGGGGTGGCCTCTATTTTGAACCTCGTGCCACCTTGGCCCTGGATGATAATTAAATCTTAGGGATCGATTACACTTTTAATTGGGCAACAATCATCTTAGGGATCCCCATAAGATTTGGTTCTTGATGTGAGTGCCTGTCATCATCTTGGATATCCTAAGGTTCCTTGAATAACCATGATCGAGCGCAGCCATTGGATCAACCTTTGTTCTATCGCTGCCTTGGATCTTTTATAACCTATGGGTTAGATAACCGAAAGAAACATGCTTCAAACCTTCTTTGTTTAATATTGATTAATAAAAAGGGGGTGATTAATAATGTGTTAGGACCCTTGCTAAATGTGATTAAAATTTGATTAATTGAATGCTAATTTAGGCTTACCATTAGATTTACCTTTGAAGTGTGCACCGTCATTGGATTATTTTGAGAGGGAGCACATCCATTGGATTTGTCAGAAGATGTCCGTTGGATTAGCCTCACTTGTATCTTATCATTTTGACTTTGACTCGATCATTGTCATTGGATCCTTTTAATCTCAATGGAGCGCTACCATCGGATTTGCTTTGTTTTGGTTGGCTTATCTTTCGATTGGCTCATTTAAGCGCCACCATTTGATTAAGTAAGAAGGAGTGCTACCCTTAGATTTAGATCGATGTGCTCAATGGATAAAGTGCATCGGTCAATTTCCTCTAATTTGGCATGTGATTTATCATGTCATTCATTTGTTTATCCTTGGTAACTAGTGATGAATGTGCATCATCGGATCAAATGTTCGATCAAGCACAACCATCCAATTTCTTGAGCTTACATCAGGGTGCTTTATTGCATCGGGTGCATCCATCCGATTTTCCTTTGATGAGGCATTGTCGTTAGATCTCCTACAAGCTGCACACTTGATAACTGAAAGGGGTGCATTATTATATTTGATTAATCTCGGTTTAATCTGAAAGGGGTAATTAGTAACGTATTATACCCTCACTAATGCATGATTAATCTTAGCTTTACCTTCATGTTTACCCGATATCCTTACCATTTCATCGTTTGGGTTTTGATTATGGTGTGATCATTGGATTTCGATCAATGTCGGCACGACCATTGATTTTCTTCAACCTACGGGGTTAGTTACCAAGGGGCATATGATTTTAAAATTTGATTAAGCCAAAAGGGGAATAATTATTCGATGCATTAGACCCTCACTAATCTCATTTAATAGTTTTAATTAATCTTGTGGTCTTTTACCTTTTTGATGCACCTTTTATGAGAGCGTTGTCATCCGATTCAGATCTTGATCGAGCGCTATCATCAGATTTTTGTGATTAGCTCACTGTTTAATTAAAGGGGGTGCACATTCCTAATGCCTTTGACCACAGTATTTTAAAGAGTGGTTTAATCAAATTAAGCGTGTCCATTGGATTCTTCTTTGATGAAGCGCTACCCTTAGATTTATTTTAAGGTGCTTGATTTTTAACACAATGGGGTGCATACCCTCATGGTTTTAATTAAGACCCCTTTTTAAACCTTATGTTTTGGACTTTAATATTGTGCTTAGATTTTTTGGGTTTTAAGACCATGGCCCTTGATTAAATCCTTTTAATACCTTAGGACTTTAATGATTTAAAATTTGACTTAGGTCCAAGTATGATTATTGATCTGGAAGACTAAACCTTGTATTTTTAATGGTCGGGTTTTATTAAAAGGGATTGACTTTGGCAACCTTCTTAAGATATAACAATTTTTCAAAGGTGCACATAATAGCAATGTTTAAGGTTAAACTTATGGAAAACCAACTTCTCTAATAAGATGCAAAGAGACCAGCAATGCTTGCTTATTTTGATGAAACCAAAAATTTAAATTTGGGGGTTTCAAAGTTTGAGTCAAATTTGGCTCCAACAAGTTATTTCGATGAGCATTGTGTTTTAGATTGTTTAGCCTTTCACAACCTTATATAGAACTTGAGATGTGTCAGATAAGTTCCACAATGATTGCAGGATACTTTCTTTTGACTTGGATCCTTTCCCAAAATATCCAAAACCTATGTAGAAGGTATGTTCACATGCCTTATTTAATATTCCTATTCTAGATAGGCTCCTTTGTCTTAGTCATATTACATTATTCTTTCATTGTTTAGGGAATAAAATATCATATGGAACATTTTATGTGTTTCTACTTGACTCATCTCATGACATGTCATTATTTTTGGGCACCTTTATGCTATTTGTAAACTCCTCCTATATTATCCATTGGGTTATGGAGTCGTGATAAGGGAAATGAAAGGAATAGTATATGAGTAATGTGTGAGAGATAAGTGATTGGATGAAACAAGGTGCATGAGGGAATAATATGATCAAATGGTATGTGCTACAAGGAAAGAACACTGGAGAGATGATACTTGAGGGTTATGAGCCTTCCTTTTTTAAATTTATTTCATGCTTTTTCCTTTATCAGACCATCCAAATTATTTCATCTTGAAGCTATGCAACTTCTTTTCCCGATTGAAGATTTAGAGGGACCCCAATTTGATCAAATTTGAGGAGTGTTCATAGTTACACATTTATTAATATTTAGTTTGGAGTGTATAATTATGAACAACCCTTAGGTTTTTTCAAATATATTGGTGACCATTTTTTCTAAAAAAAATATTTATTCTCATCCTTACTTTCCCTCGACAGATTCCACTATTGATAGATAGCCTTGTAGATAGTTGTTGTTTGAAAAGCTTACTAAGGATTTGAAATTTGTAAGTCTATCAAGATTTTCAATGTCTTTGTCTTTTTTTTTCTCTCCATAAGTCTTTTATCCTTGGATTCCACTCTTATAGTGAGATTTTTGTATTTTTGTGAAAGAGTGTAATACAATTACCAAAATATGAAGTCATTTTATATCTAAATTCATGCTAGGCCAAGATTATTGCAAACTCTCTTGATGGAAGAATTCATCCAAAAAATCCTAGACCTTTCTTAGCTAACACTAATATTGATGATGGGTTGTCATTGATTGATACATCCATGTTACCTAACATAGGGAATGCTAAAGTAAGTCCTCCTCCTCAGGGTCCTTAGTCACTTTCTTAGGCATATGGGTCTTCAAGCCCATCTACAATTTTAGTCTAGGATTGTCACATCTATCTATTACCATCCCTTTCTATAGTGTGCTAAACTCAGGAGTCTTGTAAAAATTTACTTGCCTTAAGTGGAGAAATTTTAATAGAAGTATTTCTTATATAGACTTCTGAGTTTGACAAAGTCATTTCTCTATTTTCCAAGTCACCTCTCTTTTTCAATTATTTTCATGCATGCATTTTTTACACCCCTTATTCTATAATTTTCGTTTAGTTTCCCATATTCCTTAATATATAAAGGTTTTAGACCCTAATTGAATATTTGGACTAATTTCTTAGTGCAAGGAATAATCATGTGACCTCAGTTTGGGACTAGGTATCCTATTATTTTATCCATAAAATATTTTATCAAACACATGCCAAACAGAGGAGGTACATAAACAACTACTACATCTTGTAACACCACAATATCTAGGAATTCATGTATTATCATTAAAAGTTTCTTCATAAGACCAATAACCTTCACTAGTACCCCTTTGAAATGAAGCAATCTAGATTCTATTTGGCTAAGGGTTAAGCCTATGCTCTTGCAAACTTCCTAGGACATAACTGTAACCTTAGCTTCTGTATCTACCATAAAATTATGTACCAAACACCATTCCAAAAAAAGGGATAAAAATAAGGGGAAGGGTTAAAAAATTTTCATACTAGATGATGGTCTTTATATCACTAGGTTCTAGCGGTTGTCATGTTTTATCAATTATTTAAGGACCAATTTGACTAAATCCACCATTTCAGAGACTAACAAATCTCTTCTTAGGTCTCTGATATTTCTTACAAGATCAAACTTTGCTTCACTTAATAATTCAAGCCTTGAGGTTGGTTCAAGTTCTCAAACTAGAAATTTGAATAATTTCTAAAATTGTTTAGTTATTTATGCTCTTTGTGTCTAAGTCATAGCTAGAAAATATAACCTTTTATACACTTCAATCCTCCATTTATTTAATGGTTGTATCTTAGGATCTGATATTTGAACATATGACCATAGATCTACTCTTTCACTTTGTGTGTCCAAATTCTGATCATGATAAACACTATTTTCTATTTCGTGTTGATTGCTAATGAGAGTTGCCATATTTTAGAATAATTGTATTGAACCCATTGTAAAAGATACAATGTCTTCCATTAATAAGAATTTATTTAGATACAAATGATGTTGATAACTTATGTTCGCATAAGCTCTACTAAGAAACATGTATTCATACATAGTTGTTACTTTGAGTCCTCCTTGTATGCTATCATCATAACAACACACTATTTGGTTTTTTTTATTAGACTTGTCATGAAATTTTATTTGTCTAAGAGATTTGCCCTTCCATATTTTTTAATTCTTTTGATAATTTTTGAATTAGTGCCTCTAATCCTTGTTATGTATAGGGTTGATCCACATGTACAATAGGGGTGTACTCTCCTATGGGTGGGTAAGATGGATACGACCTTGACACATCACAATAGGTACATGAAGTATGCTTGGAAGTGAAGCATGTAAGTAATTTTGGATAGTTGGGCATATGATATTTCCAGGATGTATTTTACTAGTAGTGATAAGCATATGTTTTGCTAATATGATCTCTTAAAACCCTATGGGAATATTTTATATTTAGACTATTGAATTAAAAGGTTCAAGTTAGGGTTAAAGGTATGTATATAATAAAGGTATGCTTGGGCATGAGAAGGTTGAATATCTTGTGAAATTCTTTTCCAATTATTTTTTAATAAAGTATTGAAGTTAAAAATGCTTTATAAGGAGCTCTTTGAATAGAGGAGAAATGAGTGAGTAACAGGAATGGATCTCTAAGGGCATCGAAATCTGTGATGAGAGATTTGTCTATTTTTTCCAAAGTGCTAATACTCTTATTTTCTAAATAGCAATACCATAAAAATACTTTACATCTAAAATATTGAACAACTAATCTAATAATTATATCTTTAAATAAGATATTATATATATTAGCTAACACAACTACATCCTTACAATGTTCATAAGTTATTTTTCATTACCATATTAATTGGGGAGATATTTTACAACAGCCTTAAGTATTTTATGAAGGATTGGTATATTGAAGGGACTTGTGTCATACCAAACTAGACATGATTTTTTTTCCAGGAGAAATGTCTTGTGACAATAAGGTCAAGCATGCTTATTCATGTAATTCTAGCTTCAATATTTAGTGGAGTTACTAAGTGAACATTCATTCTCTGCTTGTGAGATCAAGGCTATTCATCACATCTTATGTTGTCCATGAAGGTAATATAAAAAGACATAATATATCCCAACATACATGCCAAAAATAAACTATTGACATAAAATATTACTATTCTATGCATTTCAAATGGGACCTAGAATTTAGCCAATATTTTTTGGATGAATGAGATTTATGTCAATTCAACCTATGGAGAAGGTTGGCTCCTTGTAATTTTTGTGAAGTAAAAAAAGTGTTTAAGCTAAAATTAAAGAGATGAAAGGGTTAAGATAAGGTAAGGTTTTAAAGAAATGATCAAAATGTTGATGGGATATAGTGTAACAAAATTGAACATTACTATATAACAATCCAACACAATCAATTTAAATGATACTTAACAAACCAACCATGATTAGAGGCAATTAAAAATTTATTCAAATTCAATTACATACTTTAAGTATTCCAAAGACTTAAATGAATATCAATCCAACAATGATCCAATTAGAAAAAATAGCTTTAATAGAATAAACTAATCATAAAAAGTGTAACAAAAATGACTTCAATCAAATATACATTCATAGAAACCTATAATTACATAATAAAGGAGGCCAAACAACTATCACTTCTCATCAATTGGTAGTAATATTACATAGCAATCATCTAGGTAAATACAAATTTATTGGAGTAACTAGCCATTCAATAGAAGAATGGAGTAGCAGAGCAACGAGGAGAATATAGTGGGTGAGAAACCAGGTTTTCAAAAATCTGGTGCTGGGAAGAATGAAAGCAAGGCTGGCAGGTAGGATGGCAATAAGGATCAAGATGATAGTAAGGATGATGGCACATATATAGAGGATGGATGGCCAAAAAATATCAATATCATTGATCGTACTAAAGCTCTATGGGGGGAATAACCTCCCGACAATGGGCTCCTTTCCCAACACCAAAAGGGACCCATATTTGTTCCCACCAAGGAAATATCCTTTGCAAGTGTGGTGTCAAAATGAGGAATCCATGGTCGTGAGTATTACATAGCAACTCTCATTCCTACTAATGGGAAGGATATTAACATCCCTTATTGTGTAGTTGACAACTATATTTCAATGGAAAAGTATGCATTGGTGGGCAAGTTTGTTGGGGGAAGGCTAGATATGGAAACCATATGTAGATGGGCCTTATCCAAATGGAAGACCCTGGGAAGTATGGAAATCATAGGTCTATCCAAAGGGTTCTTTGCAATAAGATTGAGAAACCATTATGACACCAATTACATCCTCACTAGAGACTCGTGGTTCCTTGGCTGCAAGAGCCTGTTCCTTCGAAGGTGGGCTATAGATTTTGATACTAAAAATAAGGATATCAAATATGCCCCCATTTGGGTTTGTATTATTAATCTCCCTTTTCACCTTTGGAATGATGATATCCTCCAATCTATTGCAAGAGTTGTAGGTTATCTAGTGGCAATCGACCCTGTCATGCTTGCTCACAAATGCATGAATATTTCCAAAATCTATGTTAATGCAAATTTGGTGTCTGAGATTCAAACTTTTTTCAATATTAAGTACAAGTCCTACTATAGTAAACAACCTCTGTAATATGAAAACAAACCCACTTTTTGTGTGGAATGTCAAACCCAAGGGCATCTCAGGATCTAGTGCCCTAGTCTTAGACCTCTCAATGAAAATTACCAAGGTCAAGAAGAAGGTAATCCTATCCATAAAAAATCCCCCATGGAATAGAACAAAGGGAACATATACCCACAAAACAATGGCTATCCCAAATATAAAAAAAAATGGCAGAACCAATACTAGTCAGGGAAAGTATCCTATCGGTAGCAAAGGTCATTATAATTTCAAGGTGTCCCATATCCCTAAAAAGGAAGGAAATCACCACCTCGACAATGAATCCAATGCAAGTAAAAGTAAGTTACCTTTTTCCATGACTAAACACTGCATCTACCTTTTTCCAAATTTTCTTTGTTATGGTTAGGGAGAAAATTTTCCTAACCACTCTAGTGATAGAATTCTAAGTGTGTTATTCCATGATAGCAACAACAACACATCCTGGATCCTCACCAATATTTATGCTCCAAATACTCTAGACAGGAGAGCATAGCTATGGGATTCCTTGAGCAGTATAAAGGATTCTTTCCAAACATTCTATGGGTTGTAGCTAGGGATTTCAATACTCCCCTATACCCTTAAAACAAAAAATGAGATACTGAGGCCCCAATCAAAAGCATGGAAGAGTTCAATGACTTCATCAATTTAAATAATCTCATGGATGTAAAACTCAAAAATGCAAAGTTCACTTGGAGCAATAGAAGAATAGGGAACCAACACATTCAAGTCAAACTGGATAGATTTTTCTTCTCCCAAGAAGCCATCCAATTGTTTGGTGATGCTTGTATCCATTATTTACCTAAAACAAGATCAAATAATAGTCCTCTCATGTTAGAAATTGAAAAGTCCAACCCTTACAAAATACCTTTTAGGTTCAAGGTAATGTGGATACATCATCTAGATCTTAGGCAAAGGGTCTCTCAGTGCTGGCAACAAGAAGTTCAAGGATGGTCTTCCTTAAAAATTTCCCAAAAGCTCAGAATACTCAAATAAGACATAAAAATATGGAACAAATAAGTCTTTGGCAATATTTTTGCCAACAAGCAATCCCTCAAAGATAGACTAGAAAGGATAGAGAATAAAATTCAAAATGGGCAGATTGATGAACAAACAAGAGCAGAAGAAAAATTGATCCTTTCCAAATTCCATAATGTCCTTACCTATGAAGAATACTTCCAGTGGTAAAAATATATATCCTTATGGCTCAAATAGGGAGATTCAAACACAATTTTTTTCATGTATCTACTCTAAGGAATAGAAGAAACAATAGAATCAAATAACTAGAAAAAACTGATAGCACTTTGACTACAAATATTGAGGAAATCAGATATGAGGTAGTTTCATATTTTAGCTCTCCTTGAAGATCATAATTCCTATTCTACCTCTGCTCAAGCTTCCATGCTCCATCATGTCCCCCAATATATCCCTGAGAATATCAATTCCAGCTTAATTGCACCTTTTCAATATGAGGAAATCAAAACTACCCTTTTCTCCATGCATCCTAACAAAGCTCCAGGACCTGATGGCTTTCCTCATTTTTCAAACCTTTTGGGACATAGTTTGTCCTGATGTGTGAATGGATATAAAAGAATTCCAATACTCAAAAAGAATTCTATGAAACTTTAACTCTACCTTTATTGCTCTTATTCCTAAAAATCCCACTGCTAAATCTTTGTTTGAATTTAGACCCATTAGCCTTTGCAATGTTGCATATAAAATACTGACCAAAATCATGGCTAATAGGATGAAAAGAATTATGCAAAACATCATTGATCCATACCAAGGAAGATCTATTCAAGGCAAATCAATTCTATATGGTGTCATTTCCATTCATGAAGATTTGCATTCTGTATCTCAAACCAAAAAAAATTCCTATGTTCTTAAAATCGACATGAATAAGGCCTATGATAGAGTCAACTAGGAATTTATTTTAGCCATCCTTCTCAAGTTAAGGTTCCATCCTGATTGGATTAAGTTAATCAAAGCTTGCATTTATTCACCCTAGTTTTCAGTCCTCATCAATGGATCCATAATGGGTTACTTTCATAGTAGTAGAGGGCTAAGATAGGGGGATGTCCTTTTTTAGGAGCCTTTAGAGAGTGGAGAATGTACTGTCAAGTTAGCTTACCAACTTCTTCTTGAAAATGAGGATATTTTGTTGCCTTGTAACCTTGTGTGGATCAAATACCTCATCCCTAAGGTGTCCTTCTTCACCTAGCTCACCATTCAATAAATGACCCTCACTATTGATATTTTGACCAAAAAAGGCCACACCATTCCTAATAGGTGTCCCCTATGCTTAGCCGCATGGGAATCCTCCCCTCACCTCTTCCTCCACTGCCCCTATTCCTCATCCATCCTCGATTCTATTTTCCAATCCTTCCAAATCTTGTGGGCCAAACCTTGCTCTATCATCGATATTTTTCTCCAATGGCCTAGCCCCTTCCATAACCCTCTGCTCAAGTTCCTTTGGAAAAATTCTCTTCACAAATTCTTTGGTAATTCTGGCTTGAAAGAAATCGTATAGTATTTTCCCAGTGTCTTATCCCAGAGCTGATTTCCAATAAAATCCTAGTCTATGCCAAATAAAATGCCACCCTCATTCTTCCCTCCACTAGGCCTACCTATAGTTTTTATCTTGCCTTAGGTAGATCCCTTGACATATCCCTAGAGGATTTTCATCCTTCAATTAATCCTAGAAATGATTTCAAATGGATTCCTCCACCGATAGGTTGGTTTAAATTAAATTTTTATGGGGTTATAAAAGGAAACCCAAGAAAAAGGAGATCCGAAGGCATCCTCAGAAATCATCAAGGAGAATTCATCCTCATATTTTCTAAGGGATTTTGATTCAATGCCAATCATGTTGTCAAGTTTAAGAGCATGTGGAGAGGTCTTTCCCTTGCAAATAATTTTCCCAACAAGTTAATTGTCGAAGGAGATTCCCTTAATATCATCAGTTATCTAAAGAACAATAGAAATCCTTACTGGAGAGTCAAATATTACATTGAAGGTGATAGGAGCTTAATTATTGATATGCATAAAGTCATATACCAACACACTTTCAAAGAGGCCAATGGAGCTATGGATAGATTGGCTAACCTTAGGGTTCATGCACCCAACATTCTTACATGGATTGATGACATCCCTAATGAAATTTGCATCATTGTGAATCAAGAAGAGCCTCAAGTTGATAATATTAATGTTATTTCTAATTTTGAGTTGCTTCTTTAGTATCATCATCTTGTTCCAGATGCATAACTTTAGTTCCACCGCAAGTAGGCTGCCCACATGGACAAGGAATATTCCCCAAGAGCCCGAAAGGAGTGTGAACCAAGCAATCTTCATTATGATTGGGCATCATGTGTCCATGCAAACTATTTTCCACCACAAAAAGGTCATGTCTGATTGGTTTAATTTTTTGGAAATGTACACTAACCTCTATTTCAATTTATGGTAAGTTTTATCATTCATGTGTAGTGATCTAGGCGGTGTTTCAACTTCCAACAATAAGCTGATTTATGAAGAAATTTATTCCAATAACATCAATTGTCTCTTGCATCGGTATTGACAGTGCATCAACATTGGGCCAAGCAATAACCAAGTCCAAGACAGAGTCACAGTCTCCAAAGTCTATATTTCCAAGGGCAGTGTGGTTCAGCTATGGCTACTCCTCATGAGAGGGAAGAACAAGAATGATCTTATTTCCAAGATCATGCACTGGAACCTAGAACATATCCTCCCAAAAATTATTGGTGGTAACGGTGATGTGTGTCATCATTATAGAAACATATTGTGTGGCCCTATACCCAATCATAATGAAGCTCAAAGGATCATCATTATCAACTCTCCAAATCTCCTTGGGGATCATCCCTCTCTAGGCAATCATTTCCAAAAAAGTCTTGAGATTTTTAATTTTCCAGTGCCAAATTTGAAGTGCATTGTTAATTTCAATAACGAAAACTCTTGGAAAGTGGGGCATTTTCTACATGCTCTCTCCCATAAATCCACCATGGTCATCCTATGCATCCCCATTATTTGTGAAGCTAATTTCTCTCTTCTGCTATTCATCCCCCTCCCTCACTGGTGTAGAGAGTTACCCACCCTGTTGTCCTTTATTTTTCCTTCTGGTTCATTTTATATCCTCAATATCCAACCCACCATGAGTTTCATTAAGCCCAAAAAAATTGAATGCGACATCCTAGCTAAGAGAATCCTTACTGAACGAAACAATTTCTCCTTCCTTCACTTGTTTGTTGGTGAGGAACTTGATATTACCATGGCATTTCTAGAATTATAGGAGAATGGTTGTCTCACAGTTTGAATAAGGAGCTTCCACATAGATGTCAACATCCTATCTCTCATCATTGGTCAGCCAACAAAAGGGTGCTCAATTCATAGGAAGAAACACAATTGGGAGGTTGAAATTAAAGAGTTCAAAGACAATGATAGAATATTCAAAGGAGTAAAGTAAGGGATCTTCAGGAGGGATCTCCTTACCCCTTGGAATGACATGATGAAGCCCATCATGGAGTTCATCATGGTCGATGACCCTAAGAAAGTGCTATGTAGTTTTCATTTGGCCTTCGTTAACCACTTTTGTGATGTCAATCCTATAAACATTCCTCAGTTTCTAGTCAACTCAATGAACTAATCCATAACATCCTATAGGAAAAATAAAGGTCTTGACCTTCCCTCCCACCAAGTACTATTCAAAGTTATTTACACCCACATCCTAGCCCATAGCCCTTAGGCCAATCCAAGTAAACCTAGCCCAACCACAAAGTTGGATGGGCCCCCTACCCACCTCTCCCTTGTAGATAGGAAAAGGAAATCCATTGAAGCTTTCCATGAGCTTAAGGTGAGGAAGAGCATCAAGTTCAACAAAATGGAAGAGCCTATTAGGAAATCTACCCACCTTTAGGATCAATACGGAGAGGTAGCAAGAAAGTGATAGATATCAATATAGATGATGAGGAAGCCAAAGATGAAGTGAGGAAGCTGAAGGAGTTTATAATTTCTAGATTGGCTAGGAGATTGATGATGGTTATGAAATAGAGTACATAGTTGTTATTAAGGAGGAGCATAAGGATCCTATGAAATATGATGCCAAGGATGAGGATGATGAAACCACTGAGGATTTATTTCCTCGATCCTCTCTGTTTTGTTCCTATGGCTACCTTGCATGAAGCCTATTTTTTTTTGTCTGTGGCTAGTCCTGATAAGGCAGTGCTCCCTTTTATCCTCTCTCTCTTTTTGTCTAAGGCTACGTACTCTATTTTTCTCTTTTTTTGTTTGAGCTCGAGGCTGCATACCCTATTGAAAATCCTTTCTACTAGCAGTAATCAGTGCTATTTTTGTATCAATTTTTTGGGATCCTTAAAACCTGTTTAGTAATTAAATATTTAATATACCAAAAATAAAGCATCTAGGAAAATACTATAGATTCGACCCTTCAACTAGAGGTATCATGGATTATTTATTAATTGCATATAAAATCTTACAATAGAATATTTACAATAAATAATAGGTTTGTAATGAAAACAACCTGTTAGAGAAAAATCAAGATGTTGATGTGGTTGTTTCAGATTTCATTGTGCTTGAATTTAAATTTTCATGTAATTTTATTTATTGTTCTAAATTTGCTTACAATAAGAGGTCAAATTACTACAACTGATTTATCAAAATTATCATTTTCAAGCTTTGATGTTGTTAGCTAGAATAGTTGGAAGGCACTATGGTGGTTGTAGGTCTAAAAAAATATATCTTGTGAGCACTTGTTCCAAATTCTAGCTCATCACATTGCTTATAGAGATTCTTAGAACAAAATTGGAGGTTACTAATGTTTTTATGATGTCATATTGGGATGATTTTTGAATTTGTGCACTTTTTAGTTCATTCTATTCTTTGATATCATTTCGCTCAAGCATTGGAATGCTGACATCACTCACTAAAATGGATTGATCGATTGCTTTATTCAGAAGTGCATGCTTTGGTTAGTGCCAAGGACACATTTTTTCCTTTGAAGGCTTGGATTTGTTCATCCCATATTTGTGCATCCTTCCTTGAATACTTTTTCTTGCATGATTCTAGGATTTTTTTTACCTCTTCTAACATCACTCACTTAAATTGCCCAGTTTTATTCATCCCATATTTATTCATCATGGTTTCATGCATCTTGGATTTTTGCATCCATTCCTTTTGTGTAATGCTAGAATTTGATTTAGATATTTTGATGTCACTATCAAAAGGTGCTTGGTTTCATTCAACCTCAGCTTTATTCAACCCAATTTTACACATCCTAAATTTTTTCATCCACTACTTTTACACAATGTCATGCTTTAATTTGGAGATATCGACATTACCATCAAAAGGTGCTCAACTTCATTATACATAGATTTGTACAACCTCTTGATCCACTAAAACACAAATAAATTTAAATAAATAAATCTTGCCTTTTTGTATTGCAAATGAGGTCATGAATTTGACCTATAGTACCAATGAATGATTTTATCACTATACAAATATACAACCATTACTAGTATTCAAATGCTCAAACTGGTTATTGTACAACATCTCTAGTTTGAACATTGGCATTCCTTCTATAGTTTTAATATGGTAATTTTAATGGGCCACTTTTTAATTAAATTACTACTTTTATATAATGACCTTAAATATAATGGTGATGGTTATTTCTTTGTACAAATAATTTTCCAATGCACATCATTTCTCTTAGGCTCCATGTATAGTTGATTTTTTAAATGGGAAAAACTAAATGTATGAAGATAGATTCAATGTATAATTTTTATGACATAGATCTTATTTTTAGTATGGAAAAATGGATTTGATGACTTCTTTCCACCATTTAGTTATATAATTAATCCCTTGTACAACAATTCAATTTGACCAGAAATTAAAATCATCAATTGGCTATATTCTTGTTTGCATTGTCAAAGGTTTTCCCTAGAGAAATTACTAAGTAGAACCTCTTTCACTTGAATGGAAATTAACCCCTTCCTTCTAATAATGCTTATAATATATAATAGCTTTGGCCTTCCATGATAAACTATTATCTAACAAGGAAAATCGAATAATATTACAATGCTTGGTATAGTATTGAACATTGATAAACTTGAATGGCTTTAAACTTTCACTCATAGAACTCCTCATTCTAGATGGAAAAATTGTATGGCATTCATATATACCCTTTGTACCTCAAATTTGTATAATATTTTACTTTAGTTAGTATATTTCTAAGGCACTACTCTATACCCTTATCTTCTACATTATGGCACTCCTCTATGCACACAATAGCTTCCTCTCGAGATGACAAAATTTGTAGTTGCATTCTTCTGTAATTCAATCGTATTCCTTGACACTTGCACACAACTAAATAAAAACACAAATATCCTTCCAAATTGAATATCCTCACATTCAACAGTAACAAATATTCAAATATTTATTGGCAAAAAAATTATTTATTTATTCTTTGTCTAGAATACAAGGTAGAATTATCTCTGAAACCCTTTCTCTCTCTCCCTGGGCTTCTCTTTCCCCTTGCTTCTTTGGTTTTCTTCTCTTCCCAACCTCTCTCCTTAGTTATATCTTCCCTCTTTTAATTTTATCTATTCATACTCATTTATTCCTCTACCTTGGTGTTTGTTATATTTCCTCTTAAACATTATTTCCTTTCTTTCTTCCAAGATCCCATTGCATTTTCTATTCACTTCTTTTCCTATCCATTTTTATAATGTTCCAAACATCTCCACATTTTAACATACTATTTTATGCATTGATTTGAGTGGTAAAATAGGTGTCTAACCATTTTTCTTCCACCTAGAAGATGCTCCTACATCATACTCATCAGGTAAGAGAAAATGTTGGATGAGATCCATCTCATGAAGTGTTCTTCCAAGCTATTATCATTGTAGCTTGGCTATCTCCACAAGGCCAGCTCTATTATATTGTCCTAACCTTCATCTAAGATCTAAACCTCATCTTATAAAATGCATTTAAAATTCATTTCACCATGTCCCATTGTGTCACATCCATACAATAACAATCAATATCCACTTTGTTGGTGAATTCATCTTGATACCATCACTTTTGTGTGGAGTTATTACATCCTCCACAACTATCACAAAGATGTAGGTTACAAAACATATTTTATATACATCCAAATATTCCACACTAACTACAACAATCCATTCTCAAACATACATTCCCTATACTACTCTCTCTTGTCATAATTTTGGTCTTACTACTTTTTGCTTGACCTGTATATCCAATGGCTTCATTCCTTGGCCTTATCTCTGAAATTATGGAAAATTTTACACCTTACCCATATATTCCTAATCCCTTGCAATTGTACCCAATTCTTCTCATCAACCTGGATCCAATACCTATATTGTGCCTATCAAACCACCTAAACTCTTCATTCTCATTCTAATATCTATCATCACTATCACAATGTCCTTCACCATATTTTTAAGTACATTTGTCACTATCAACTCTAGAAATATCACCTTTTTGATAGTCATAAATGACCTAATGAGGTTAATCTTTCTCCATGATATCTTTACCACTTTTTTTTGTTTCTCTTTCTCCTTATCTATAGCAAGATTCACTACACCATCATCTTCATTATCACTACTACTGATGACCTGGGTCAACTACCTCTTTCCCTTGTTTATTTCTAAATTTTCCTCCACTTCCTTCAAAACTTCTCTCAATATTTTATTTTTTCCTTTAACATGGTATCACAATACATTAGGGATTGTTTATCTATATTCAAGCACACTAAATTACTATTGTCCACTTTTTTTGTTTGTCCTTTAATGGATTTAATGTTTATATCTTGCCATCCTTGTCAATAGTGTAGATGTTATCCCTACCATCAAGCACTACTTTTTATCAAATTATCATTGTCTTCCCAACAATACATGACAACCATCCATTAGCATAACATCACATAATATCTTGTCCTTGTGAGAATCAATCTAGAAGTCTACCATACATTGTCCATTCACCAAAATTTTATGCCTCTTTTGCAACCATGAGACTCTATATGAATTTGGGTGTTCAATATTCTTCAACCCAAGCTTTCCAACCATCTCTATAGACCCTAATTTATTTATACTCTTGTTATCCATAACCACCTTACAATATTTACCTTCTAATTTGTAAATCATCCTAAATAATTTTCTTCTTTGCTTAGGTTCATGCACCTCCTTTATTTATTTCAACAATACTCTCTTCATCATTAGGGATTATCCTTGTTTTGGTTCCACCTTATGTGTTTATGAAGCAATATTCTCTTTATATGATTCTAAAATTTGACTATAGGTTTCCTTTCCATGCCTGATAGTTTTTTATGTTTGAGGGAATTATAATAACTAATATTCAACTTCTCCACATCTGTAACACTTTATAGGGAATCCTCTACCTTCCTCTTCCAAATCCACCTTGTCCTCTCAACAATTCACCTTTTTTCTAAGTACTTTGGCTAAAATCACCTTGAGAAGTTTTGACTTCATCTTTAAAATACTACCCTTTACCATTGCTTTATTGTTCTATTCCTTGAGAGGATGGTCGTCTCCTTTTAAAATTATTTTATTGCATACATAGTAGCTTTTCCTTAGCTTTGAGAACATATCGGTATGCCTCTTCAATGGTTATAATTAGAAGTAAACCAAATTTATTTTATGGGTAATATTAGTCCATTTATGTATCTCACAACATTCTCCTCATCATATTGAATGTGACCTTCCCTTATGGTCAATTATAGAATTCCTCCATACACAATTTTAGTCCAAAATCCTTTTGCTTAAGGTTTTGGAGTCTCTTAAACAATCCTAATTGGTAATCTATTAGGAGGAATTTGACCTTCAATTTGGTAACCATTTTATCACATGTCCTAGTATTCTCTTTTCCTTTTCTCTATATTTCTATTTGAACATGATCCCACCATAAGGATGCATTCCTCTTTAGATTTGTACAAGGATACTTCATTTTCTTTGGGTCTTATAATGCTTCAAAATCAAAATATTTCTCCATATCTATGATCCAATTAATGATTTCCTCAAATTTTAAGCTTCTGTTATGCGATGGGATTTCTAAATCTAGTTTTCTACCCATGTTATAAATGTCTTGAATTAATATCTTCTAGTTGTTCCTCTCATTCCTCATTGTGAATTTTTTTTTATCAGCGTCTTCACCTTCACTATCACTCATGTATTCTACTTGAATACCCCTCCTTTGGGTAGTTTCAAGGGCATTTAATTAAGTAATGACTCCTCTTAGCATTTCAACTATATCCATGGATAGAGGACATTATGGTATTCTTCTTTACCATTGCACCATAATTATTCTAGCACATATCATGCCTCAAATATATTCTAGATTTGATACCAAAATTATGTAGTCATTAGAGCAACTGTAACTAGTATCATATGACAAAGGTTTATGATACAATCTCTTTTTCTATATAACAATTTAAAAGTATGACACTATGATTGTATGATTGATTGATTGAACAATAGTTTGAAAATTTAGTAGCTTTATATGGTAACATCCACCATCACCAATAAGTTATTTTATAACCATAAAAATGTACAACCATTACTAGAATTCAAATGTCTAAGTTGGCAATTGTATAATATTTTCAACTTTAATATTTACATTCATTTTAAAGTTTTAAATATGAGAAGTTTGATGGGATCCTATTTATTTGAATTAATACTTTGTTGGACATTTTGAGTGGATGAGTTGTCATTGATGTCAAGAATGAATGGTGATTGATATCAAAATTCAGTTTCAGTAAGCAGTACAAAAGGAAGCAGTTCCACAATTCATGCAAAAAGAAGAGTCCGCCTTCAGTTGGTCAAGACTTGATTTCAAGAAGTCAGATATGGTCCAAAGTGCAAAGAAGAGGTCCAAGCAAATAATATTATAATATTTTATTATAATATTAAAGAGGGTAATTTAAATATAAATAATAAATTAATTAATATAATTTTATTATAAATTAATTTATTAATTAATTTAATTAACTTCAAAGTTATTTAAGTTAATTATATTTTAATTTTAATTTAATTATAAATTAATTTTTATTAATTTAATAAACCCTAAAGAGGGTTATAAGGCTAAGTAATAAATCGAATTGGAAATTTGATTTGATGTCCCGACGTCATATGGCATGGAACATTGCGTATAAATGGTGGCAAAGTTCTTTACCATACATCTCCCAAGCTATCGATCAAATATCCTATGCTAAATTGTTTTGTGCACAAAAAGAGAAAGGTTCTCATATTTTTGAAAATATCTTCGGTGACAGAGGAATAAATTGAATGAAGCACTAACTCACAACACCAAAGGCATTGATAGTGTAGTTGGAAAACGACGAAGGAGCTAGGGTGTGTGGCAAGGAAAGCGTGCAGGTTTGTATCCCTTCGGGTTCATTTTTGGATAAGAAGAGAGGACATTCATTTTTCTTGTAGCACCTAACACAGTGATAAAGGGAGGCTTGCACCTTCCCTTTACTATGGGAGGACCTAGCCCACGTGGTAGGCTAGCACCTTGGTAAGGCACTCGGTGGAGAGGTCTCTTATTCGAAACACTTTAAGGCATTTTTGGGTGAGACAAAGGTATGCGCTGATGTCATTTGTATTGGTCATTAATTTTGAATGTGCTAAGGTTGAAGGAAAATAAAAATATTTTTATGTTCCTAAGGTTGAAAAATAAAATGTTTTTATGGTTTATGAGATTTAATTTTTGATAGAATTAATTTGGTTATTAAGTATTTTTTAGGGAGATAAAAGGGTAGGCAAATATTATTTCTGAAGGGTTAATTTTTTAATATTGATTTATTAAATTGGAGATTATAAGAAGCAATTTGAGTGATTATTTTTATGTATGATTTATTGATTGCTAATTTCAAGAAGAAGTAATAAAGTGCATTTGATATTGATTATTTTTGTAATTGAGAAATATTTTGAAAGAGTGTTAGTGTAAAATTTTATCATCTAACCATTGAAATTGGCAAAGAAGAAAATTGTGATTGAGACAAGTTTTTTAAGAGCACTTCTACATAAACAAAATGTATGGGAACATCTTCCTAGTGAGTGATTGTTGAATATTATGAATGTTCAGTTGGAGTGAAAATGGGTTTTTTGTAATAAAAGTTGTTGATAAAACCTTGTTTGATAAGCATTGTTTTTGAAGTGATTGATTGAGTGAAGAATTTGAACTAGTATTTGCAAAGATCATGAGTATCATTGTTATGTGAGATTGCTTGATAAGCATTATTTTTTAAGTAATTTATTGAGTGAAGAACTTGAACTAGGATTTGCAAAGATCATGAGTATCATTGTTATGTGAGATTGTTTGATAAGAATTATTGGAAATAAGTGAGTGAGTGTTCATATGTTCAGACAAGGATTTGTGAGCAAGGATTATTTTATTGAGTGATTGGTTGAGTAGATTTGGTTGAGCCTACTCAAGTGGATGTGATAGTTCAAGTTATATGAAAAAAATTATTCTATATTCTGATTTGATTTGAGAAAGAGGTTGAGTGTTTGTGAAACATATTGAGTCTCTAAAAATTCTCTATATATTTTTGTGGTAAAAATAAATATTGAAAGTGTTTGAGCATTGTGGTGAATGTGAAGCATATTGAGTCTCTAACAATTATCTATATGTTTCTATGGTAAAAAGAGATATTGAAAGTGATTGATCATTGTGGTGAATGTAAAGCATATTGAGTCTCTAACAATTATCTATATATTTCTATGAGATTGGATAAATTATAGTGAGGACATGTTAAGAAGATTTGAGGCAAGTATTAGAGAAGACTTGTGGATGGATTTGTGTGAGGTTTTATGGAAGCTTACAATATAGATTTGAGGACAGATATTGAGAGCAGAGTAGACAAGTTCTAGTGTGGACTTGTTGAGCAAATTTGAGACAAGTTCTAGAGAGGACTTGTGGATAGATTAGTGTGAGCTTTTGCGGAAGCTTACAAGGCAGATTTGAGATAAGTCTTTGAGAAAGCTTATGAGTAGAGTTGATTGATTTATTTGTTCAAACCTTCAATTAAGGTTTGGGGTAGATCCATCAGAGTTGATTTATGATTGAGTGAAGCTTTGTGTTAAGGTTTGAGGATAGATATTGAGAATAAATTTGTGCTAGACCGAAGGACTATGTTTAGTACAGATCAGAGGATAGATATTGAGGACATATTTGTGCTAGACCGAAGGACTATGTTTAGTACATATTTGAGGATAGAGTTTGGTGTAGATTTAAGGATAGGTTTGTGCCAGACCAATGATAAATATTGAACATATTTGTGCTAGACCGAAGGACTGTGTTTAATACAAATTTGAGATAGAGCAAAGAGTAAGCTTTGAAGGTGATAGAGTATAGAGGACGATAGTATCCATTGGATAGATATCCATTAGCCAAGGTAGTGAGGACATGTTTTTTGAGTGACGACAAGAGTCTTTAGTGGATAGAGATCCATTAGTCAGTGTAGTGGAGACAATAGTTCTTATATAAAATCACCAACCAAAGCTAAGGAGAAAGAAGTTCTCCTATGGATAGATATCTATGAAATTGATTAAGGGATTGGGGTCTCCTTTGGACAAAGGTCCATAAACATTGTAATAGGGAAATAATTCCCAAAATATTGATTGAAAAAAATTTAGTGAAATATTTTCTCCATGGAGTAGCACATATTGGGTGAAGCACATTAAATTGATGTCTCTATTGTGTGTGGTGATTTGTGCATTGATTTGATTACTGCTATTGATATAGCTATCTTTACATTACATAATATTTATTGTAAAAGAAAAGTAAAAAGTGGTCTTATACTGTTCACCCCCCTCTCAGTATAAGTTTGTGTTCAATTGATATCAAAGCAGGTTCCTTCAAAATAGTTTAATAGCTTGAAGGAAAAACCTATAAGAACAAAATGTATTCTAAGAATGGGTCCTAAGATAATTCAACACCAGTATTTGATGGAAGCGATTACATATTTTGGAGTATGAGAATGAAGATTCACATAATGGCACTTAGCAATGAAATATGGGAAGTAGTTGAAAATGGATACACACCACCAGCTATTCCACCTACAGATAAATATGGTAAGCTTCTACATCATTACAATTTAAAAGCAATGAATGCAATTTTGAGAGGTTTGCATAGAACAAATTTTATAAAGGTTATGCATTGGAAATCAACAAAAGCAATTTGGGATAAGTTGCAAAGCATTTATGGATATAAAAGTGTCAAAAAGACAAAGATACGAAATCTCAAAGGATAATTTAAAGATTTAAAAATGAAGTATGAGGAAAATATTAGTACTTATCTACTTCATGTAGATGAGGTTGTTAATTCCATGCAAGGACTTGAGATTGAACAATCTAATGTTTGTGATAAGATATTAAGATCTCTTATAAAAAGGTTTAATGAAAAGATCTCTGCTACAGAGGAATCAATAAATGGTGATTATTTTACAAGAGATATGTTACTTGGTATTCTTACAACTTTTTAGATAAGAACAAAATAGGAACCTAATATCTGGAAGGAAACAACCTTTAAATCTGCTAAGAAGACAAAGGACAAGAATTCAGATTCAAGTAATGAGTCATCCAGTGATGAAGAAGCAAATTATGGCAAAAAGAATAAGGATTCAAGAATATTTAAATATGAAAAATCTGTTAGACGTTTCAATTATGGAAAGTATGGTCACTATGAAAATGATTTTCAAGAAGCCAAAAATAGCAATGATAAAGAAAAACAAGATCATAAGAACAGGGAATCAAAAAAATATAGGTACCAAAAGAAAGGTAAGGATGGACAAAGCAGACAAGGAAATAAGTTTTTTCAAAGATAAAATAGGAGCTACTATGCATACAAG
Source organism: Wollemia nobilis (assembly GCA_028583015.1). Taxonomy (NCBI): domain Eukaryota; kingdom Viridiplantae; phylum Streptophyta; class Pinopsida; order Araucariales; family Araucariaceae; genus Wollemia; species Wollemia nobilis. Next base: position 8,659,880 of record JAQPPZ010016334.1, on the reverse strand, counting down.
GCAAGTAAATATTCAGATGATAGTGATAATAGTTTCTCAGATAATGATAAATATTAAGTCCTATTTCTGATAAAATAAAAATAAGTTAATAAAAGGTCACCAATAATTATCAAGTGTTTTAGATGTGATAATTTTGGACATCTTGAAGATAGTTGTACAAATAATGGTTTCAGTTTTAGTGATGATGAATATGAGGATACACTTGAAGGACCAAAAGAGAATATTCTAATGGCACTATAATAATAAGGAGGTGACCCTATAGAAGACAAGTCAAAAAATAATGAAGATAGTTTCAAAGACAAAAAATATGGAGGAAGAATAAAAAAAGGAGAAGTTGATCTTGAGGGAGAGCTTATTTAATCTCTTAAAACTTTAAATAAGGTAAGAAAGCAAAACTCCCAACTTGAGCTTCAGTTTCAAGAATATGATGAAGAGAGAGGAAAGCTTATAGAGGATCTAAATAAGTCAATAGCTAAGACAGAGAAGTTCAAGGATAAGTTAGAAATAATGTTCTTATAATGTGAAAAGATAGAACAAGAAGTAGCCCTACTAAGAGAAGAAGTAGAAAAGTATAAGGAGAAGATACACAAGTTTGGAATAATCTCAAAGAATTTGGATAAGATTATCAAGTCACAAAAGCCTACATTAAGAAAAATAGGTCTTGGTTTTGAACAAGTACGAAAGAAGCAAGAAGAAGAGTCAACCTCAAGTTCTGAAGAAGAAGAAACTTCAGAAGAAGACAATGTGAGAGAAAGTAAGACTTCTAAGGATGAGTTGAACAATAGAAAGTTCAACAAGGAAAGGAATACTGCACAAAGAAGAAGCAGATGGAACATGAACTAAAATAGAGAAAAAGATACTAAGAGACCAATGAGGTCAAGGGAAGGAAATTTCAATAGATGATGTTTATCATGTCATAGATTTGGACACAAGGCTTCACAGTGTAGGACACAAGAAAAATAAGAAAATGGAAACTTTAGAAATAGGCAGCCTTTTCATGGGTATTGCTACTCATGCAATCAGTTTGGTCCCAAGGCAATGAATTATAGGGTTCATGATAGGAATAGATATGGCTTCACCAGGAAAAATCCCAAGACATTTATGTTTGCAATTTTGGGTATGTTGCCTAGCTTCATGGTTGTGAGTTTTCAATGATGTCAAAAGGAGTTTGTGTTGATAACAAAAGGAATCTGTGCTGATGTCAAAAAGAGTTTGGTGCCAAAAATTTCTTGAAATTTCCATGATGTTTGTTTAAGGGTTTTTAATTAAAACCATGGTGACAAGGTTAAAGGTTTTTCTTAAAACCAATTGGACTCATTAAGGGTTTTTATTAAAACCATCTTGGATTAATGAAAACGTTTTTTCTCCTTGAAAAAAACCTTAAAAGTCCATTTTTATTATTAATAAATAAATTAACTCAAACCTTTGAAAAGGTTTTAATTTAAGTTTATTATTAATAAAATAATTATTATTATTGAAAGGGTTTCTAAACCCTTAGCGACGTTAATGTAGAAGACTTACCTCGTCGACATCATTTTTTTGGAATGAGTGCCGATGTAAACTTGCATGGGATGCAAAATACTATTAAAGGGCATTAATTCCTAAGGTTCAATGCACTTCCGATTTGCATGATGACCTTCAAATTCGTATTTCTTTGTGACCTTCAATTTCATATTGATTTGTGACCTTCGATTTTGGATTACTCTATGATTTTTGAGTTTCATATTGCTTTGTGTTTAAGTTCCAATTTTTTACACCTGTGAGGAAGATAAATTTGTTTGTATTTAATTTTTGCAAGCAAAGGGAAGGTAAAACGATGAGTGGCGCTTGAGAGTTTCATTGGGAACTTGTGCTTGAACGACGGAGGTAGTGGAGCGAAGGTGCTCGCTAGGTAGAGGTGTCAAGATAGATTCACATTGGGGATGTTTCATTTTTAGTCGTAGATTATAGTGCATGTGGTAAAGCAGTTGCCTTGGGCCACGATTTTGGATGAGGAAGTGCTTTGGCACTTATGTTGGTGTCTCCACACTTCTCCTAAGGTTGGAGAATTGATTTTTGACCAAGGTATATCTTTTGTTGATAATATGGAATATTTGATTTGACTTGGCAAATTATTGTTGGTAATTGGATGGAGGTATAAGGTTAAATAGAAATATTGCTTTGACATTGTTATTATTGATGCTTAATGTTTATGTGGTAAATGCATTTAGAAGTAAATGTATTTTAGGAGTTATAAGGGTTTAAGGAATAATTGTGCTTAATGTCATTTTGGGGTTAGAAAGCCTTTGGAGTTATTGAGTGGATATTCTCTTGTAATTATTTTTGAGGTTGAAGTTATTTTGTGATATATTAGGTAGGATTTATAAGGTGTAAAGGAATATTGTTGATATGTATATTTGTGAGTTTTTATTATTGATGATTTGGAGTGATAAGGTGTTATTAGGACTCTTATAATTGTGCATCATTCCATTGTTGCTAACTCTAATTTGTGGTAAATTGAGAGTTAGTGTTGTGACATATTTTGAGTTCTCATTCTTAATCAAAGTAAAGGTATGGGCACATTATTCCATGGTTATTATTGATTGATGGTTTTCTTAAAATAAGTTTGGAGTGAAAAGGATTAAATTAAGTTTCCTTATTTGGATTGGATCTTATTTTTTGAAAGTGGAAGTATTGATTATGCATTATGAGATCATGATGAGTTTATGAGTTATTGCATAATTTTGGTTTATGAGAGTGGAAGCATTTGAAGTTTACTTTAGGGTTTTTGAGTGAGAAGCTTATGCCATTGCTATAAGTTGTTGAAACCCTAATTGAATTGTTTGGTTGTTTAGAGTTGAAGGATAGAACATATCGAGTCTCTAACAATTCTCTTTATGCTTCTATGAGATTGATTTGAGTTGAGATTGAAAGTTGAAGGATAGAACATATTGTGTCTCTAACAATTCTCTTTATTCTTCTATGAGATTGATTTGAGTTGATATTGAGAGTTGAAGGATAGAACATATTGAGTCTAAAAATTATCTTTATGCTTCTATGATATTGATTTTATATGATTGGATGAAACACATTGTGTCTCTAACAATTCTCTTTGTGTGTTCACACTAGGCAAGTTTCTTGGTAAACTTGCTTGAGATGATTTGGGCAAGTTCTTGGTGAGCTTGCTAGGACTGATTTGGACAAGTTCTTGTTGAAGAACTTGTGGAAATATTTGATGAAGTCTTGGTGAAGACTTGTGAGCAGTTGTGATTGATTTGTTCAAGATTTTGGCTTAAGCTTGGGACAAATTTGACAGAGATTTGAGAGCAGATTTGTGCTGGACCAGAGGACAGAGTTTGGTGTAAATTTGTGATAAATTTTGAGAGGACTTGTGTTGGACCAACTGACTGTGTTTAGTACAGGTTTTTATGAGCATCTGTGGAGGTGATCAGCGAGGATAGAAGTATCTAGAGCCAGATCAAGGAGGATAGGACGTCTTCTATGGAAAGGAGTTCCACCTGCTAGTGGTAGAAGAGGCAGTGATATTATGAAGTATCATTTCCATAGCTTTGGGGGATAGGACATATATTTTGGGTAGGAGGCTCATAAATACTTGTTTAGGGTATAGGACATCTCCTTTGGGAAGGAGGCTCATAAATACTTGTTGAGGGGAAGGATTCTCATTTGGATAGGAAGTTCATAAAATTTATAATAGGGAAAGGGTTTCCCAAAGAACTTGATTGAGAAAAATTTTAGTGAAAATATTTCTATGGATGTAGCCCATATTGGGTGAACCACATTAAAATGGCTCTTCTTTATGTGTTGCTTTCTATTATGGTTAATGTTATGGTGATGCCACTCTATCTAAAGTAAATTTTTTTAAATGGTTGCCCCCTATCAGTATAAGTCTATGTTATTCAATTGGTATAAGAGTGGGTCTCTACAGGAAGATCCTAAAAACTTGGAGAAGGATCCCTCAGAAGATCATATGAGCACAGAAAGTGATGAAGAGATTGAATTTGATTTGAAAGGGGAATTATTTTTGGCCCTAAGAAATTTGGAAAAATTCAAGGAAGAGAATTTTGTTTTAAAACAAAAAAATCATGAATAAGAGATGGCCAAAATAAAACTACCTCAAAATCTCACAGAATTCAAGATCCTAGCTGAATAAGGAAAGAAATTTGAGCAGGTTTTGATAGCGGTTTTGAAAGGGAAGGAAGCTGAATGTGAGAGACTTGAAGAAGATGTGGTTTCTCTAAGATTTAGACTTGAACATATGAGTCTTAAAAAATATATTTTTCTTGGAAAGCAAAGGGAAGAATATCTCCATATCCAAGAAGCAGGAACATCCAAATGAAATAAAGTCAACTTTGAAAAACCAAAGGATACCAGAAAAGAAGAAAACAAAGGGGAGAAATGGACAAGGGTTGATCACAAAAGAAGGAACACTCATCAAAGGCTTCCAAATAGGTTACATAATACTTTCCATGGCTATTGTTTTTCTTGCAATAAATATGGTCATAGAGCTATCAATTGTACTAGGATTGTGAATGATAATGTTAAGAAAAATGTTAATTATTTTGCACCACTCATGGATGATAGTATTATGTGTTAAAAATGCAATAATTTTGGGCATATAGCTAGAATGTGTAAATTGGAAAGATCTAGTGAAGTGAATGTTAGGAAAACAAATGGAATTAAAAATAGATATATGATAGTTCAAACTGATCTTCATGCTCAAGATAAAGAAGAAAAATGGTACTTTGATAGTGGATGTTCTAGGCACATGACTGGAGGAAAATAAAAGTTTATAGTTATTAAAGAAACTAGTAGAGGGTCAGTTAGCTTTGGAGATAACAGATCAGATAAAATTTGTGGAAAGGGTTCTTTAAGTTTAGATGGAAAAACCAGAACTAAAAATGTGCTTTATGTAGAAGGATTGAGACATAATATTTTGAGTGTTAGCCAAATTTGTGATCAGGGTCATATGGTGACTTTCTATTCTGATAGATGTGAGATAAGGAAACTAGATAATGGAAAAATCATTTCTAATGCAATATGAACTCCTAAAAACATCTACATGTTAAGTGAGATAAAAAGGAAAATATTTTTTTTGTCTCAAGAGGATGAAAGTTGGCTATGGCATAAAAGAATGGGACATTTGAGCTTTTATAATCTTATCAACATTAGCCATAAGAAAGCAGTCAGAGACTTACCTACATTGAAAATACCCCAAAATACTATTTGTGGTCCTTGTCAACATGGAAAGCAAACTAGAACTAGATTTAAGGCTAAAGGGTACATGTCATCCAAACCTTTAGATCTTATTCATACTGATTTGTGTGGTCCCACCAGAACTCAGAGTATACAAGGAGAGAGTTACTTCATGCTTTTCATAGATGATTTCTCTAGAATGACTTGGGTTACCTTTCTAAAAGAAAAATTTGAAGCCCTTGATAAGTTTAAAGCCTTAAAAGAAATGATAGAGAATGAAATAGACAAATAATAAAATGCTTAATATTAGATAGAGGAGGAGAATCCACTTTAAATGAATTTGTGGATTATTGTGAGCAACAAGGGATTAAGAGGGAATTTTTAGCAGCAAGAACTCCCTAACAAAATGGAGTAGTTGAAAGAAAAAATAGAACTATTGAAAATATGGCTACATCTATGTTGAATGAGTCAAAGATTCATGATGGTTTTTGGAAATAGGCAGTTAGTACAACAATGTATATTATCATCAAAGCTCAGTTAAGAGTCAATCATCACAAAACTCCCTATGAGCTATGGAAAGGAAGACCAACCACAGTAAAACATTTTAGAGTTTTTGGTAGTAAATGTTACATCATACGGGAAGATCAGAATTTAGGAAAGTTTGATCCTAGATGTGATGAGGGCATTTTTCTTGGGTACTCCAGCAAGAGCAAAGCCTATAGATGCTACAAAAAAAGAACTTGTACTATTGTGGAAAGTATAAATGTTATAGTGGATGAGAAAATAGGGATAAGAGAACTAGTTTAGGAAATTGATGATGAAGATTGCCAAGAAGAATCCAGGAAGGATTCAGATAAAGAAGAAGAGGAAATACAACAACTCCTTCCTAAAAAACCATCCAGATATGTTCAAAAACACCATCCAAAGGATCAAATCATTGGTAATCCAGAAGTTAGATAGACAAGGAGAAGAATCATATATTCAAATTCCCATATAAATATTTCGTTGTTATCTTAGATTGAGCCAAAAGATCTCAGTGAAGCCTGTGTACATAAGTTTTAGATAAATGCTATGAATGACGAATTGGAACAGGTAGAGAAGAGTGAGACTTGGGAACTTGTTCCAAGACCTAAAGATAAAAATGTCATTGGCACTAAGTGGGTCTTTAGAAAAAAGCTAAATGAAGATGGTTAGGTAGTTAGAAATAAAGCAAGGTTAGTTTGCAAAGGTTATGCTCAAGTAGAAGGAATTGATTTTGAAGAAACTTTTGACCCAGTTGCTTGTCTTGAGGCTATCAGAATGTTTTTGGCTTTTTCAAGTTTTAAAAACATTAAGGTCTATCAGATGGATGTCAAATCAGCTTTTCTAAATGGTGTGTTAGAAGAAGAAGTCTACATTGAACAACCAGAAGGGTTCTTACTTTCAAAAAATTTAGATTTTATGTGTAGATTGAAAAAGGTATTGTATGGTTTGAAACAAGCTCCTAGGGCTTGGTATTCGAGGATTGACAGGTATCTTTAGAAACAAGGTTTCAAAAAAGGTATGGCAGATAGCAATTTGTATATAAAAAATGATGGAAATAATATCTTAATTGTGGTTGTTTATGTTGATGATATCATTTTTGGAGGTAATAACACCAAAATGTGTAAAGATTTTGCTAACAAAATGCAGAATGAATTTGATATGTCCAATATTGGGGAATTTTCCTTCTTATTAGGACTTCATATTGCCCAATAAAAAGAAGGAATATTTCTCTCACAAGGCAAGTACATAAGAGAGATGCTGAAAAAGTTTGGTATGGAGGATAGCAAACCTATTAGTACTCCAATGATTATAGGGTGTAAGTTGAGCAAGGATGATGAATCTCCAGAGGTAGATCAAAGGTTGTACAGATCCATGATTGGCAGTTTGCTTTATGTTACAGCTACCAGACCATACATCATCTAGGTAGTGGGACTAGTTGCAAGGTTTCAGGATGCACGAAAATAAACTCATGTTATGGCAATTAAAAGGATTCTCAAATATCTGAAAGGCACTATGGATCTTGGGATTTGGTATCCTAAGAGCGATAATTTCACTCTCACAGCTTTTATAGATGCATATTGGGCCGACAATATTGATGATAGAAAAATCACCAGTGGTGGAGCTTTATTTTTGGGGAATTGTTTAGTTGCTTGGTTAAGCAAGAAACAATCTTCAGTTTCCTTGTCTATAGTAGAGGCAGAATACATAGTAGTAGTAGCTTTTTGTACATAATTTTTATGTATGAATACTACCTTGGAGGATTTAAAAATAAAGCATGATCAACCCATTTCCATATTGTGTGATAATACAAGTGCCATAAGTATCTCCAAGAATCCAGTAATGCACTCAAGAAAAAAAAAATTCCCATCAAATATCACTTTTTGAGAGAGTAGGTTCTAAACAAGCAGGTTAAGCTGGAATATGTGCCTACTAAGGAACATATTTTTGACATTTTCACCAAACTTCTTCCAAGAGAGATTTTTGAGTATTTAAGGAAGAAGTTGGGAGTAGTTTTACTTCCACCCTAGAATTAATCACCTCAATAGGAGGTGGGGAAGGGGCTAAGCTAAGAGGATCATTCTTAGCCCTGAGCCCCAAAGGTTACCCTTTGTCATTAATGACAAAGGGGGAGAGATTTTAGTAAGGGGGAGAGCCTTGAGTCAGGGGGAGCAAAGCTTCAGAGGATGGTTTTCAGTTGGTTTTAGTTTTGACAGTTGGCAGTGGTTTCAGTAGTGGTTTGCGATCAATGACAAAGGGGGAGATTGTTGGTAATTTTGGGTATGTTGCCTAGCTTCATGGTTGTGAGTTGTCATTGATGTCAAAAGGAGTTTGTGTTGATATCAAAATGAATTTGTGCTAATGTCAAAAAGAGTTTGGTGCCAAAAATATCTTGAAAGTTCCATGATGTTTGTTTAAGGGTTTTTAATTAAAACCATGGTGACAAGGTTAAAGGTTTTTATTAAAACCATCTAGACTCATTAAGGGTTTTTATTAAAACCATATTGGCTTAATGAAAATGTTTTTGCTCCTTGAAAAAACCTTAAAAGTCCATTTTTATTATTAATAAATAAATTAACTCAAACCTTTGAAAAGGTTTTAAGTTTATTATTAATAAAATAATAATTATTAATTTAATAATTATTATTGAAAGGGTTTCTAAACCCTTAGCGATGCCAATGTAGAAGACTTACCTCATCGACATCATTTTTTTGGAAGGAGCACTGACGTCAACTTGCATGGGATGCAAAAGACTATTAAATGGCATTAATTCCTAAGGTTAAATAAACCTCTTATTTGCACGATGATCTTCAAATTCATATTGCTATATGACCTTCAAATTTGTATTGCTCTATGACCTTTGATTTCATATTGCTCTATGATTTTCGAGTTTCGTATTGCTCTGTATTTAAGTTTCGATTTTGTATGCCTGTGAGGAAGACAAATCTATTTGTATTTAATTTTTACGAGCAAAGGGAAGGTAAAACGATGAGTGGCACTTGAGAGTTTCATTGGGCACTTGTGCTCCAATGACAAAGATAGTGGAGCGAATGTGATCACTAGATAGAGGTGTCGAGATCGATTTGCATCAGGCGTATTTCATTTTTTGGTCGTGGATTATTGTGCATGTGGTACAGTAGTTGCCTTGGGCCATGATTTTGGAGGAGGAAGCACTTTGGTGCTTATGTTGGTGTCTCCACACTTCTCCTAAGGTTGGAGAATTGATTTTTGGCCAAGGTAGATCTTTTGTTGATAATGTGGAATATTTGATTTGACTTGCCAAATTATTGTTGATAATTGGATGGAGGTATAAGGTTAAATAGAAATATTGCTTTGAAATTGTTATTATTGATGTTTAATGTTTATGTGGTATATGCATTTAGAAGTAAATGTATTTTAGGAGTTATAAGGGTTTAACTAATAATTGTGCTTAATGTCATATTGGGGTTAGAAAGCCTTTGGAGTTATTGAGTGGATATTCTCTTGTAATTATTTTTGAGGCTGAAGTTATTTTGTGATATATTAGGTAGGAGTTATAAGGTGTAAAGGAATATTGTTGATATGTATATTTGTGAGTTATTATTATTGATGAGTTGGAGTGATAATGTGTTATTAGTACTCTTATCATTGTGCATTATTCCATTGTTGCTAACTCTAATTTGTGGCAAATTGAGAGTTAGTGTTGTGACAGATTTTGAGTTCTCCTTCTTCATCAAAGTAAAGGTATGGGCACATTATTCCATGGTTATTATTGATTGATGGTTTTCTAAAAATAATTTTGGAGTGAAAAGGATTAAATTAAGTTTCCTTATTTGGAGTGGATCTTATTTTTTGAAAGTGGAATTATTGATTATGCATTATGAGATCATGATGAGTTTATGAGTAATTGCATAATTCTGGTTTATGAGAGTGGAAGCATTTGAAGTTTGATTTAGGGTTTTTGAGTGATAAGCTTATGCCATTGCTATAAGTTGTTGAAACCCTAATTGAGGTTTTTGGTTGTTGATAGTTGAAGGTTAGAACATATTGAGTCTCTAACAATTATATTTATGCTTCTATGATATTGATTTGAGTTGAGATTGAAAGTTGAAGGATAGAACATATTTAGTATCTAACAATTCTCTTTATGCTTCTATGAGATTGATTTGAGTTGGGATTGAGAGTTGAAGGATAGAACATATTGAGTCTCTAACAATTATCTTTATGCTTCTATGATATTGATTAAATATGATTGGATGAGACACATTGGGTCTCTAACAATTCTCTTTGTGTGTTCACATTGGGCAAGTTTCTTGGTAAACTTGCTTGAGCTAATTTGGGCAAGTTCTTGGTGAGCTTGCTAGGATTGATTTGGACAGGTTCTTGTTGAATAACTTGTGGATAGATTTTATGAAGTCTTGGTGAAGACTTGTGAGTAGTAGTGATTTATTTATTCAATATTTTGGCTTAAGCTTGGGACATATCTGACAAAGATTTGATAGCAGATTTGTACTGGCCTAGAGGACTGAGTTTGGTGTAGATTTGTGATAGCGTTTGAGTGGACTTGTGCTGGACTGACTGATTGTATTTAGTACAAGTTTTGATGAGTAGCTATGGAGGTGATCAATGAGGACATAAGTCTTTAGATCTAGAGCAAGGAGGATAGGACATATTCTATGGAAAGGAGTTCCACCTGCTAGCGGTAGAAGAGGTAGTGATATTCTGAAGTATCATTTCTAGAGCTTTGGGGGATAGGACATCTCTTTTGGGTAGGAGGCTCATAAATACTTGTTGAGGGGATAGGACATCTCCTTTGGGAAGGAGGCTCATAAATACTTGTTAAGGGGAAGGATTCTCCTTTGGGTAGGAGGCTCATAAATACTTGTTGAGGGGAATGATTCTCCTTTGGATAGGAAGTTCATAAAATTTGTAATAGGGAAAGGATTTTCCAAAGAACTTGATTGAGAAAGCTTTTAGTGAAAATATTTCTATGGATGTAGCCCATATTGGGTGAACCACATTAAAATGGCTCTTCTTTGTGTTTTGCTTTCTATGATGGTTAATGTTATGGTGATGCCACTGCTATCTAAAGTAAATTTTTTTAAGTGGTTGCATCTTATACTGTTCACCCCCCCCTCTCAGTATAAGTCTATGTTCTTCAAGTTACACCTATAATAAATAATGACATTAAGTGTTATAAGTGCAATAATGATGGACATATAACAAAGTGGTGTAGATCAAACATTCCAAGTTCAAGCATGAATAGGAATAGGAACAGGAACATGAACATGAATATGGACATGAATAGAAATAGGAACATGGACATGAACATGAATAGTCAGAGAAATAAGAAGAATTAGATGAGAAGGAAAGTGGACAAAGGTAAAGAGCAATGCTTACTAGGTGTAGAATTAACCACCTTAAGAGGAGGAGCTCCAAAGGTGACCCTTTGCCATTCATGTCAAAGGGGGAGATATTTGAGTAAGGGGGAGAGATTTGAGTAAGGGGGAGAAGAGAGTATTGAGTCAAGGAGAACAATTTCCTAGGGGAAGTAGGACAGAAATAGGTTAAGGAAAATGAAAAAATAATTTGGTTGCCATCAATGACAAAGGGGGAGATTTTTGGACATTTTGAGTGGATGAGATGTCATTGATGTCAATAATGAATGGTCATTGATGTCGAAATTCAGTTTCAATAAGCAATGCAAAATAAAGTGGTTCTGTAGTTCATGCAAAAAGAAGAGTCCGCCTTCAGTTGGTCAAGACTTGGTTTCAAAAGTCAGATATGGTCCAAAGTGCAAAGAAGAGGCCCAAGAAAATAATATTATAATATTTTATTATAATATTAAAGAGGGAAATTTAAATTAATTATAAATTAATTAATATAATTTTATTATAAATTAATTTATTAATTAATTTAATTAACTTCAAAGTTATTTAAGTTAATTATATTTTAATTTTAATTTAATTATAAATTATTTTTTATTAATTTAATAAAACCTAAAGAGGGTTATAAGGCTAAGTAATAAATCGAATTGGAAATTTGATTTGATGCACCAACGTCATATGGCATGGAATATTGTGTATAAATGGTGGCAAAGTTATTTACCTTACATCTCCCAAGCTATTGATCAAATATCCTATGCTAAATTGTTTTGTGCGCAAAAAGAGAAAGGTTCTCACGTTTTCAAAAATATCTCCGGTGAAAAAGGAATAAATTGAAGGGAGTGCTAACTCACAACACCAAAGGTGTTGGTAGCGTAGTTGGAAAATGACGGAGGTGCTAGGGTGTGTGGCAAGCAAAGCATGCAGGTTCGAATCCCTTCAGGTTCATTTTTTGGCTAAGAAGAGAGAGCATTTGTTTTTTGTGCAACACCTAACAAAGGGATAAAAGGAGGCTTGTGCATTACCTTTCCTGTGGGAGTGCCTAGACCACGTGGTGGGCTAGCACCTTGGTAAGGTACTCGACAAAGAAGTCTCTTTTTCAAAACCCACCAAGGCCTTTTTGGTTGTGACAAAGGTATGCGTTGATGTCATTTGTGTTGGTTGTTAATTTCATATGTGCTAAGTTTGAATGAAAATAAAAATATTTTTATGTGCCTAAGGTTGAAAAATAAAATGTTTTTATGGTTTACGAGATTTAATTTTTGCCTGAATTAATTTGGTTATTAAGTATTTTTGAGGGAGATAAAAGGGTGGGCAAATATTATTTCTGAAGGGTTAATTTTTAAAGATTGATTTATTAAATTGGAGATTATAAGAATCAATTTGATTGATTAATTATATGTGTGATTTGATGATTTCTAATTTCAAAGAGTAATAAGGTGTATTTGAGATTGATTATTTTTGTAATTGAGAAATATTTTGAAAGAGTGTTAGTGTGAAATTTTGTCATCTAACCATTGAAATTGGCAAAGAAGAAAAATGTGACTGAGACATATTTTTTAAGAGCACTTCTACATCAAACAAAAGGTATGGGCACATATTTTTAGTGAGTGATTATTGAATGTTGTGAATGTTAAGTTGGAGTGAAAAGAGATTTTTTGGAATAAGAGTTGTTGATAAAACCTTGCTTTATAAGCATTATTTTTGAAGTGATTGATTGAGTGAAGAACTTGAGCTAGGATTTGCAAAGATCATGAGTATCATTGTTATGTGAGATTGCTTTATAAGCATTGTTGTTGAAGTGATTGATTGAGTGAAGAACTTGAACTAGGATTTACAAAGATCATGAGTATCATTGTTATGTGAGATTGTTTGATAAGCATTGTTGGAAATAAGTGAGTTTTCATACGCTTGGACTAGGGTTTATGAGCAAGGATTCTTTCATTGATTGATTTGTTGAGTAGAGTTGGTTGAGCCTACTCAAGTGGATGTGATAGTTCAAGTTTTGTGAAATAAATTGTTCTATATTCTGATTTTATTTGAGAAAGAGGTTGAGTGTTTGTGAAACATATTGAGTCTCTAACAATTCTCTATATGTTTTTGTGGTAAAAAGAAAGATTGAAAGTGTTTGAGCATTGTGGTGAATGTGAAGCATATTGAGTCTCTAATAATTCTCTATATATTTTTTTGGTAAAAAGAGATATTGAAAGTAATTTAACATTGTGGTGAATGTAAAGCATATTGAGTCTCTAATAAATATCTATATGTTTTTGTGATATTGAACAAGTTCTAGTGAGGACTTGTTAAGAAGATTTGAGGTAAGTATTAGAGAAGACTTGTGGACAGATTTGTGTGAGATTTTGTGGATAGAGATATATTAGCAAATGTAATGGAGGTAGCATTTCTTATAGAATATCACCAACTAGGTCTAAGGAGAAAGGATTTCTTCTATGGATAGAGATCCATGAACTTGATTAGGGGATTGGTGTCTCCTTTGGACAGAGGTCCATAAACAATGTAATAGGGAAATAATTCCCAAGATATTGATTGAGAAAATTTTAGACAAATATTTTCTTCGTGGAGTAGCCCACATTGGGTGAACCACGTTAAATTGGTGTATCTATTGTATATGGTTATGTGTGCATTGCTTTGATTACTGTTGTTGATATTGCTATATATACATTGCATAATATTGATTAGGAAATAAAAGTAAAATGTGGTCTTATACTGTTCACCCCCCTCTTAGTATAAGCTTTTATTCTTCATACTTTAATAGAATGGTGATGGTGATTCCTTTGTATGACTATTTTTCTAATGCATGAAATTCCCTCAGGTTCCTTGTATGGTTGATTATTCAAATAGAAATAACCAAATGCACAATAATTTATTCAATCTAAGGTTTATACAACTTGTTGTGGCTAATCCACAACATGCCCCAAAATTGGGGACCCACATTTTTTGCAGGCTTGCGGATGAAATCTCGGTGACCCAGATGCTAAAAATGAAGAAAAGAGAAAAAATGCCTAAGTGTTGAAAGTGTCGCGAAATCACGACATGTCACGAAATCGCTGTCGAAAAATAGAAAAACGTCGCGATATTGTGACATGTCGCTTCGTCGCTGGAAAAAAAAGAAAAGGTGTCGCAAAATCATGACATGTCGTTGGCAAAAATGAAAATTTGTCGCGATATCGTGACATGTTGCTCCTTCGCGGCCCAGGCAGGAGAGAGAAAGGCAAGAATGAAAATCGTCGCGATTTCGCGACGTATGGAGCTGCCACTGCTTGGAAATGAGAAGTGTCGCGATTTTGCGACTTGTTGCTGCAAAAGGTGTACGGAATGAAAACGGTAGCGATTTCATGACAGGAAGCAGGAAGAAGGTGCCAAGCGAGAAAAGTGTCACGATATCACGACAGAAAGCTACAAAGCACGCCGAAGTGAGAGAAACATCATGATTTCACGACAGGGTGCAACCGAAGGTGTACAGAATAGAAAATGGTCGCGATTTCGCAACAGGAAAATAGCATGGCATACGGAGAAGAGAAATGTCGTGAAATCGTGACAACATTGAGAAAAGAGGTGTCGAGTGAAAAACGTCATGAAATCGTGACAGATTGCAGGTGGAGGACATGATGCACGAAATGGTCATGAAATCGCGATAGCAAGCAGCAAAGCAGTACGAAAAAGAAAGGGCATCGCGATTTCGCGACGAAAAGTTGACCGAAGGCACGAAGTAAGAAAATGTCACAATTTTGGGACATCATGCAGCGAAGGTGTACAAAGAAGAGAAACATCGTGATTTCGTGACAGAAGGCAGCATTACAGCTCGAAATGAAAAGGTATCACAATTTCGTGACAAGTAACAGCGAGAGGGTATAGAACGGAAAAGTGTCATGATTTCACGACAGGTGTTGAGGAGATGGCCCGAAGCAGAAAAACATTGCGATATCGCGACATGTCTCATTTTCGCTATGCAGGAGGAGAAACGATGTTGTTGGTCAAAAACGTCACGATATCGTGACATGTCTCATTTTCACGGCCAGGAAGGTGAATGGGCTGTATGCTATTTTGTCGTGTTTTGCACGGGAAGACGTTACAGAAGGCATAGAAAACATGAGACACATGGCATACAGGTGTCAGAGTTGTAGAGGCGTTACATGCAGTGGTAGATTTCGAGCGTTTCAGAATCGAGCATGAAATAAAAGCATCGAAAAGGCAGGAATTTGAAAAGTCATAGGATGGAAGGTGAAACGAAGCAACACAGGGAGAACCGAAGAGCCGTTTCAGTTAGTACAAAACCAGGAGTGCAGATTGAAGAAAGGGGTTGGAAATTGCTGCTTGCAGAGTTGCAGAGACAAGGGCTTCATGCCATTCTGGGCCTGCACTTGGGCAATTTCCTTCATTTGTTCTGGATTTGTAAAACCTGGAACATTCTGTAATTGTAATTGATACATCATTTTAATGCAGAAATACAGAGAGTTGGCATTTCATTGATGAGAAAGAAGGAGTCATTTTTTGCATGCATGATTCAATGTGTTATCTTTCCCTTTCAGATTTCTAGGCTTATAGGTGAAGTTGAATGCAAGTGTTCTTGGTTGCTTCATGTGAATGCCTAAATCTGAAACTACAATAGAAACCCTAGAAACCCGCACCTGGCTTATCTAAATTGTACGAATTTGTAGGTTCAGTAGGTTGGGTTGCATGCAAAAAACTCATTGTCTTCGGTTTTATCAATCAAGATGGTAGTACTCTGGACGTAGCTTAGTTGCATATTCATTTGCATTTATTTTTATTTTTAAACCCGTATTTATTTTCTGTATTTTAATTATAGTCATTTAAATAAATAATTGAAAACCCATCAAAGCTCAGAATCCATTGCAAATCCAAACTAAAGTGAACTACAGTGCCCCTTGTTAACATCCACTTGCAACCCTAAGGTATTCCCTACATTTACAGTGAGCAGCATCATTGGTGTTTTAGAATCAACATAAGAGGAACCTTGGAGAAATTACTTTCTTTGCAAGCAGAGTATTTTGGGACTCAGATCCTACTGGAGAGTGTGCTTTCACAATTGGGTGAAAACACCACTCAACACAACTCAAATGCTATCTGAATATGAAAAAATAGATTGTACAACTCCTTTTCACTATTTAGTTGTACAATTCATCCATTGCATGATAATTCAATTTGTCTAATAATTAGAAATACTAGTTGACTATATTCTTGTTTGCATTGTCAAAGGTTTTCCTTGGATAAATTATTAAGTAGGATATCTTTCACTTGAATGGAAATTAATCCCTTTCATCTGAGAATGCTCATAAGCTGGAATAGCTTTGGCCTTCCATGACGGGCTATTTTACAACAAGGCAGATTGGAAAATATCATGACACTTGATATAACTAAATCTCTATATTGTTACATTCTTGTTGCACAATGATAAACTTGAATGGATGTGATATCTGACTCATAGGACTTATCACTCAAAATAGAAAAAATGTATGGAACTCCTTTATGGACTTCGTACCTCACTTTGTATTGTTTCTTATTTTAGTTAGAAAATTTCTAAGGCATTACTCTATGATTACAAATTTTACATTATGGCACTCTATGCATGCAATAACTTCATAAGAAGATGGTAGAACTTGTAGCTATGTTCAATTGTACTTCAAAGTTCTTCCCTACCACCTGAATAGAACTAAACAACAACACAAACATTCTTCCAAATTGAATATTCTGATATTCAACAATAATGGAGACTCAAATATTTATTGAAAAAATATTATTTTATGTATTCTTAATTAGGAATACAAGGAAAAATTTGAAACCCTTTCTCTCTCTCTCTAGGCTTCTCTTTTTTAGGTTTCTTTTGTTTCCTCTCTCTTTGACCTCCCTCTTAATTCATCTCTTCACTCTTTTAATTTTATTTTTACCTACTCATTTTTAACTCCACCTCAGTGTTCATTCTATTTTCTCTTCAACATAATTTCCTTTTCTTCATCCAAGCACCCATTGCCTTTATCTTCTCTTCTATATCTATCATTTTTTGTCATTTCCTAGATGTCTGCATATTTTAACTTCCTCTTTTATGCATTGATTCAAGTTGTTAATGGTTGTCTAACCATTATGCTTCCACCTAGTGGATGCTCCCATGCATCATGGATGCTCAGTCAACATGCTAAAATGTTAAGTCAAGATATCCAAAAGTCAAAGAAGATTTACCTTCATATATCTAATGAGTAAGTGGATGTTTCCAAATTGGAACGTCTCCAATCCACTAAAACCAAACCTGATTAGACCTTCAATGTCTAGTAGAAAATCTAGCAATGTCTCCACATGGTAGTTTGTAAATGTCCTATGTAGAAGTGATGTCATCACCCTAGAAGTGATACACTTTGATAGTGGCATAACATCTTTTTCCAAAATGCTATTATGTAAATATTATGAGTACCTATAGGATGATACAAGTGCTGAGGAAGTGAGCATTGTTGAGTAGATCATGGCCTAATAATACATAGTAAAGCAAACCAGTAGGTAAAAAAAGTACCTAAGACTATGAAGTAAAAATATGCTCTAATATAAGTGATAAGATTCCAAAAATAGAACTAAATTTTATTATGAAATGGATGCTTAAATAAGCACACAAAAAGAAGTACGCAAGGAATGAAAATCTTCCAAATGCAATGAAGTGCTAAAGTTAGAAGATATCAAACAAGAACTTTTTAGACTTAGAGTATATTACATTATTTAGGTACATGTCTATGTACCACCTTAATTAGATTATTAGAGTAAGAGTTACTTGGGGAAGAAGTAACCTATGCACAAGTGTTAGAATATGTAAAGGAATAAATGGACAAGTGTCCATATGTAAGTTGTATATGTGCAATGATATAAAAGGACATGCGTCTCTCATGCACCTAGGAAGAGTGAAGCCTAAGCAAATTATCTTCTTATATATAGGGTTCATTGTAAGGAAGTAAGTATCCTCTATGTATCCACTAATAGAGAGATTCATATGTTGTAATCTCCATTTTTGTTATTCTTCATTAATAGTTATTATGTGATTTATTTTTGAAGTATCGTGTCTTAGTTTAATATTTATTTAGCTTCCATTGTCATAGCCATATTGTTGCACTCTTATTTCATTACTTCTCGCTCCATTTCCTTTTAGCATACAACTCAAAAAGCTAACATGGTATTAGAGCACATGGTAGATCCATAGAAAATAGGAAGAAGGCTAGAGGTAGAAGATTGCAAGCAAGAGAAGGTCTTGATAAGAATATTTTGTGACAATCATCGTCATTCGATGACATACCCATTTAAAATGTTGAAGAAAAGGAGGAATATTTTTGGAAGGTGTAAAAATCGGGACTTCCCAAAAGGTCACCCATCCGAGCACTACTCCATCTAAAAATGCTTAACAATGGATATTTTTGATGGGTTGAAAAAATTAGGGCATTAGAGAACTTTGTGTTTTAGATTTTGAGCGTAGGGAGGACTAAAAAAAAAATTGTGGGTTCTTTGCAAGCCCTACTATTTCTATGGACCTGTTTCCATTAGGATTTGCCTTTCCATATTTCCATCCCTACTAGGGATTTTTCCACTATTAGTCGTTACAATCGTGTGAGGGTTTCAACCCCATTTTCCATGCCTAAGGGTTTCCTTCAAACCTGACGTGATTTTGCTTTGAGATTTCTATAATTCTTGTCTCCACTTTACATCTACTGCATGCATGAGGGTTTCATCCTCCACTGTTTTGGATGCCCATAAAATTACTCTTTTTGCTCCATATTTCGAGTCACTGTGCATGGAGATTTACTACCCACCAATGAACCTCCTATTCTGATAAATTTCACTCCCCTCTTTGCGCATGCTCAAGAATCCTCATTTATTATTCTTTAGAGTTTCCCACCTACTACATGCACCTGGTTCCTTCTGTAGACCCTTTTACCATTAATTTTTGTCATCCAACAAATACTCATCCTACGATTCATGCCTTATTTGTAGACTACATCTACCGCTACTATCAACTATGACCCGTGCAAAGTATTTCCAGAAAATTCACTTGCTTCTAATAGATTTGTCACATTTGATTGTCCTTTTTTGTCGTTATAGATATGTGCTCACCTTGGAGCACATGTCAAAATAAAAAAATAAGGTCTATCATCCATTTTTTTTGCTATGTGAGGGTTTCCACTGCAACATTTTCCATGTGTTGTTCACATTAGGATTTACAAGTTTTCTTGTTGTGTGTATATTCTAGGATTTTAGAGAAAGATAGTAGTTACCCTTTCGATGTTGCAAGATAGACACCAAAAAATATCATTCAAAATATTCCAAGCTCATTAGACAAGGAATTTTCTTGATTGATTCATTTTTTTGATGTGGTTGTGACCTTATCCTTAACACGTGATGCGACAGTCTACAACTGTCTCAACCAGTGCATTCATTCTACAAGTGTTTCAACTATTATAATAGGATGTCAAACGTCAACATTTTGAGTGCACTATTTTGAAGGTAAAAAATGTTGGACATTTTGAGTCCTAAAAGTTAAAGTTGTCATTTAATGTCAAGAAATGAAGTCAACATTAATATCAAGGTTTTTCATCAAGGAAAAGTTTTGTCAAAGTTGTTATTTGATATCCAGGAAGAAGGTCAAAGGTCAAGAGATTCAGTGAAAAGTTAAAAAGGAGATATAATATTTTTTATAAATTATTTAAATTAAATGAGAATTTAAATTTTATAAATAAATATTATTTACACCATGGAATGCACTGTGAAGGAAGCAATAATATTATAATGGTTAAAAGGATATAATATTAGAATGTTTTATATTATAATATTAAAGTGATTTGGTTAAAAGCCTTTAATATTTTACTTTACCCAAATATGGGATTAGATTTTAAAATATTCAAAGCACTTTATCAAGGTTCTAATATTTGTCGACATCTCATGGTAATAAAATCTTCAAAGGTGCCAAAGTTTTACAAAGCATGGAGGAATTTAATATAAATACCTATGCCAAAGGGCATTGAACCTTATCCTTGCTCGATCGATTATTTTGAATATGAATTATTTAAAGTGAAGATCTCATGAAATAAGGACTATGATTTTTGTGTTTTAATTGCTAGCAAATAGAAACTAAGTGGAAGGCATAGAATGGTCGAATCCCAACCAGGTAGCCTGGACTAGTGGCAAGTGGGTAGGTGGTAAAACATTTTTTGGCAAGGGAGTCAGGGTTCAAGATGTGGTAATGTGCATTGATAGGCATGTTGGTTGAATGCGCCAAAGGTGCACATTTTTACAAAGGGGCAATAGCATGATACATTTTGAAGCACGTGGTACTTCCTTCATCTCAAATGAGCATGTACCTCGTGCGTCTATTGGAGCCATGACAAGGCGTACGTCATGGGAATTATTGAGGGTTTGAATCCCTCCGAAGGCAAGGTAAATATTTTGCATTAAATTTTTGTTATTTGCCTAAGTTTAGAGGTATAAGGATTGTTAGTGGAATTGTTTAGAAAGGGTGTTTGTTGGATAGTGGTGGTAGTTGAATATTATCATTTGGAGTAATAAGGAAGTTTTGGTTTTAATTATTTTTGATAAAGTCTTAAATTACTATATTGGCATATTGAAGGATTATGACTTTTGAGGGTTGTTTAATTTTAATAGGGGTTTATGTGTTAAAGAATATTATTGTGAAGGTATTGAATATTATTTAAGTTGGAGTGATAAGGTGTAATTTTGATATCATTTTGCATTGTGTTTTGTTGAGGAAATTATTATCTTCTAACCCTTATTGAGATTGGCAAAGAAGTAATTGTAAGTGTGGCAGATTTGTGAGATCAACTTCTTGACAAGCAAAAAGGTATGGGAAAATTCTTTCTTGGTTGATTTGATTGATTTATTACTAGAAAATAAAGTTTAGAGTGAAAATGATTTTATTAGGGTTTCGTTTTCGAAAGTTCTTGAGTTAATGCTTCAAGGTTTTCTAGAATTAAGAGTTGTGATTAAAACCTTGTTTGATAAGCATAGTTTTTGTGTGAAGAATTGAGTTAGGGTTTTGAAAATAATATGAGTATTATTGTTATGTGAAGAGTGTTCTATGAGCATTGTTTTTGAAGTGAGTTGTTGTGAAAAGAACTTGAACTAGGGTTTGAAAAGAATATGAGTATCATTGTTATGTGAAATTTGTTGTTGACCATTGTTGGAAATATTTTGAGTTGGTTGATATATGCTTGGACTAGTGTTTGTGAGAAAGGGGAGTATCATTAAGTAATTGGTTGAGTTGATTTGGTTGAGCCTAGTCAAGTGGTTGTATAAAGTGATTGTTGAAGTTCCATAAAACAAACTATTCTATATTATGATTTGAGTTGTGAAAGTGATTGAGCATTGAGTATAGAACATATTGAGTCTCTAACAATTCTCTTTATGCTTCTATGATATTGGACAAGTTTTGTGTGGACTTGTTAAGCAGATTTGAGGTAAGTCTTTGAGAAGATTTTTGGACTGATTTTGTGTGAGCTTTTGTGGAAGCTTACAATACACATTTGGTTAAGTTATGTATGAACTTATTGAGCAGATTTGGATAAGTTCTATGTGAGCTTGTTGGGCAGATTTGGACAGGTTCTATGTCGACTTGTTGAGCAGATTTGGACAGGTTTTGAGTGGACCTATTGAGCATATTTGAGCAGGTTTTGAGTGGTCCTATGGAAATTTAAATTCCTTTGCACCTCTCATGGATAATGATATTACATGTTACAAATGCAATAATTTTGGGCACAAGGCTAGATGGTGTAGAAACAAAACCTGAGTCTAGAAACACAACTTCAACAACTAGGAAATATGAAAAGGAAAATGATAAGGGTAGATAAATGTTAGTACAAAAAACCCTTCATGCTCAGGATAAAGAAGAACAATGGTATCTTGATAGTGGTTTCTCTAGTCACATGATAGGAGATAAACACAAATTCATTGTATTGAAAGAAACAAATAGAGGATTAGTAAGTTTTGGTGATAATGGATCAACAAAGATTGGTGGAAGAGGAAATCTAAGTTTAGACAATGGTAAAAAAAGAACAAAGAATGTTTTGTATGTTAAAGTATTAAAACACAATTTGTTGAGTATAAGTCAACTTTGTGATCAAGGATACATGGTTACTTTCCATCCATATAGATGTGAGATAAGGAAAATATAAACTATAAAAATCATTACCAATGCAATAAGAACCCAAAAAACTTATAAATTCTCAATGATATCAAAGAGGAAAAGTGATTTCTATCACAAAAAAATGAGAGTTGGTTATGGCATATAATATTGGGTCACTTGAATTTTGACAACATAGTGAATATAAGCAATAAATAGGCAGTTAGAGATTTACCCAAAATAAGAAGACCTCAAAACACAATATGTACACCATGTCAATATGGAAACCAAACTAGGACAACCTTTAAGTCAAAAGGCTATATGTCTTCTGAGCCATTGAGCCTAATACATTCTGATTTGTGTGGTCCTACCAAAACACAAAGTATTCAGGGTGAAAGTTACTTTATGATGTTTGTAGATGATTATTCAAAAATGGTTTGGGTAACCTTCCTAAAAAAGAAGTCATAGGCCTTTGAAAAATTTAAAAAATTCAAGGAATTTGTTGGAAATGAAACAAGAAAAAGGATTAAGTGTCTACGATCCAATAGAGGAGTATAATTTACTTCAAATGAAATAGTAGAATTTTGTGAACAACATGGAATCAAGAGAGAGTACTCAGTAGCAATAACTCCTCAACAAAATGGGGTAGTTGAAAGAAAGAACATGACTATTGAAAACATGGCTAGAGCTATGTTAAATGAATCTAAGTTATCAGATGGTTTTTGGAAAGAAGCGATAAAAATAGCTATATACATAATCACTAGGGCTCAATTGAGGGTAAATCATCACAAGACTCCATATGAGCTTTGAAAAGGAAGACCTACCACTATAAAACACTTCAATTTTTTTGGAAGCAAATGTTACACAATACGAGAAGATCAAAATTTGAGTAAGTTTGATCAAATATGTGATGAGGGAATTTTCCTTGGTTATTCCACAAAGAGCAAGCCTACAAATGATTCAAAAAAAGAACACACACTATGGTGGGAAGTATAAATGTAACAGTTGATAAGAAGATAGATTCTAGAGAACCAGTTCAGGAAACTGTGTATTAAGAAGATGGATGTTGTCAAAAATAATTTTGTGAGGAATCAAATAAATATGAAGAAGAAACACAAATTGATGCAGGAGCATCTGGTGACAGTATGGGCAATCTTGCATCCTTCAAAATTTTCTTTAAGTACTTGTATTTTGAATTATTTTAGTTCTTTCCCAGGGGGGAAGCTTTGCAAAGCAGAAGGGAAAGTTTGTAAAGCTTGGACAAAGGTTGGGTTGGGGTCGCGAAATCACGACCTCAAAGGCTTTAGCGTGGGCGGGGCCAGTTTTGTCATGATATCACGACAATAGTTTGCAGCATTGATAGAAGGGCTTTTCCGTCGTGATATCGTGACGATTTTAAAAGAGCAATACGCGGAGGTGGCTGGGTCGCGATATCGTGATGATTTTAAAAGAGCAAGGCGCGGAGGTGGCTGGGTAATGATATCGCGACGTCACGATATCACGATGATTTTAAAAGAGCAGGGCACAGAGGTGGCTGGGTCATGATATTGCGATGTCACGATATCGCGATGTCGCGATATCACGACGTCACGATATCATGACGATTTTAAAAGAGCAAGGCGCGGAGGTGGCTGGGTCGCGATATCGCGACGGTTTATTTGGACAGAGGCAAGACAGTAGTTGGGTCACGATATCACGACATGTCACGATATCGCGGCCAAGAAGAAAGCAGACCAAAATGAGCAAGCGGACGGCCAGGCAAGGCCAATTTTTGACACGTGGCCAGCCACGTGTGTTAAGACAGTTGTGAGGGCACGTGTATTGAAGATTGTGCGATAAGAAGAGGGCAAAGCCGAATTTAACACGCGGTTAGCTACGTGTATCAAGATAAAGATGAAGGCCACGTATCATAAAAGAAAGTTGACAGCCGCGTGCATTAAACGGGGTTAACCACCTTATGGAAGTATTTTTACAAAATAGCTATTGCAGGGCATGGACAGTATGGAGGAGACAGCAGTGCAGAGTACAGTCTGAACAAAGCGGCCGGTGCAGGTTAAGGGAGGCCATAAATGCAAGCGTCTTGGTGGATCGGGCAGTTGCCCATTAATGGCGGAGAATTTGAAATCTCGAGGGGAAAGGAAATTTGAATTTTGTTTTAGGTGGGAGGCATTAATTGCCTAGAGGATCGAGGCCTCGATAAAAACTTAGATTTTTGTTTTAGTCGGGATGGTGGACCGGAGAAAGGGGGAGAAGAAGCACAGTAGGGAGACCGAAGCCGAGCTCGGCCATTGTAAAGCCTGCGGGCTGCTTCATTTCATTGAGATGCATGTAACTATTTTCAACAGATTTTAATGAGAAATTTCAATTTATGAAGGTGTTTCTTCCGGTCCCCGTCAGTGGTATTAGAGCCAGTGGTTCATGAGCGTACAGCAGACCGCCAAAGGAGAGGCAGTTGTACCAAGACTTATGGGAGGGCTTGAGATCGGGTGAACAAAATGCCTCCAAGGAGAAACCCCATTGGTGGAAGAGGCATGGCAGCAGAAGATTTTTGGGCTTTGCAGTGGCAAGTTCAGGCCCTGCAAGAAGAACTGTGTAGAGGACATGAACCGAGAAGAGATGCAGACAGTGAGGATGAAGCGGATGAAGAAGAAAATTAGTTTGAAGAAGAAGAAGAAGCTGTGGATCCGGCACAAGCCAAACTGTACAAGGCCATATCTCAGATCGAGAAGAGGCCGAAGATAGAAGTAACTACGTATTCTAGGAACTTGAATCCGGAGGAATTAATAGATTGGATAAATGACCTAGAAGAATACTTCGAATATGAAGAGGTTGAAGATCCCGAGCGGGTCAGATTTGCCAAGACTAGACTGAAGGGTCATGCCAGCATATGGTGGAAGGGGGTACAGCTAGAGCGGAATAGAAGAGGAAAAGAACGGATAACAATATGGGATAGAATGGTGGAGAAATTGAAGAGGCAGTTTATTCCCGTAGATTATGAACTAGATCTGCTAAGAAAAATGCAGAGTTTGAGACAGATGAATAAAACTATCCAAGAATATACGGAGGAATTTTATAAAATCTCCATCAGAACCGGGCATTTAGAAGCAAGTAAGGAAAATGTGGCCCGTTATATTAATGGGTTGAGACCCAGTGTTCAGGAAGAGTTGAGCTTAGTTCGGGTGAGCACCATTGAAGATGCTTACCAGTTTGCTCTGAAGGTGGAAGAAAAACTGAATAGGCGGTTTGAAGGCAAGCAAAGAGGAAGAGGGAATGGAGGAAAGACCGGTGGAAGGAAAGAGGAAGGAAAGGAAGAGAAGAAAGAAGAGGCTAGCAGCAGCCGGAATCAGAAAGAAGATGAAGAACCCAAATCGCAAGTTCAGAATAATGGCTACCCAAGAGGAAGAGGTAGATCTGGACACGAGTATGGAAGAGGAGTGTTTCGAGGAACTTGTTTCCACTACGGAGAAGAGGGGCATCGGGCATATGAGTGTCCCCAGCACCCCGAGAGAGTAAACAAGAAACAAGTGGGTCCTGCCAGAGCAGTTGTGGCAGTTGAAGATGCTGACTCAGAACATTCTGAAGAAGGTGAGAAAGGAGAAGCGATGATAGTGAGGAGAACCATGTTGATTGAGGAAGACAAGTCAGAACAGAGGATAATCCTATTTCGCACACGGTGCAAAAGTGCGGGCAAGGTCTGTAATGTTATTATAGACAATGGGAGTACAGATAACTTAGTTTTTGAGGAGATGGTTACTAAGTTGCAGCTGGAGAGAAGGAGGCACCCGCATCCATATCAAATTGCGTGGTTGTAGAAGGACCATAGAGCCTGGGTCCGTGAACAGTGTTTAGTCACTTTCAATATTGGGAGATACCAGGATGAAGTCCTGTGTGATGTTTTCCCCATGGATTCTTGCCATTTGCTGTTAGGAAGGCCATGGCAGTTTGATCGGAGTGCAGTGCATGATGGTCGTGCAAATACTTACTCCTTGATGAAATATGGAGTGCGGCACAAGTTGAAGCCATTACAGACAGTGGATGAGAAGGTGTGCAACAATGCCAAAATTTGTCTGGTAGAAGGTAGAAATTTTTGCTAGGAAATGAGATTTGAGCAGGTTGTAAAGGTTGATGAGTGTTCGGAGATATTACAAAGGATGCGGACCGAACAACAAAGAAGTGAAGGTCACTTCTCTTGTTACCCCGGGTGTCTGATGCAGGAGCATCCGGTGACAGTATGGGCAATCTTGCATCCTTCAAAATTTTCTTTAAGTACTTGTATTTTGAATTATTTTAGTTCTTTCCTAGGGGGGAAGCTTTGCAAAGCAGAAGGGAAATTTTGTAAAGCTTGGACAAAGGTTGGGTTAGGGTCGCGAAATTGCGACCTCAAAGGCTTCAGTGTGGGCGGGGCCAGTTTTGTCACGATATCGCGACATCGTGATATCACGACAATAGTTTGCAGCATTGACAGAAGGGCTTTTTTGTCGCGATATTGCGACGTCGCGATATCATGACGATTTTAAAAGAGCCAGGAACGAAGGTGGCTGGGTCGCGATATCACGACGTCGCGATATCACGGCGATTTTAAAAGAGCAAGGCGCAAAGGTGGCTGGGTCACGATATCACGATGATTTTAAAAGAGCAGGGCGTAGAGGTGGTTGGGTTGCGATATCGTGATGATTTTAAAAGAGCAGGGTGCGGAGGTGGATGGGTCGTGATATCATGATGGTTTATTTGGACAGAGGCAAGACAGTAGTTGTGTCACGATATCACGACATGTCACGATATCAAGGCCAAGAAGAAAGCAGACCAAAATGAGCAAGCGGACGGCCAGGCAAGGCCAATTTTTGACATGTGGCCAGCCACGTGTGTTAAGACAGTTGTGAGGGCACGTGTATTGAAGATTGTGCGATAAGAAGAGGGCAAAGCTGAATTTAACACGCGGTTAGCTACGTGTATCAAGATAAAGATGAAGGCCACGTATCATAAAAGAAAGTTGACAACCACGTGCATTAAATGGGGTTAACCACCTTATGGAAGTATTTCGACAAAATAGCTATTGCAGGGCATGGACAGTATGGAGGAGACAATGAGTGCAGAGTACAGTCTGAAAAAAGTGGCCGGTGCAGGTTAAGGGAGGCCATAAATGCAAGCGTCTTGGTGGATCGGGCAGTTGCCCATTAATGGCGAAGAATTTGAAATCTCGGGGGGAAAGGAAATTTGAATTTTGTTTTAGGTGGGAGGCATTAATTGCCTAGAGGATTGAGGCCTCGATAAAAACTCGAATTTTTGTTTTAGTCGAGATGGTGGACCGGAGAAAGGGGGAGAAGAAGCACAGTAGGGAGACCGAAGCCGAGCTCGGCCATTGTAAAGCCTGCGGGCTGCTTCATTTCATTGAGATGCATGTAACTATTTTCAACAGATTTTAATGAGAAATTTCAATTTATGAAGGTGTTTCTTCCGGTCCCCGTCACAAATACTTCTTCATAAAACTCCTTTCAGGCATGTACAAAAATATCATCCAAAAGAACATATCGTCTAGGATCCAAATGAAAGACAAACAAGGAGAAGAATAATTAAACCATATCAACAAGCAAATTTTTCTTTTCTATCTAATATTGAGCCAAAAGACTTCATTGAGGCAAGTTAGGATGAATTTTGGGTTAAATAAATGAATGAGGAATTGGATCAGATAGAGAAGAGCAAAACATGGGAACTTTTTCCAAGACCAAAGGATAAAAATGTGATCGAAACAAAATGGGTATTCAAAAACAAATTGAATGCAGATGGACAAGTGGTCAGAAATAAAGCAAGGTTAGTATGCAAAGGTTATGCACATGTAGAAGGAATTGGATTTGATGAAACCTTTGCTATAGTTGCACTACTTGAAGCTACAAGGATGTTTTTAGCCTTCTCAAGTTTCAAGAACTTCAAGGTATATCAGTTGGATGTCAAGACAGCATTTATAAATGGGGTTCTAGAAGAAAAGCTTTATATTGAACAACTAGAGGGATTCATACTAGTAGATAAACTAGATCAGGTACGCAGATTGAAAAAGGCTTTGTATGGTTTAAATTAGGCTCATAGAGCATGGTACTCAAGACTAGATAAGTATCTTCATGAATAGGGCTTTAGAAAAGGAATAGTAGATAGTAATTTATATATCAAAAATGAAGGAAATGATCATCTAATAGTGGTTTTTTATGTTGATGACATAATTTTTGGAGGAAACAATGATAAGATGTGCAAATATTTTTCTACGAATATGCAAAAAAAATTTGAGATGTCTATTCTTGGTGAATTGTGTTCCTTTCTCGGACTTCATATTTCACAATCAGAAAGGGGAGTGTTTCTCTCTCACGCCAAGTATATAAAGGAAATGTTAAAGAAATTCATGTTAGAATAATGTAAACCAATAAGTACTCCCATGGTCATAGGATGCAAGTTGAGTAAGGATGATGAATAACCAAAGGTAGATCAGAGATTATACAAATCTATGATTGGCAGCTTATTGTATGTTACAACTACAAGACCAGACATAGTATAGTTAGTGGGATTAGTGGCAAGGTTTCAAGAAACACCTAAGGAAACACATGTGGCAAAAGTAAAAATAATTTTCAAGTATCTAAAAGGGACTATGGATTTTGGGCTTTGGTATCCCAAAAGTGACAGTTTCACACTAACAACTTATACATATGCATATTGGGCAGATAGAATTGATGATAGAAAAAGCACAAGTGGAGGAGCATTCTTTCTTGGAGAATGTCTAGTCTCTTGGTTAAGTAAGAAGCAGGTTTCAATATCTTTATCTACAGCAGAGGTAGAATACATTGTAGCAGTATCCAATTGTAAACAAGTGTTATGGATGAAGAGAACTCTAGAATACTTCAATATAAAGTATGATCAACCCATTCATATACTATGTGATAATACAAGTGTGATAAGTATCTCAAAAAATCTAGTAATGCACTCCAGGACAAAGCACATTCTGATTAAGTATCATTTTCTAACATAATAGGTGACAAATAAACATGTCAGATTGGAATGTCACCACAAAGGAACAAATAGTAGATATTTTCACTAAGCCACTTTCAAAGAAAAATTTTGAGTATCTTCGAGGAAAATTGGGAGTGAGACTCCCACCCCAGAATTAACCACCTTAACAGAATGTGGAGGAGGGGCTAAGCTAAGAGGCTCATTCTTAGACCTGATACCCAAAGGTGACCCTTTGCCATTGATGTCATAGGGGGAGAAATATTTGAGTATAGGAGAGAGATTTGATATTTCAAAGAGCATTGAGCCAAGGGGAGAAATATCCTAGGTGAAGCAGCACATAAGAAGAAGTCAAGTTTTCTATAATTTTTTTTTGGTTTGCCATCAATGACAAAGGGGGAGATTGTTGGACATTTTGAGTCCTAAAATTTAAATTTGTCATTGATGTCAAGAAATAAAGTCAACATTAACATCAAAGGTTTTTCATCAAGGAAAAAAGTTGTTATTTGATATCTAGGAAGAAGGTCAAAGGTCAAGAGATTCAGTGCAAATTTAAAAAGGAGATATAATATTTTTTATAAATTATTTAAATTCAATGAGAATTTAAAATTTATAAATAAATATTATTTACACCATGGAATGCAATGTGAAGGAAACAATAATATTATAATGGTTAAAAGGATATAATATTATAATATTTGATATTATAATATTAAAGTGATTTGGTTAAAATCCCAAAGTAAAATATTTAATATTTTACTTTACCCAAATATGAGCTTGGAGTTTAAAATATTCAAAGCACTTTATCAAGGTTCTAATATTCACCGACATGTCATGGTAATGAAAGTTTCAAAGGTGTTGACATTTTACAAAGCATGGAGGAATTTAATATAAATACCTATTCCAAATGGCATTGAAACTTATCATTGCTCGATTGATTATTTTGCATACAAATTATTTAAAGTGAAGAGCTTGTGAAATAAGGACTACGATTTTTGTGTTTGAATTTACAGTGAATAAAAACTAAGTGGAAAGCATCGAATGGTCAAAGCCCAACTAGGTAGCTTGGCCTAGTGGCAAGTGGGTAGGTGGTAAAACATTTGTTGGCAAGGGAGTCAGTGTTCGAAATGCAGCGATGTGCATTGACAGGCATGTTGGTTGAAGGCGCCATAGGCACACATTTTTGCAAAGGGGCAAGAGCATGATATTTTTTGAATCACATGGTGCTTCCTCCATATCAAACAAGCATGTAGCTCATTCGGCTGTTGGAGCCAAGACAAGATGTACGTCATGGATATTATTGAGGTTTTGAATCCCTATGAAGGCAAGGTAAATATTTTGCATTAAATTTTTGTTATTTGCTTAAGTTTGGAGGTATAAGGATTGTTAGTGGAATTGTTTAGAAAGGGTATTTTTTGGATAGTGGTGGTAGTTGAATATTATTATTTGGAGCAATAAGAAATTTTTGGTTTTAATTATTTTTTGATAAAGTCTTAAATTACTATATTTGCATATTGAAGGATTAAGACTTTTGAGGGTTGTTTAATTATAATAAGGGGTTTATGTGTTAAAGAATATTGTTGTGAAGGTATTGAATATTATATAAGTTGGAGTGATAAGGTGTAATTTTGATATCATTTTGCATTGTGTTTTGTTGAGGAAATTATTATCTTCTAACCCTTATTGATATTGGCAAAGAAGTAATTGTAAGTGTGACAGATTTATGAGATCAACTTATTGACAAGCAAAAAGGTATGGGAAAATTCTTTCTTGGTTGAGTTGATTGATTGCTTACTAGAAAATAAATTTTGGGGTGAAAAGAATTTGATTAGGGTTTCCTTTTTGAAAGTGCTTGATTTAATGCTTCAAGGTTTTCTGGAATTAAGAGTTGTTATTAAAACCTTGTTTGATAAGCATAGTTGTTGAAGTCATTGAATTGTGTGAAGAATTGAGTTAGGGTTTTGAAAATAACATGAGTATCATTGTTATGTGAAGAGTGTTTTATGAGCATTGTTTTTGAAGTGAGTTGTTGTACAAAGAACTTGAACTAGGGTTTGAAAAGAAAATGAGTATCATTGTTATGTGAAATTTGTTGTTGAGCATTGTTGGAAACATTTTGAGTTGGTTGATATATGCTTGGACTAGGGTTTGTAAGAAAGGGGAGTATCATTAAGTAATTGGTTTATTTGAGTTGGTTGAGCCTATTAAAGTTATTGTATAAAGTGATTTTTCAAGTTACATAAAACAAACTATTCTATATTCTTATTTGAGTTGTGAAAGTGATAGAGCATTGAGTATAGAACATGTTGAGTCTCTAACAATTATTTTTATGCTTCTATAAGATTGGACAAGTTCTATATGGACTTGTTAAGAAAATTTGAGGTAAGTATTTGAGGAGACTTGTGGAATGATTTTGTGTGAGCTTTTGTGGAAGCTTACAATACATATTTGGTTAAGTTTTATGTGAACTTATTGAGAAGATTTGGATAATTTCTGTGTGATCCTTTTGAGAATATTTGAATAGGTTATGTGTGGACTTGTTGAGAAGATTTGGATAGGTTCTGAGTGGACCTGTTGAGCAGATTTGAGCAGGTTCTGAGTGGACCTATTGAGCAAATTTGAGCAAGTTTTGAGTGGACCTATTGAGAATATTTGAGTAGGTTCTGAGTGGACTTGTACAAATTTGTGCTAGACCAACTAGACTATGTTTAGTGTAGATTTGAGACAGAGCTTTGGAGGTGACAGAGTAGAGAGGACAATAGTCTCTAGTGGATAGAGATCCATCAACTAGGGTAGTTAGGATAGGTATTTCGAGTGGGGATAAGAGTCTTTAGTGGAGAAAGATCCATAAGCCAGTGTAGTGGAGGCAGTAGTATTCTAGAGGATCACCAACTAGAGGAGAGGAGAAGGAGTTCTCCTATGGATGAGATCCACAAACTAGATTTAGGGGATCAGTATGTCCTTTGGATGGAGGTCCATAAAAATTGTAATTGGGAAGAATTTCAAAAATATTATTTGAGAAATATTTAGAAGATTTTTTTGTGGAAGTAGCCATATTTCGGTGAACCACGTAAAAAGTATGTTTCTCATGTGTGTGATTCTTTGTGTGACATTTACTGTTTTATTAATGCTGATGTTATTATTTGGATTAAAAAGCAAAAATGTTTTATTGTATACTATTCACCTTCCCCCTCCCTCCATCTCAGTATAAGCACATGTTCTTCAACAAAACTTGATTTACCCTCAATACTTACCAAATGGTATAAAGTATTTCATGAGCTCAAGTTAATTATTAAAAGGAGAAATACAGGTGTGATTTTTAATTCTTTTCAAATATTTAATATTAAAGGGAGATATAAGGTGAAGTTGAATTTTATAAAGTAGTTTATTATTTACTGGAGTAATAAGGTATATGCACTTAATAATTTGTTTTCATTAAAGGATATATAAGGTAAAGTATATTTCTAAGGTTAAAATAAATTTGCATTGAAATAGATATAACCTTAGAGAAAGCAATTAAATTAAAAGTGCATAATTTTAAAGGATGAAATATTATATTTTACAATTAATTAATTAGGGAGATATAAGGGTTTCCACATTAGAGAATTAAATATTAATTTGTAAAATATTATTTTCCAAACCTTTAAATATTTGCAATTAAATAATTTTGGGAGGAATAAGGTTTTCAACATTGGAAATTTGTTATTATTATTGCAAATA
Source organism: Wollemia nobilis (assembly GCA_028583015.1). Taxonomy (NCBI): domain Eukaryota; kingdom Viridiplantae; phylum Streptophyta; class Pinopsida; order Araucariales; family Araucariaceae; genus Wollemia; species Wollemia nobilis. The sequence goes on along the minus strand of JAQPPZ010016334.1, from coordinate 8,626,955 downwards.
TTAATTAATTTCTAAAATTTCAAATTAGGGAGATATAATGTGTACTACATCAAACCTTAAGAAATTAGAATTTAGAAATTAATAAGGGATATAGAAGCAAGTTTATTAATTGCATAGAAATTGGAATTAATTATACTTGTCTCATACTCTTATACAAAGGGACATAAGAAACCAACCATAGAGAACATTATCAAATAAAAGGTGCATTATCTTTAGCTTTCTTCATAAGGAGAAATAAGGTAGAGGTTGATTATTCTCAAATAAAATTAGAAGGTGAACTAAGCATATTCTAAACTACTAGGGAGATATAACGAAGCCTAAAAAACCTAATACAAGATTTTTTTTATCAAATTAGTCCACAATACTCAAACTAGGGAGTCAAAAGGGGTTCTACTAAAACCTAGAAAGCTAACCTTATCATCAAGCTCATAATGCATAAAAAAATTACTATGTAGAAAGTATTTATACAAAATTGAAGAGATATTAGCAAGGTTGATTATATACTCTTATCTAGGGAGCCATAAGGTAGCCTACATCAAAGAAACATGTCAAAGAAGAAGCAGATAAAAAAGAAAGCAAGTAATCCAAAAATAGAAAATCATAAACTAGAGCCTCATGAATTGATAGAAGAAAACCTGTCGTCAACAAGAACTAATTATCCTTGGAGAAGACTCAAAATTTCAAAAAAAAAATTACATTCAAGATGACCCTTTAGATAATACTAAAGAACAATTACAATTACTAAAAATATGCACACAAAATATGATAGAGAAAATTGAAAGTCAAGAGGGTACATCTACACAAAGGAATAAGGTTTTGCAATCAATCATGAGAGAAGCCAAAAATGAAATTTTCTCAATACTAGGAGATTATTTAAATTCAGAAATTGGAGAAGCAATTGAAAACTCAAAAGATGTTTTCACCTTACCTAATGATATAGGAAAAGTAATGTATATGGCATTGTTTTCTGATGATGTTATCAAAGACAAGAATAGAAGATAAAATGATGTGATAGAAGGTTTGAAGAACATATACATTAATGAAGAAAATACTTTGAACAATATTCTTGGTGATATTACTAGTGAAGAAAAAAAAGGGATTATTCTACACTTCAAAAATGCATGCAAAGTATTATTAGTAATGATAATGATTACTATAAAGATATTGTTACTATACCTACCAATCTATGGAGGATAATATATGGAGGAATTGTCACTCTCAGTGTATCTAAGATAATAGAACAAGAAAAAGGTGAAGAGGTAAAGCACAAGATAGAAATGAAATACGCTTCTAGTGATACAAATTACTTAAGACCTATGATGGTAGATTCATGTTGCAATACCATAGAATCAAAACCATTGATGATTGATGCATGCTATTATTCTAGTGATCTTATTCAAATGGATAAATATGCAAATCATAATTCTTTTCAAAATGAAAGGGAATATTGTAATACAAGCATTAACACTAGTGATCTAGAATAATTGACAAAGGTATAAGAACCTATTACAAATATTGATTCTATATGTGATACAAGTGATCTAGATATAGTTCATGATTTTTCAAAAAAGGTTTATGGTACTAGAATCAATGAAGAAAAGAATTCAGATGATGATATATGCAACAATGAACAAGATTATATGATGTTGAAAAAAATAATTCTAATGATTGTATTAGTCATACTACTGGTTTTTGTTCAAATATGATAATATATGAAGATACAAGATCATAAAAATATGAAAAGGTATTGAAAGAACCAATAGCATAAAAAATTAGATCAAAGTATAAAGGTCTTAAATATACAGGTTATACTAGCAACAATAATCAAGGAATAAAATTAGTGATAGAGGTTGATAGAAACAACTATTGTGAAGGATAGAATGGTCAGAGAGATTTGGCTATAGAAAATAGGTGCATTCATTGTAATAGATATGGTTACAAGATAGAGAGATGTTGGAATATCCTATAAAATTTGTGGAGGAACCAATCATTCCCAAAGACATTATTGGTACAAATAAAATCATTTCTTTGATTGGGTATATACAATGACAAGAAACTTCATCAGTGAATTCTCTCAAGTATACTTCTCAAGGTGCAGATATGGGTGCAAAAAATGTATGAACTACTTCTACAATATAATTGGAAGGAAAACAATAACAATGCCAAAATCAAAATACAGAGTCAAGCAAAAAGGTGAAGCTCAATTAGAAGATCAATTCAAAGACCACTTGAAGAATGAAGACAAATACAAAGATCCATATTGAAGACTAAAGTATTCAATACCTAAATAATATAATACATATGGGAGTTAGAATATATTACATTATTTAGGTACATGTCTATGTACCATATTAGGTATATTATTAGAGTAGGTGTTACTTGGGAAAGAAGTAACCTATGCATAAGTGTTAGAATTTGCAAAGGAATAAATACATAAGTGTCCATATGCAACTTGTATATGTGCAATGATGTAAAATGATATTTGTCCGTCATGCACTTAGGAAGAGTAAAGCCCAAGAAACTTATCTTCTTATATATAGGGCTCATTATAAGGAAGTATGTATCCTCTATGTATCCACTAATAGAGAGCTTCATATGTTGTATTCTCCATTTTTGTGAGTCTTCATTAATGGTTGTTATGTGAGTTATTTCTAAAGTATCATGTCTTAGTTTCATGCTTATTTAGCTTCCATTGTCATAGCCATATTGTTGCACTCTTATTTCATTACTTGTGGCTCCATTTCATTTTAGCATACAACTCAAAAATCTAACAAAAATCTAATCTTCTAGTTGCTAACAACTAGCTAATGTTTAACAACTTAATTACTAGAGGCTAACTAAAGAAAAGAGATTTGTAACTTATCATATCTCTAGGAGCCCACATGAGGATAAAAGCTCACATTAGAACAATAAAAATAAAAGTGGTATGCCTATGCTAACAATAATATGCCTGAACCAATAGATGTCCTCATCAAGGATACCCATGTTCAAACTAGGAGGTAAATATGTAAGTGTGTTTAACAACAATAAAAAATTATGTTAATTAAATAACTATAAATTTTACCTTCATGTGATAATTATATTTATTGAAATCATATATAAAAGTTAAAACATAATTTAAAAGTAACCAATTTTTTTAATATTATATTTTATTAAACATGCATTAATTAATTGTAAGAATTAAGTTTTAAAAAAACACATTAATAAAATATGGAGATGGTATTGGTAATTATTGTCACATAAGAGTATTTTGTTTTAATTACTAATGGTACTATCTCAAATAGATCCACTTATATTTCTCTCTCTATTCTATATTAGTTTTCAAATAAAAAGGCATTATTTTTTTGGATTTAATGTGAGAAATATCTACGATAGATTCTCAGGGATGAGCATATGGATCCCACCATGAACTCTCATAAGGGGGAGAGTAGATCTTATCAACATGGAATTTAACACATAGCCATACAAACATGTCGTTGTTTGAACTTTCAACCTCACAAAAAAGAGCTAAAGCCCACTATCCCCTAGGACAATAACAAAGTATTATTATTTGTATTATTTTCAAATAACATAAGAGTATAAAGTCACAATTAGTTTTATAAAGTAAGTCTTGATGATTACAATTTATTCTCAAGTAAAAACTTAATTTTTTTTATAAGGATGGAAGAAGAGATTTTGAAAGGAGGCTCAAACTTTTTACAAGAGAGAAACCATAGACACAAATAAATCACACATTCAAAAACATATACATAGGACAACCTATAAAACTAAACAAGCTAAAGTGCAACAATCAACAAAGAGAAGTAGTCTATGAAGACCATATAAAATATGAGCCCAAGAGAACAACAAAACCATAAGCACCTAGAAAGATACCCAAAATACACCATCTTAGACTTGTCCACTAGCCATAGAGTCTACTATACTTTTGATATCTTCTATTTTGGAGACATACTCATCAAAATTATGTGTTAACATTTAGCTCAATATCAACCTAGATTCCAACATGTCTTTCAGGATTAGTTTCAGCTCTCCAATTAAAACATCAACAAACCTATCTAGGAACACACAATAAATAATATTATAAACTAACTCATACTCTAGACTTCATTCTCGCACATTTAAATAATTTGAGGAGGGAAATCCTAATTCTAAATATGAATCCCATCTTGAGAGATAGCAAGATTCACCATATAATTGGTCCAATTTTTTCCTTCTCTATATATGTGAGTAAAATCTACCTTTTCCATGTATTCAATCAATTTAGGCTTCATCAAGCATGGTAGAACTATTCCAATTGACATCTAAATTGTTTTCTAGAATTTTGATCACATTGAGGGAATCACATTCAATGATAAATTTATTGGCATGGAGCTCATTCAATTACTTAATTCCTTGGTACATGTCCCAAAATTTAGTAAAATGACTTGGTTGGGTTCCTCAATATTCAACAAAAATTCTCAGTCTTACCATTCTCATCCCTGATTATCCCTCCAACACATATCAGGCCAGGGTTACCTTTTATAGCTCCATAAAAATTTAGCTTAAGCCAAACTTCAGGAGGGGGATTCCATTTAGAATTCTCTCTAACATTATTTTAAGTGGGAACAAACTTACCATTAATAGGACACAAATTCCAGTCCTTAGCAATTCTACCTTCTTGCTTTGATTCTTTGATTCCTTCCCAATTAACAATCTCCACATTTTATTTGATGAATAGAATGATTTTATTTGTAACTAGCATACTATCCATTTTCTTCTCTTTAAAGATACATGCATTTCTTTCCTTCTATAATCCCCACAAAAAATAAGGAATATTGTGGTTCCAAAGCATTTGCAGTCTTTTTATTTTAAAGGGTGTTTAGAAATAGAGTCTATTGCATCATTTGGGTCATGTAAATGTATCTTCCAAGGTACATACTTAGGACATTATATTACTTTAGGGGAAAGTTATCTAGTTACTTCATGCAATATAATAAATGCACAAGTGTCAATGTGCAAGTTGTATATGTGTAAGTTATCCCTTGCATAGCTAGGTAGAGTGTTGGCCAAATAACCTATTTTCCTATATAATAAGGACTTCATTGTAATACAAATAGATTCGAGGACATAGATAGATAGAGATGCTTAGAGAATACTCATAGGTAGTAGAACAGTGCTATGTAGATCACCATATATTGGTGATGGGTGTAATGTAGTTCAATAGCTTTATTAATGGAGTATTCATTTCCTCCATAGCTACATTGTATTTATTTATGTTATTTCTATACTTCAATCATATTATATATTTACTTTCTCTCATATTATTATGCATCTTGTGATTGTTATCTCCCATTTCACACTATATCAAAATATAATAGTGGTATTATAGCTACGGTAGATCTAGCCACAATAGATCAATAGGAAAACCACCATTATTATTGAGCCTAAATTTTTTGTCAACCTAATGCGCTACTGGACAAACCACTATAAAAAAATCTCAGAAGAGTCTAGGTGGTAGAATTAGGAAGAGCCACAAGTGCAGACTGAAAGAAATCTCAGTTCCAAAAATATTGTGATTGCATTTGACTAGATTATTTCCACAAAGTTGTAGGAAAAACTCATGAAGACTAGGACTCAACATTCAATCCACTAGATTGACAGATCATCTAGTGAAGATCATTCATGATATCTAGAATTTTTTAACTATTTCCTAAAGTTTCTTTCACTGTAGAAAATTAATTCTCATATGATTGGGACTCCTACAACGAAAATCTAGGAGACTTCAAATTCATCGCTCGAAGGTCAGTTTACCTTCATAGTGTAGATATTAGTTCCTTGTGAAAGAGAATAATAATATGAAAGAAGAATTCTAGAGAAGAGTCATAGTGAAGTTAGGATATTGAAAATCTCCATTGCTATATTGAATAACTTCACAATAGAATAAAAGGCCATAGAAGCCTGAAGCCTTGAAGAAAAAGCCACAAAAGCCTTGATATTGAAAATGCCACAGAAGCCTTGATACTGAAAAGGCCACAAAATCCTTGATATTGAAAAATCCATAGAAGCCTTGATAGACCACAAAATCCTTAATACTAAAAAGATCATAGAAACCTTGATATTGAAAAGGCCACAGAAGCATAGATACTGAAAAAAGGCAACATAAGCCTTGATCTTGAAGAAGACTCCAGAAGAGAGTATCTAATTCAGAAGTAGATTAAGATTTTAGCACTAATGCTTTTTTGTAGGGAAAGAAGATTCAGTGAGCTAGGAAACTTCCTACAAGAAAGTTAGGAAGTGTATCTTCTTTAGAATCAATTTAGCACCTGAAGAAAAATTGAGGATATAAGGATAAGATATCATTAAATAACTTATAGCATTGGAAGAAGAATAAGGACTAGGAGATTTCTACTTGAATCCAAAAGTAGTAGAATAAGAAGGACTAGGATATTTCTACTTGAATCCAAAATATCTCACCACCAACACTTCCAAGAGTAGAAGGTTGAAGAAAATGTCTCAAGGAAGACTAGTAGAAGTTGTAGTGTCAAAGACCTTAAAAAGGTCTCATTGAGCATCCAGTAAAAGGCTAGGAGATCCTTACTAAAGAAATACTCAAAGGAGAACTCATTGGAGAATCCACTACCAAGGAGAAGCCCCTGATAGTGAAGGACTTGGGACAATTATCATCATCCAACAACAAGCCCAAGAGAAGAAGAATTTTGTAAGGAGTGCCAAATCCATAAAGAAAAATTTGGTAAGGAGTTCCAAATCCCAGAAGACGAATCCATTGATGACCTCAAGATATTCAGAATCTTGAGAGGAAGATCATGCTTGAAGTCATAATTCGACAAGGAGACTTGAAGAGAAAAAGTCCATCAAATTTTGGATATTTGAAGATTACCTCTCATAGCAAGAAGGCACCACTTTAGAGACAAATACTTATCTAAATATATAGTATAATGAGGAGACCACAAGAGGAGAACAAGCCAAAATATAATAGGCTTGTAAAATAAAGTTTGAGACCATTTTTTGGTGAAGAAGGAGCTATTGAGGATAGTATACAAAGAGATACAATATCCTACTCGAAGAAGCAACTCGGTTATCTTAGACACCAATATCTACTTCTTCTACATAAGTGGCAAAAGAGCTATAGAAACTTTCAAAAAGGTAAGCAACTTTTGGTGCAAGTAGATTCATTAATTGGATTACTTATCAGATTTTTTAAAGCACCTTGATTTGGATTAAACTTGCAAGAAGAAAAATTGGGCTACAATCTTCAAAAGTTTAAAAGAGAAAAAATATTTTGAAGATTCATTTGCACATTAATTAGGATTTAATTAGATTTCATAATTGCATCTACCAACTACCTATCATCTAATTTGGAAAATAAAAAAGTAAGACTATGCCCTACAATATTATTTGTAGTGAAATTGTAGAATAACTCTTGAAGATTCATTTCATATTATTCTTGATTAGTTGTAGTAAATTGATTATGTGCATTAATTTGAGATTTTATTGGAGTAATAAGGTGAAATTTTTAGTGCATTAAAATAAATATTATTAGATTTATTTGCACTATTATATTACTCTCAAAAGGATTAATGTTTATTCTCTTGAGAAGGGAATAAAATTAAAATTTATCAGTGTCTAAAGACACTATTAGTGAATAAAAATATGCAACATATAATAACCGAGTGAAGCCACCAAAATAGGTTATAATCCTCCAAAATATTGGATAAGAAGATGACTAACCAAAATCATAAATAGAAGCTTCAAATATTAAGACTTGGTGAGTCTCAAATCTAAAGCATTATAGGGTTAGTTGCAAGGAGAAAAGTGCAAAAAAATACATCATATAAGGAGATTTTATCTACTTCTATTTAAGCTAGGATTTATCATCATAATATCAAAGCAAAAAGGGGAAGGTGTCTAAGCAAAAGAGAGAACCTCAAAACTCCTACACTGCATTCAAAATTATACCATTTAAACCAGAATATTAGACCTGCAAGAAGGAGTGCAAGAAAGGGTGCAAAATGCATCTTATTTACAAATATTGTTACATTTTATTGCACTTATCTAAATCATTCTACACAAGAAAAAAGGCATATTGGAAAGTTTCTCAAAGGCACAATATAAGCAGGTTAAACTAGTGTAGACACCTAAAACACGTCATGCCGAGGGTGACTACTCATATGGACATGCTACAAGACCATATGGAGGATCTTGGACAATCACCAAGATAGAGCAGTGGTTCTAACCACTCAATTTAGGAATTTTGGTATAATTAGTCTGAACCGCAGCCCATACCTATGGTATCTAGTTTAAAACATGGTTGACACCTACGGTCTATAGTCTAGACCGCAACTGTGACCTATGGTCTTAACTGAAGTTCAGTTAGGCCTTCCATTCGATCCAAATTGGTTGGAATGGCCAAAAGTTCTAGAAGAAGGTAGTTGAAGGATGGAAGATTCCAGAGGCTTCCATCCCAACTGTCCTAACCACCCTTCTTGGTATTGGCTTCTCCATGAAGCCACCCCTAGCCCTAGGGGCATGCTATAAATAACCCCTCCAAATGGGGAGAAAAAGAGAAGAAAGCATTGAAGATTTGAGTAGCGAAGCCCTAGCGAATTGTACACTCAAACTGGGTATAATAAGAGATAGAGCTATTGCAATTAATCCCTGAACCTTTTGCCAACATTCATGATGAATTGCATTATGGATGCCCTAGGAGCCTAGGAGGATCAAGAAACACAAATTTGGGCAAACGAAGGCCCTTCACATAGAATTGACCACAAAATCAGTCAGAGGACAATAAAGGCAACCCTTGAACATCAATTTGGACCAGGAGATCAAGCCCACTTCCACTAATTTTGAGGGTAAACCTATCAGAGGTCAAACCGTGAATGTCAACCACGGTTCATAGTGTAGCCCGCTCACTAGAGCTATGATTTGCAATAGGTGACAGATCACCTTACTCTTTTTATTTTTATCTAGTTAAATAGGGTAGATTAATCATTTATTAGGTTTAATTATAGTTTAGAAGAATTCTGATCGTAGGAATTAGCTTAGAATAGATAGTTTATGCTTTGCATTAATTAGGACATTTGTGAATATTTTATGCATCTCTATGCTTCTATTTTGTTATCTGATCCATGCATTATTTGTCTAACAATATCCTTTATGCTATATTACAAATATTGATTAAATTAACATAGTTTAAAGGTTTTCATAATGTCACTGATTTTCATTTCATGTATATCATGTAGGAATGATAATATTAATGCTATTTTATGCATTTGCATTTATGCAAAGTAAAACAAACCACACACACCACATTTCATTTAAAAATCAGTGACATTGGACTCTTACATCCAGCCCATTTGATTGAGACCAATAGTGGATGTCATTACCACTTGGTTGGCTCATTTGAAATTGTATTATCGGGACCTGCTCGTTACCAAGTCCAACCCAAAAACTGTCCTATCCGTGCAAAATAATATGCACTCATCTTCGAAAGAGTGTATCACTGCACACGGTGTACTGGGTGAGGTTTGGTAGTACCTATGCTACCTCATTGAGTATGGACTTCATTCCCATATTCGGCTTGTGCGAGTATATAGGTGAAAGCCAATTAAACTGAGAATAAAATTCAACGATTTTGCAAAACATGCGAGAGTTTCTCATACTGATACAACACATTTTGAAACAACATCAAATAGTTTAGGGCTCATTTTAAAATTTAAAAATAAGATAAGCATCATTGTATACCTTGTTTGATAATAAAATATACATCTAGATGTTAGGTACACTATGGTGGATACATGGGGTGGTTGGAAAATAAGCAAGACTAAAGCCAATGACCAAGCCCTAACCGATTCAAAAATACATGTGTCTAGTCCTCATCCACATGAGAAAACTAAATGACACTCAACGAGCATTAGAGGAGACAACTCAACATGAGGGAATCTCATTAAGCATACCCTTGATAGACTAGCATAAGTGCATTTTGTTAGACGTATATTAGAGCATGGAGCTTCTCAACTTGAGGGTACTCCACTTGGAAGCCATTACCAAGACCACATTGCATGTGTGTCCACGAGATTGGTCGAAGAGTATGTCATCAATTCACACTAAGTCTACAGGGTGTACTATAACCCCACCTTCTGAGTATGGAAGAAATAGATATCCGCCCATTCAGGGGCAAGCAGATGGGGTCCCTAATGAGCACAAGTGTACCCATACTCCCATGTGTACTATAGCATGCAAGATCACCATAAATATATCGAATGTGGGAGCTAATGGAACACCACCCCCTGAGAGGTTGAGGTCTAGACAGTTAGATGATATAGGTAGTGTGTTAGAGTAGCTAGTATGTAAGCCTTCAGCTCTGCCCACTTGTGCTCCGAGTGAGCATAGCAGGAGCGCCATTAAAACTACTAGATAGTGTGGAGAGGCTTCTAAGTGCCTTCATGTCTCACGTCCACCATCCATGCATGGTGGCACATAGCACATGACACAACATGATGCCGATTCCATATTCATAGAAAGAGTCAAAGGCACAGTACATCAGTTTGATGGGTATAAAACCCACAAGGTCGCTCGTATAGAGTAAGTGTAGCAAAGGCCTCCTACGATTGAGCAGGTCAAAATATCATATCGGTTGGCCTCTAAAAAAAAATGCCAACTCCTCCAAGATCAATTGGAGGATGCTTGCCTAGAGAGGTAGTACATTGAAGATGAAGATCTTCAAGTGCGTAGGCTTACTAGATAGAGGTTGTATGAGTAGCGCTTGCACGAGGAGCGCATCCTCATGCAGAAGGAGTGTGTAGAGCAATAATATAGGTTGGCTAGGGTTAGCCTATATTATTAGTATGAGCATAGAGAGCAAGTGCACATGAAGGCTCTTTCACAAGATTTCATGCACCATGAGTGCGTAAGTGTTCACACTCATATCACTGCCCATCAGAGAGTGATCACCTTCGGTCGACAATCAAAAGTAGTAACATTATAAGGAACAAGATGGGAACAAATACAAACAAGAATATCCTAAGAGTTCTTGAGCTGAGGAGGAGGAATAGCAACACCCTCCACCCTAAAAAAAGAGGGTTGTACCTCCCAGACCGCCTCCATGCTAACTTAGGGAGGAGGACTTTCTATCTTCTAAGGCTTACAATGCTTTGGCCTAGAAGGTCAAAGCAATTGAGAAACAAGGTCTATCCAAAAAATGACATTGAGGAAATTTCACAATGAACCTTTAGATCCCTCGGTGCCTATGCCCCAATACCTTGAACATTTTGAGATGCCCAAGTTAGACAAATTTAAGGGCGATGAAGAGGCAAAAGAACATGTCACAAGCTTTCTGGATGCTTGCTTCCAAATAAAGAACAATGATGCACTGTTATTGCATACGTTTGTCACGACACTCTCTGGTCTAGCCTGAGAGTGGTTCAATTAGCTAAATAAACACAACATAACAAATTTTAAGCAATTAGCTAATGCCTTTCTCGAATGATATTCCTTCGATGTCAAGAAAAAGGCCAACCTTTTTGATTTAGCTACACTAGCTCAGCACAACGACGAGCCAATAGAACAGTATAGGAAGAGGTGGAGGAGATTATTGGAAAAGTTGCCATTCTTGATTCCTACCATAGAATTAACTTGAATGTTTACAAAGAGTTGTGCCAAGAACATCTCGCTACTATTGCAACTACAACAGTATGCTACATTTGAAGAATCTTTGGTGTAAGCCAAGGTAATTGAGGACATCAAGTTGTAGGAGGGCAAATTGAAGCTCAAAACTAGGAAAGAGGGATATAGGAAGAGTACGTCAAAGTAATAGGGCAAGTAGACCCATGTGACTCAGGTGGTACTAAATATCCAAAATGAGGATAAGGGGCAAAAGAAAAAGAATTATCAAGCCCATCCTCCTCCTACGCAATACGACTAGTGCAAGAATAACTACAAGGGCAAGAACAAAGAGCAATGCCCACCTCACATATTTACGCTATTGATGGAATCATTGAAATTGATTTTTTTTCAGCTCTGTGAGGCCAAGGCAATAAGATTGCCCGAAGTCAAGATGGTTGATCCTAATTAGACCAAGCCCAAAGACTACCAAGAAGACCTGTTTTGCATATTTCATAGAGTGAAAGGCCATGACATCGAGGTATGTTTGTGTTTCAAACATATTGTGCAAAATATGATAGAAAGGGGAGAGCTTATGGTACCAAGAAATCCCTAGGCACCGGAAAACCAAAACATGGGTATTTTTAAAAATTTGTTACCAAACCATCAGGTGCCCCATAACCATGCTGGCCATACTAATCAAGTGCAAGTCGAACCACCTACCCAGGGGTTCATCGACATGGTCAATGTTGTTACTAGACATGGGAGGTATGAACGACCGAATCAACATCATGCTACCATTCAAATACAGGCTACACCCCAATAGCAGTAGGCACAAAATATTCCAGGTCCACCAACGAGACCTATGGTGACCATTAGGAGTAGGCTAGTTCAAAACCTATAGACAACTCCTACAAAGTTATCAATATATGAGCTTATATAGCAGTCCCCCAGGCACAGGGAGACTCTTATGGAAATTTTGAGGTCCATTGAGGTACAGTACCAGGACGCATAGGCATTCATAAACTTTGTGGGGCACGTACAATAGTGCCAGGAACCAATGATCCAATTCTATGATCATGAAGTAAAAATAGTTTTTGCAAGCATGGCTGACCCACCACTACATGTCATTGCATGTGTTAACCATGTGCCATTCAAAAGGATATTGATTGAAACTTGTTTGTAAATCAATATAATCATGAATAAGGCACTACACCATTTGAAATTGCCTAAATCACTCATCATACCAACCACCTTTACATTGAGAGCGTTTAATGATGCATTATGATCTATGGTTGGTACGATTGTCCTACCTATTCAGGTGGTACTAAAGACCATTCCCGTAATGTGTCATGTGATAGAGGGTGCTTTGCAGTATAACATCCTATTGGGGAGGCCTTGGATTCATGAAAAGCATTGTGTTCTATCGATATTGCATCAGTGTGTCAAGTATATACACAAGGGATAAGTTCACGTGGTTTCATCATATGAAGAACCATTCAAGTTCGTGAACTTAGAAATTTTTCTAGGGAGCTTTGTACTCCGATCAACGCACTTGGACATATGGACCACATCATCGGTAAGGGTTCCAAGAGGTAAACAGGCAGTGCATGATCAAGCATTGGTATCTGTATCAAATATATATGAACATACCACTACAAATTCTCTGAGACCGAGTGCATTAGCAATGCGTCAGGATGATGAGAAATTAAAGGTGAAATTGGGTAGGAAATAAGCAAAGAATGAGCTTGAACCAGTAACTACTGAGGCTACAACTACCATAGATATGGAGGAAGCCCATGATCAAGTTGAGGAGGCACCTCAACCTACTTCTCCTACATTTTTAGCAGGGTCATCCGCACCACAGGTGACTCTTCACCTAGCTAGTACAAGTTTGGGTGAGTATCTTGTATAAAATATGACCTTTGGTCCTATTTTAGAGACTACACGAGACATGGGCCAGTCGATAGACCATATATATCTAGTTTGATCCATAGTACCATTGAGCAAGCCACCCAACAAAAAAAACTTCATCTACGCTAGGTTGGACCAAGTTCCAACATGAGCAGCCATGGAGATGGATGATGAGGAATAATTCATAGTGAATGTTTGGTACTTGTCCAACCCAAAGTATACCATGTGCATTTTTAATCTCTATCACTAGCATGGATACAACCTTGGCCTTTTTGAATAAGGATGAAGAACCCCTCTTTAACTACATTATCAGTTGGTAACTGATAGGTTTATATTGGGATTGCAGATTCAGGGACATGATTTACTCACTACATCATTAGATCATTTATACTTGAGTCTAGGGGATGATGTGGATTTTAATCCATATCATCCTAATATGTCTAGTATTTGGGGCAATAACCCAATGGTGTCAGTCATCACCATTGAGAGATCAGAGCTTGAACATGAAGAGTTCTCAAAGCAGATCCCCAAAGGCAACCTGGGTCATCAAAATTATATCACAATCGATGATATTGGTATGCAGGGGTACAACCCCACCATTCTAGGTGATCTCGAGTCAGGATATCTTTGTAGTGAATATGGAGAGGAGTCCATCTCCAAAATAAGTGGACCGAGTTGTGATGCAGATGGCGAGTCCTCAAATGATGTTAAATCTGAGGAAATAGATCGAGCCTTCATGTTTATGTCATTTCTATGTCATTTACTACCTAAAGAGCAATTAGATGAGATATAAAAGCATTTCATAGTCAATAGTGATTATGAATACAAGATAGAGCAGGCCTACTTAAGGCCTCATCCATCTAATCTCCCAATATTTGTGGACATGATAGAGTTGTCTGCTCATAGTAGCAATCATAGCAATGAGGATGAGATGACCGATTTGAGGCTTGTATACCCGTTACATCTATTGTTGACGAAGTCAGAGTATGTTATAGATGAAGTGCCTCTTAAAACTAATTGATTTGAAGAGGAAGTAGATCTAGTTTTTGCATTGGTGTCATATATACGATCATTTTATCTGGTTTATCTATATAGTGATGATAGTGACCATAGAATCAGATACATGTGACCACATCTAGCAGATCACCCCTTGCATATGGGGGAAGTGAAGGATTATATCTACATAGTTATGATGAGGATTCATTGGAGATGGCCTATTTAGGGCCTCATCATCTACATAATCATATTCCACCTCGAGATCCACCACCTATTATAGTTGTAGGTTTGCATCGAGAGATTAATCTCCAACATTGCCTCAGGAAAAGAATAAATCTGTAAGAGGAATATCAAAGACTCCTTCCCCATCCACCTACTTATGATGAACTACTTGATCCGAGAGATCCCTTTTTGTAGTTAGTGCATAAGGAGGATCTAGTTTTCTGGGCATCCCATAGGGAGGACCTATTCGTCATCGTACCATCTGAGTCAGATCTAGGGTATGAAAGCTACATAGCTGATGTAGAGTTCAATATGTGTGGTCCTAGATATCAATTCCATTCCATCAACATGGTATCCATTGATTTTACCAATCCACTCTAAAATCCAGTAGATTTGTCCAAACCATTGCATCTAAACATGGATGCTATCGATTGGGATCACGTTGATTCACTAGTAGAGCCTGAAGACTTCTTCCTGAATGAAGAGATGTTGTAACCATTTCATTTTGGACCAGGTTGTGCTTATGATGTCTATCATGCTGAACATGTTTTTAGTGAATAACATATAAATCTAGCTGATGACATCCATTTGATACCTACGCATCATCAGCTTGAGGAGGAATCCCATATGTCAGTAGAGGAAACCTTCGAAGTGGATATCGATAACGACCCCACCAATCCAATGAAGGTTAAATTTGGAATGAATCTCACTCCATATAAGCACGCTAGCATCATACATCTGCTGAAAGAGAGACTTGACCTTTTTTCTTGGACATACAAAGATATGCCCAGTCTAGACCCAAAATTAGTTACTCATAACCTTTTGCTAGACCCATCCAAGAAGCCTGTCAAGAAGAAGCTCAGAAATATGCATCCAACAGTAGCATTAATGGTGAAATATGAATTGCAAAAATTGTTGGATGTATAATTTGTCATTTCCATCAACTATCCAAAATGGGTATCCAATATGGCACCTATAGGAAAACCAGATGGAAGGATCCATATTTGTATGGATTTTAGAGATCTCAATAAGGCAACACCCAAATATTCATTTTCGTTACCCAATATCAATGCTCTAGTAGAATCTACTACAGGTCATGAAATGCTCTCATTAATGGATAATTTTTTTGGTTATAATAAAATTTGTATTAAGCCCGAAGACCAGCACAAAATCGCATTTATAATGCCATGAGGAACATTTTTCTATAAAGTTATGCCATTTGGTCTCAAAAACACTGGTGCCACATACCAGCGGGCCATGACATACATTTTTCATGACTATATGCAAAAAAATCTTGAATATTATATCGATGATTTGCTAGCCAATTCATTGCTATGAGAAGAGCATGCGAAGGTCTTAAGAAAATTCTTCGATCACCTGATAGAGTACAACGTCAGGCTGAATCCTAAGAAGTGCGTATTTGGCATAACTTATAGAAAATTACTAGGGTTCATCGTCTCCAAGAGAGGCATCGAAGTAGACCTAGCAAAGTTCAAGGCCATTTTGGAAATGTGTCCTCCCACCAATATTAAGGATTTAAGGACCATTCAAGGTAAGGTAGCCTCGATAAAGTGATTTATCACCAAACTATTAGATACATTTAAACCCATGAATTGACTGCTACATAAGGGTGTCCCATTCAACTAGGACGAGGAATGCAAGGTAACCTTTGTTGAGATAAAGCAATACCTGATGACACCACTAGTGTTAGCTCCACCAAGGCCAGAAGAGCCTTTTTTTCTATATATATCGGCAATAGAATTTGCATTAGGGACCATGTTGGCCCAAAATAATGTACATGGTAAAGAGCAAGCCATATATTACATTAGCCAAACCTTGGTGAGTTATAAGGTAGGATATGCATATGTGGAAAAAATATGTTTAGTAGTAGTGTTCACTACCAAGAAATTGTAGTACTACATGTTAATTCACATGACATATGTGATATCAAAACAAAATCCTTTGCAGTATATGATGAGCAAGACGTATCATAATACACGTACTGCAAAGTGGATCATGTTATTGATAAAATTTGATCTGGAATTCATAAGCTAGAAGTCTATTAAGGGACAAGTCATAGTAGATCAGTTAGCTGAGGTGCCACTATCCAATAGTAGACCTATAAAAATTGAGCTTATGGATGATGCAATGTTTGTAGTATCCGAAGCTCTTGAACCCGAAGAACCATAGAACAATGCTTATATGACTTTGTTCTTTGACGGTTCGAAATGCGAGCAAGGATCTATTGTAGGGATAGTATTTTTCACATCACAAGGAGCTCTAATGACCTTGTCGTTCAAACTAGACTTCCCATGCACCAACAATAATGCTGAATATGAAGCCCTACTTTTGGGCCTCTATACAGTCATCGCCATGAATATCAAGAGACTAAACATATTTGGTGATTCCCTAATCATAATTAACCAAGTGAAGGGACTATTTTAGTTTCAATGTCTGGTACTAAAAGCCTACAAAGATCTTGTTGCCACATATTTGGCTAAACTAGAATGGTACGACATCGAGGTAGTCCCTCGTTTGTCAAATAGGTTCACATACACCATGACATATTTGGGATCCTTGATCCCTTAGAATCTGTCTTCCGACTTCACTACCATCCATGTCAAGATGCTCTTGCATCTTGTAGCAGAGCGTGCAGCCTTTGATAACAAAGAATCAGTCAACATTATTAGTGTGGAGCCAAAATATGATTGGTTTTGCAAAGCTAAAGACTTTCTCAAGAAAGTACCCTAGGGGTCTTTAACCTCCTACATTCCTATGGGGAGTGGCACCACCATTCACCACAAGGTTATTTACCAGTATACTTATGCAAAAGTAAATATGTAGGGGGTATAGGTTGTCTTAGCAGTCGAAGCTGAGGCTCATCAAAATTAGATGTCACAAACTCAAGACTTCCTAAGACTTGGTTTTGTCTTAGAGGGATTGTCATGTGCCGCAAGATGCACATTTAAATAGAAAGTGACTATATATGTCTTTATAGGAGACATTGTGTACCGTAAAAGTTATGATGGAGTTCTACTTCATTATCTTGAGCCCCAAGAGTCGCTTTGGGAAATTTTAGAAGCTCATGACAGTACGTGCAATGGCCATTTCAGCGACATGGTCATCGTCAAGTGCATCCTTTGAATGGGTTATTATTGACCTACTATGGAGAAGGATTGCAATGTATATGTTAGGAAATGCGTAAAATGTCAGCATCATGCTAATATTACGCACTTACCATCACAGGCCCTACAGACCATCCAAGTGGATTGGCCATTTTCTTAGTGGGGGTTTGATCTAATTGGCAAGATATCTCCTCCGTCATCAGGCTGACATACATTCATTATTACAACTATTGAGTATTTTACAAAGTGGGTGGAAGACATTCCATTAACAATGACTACTGGAGCTCACATAGCTGAGTTCATAATGGAGCATATCATAAGTTGTTTCGGGATACCATCCAAAATAGTTCTGGATAATGGAACTTCTTTTAAAAACAAAATTGTGTGAGGTTTAACATATAAGTACCACATCAAACATAGTTTTGCAACTCCATACTATCCGTAGACAAATGAGCAAGTTGAGACCTCAAACAAGACTGTGGTAGCCATTTTGAAAAGGACAATGTAAGAACACCATAAGGATTGGCATGTATAGCTTCCCCTTGCATTATGGGCTTATAGGAATAGCATTCAGACTCTCACTGGGGCAACTCAATTTTCACTAGTATATGGCGTTGAGGCCATTATGCCCTTAGAGTTGGAAATTCCAAAACTGCGTATCACATTGAAAGAGTTCATCGATGATGACATCGCATGACAAGATCGACTAGATCAATTGATGCTACTGGATGAACATCGCATGAATGCCCTAGAGCATCTTCACGTATATCAAGAGTGATTAAAATGAGCTTACAATATCAAAGTCCACTAGAGATACTTTGAAGTTGGGGATCTTGTGCTGAAAGAAAACCAATAGAACTCAAATTTGCCACCCAATATGCGAGAATTTTTTTTGGCTAATTGGATAGGACCCTATATCATATCTAAAATGATTGGTCTGGGTACCTATCACCTGATGTCACCAGGGGGTGCTGAAGAGCCTGAAAATATCAAAATCATCCATATTAAGGCATTCTATACTTAAAGAGTGAATTAAAAAAGGCTCCAAAGGAATCTATAAGCCCTTTGGTCATTCCAAAAAGGCATCAAGTATTTCTAAAAATCACTTGGTCAACCCAAAGGCTCTGAGGGTTACTTAAAGCCACTCGGTCATCCCAAAAAGGCACCAAGTATTTTTAAAAAATCTCTTGGTCAACCCAAAGGCTCCAAGGGTTTCTTAAAGCCACTAAGTAATCCCACCAAATATTTCTAAAAATCTCTTGGTCAACCCAAAGGCTTCGATATTTCCTATAACTTCTCGGTCATCCTAAAATCCTCCAAGCTCTCTTGCTAAGATTTTTGTCAACTAAAAGGTTCCAAAGGTGTTTGTAAGCCCTTTGGTCAATCCAAAAATCTCCAAGGATTTCTAAAAATCACTTGGTCAACCCCAAAAATATCCAAAGGTGTATATACTCATCGTTTGGTCAAATATGAAAGCTCAAAAATTCATAAAAAATTGAAAATATATAAAATTGCAAAAAAAAATTTGGTAAAGCATAAAATCCAAAAACATTCGCTTTTTCAGTTTGCATTTTCATACATGCATTCACCTCATCATATTGCATTTAGGTATTTTTCATCCATTGATTTCCACAATAGAGTGTAATGTGTCTATCAAAATCTTACAAATGATCGCACGTTTGTTTTTCAATCATGCACCCTTGCATTTATCATAATTCATTGCATTCATACACGATACCTTTTGTGGATAAATATGTATTTATATTAAGTTTTCTAGTCACTCAAACATACCTAGTGGGTTATTTATACATTGTAGAAATCTTACTTTGCTTTTATAGACGATGTCATTAGTTGGGATAGTGCTTCAACATATCAGGATCCCGTCACTAAGGAAAAAAATATAAAATCCTACTAAGACAAGAGATGATGAAAGCTACAAAAGCAGTCTTATGTATCTAGAGAGATGGGTTTCACGACCTGCTTATATTACAGATAGTTCATTCTAGAGTGGTGAGCTTTGGAAAAAGGACAAGAATTTACCCTATATATCCCAAAGTTACAAAGTTTAAATACCAAGTTACAAAGTGTAAATTTCAAAGTACAAAGTTCAAATCAAATGTAAAGTGACATAGTGAATCAAAACCACTATAAAAATCCCTTGCTCAAAGAAAATGGTAACACGTGGACTAACAATAATTTTTATCACTACATATGAGCAAGTAAGAAGGGTGAGAATTTGAATCCCTGGATTGTCCATATTTTGAAAGCCATAGAGTGATCTCCGATCGTAGTAATGGGTTGGAGTATTCCCACCTGCAATTAGAGGGATAGTTCTATTGGGTGATCCCCAAATGTAGCAATGGGTTGAAAGAGTCCCGCATACATTTGGAGGGGTAGCCCTGATCAATTTACAAGATGAGCTAGCTCTAGGTTCCTAGGTTTGTCTAGCTATATAAGTCTAATCAAAGCTGAAACAAGGATGGTATGATCATATGAGGAACCCTATCTCACATATGGGTTGAAAGAGTCTCGACTGAAATACAGGGTATGCTTATGGTCTATCTAAAAATACTCACATGCACACATAGGGATAATGAATAGTTGGGTTTATCATGGTAAAAGCCTTGTCCAATAAAAGCCTTGTACAGTTAGTATGTAATTTTTGGAGAAGTCTACTAGGGTGTTTGAGTCTCATGGAAAACTTCAAAAGGTTATCTAATAGCAACAAAATACCAAATATCATTAGACATTAATAAGAAAAGAGTCATACATTTATCAGAATCCATTTTACAAAGCACAATCAAACATATAGGATAGATACCGCATGAATATAAAAAATGATGTTTAGACAACCACTGACTATATAGTGCAGCAAAGAAAAATATACAGAATGACATATTCATTCATTAGCATTATACCAATCCATTTTACTGCATTTCATATATGGGTCTGCATTGTGGTTGAATTCTAGCATTCTCCAAAGCATACCAAAGATCCACTCATATTGGCTTATCTTATATGTATTTTGGATGGTCAAACCTAAAAAAGACAAGGCACAAAGCCAGGGATAAATCAATCAATGTATAATAAAATGAAATCAAAACAAGCATACATACAATTAAGGATCATTTCTACCATAAGCAGAACATCACAAAGTATTTATCAAAGTGTTGCCATATCTCCACCAAAGCCCCACAAAATCTCCTTCATATCTCCACTAAAGCTCCACCATAAGCATTACTTGGTTGGAAATATCTTAGCACCAATGAAGTATAACAAAGAACAATGTGGAAGAATATATTGAAAGGCTTGAAAGAAGGCATTAATAAGATAAGGGCATGCAAAGGAAAGAGGGTGCCATTTATCATTCTCCAAATGAACCCTAAAAAATATTCATGAATGAGATGTTACAACATTATCTTGGCATCCATACTCCATGTGGTAGAGGATTTACATATAGCCAGAAGCATTACAAAAATTTATACATTGAAGCATAAACATCTCCTGTATAGCGCATGAAGAGATATTAAAGAAAAATATCTCAAGAAAAGGTGACACTTGTCATAGGCAATGAAACAAGTTTGGTGTATCCACCAAACACCCGAAGCATTCTTGGAGCATTTGAAAAATGGTTGTTTCACTTTTCACTCTATTGACAGCCTATTAAAGACAACTTTGACACAACAATGCAACACACAATTTTCAAGCAATTCAGCAAGTAACACAACAATAACTCAAAGAGTAATTCAAGATCAATTTGGGAGTATTCAGAAGCAGCGAAGAATAGTACTCTTAGTCAAACAATTCAAGGAAGCATTAAAGAGAGTGTTGAAGCCAATAGCAATTGGGAGAATCTATCATTACTCACAATGCCCAAGAAGGACAAACTACCATCAATATCATAAAATTTTAAAGCCTTATTAAGGTAAAATTTCTCCCTTTAATTTTCTTTCATTTAAAAAGGAGTTATAAGGTTATATTATAAGGTTGAAGTATTAAAAAACAGATCTTTATTTGAAAGAAAAACATAGGGAAATTAAATATCAAAGTAGACTAATATTTGCAAAAACACAACCTAGGAGAAATAAATAATACTACTTGGAATTAATCCTTTTAATGTTTTTAAATATCAACGTGTTCTAATTTTCCAAATTTAGGAGTTATAAGGGTTACACCATCAAACTAGGTTATTGTAAATTAGAAACACTTAAATAAAATCCTAAGGGATAAAAAAAGAGGTTATTAATATTTTTTGTTAAGTTTGGAAATTTGTAATATTCTTGTCTCAAAAATTTCTCTAAAGGGACAAAAGGAATCCAACATTAAAACCTCTTCAAAATTGAAAAGTGCTTAGATCAATAGGAGTAATAAGGTATTACAAATTTGATTTTTGATCTTTACAAAAGTTGTACAAAATCAACCAAAATGGAATTATATTTTACAAAAGCACTATATCATATTCCAAAAATCTCTAGGGAGTCATAAGGCATTCTAAAAAACTTGATAGTAATAATATCTATCAAACATTGCCATGTTGGGAAGATATAATATTTTTTCAAAACTAAAATTAGGTGTTCATATTCTCATTTCTAGGGAGACATAAGGAAGCCTACAAACCTAAGGATTATTAAAGGTTTTATCAAATCAAGATTATATAGGATCCTTAGTAAGGATATGTTCATAAACATCCCTAGGCTGATTTTTGTAAAAGGTTTTGGGTCAACCTGTAAAACCCTGTATTACTGCTATAGTATCTTATCTACCAAAAAGAAAAAAAAAGTCTACAAACCTAAGGATTATTAAAGGTTTTATCAAATAAATATTATATACTTCAATAAGGGATCATATATTCTAAAAATAGGGAGCTATAAGGATGTCTACTTCTCAAAATACCACTAAGAATAATTGCTTCAGAAAGGAAAAATCCAGTGTCATAAAACTTGGGATCATGAATCTTCTCAAGAAATATGACGGAAGGTTAAATATAACCTCAAAAGTAATCCATAGTGAAGCCTTAGAAGATAATTTTGATACTATAGAATGCTAACTTCAAGCCCATATCAATTAAGCAATTAACAATGGAAAAAGTGACATTTCACTTTTCTTAGACTTTGTGAGCATATTATACATGGCACTACTCACATATAAACACTACAAGGTAGAAAATGTAGAACAAAAAGTATTGATAGAACTACTCAAAAAGAAGGTAGAACTTAATTAATCATATCTAGAAAAGATTTTTCAATCCTCATGCAACATTATCACTTCCTTTTCTAATAACTTAACATCTTATCATGATGCCTTAAGTGGTTATTCAGAATATATTGTACAGATTGAAGATATGAAAGGAGAATATTCCTTACAAGAACCAAGTAGTAGCACAACCACCTATGAGAGCACAAAAACTAGAATCAAAGGCAAAGCTAGAGATGAAGAATAATACAAAGCAAATAAAGGAGGAATGCAATGCAAATTCAATTGAAAGAAGGATATTTAGCTTCAGCTATAACTTACTTTGAATTATATGAAGATACACATTACTTTTTGAACCTAAAAACAATAAGCAATGAAGGAGAATATAAATTCCATTATCCAATGGAAGAAGATCCATATTGAATACTGAATTCTATAATATCCAAATAATGTAATACAAGGGGGGTGCTATAAATAGATTCTATTACATCATTTGGGTCATGTAAATGTATCTTCCAAGGTACATACATAGGACATTAGATTATTTTAGGGGTAAGTTACCTAGTTACTTAATGTAATGTGAAGAACATAAACATATACTGAAAGGGGGGGTGAATAACATAAGATAAAAAAATTAATTTTATTTCCAAAGCAATATCATCCATTATTATCAATTGAAATAATGAAAAAATGCATAAATCATCACACACATAAGATACATAGATTTAATGTAGTTCACCCAATGTGGGTTACATCCACAGAGAAATATTTCTTATAAATTTCTCAACATAATTCTTGGAAACTCATTTCATATTACATTGTTTGTGGACCCCAATCCATAGGAGACACCAATCCCATATGCTCTAGTTCATGGATATTTATCCATAGGAGATACTAATCCCCTCTGCTCTAGTTCAAGGACCTATATCCATAGGAGACACCAATACCATTTGCTCTAGTTCATGTACCTCTATCCATAGGAGACACCAATCCCATTTTATTTAGTTCTTGTAACTATATCCATAGGAAAAACCAATCCACTCTACTCTAGTTAGTGGAACTCTATCTATAGGAGACCTCAATCCTATCTGCTCAAATATTCTCTAATCCTACACATAAGGCTTGCTCAAATTTTCTCCAAAAACTATAGTCAAATCTACTCAAATATGCTCCAATACTACATACAAGGCTTGCTCAAGTCTACTCCAAAACCTACTCTCAAATATTCTCAAATATGCTCCAATTCTACACACAAGGCTTGCTCAAATTTACTCACTAAAACTTGAAAAAATCTACTCACAGAAACCTGATCAAATCTACTCCAAGCCTACACACAAGGCTTGCTCAAATTTGCTCACAAAAACTTGCTCATTTCTACTCCAAGCCTACACACAAGGGTTGCTCAAATATGCTCACCAAAACCTACTCAAATCTACTCCAAGCCTACACACAAGGCTTGCTCAAACCTACTCACAATACTTGTTGAATCTTGCTCACATAACCTGCTCAATCCTGCTCAAATCTGCTCGATAACACTACTCAAACCTACTCAAATGTACTCAGTAATACTACTCAAACCTTCTCATAATACTTCTCAAATATGCTGACAATCCTACTTAAATATTGCTCAATATTTCTCACAAACAATACTCATATATCTCCCAAAAGTGATTTCTTCAACTAAAGTAATTCAGACATATTCTACCCATAATTATTTTATCTTCAAGAACATATAGAGAATTATATGCAACAAAGAATACCCAATATGTTCTTTCACATTAATTAATTCTATTAATTTATCATATCTCTCATTTATTGCATTTAAAAATATAGATCTAGTATAGCACATGATAATTGAATTTATTATGTGCTCCCAAAATCAATCAAAACCAATGCACAATTTTGCTTTCAAACCCTTGTTATATTATTCCTAAATTCATTCAAATAAATGCACAAATTTTTTCTTAAAACCTTGCACTTTTATTCCTAAATTAATTCAAATTAGTGCACAACTCTACTCACAAAAATCACCTATAATATTTGCACATTTAACCCCATTTTCAATCAAATAATGCACAAGTTTGCTCCCAAATATGACGTATAATATTTCATCAATTTATTACCAATTTCGAACACAAACAATGCACATCCAATAATTCCTTATACCTTCAATATCAATATAATAAAAATATTTCCTTCAAACAAAACCACCTTGAAAAAGGAATTAAATAATAACACCTATAAATCTGCCTCAATGATGATGATGAGCTTTCCAAACCTGTTTTTGACAAAAATAATTTTCTCTTTGTTTGTCCCTTCAAAATCAGGTTAGCAATTTTATTTTTCCCTTTTTGATCAAATATTAAATCAACCACTTTTAACACTCTTATCAAAACATATATACTATAAATCTCAAAAACACTCCTTATTTCTCCTTTTGAGACACAATAATTAGCAACAAAAACCCTTCATCTCGCCTTTTATGACATGCAAAAATTAATTTTAAACATATCAAATTTATACCACATAAATCCCACTTAAAATATGCAAAAATATAATTTTAACATACCTTATGTATCCCACTTAAGAATGCAAAAATATAATAATAACATACCTTATGTGTCCCACTTAATTAAATCAAATTAAAATGGTTGCCCTTACCTTCACATAGGAAAAACACTCAACATGCGCGGAGGAGATTCGATCTCCCAAATTCTACCAACACAACACCTTATCAAAGGCTAGGTGACCAAACAAGCTACCTCGATGGTGTGAATGATAAGTCACAACCCATATTATTTGAACTTTCCGTAACTCTATCGACCAAACAAAAAAATGTTGTTGCAGGGATTTGATCCTGCCACCTCTTGTCCCACAACACCTTAGTGCTAGCTCAGTAGCTAGCTGGGCTATATGCATAGATGAGATTGATGTCAAAGCTTAAATGATATATTTTCTTTTTCACTCATTACCACCCACAACATGCTCTTCTTCATTCTCTGCCAATGGCCACTTGATTTTCAATTTAGTATTCATGTTGGTTGTACAAATGCAATATTTTTCTTCCATATAAATATTCTTTATCATTTACTTTAGGAGGTCGAATCATATACTTATGAGTGATTTAATTTTGCTCTTCAATAACGTTGGTACCAAAAATTGTAAAATCATTATAATATTTTAAAAAATATTATAATATTAGTCTTATTAAAACCTTTGTCCCAAGCACTTTTAAACCCTTGTCCTTTGCTTGTAATATTTAATTATTTTAAACCTTTGTCCCAAGCACTTTTAAACCTTTATGTCCTTTGCTTTCAAAATTCTCTTTATAATATTTAAATATAATAATCCTTTATTTAAAACCTTACCTTCAATAATTGTTTATTGTTATATTGTCCAACCTTGTCAACTTCACACCCTTGAGGAATATTTGTACCTTGAATAATATGCATCCTTTGACATCAATGACAACTCAATATACTCAATATTTCCAATAATCTCCCCCTTTATCATTGATGACAACCCTACAAAGGAAATTTTCTTTTACTACAACTAGGTTCCCAATCAGCTCCCCCTAACAAGCTGCTCCCGGTCATTGAATTCTCCCCCTTTGACATCAATGACAAAGGGATCCTTGGGGATACAAATAAAACACTTAGCATAGCCATATCACCAAATACTTTTATTTAGGTTATTAATTATGGGATGGGATTCAAATGCCCAAATTACAATGCTCTTATTCTCTTCCAGTTTTATTTTTCCACACCTTTGTTGTCATACCCTTTTGACCATTTTGAGCATCTTTTTTCTTGCTTGTATTTGTAAGTTTCACAAACTCTATTCTACACCACTTAGCTTTATACTCGAGATTATTGTAATTGAAACACCTGATATTGTGGTCCTTGAAAGGTGCAAATTAATTGAAGTTCCTCTTGGTGAAGCCATAATCATTCTTACCATGAACCCTGCAATGTACTACTTTATGCCCAAAATTGTTGCAATTGTAGCACATGATGTTGTAGTCCTTGAAAGGTGCAAATAAATTGAAGTTCCTCTTGGTGAAGCCATAATCATTCTTACCATGAACCCTGCAATGCACAAATTTATGACCAAAATGACTACATGAGTAGTAATAACCTTAGAAGAAATATTCATCTTGCCTTAATCTCATGGTTCTTTCTTTGGTTTTCCTATGATGGTCCTTATTCCTTAATGGTTATTTATTTGCTTCCTCTTTGATACTATCACCTCTCAACACATCAGTGTAGGTCTTAGAGTATTCTTCAATTTATTCCTTTGATTCCTTTATCCCTTTTGAGCTTGACTCCTCTTTTTGTTTCTCTTGACCTTCTTAAAAACCAAGTCCTATTTTTATAAATGGATATCTTTGTGCTTTGATAATATTATTCAAGATATCTATGCTTTTTTGAAACTAGATATTTTGTTGTAGCTTTTTAACTTCCTCTTTTAGATAAAAAGCCTCATGTTCTAGTCTTTCACATTCCAACTTTCTTGCCTTTAACTGCTTAGTCATACTTTATTAAACTTTCATTGCCTCTTCAACCTTATATTTTAAGTCAGTAAAATCTTGTAGAAGCTTTGCCTTTGTTTTCTCATCCTCTTGTACTTAAGCCTTCAATATTAAGTTCTCCCCTTTTAACTCATCAATTTCATTTTCCATATCAACTGTGGATTCCTCTTACTTTTCTAAATATTTCTCTTTTTTTTGGTCTTCAACTACAGGATCATCTTCTTTCTCTTCTTCATTGTCTTTAACAAAAAGAGCATCTTCTATGATAGAAATTATAATTTCTTCTTTTTCACTATCTAAGAGGCTTTCATCACTACTAATGGAAGCATCACTTGCTTCTTCAACATAAAATATCTTCTTGTGTCTTTGAAAGATATTCTTCTCATGCTTACCTTGACCATGTCTATTTTTATTTTCATGATAGAATTTTATTTCCTTCTTTTTATTGTATTCATTTTCTTCTTCATTGCTACTATTTTTTAGCCTGTGGAAAATAATCTGCATAGTGACCAATATTATCATATTTAACACATATGGGTTTTATTTTATTGATTTCAACCATAGGAGCAACTTTTATCACTTTAGTGTCCATGTGTGTTCTTGTAAGATCTTCCTTCAAGTTGTTAGGCTTTCATGAAGGAACCCACTCTGATACAAATTGAATAACACAAGCTTATACTGAGAGGGGGTGAACAGTATAAGATCAAACTTTTAATTTAATTTCTAAATCAATATCATCCAATATTATCAGTTACAATAATTAAAAAATTCACAAACCATCAAACACATAAGAGACACCGATTAATGTGGTTCACCCAATGTGGGATACATCCACAAAGAAATATTTCTTATAAATTTATCAAAAAAATTATTGGGAACTCATTACTTATTATAATATTTGTGGACCCCAATCCATAGGAGACACAAATACCCTCTACTTTGGTTCATGGATCTCTATCCACAAGAGACACCAATCCCTTCTACTCTAGTTTGTTGACCTCTATCCAAGGATACATCAATCCCCTTTGCTTTAGTTTGTGTATCTCTATCAACAGGAGACACCAATCCCATTTGCTCTGGTTTGTGGAACTTTATCCATAATAAACACCAATCCCCTTTGCTCTAGTTCATGGACTTCTATCCATATGAGACACCAATCCCCTATGCTCTGGTTTGTGTACCTCTATCCACAAGAGACACCAATCCTCTATGCTCTAGTTTGTGGACCTCTATTTACAAGAGAAACTAATTCCCTTTACTCTAATTTATGGACATCTATCCACAGGAGATACCAATACCTTCTACTTTGGTTTGTGGACCTCTATCCATAGAAGACACCAATCCCCTTTACTCTGGTTCATGGACCTCTATCCATAGGATACACCAATACCCTATGCTCTAATTCATGGACCTCTATCCATAGGAGACGTCAATACCCTCTACTAAAATCTACTCTAAGCCTACACATAAGGCTTTATCAAATCTACTCCAAAAATTGCTCTCAAATATACTCCAAGCCTACACATAAGGCTTGCTCAAATATGCTCCAAAAAATACTCTCAACACTACTCAAATATGCTCCAAAAAATACTCTCAACACTGCTCAAATATGCTCTAATAATAAACACAAATATTTCTCAAATATTCTTACCAAAACCTACTCAAATCCGCTCTAAGCCTACATACAAGGCTTGCTTAAATATGCTCACTAAAACTTGCTCAAATCTTCTCCAAGCTTATACACTAGGTTTACTCACATATTCTCACAAAAACTTGCTCAAATATGCTCCAAGCCTACACACAAGGTTTTCTCAAATATTCTCACCAAAACCTACTCAAATATGCTCCAAGCCTACACACAAGGCTTGCTCAAATCTTCTCACAATACCTGCTCAATACTGCTCACATAACCTGCTCAATCCTACTCAAATCTGCTCAATAACACTACTCAAACCTACTCATAATCTTGCTCATAATCCTGCTCAAATATACTCAATAACACTACTCAAACCTACTCATAATCCTACTCAAATATGCTCACAATCCTACTTAAACATTGCTCAATATTGCTCACAAACAATACTCATATATTTCCCAAAAGTGCTTTCTTCAACTAAAGTAATTCAGACATATTCTACCCAAAATTATTTTATCTTCAAGAACATATAGAGAATGATATGCAATAACAAATGCCCAATATGTTATTTCACATTAATTAAGTTTATCACTTTCTCATATCTCACGTAAAAGCAAGTTATATTTCTTGAATGCCCCCATTCAGAGGCAAGGAAGTATTGCATAAATTTTAGGGTGTGATATAGCAAACCTCCCCACTTCATATCTTGGTCTCCCTCTTTTCATTTGTTCTCTGAGAGAGTCAATGTGGGATAGGGTTATTGAAAGAATTCAAAAAAAACTTGCTGAATGGAAATGTCATATTCTATCTCAAGTAAGAAATCTGACCCTCACTAAGGCCTCTCTTCAGAGCATTCCAATCTATTACCTCTCCATTTTCAAAGCCCCTGTGAAGGTTTTAAAAAAAATTGAGAAAATCCAAAAAGAATTTTTATGGACTGGATCAGAGGAGAAAAAAAGGATACACCTTGTAGGATGGACCAAAGTGTGTAGACATAGGGAAAATGGGGGCTTAGGTCTGAGGAGAATTGATCATATGAATTTAGCTTTACTAGCTAAGTATGCATGGTGCCCCATTTTTGGTGAAGAAAATGAATGGATAGCTATCATAAAATGAAAGCATCTTCAAAATATTGAATTTCTAAGTGACTCAGTTCCAATCAGAGGTTTTGCATTTTGGAAAGCAATTCTCAATTGTAAGGAAATCATCAAAAAAGGTTTAAGATGGGTTTTAGGAAATGGTGAGATGATAAATTGCTGGAATGACAGGTGGGCTAAGGACGAACCACTGATGCAATATCAAAAATTAGCCCGAATTAGAGATATCATGGAAGAAATCATTGGCAAAAAAGTCTTCGATTATATGGTTGAGGACAAAGGCAGAATGAAGTGGAAATAAATAAGGATTCAGGGATTTCAAGCGGAATCAAATGATCTTTGTAACATTCTCGAGCAACAGTTTATCCCCATGAGACCCAAGGAAGATCAAGTGACCTGGGCTCCTATGGAAAATGAGCAGTTAACTATTAAATCAGCTTACAAGCTTCTGCTTGATGACGAGGATTTTGTCCTCCAAAAGGACTTAGTTTGGATAAAAAATTTAATTCCAAAAATTGCAGTCTTTTCATGGTTGGTTATCCAAGGAAGAATTCTAACGATTGATAATATGATGCATAAAGGTATTTTTATCACTAATCACTGTTATCTGTGTAGGGCTAATTAGGAGACCATTTATCACATTTTCCTTGAGTGCCCTTTTTCCTTGACTATCCTAAGTGGGGTTTTTCAAGCCTTTAATATTTCTTGGGTTAAACCAGCCATCATACTTGATTTATTCGTCTAGTGGCCTTGCCCCTTTTCAAGACAAAGACTTAGATACATGTGGAAAATTTGTCTCAATCACTATATTTGGTAGGTGTGGTTAGAAAGGAACCATGGAGTCTTTAATGAGTCTATCCATGATCATAAAACTATCATTGCCAAGATCCTATCCTTTACCAACGAGAATGTGAATCTTATCCCTTTTGATAGTCGTAAACCTCATCTATAGGAGACCATGATTGTTCAATATTTAAGATTAACCTTGTTAGATGATTATGTGCGTAGGGTAGTCAACCCCAGAGCCAATTTTAAGTGGTCCCCACTTCCTACAGGTTGTTTTAAGATTAATTTTATGGAGCGGCTAAGGACAATTCTGGTAGAGCAGGCACTGGCGGTATTGTGCAAGATCATAATGGGAATATGATGCTTGCATTTTTTGAATATTTTGGGAACAAGGACGAACAACGAAGCTGAAGCTAGAGCTATGTGGAGAGGCCTTCAAATAAATCAAGACTTAGAAGGCAATTTTATCGTAGAAGGAGACTCTATGCATGTTATAAATCTCCTCAATAATTGGAAACTACCTTCTTAGAGGATTAAATTTTTTTTTGAAGAGGCTAGGATCCTTTTATAGGGAAGACAGGATAAAAAAGCCCAACATGTCTTTCGAGAAGCTAACAAAGTTGTTGATAAGCTAGCCAATTTGGGTGTCGATGGTGATAGACTTTTCAAATGGGAACATGGTGTCTCGAGTGAAGTAGAGGAGCTTATTCAACAAGAATGCCAAGAATGATAGTCAAATTTACCAACAGGGAAGGCACTGTAATTTCAAAGGCTATGAGTATTCCCATATCTTTTTGAAATGAACTCACAATAAAAATTATCCGAGCTGTCAGTATTTGTGGATGCTACTTGGAAATACCACAAAGACTAATGGGGATAGTCACATGTCAAATAATATGGCTTAGTAATATTAGTAATTTGAGGTTGGTTGATAATCATAGGATAAGAAAGAAACGACTATATAAGACTTCGAACCAGAGCCACATGGACCACCAAATAGCCACCGCCATAAATCTAGCTAGCAGGTTCACTTCTCCAAGGTTGATTGGCCAAGATGGGATGTGGTCCCAAAGCATGTCATATATGGAAGAAAACAATTACCAAATAATTATTAATAATAACTATCAATACAGAGCTTGTGGGAGTTTTTTTTAGTACTCTGCTATGTGTGTCTGTAGCTTTTTGTTTCTCCACTATTTTAAGGAAGGAATCTGTGTATGTTTCTTTTTTTGTAATTATTATGCAGGTGTGTTTTATCAGGGTATACTCAAAATGTTGTATAGGAAGTTTCTTTTTTATAATAGGATATGTGCCTTACCGGATGTAATGGCTTTGGCGGCATGTATATTTTACATATATAGGATCCTTAGTAAGGACATTTCATCAACAACCCTGGGCTAATTTTTGTAAAATTTTTTGGGTCAACCTGTAAAACCCGGTATTAATGCTATAGTATCTTATCTACCCAAAAAAAATATCTCACATTTATTGCATTAAAAAATATAGCTCTAGTATAACACTTGATAATTGACTTTCTTATGTACTCCCAAAATCAATCAAAACCAATGCATAATTTTGCTTTCAAACCCTTGCTCTATTATTCCTAAATTCATTCAAAGAAATGCACAACTTTGTTCTCAAACCCTTGCACTTTTATTCCTAAATTCATTCAAAGTAGTGCACAAATCTATTCACAAAACTGACCTATAATATTGCACATTTAATCCCAATTTCAATCAAAATAATGCACAAGTTTGCTCCCAAATATAACCTATAATATTTCATCAATTCATTCCCAATTTCAAACATAAACAATGCACATTCAATAATTTCTTATACCTCCAATATCATGACAACAAAAATATTTCCTTCAAACAAAACCACCTTGAGAAAGGAATTAAATCACCATACCTCTAAATCTGCCTCAATGATGATGATGAGCTTTCCAAACCTGTTTTTGACAAAAATAATTTTCTCTTTGTTTGTCCCTTCAAAATCAGGTTAGCAATTTTATTTTTCCCTTTTTGATCAAATATTAAATCAACCACTTTTAACACTCTTATCAAAACATATATACTATAAAGCTAAAAAACACTCCTTATTTCTCCTTTTGAGACTCACAATAATTAGCAACAAAAACCCTTCATCTCTCCTTTTATGACATGCAAAAATTAATTTTAAAGATATCAAATTTATACCTTATAACTCCCACTTAAAATATGCAAACATATAATTTTAACATACCTTATGTCTCCCACTTAAGCATGCAAAAATATAATCTTAACATACCTTATATATCATGCTTAATTAAATTAAATTAAATTAAAATGTTTACCCTTACCTTTGCATAGCAAAAACACCGAACTCACACAGAGGAGATTCGATCTCCCAACTTCCACCAACACAACACCTTAGCAAAGGCTAGGCGACCAACCAAGCTACCTCGACGATGTGAATAATAAGTCACAACCCATATTATTTGACCTTTTCATCATTCTATCGACCAAACAAAAAAATGCTACCGCAGGGATTTGATCCTGCCATCTCTTGTCCCACAATACCTTAGCGATAGCTCAGCAGCCAGTTGGGCTAGCCGCATGCATGAGATTGACATTGGATCTTAAATGATATATTTCCTTTTTCACTCACTACCACCCACAACGTGCTCTTCTTCCTTCTCTGCCAACTACTACTTGATTTTCAATTTAGCATTTGCATTGGTTGTTCAAATGCAATATTTTGCTTCATATAAATATGCTTTATAATTTAATTTAGTAGGTCGGCTCATAGAATTATGAATGATTTAATTTTTCTCTTCAATAATGTTGGTGCCAAAACTTATAAACCCATTACAATATTTAAAAAAAATTATAATATTAATATTTTTAAAACCTTTGGCCTTTCTAATATTTAAACCTTCATCCCAAGAAATTTTAAACCTTTCTATCCTTTGCTTTCAAACTTCTCTTTATAATATTTAAATATGATATTTAAATATTATAATCCTGAGGGTTTCAAAGAGGCTCTTCTAGGGTTTCGCTTGCATGTTGTTATTGCTTGTTTGTTCTTCCATCGGTCGTCATACCATTTATGACCTTGAAGATTTGCACACATTGTGTCATTCTTAGTTACTACTCCATCTTGGGCAGGGGGATCAGTCTATTTCAATGGCTACCTCTCAGGCAACTATTTCACTAGTTAGTGAAGTTGCAGCTATTGAGAGCCATGGAACTAGTAAATTGACCCAAGAAGTTTATCTTGAAGGTAGTTCCTCAGTGCCATACATATCCTTGCAAATGCAGGATGTTGATAATGCTTGCAAATGTCTTGAAAGTCACACCTTGGCAGGGTACTTTCTGGGGAGGATTACCAATCACTCACTATTTCAACAATGGATTCAACAAGTCTGGAAGCCATATGGCATAAAAGTTGATCATATTCAAAATCTTACTAAAGTCTTTTTTCATTTTTAGTTTGTTGATCCGCAAAATGTAGTTATATTTATGAGCAAAGGGCCTTGGTATATTAGAAATACCCTTTTAATTATTCAGCCCTGGCATCATAATTTTATAGTTTCTATTGATTTTTCCTTATGAGTCCTCATTTGGATGGAATTCCCAGGTCTCCCTTTACCTCTTTGGCCATTCTTGCCACAACTTGTCACACCCATTGGCAAGTTTGTGTGCATGGAGCCATATAAATTCTATGTTGTGCAACCATAAAAATGCATTTGTGTTGAAATTGATCGATCAAAGGTGTAGTGACCCTAGGCATGCACGCATCGCTCTACTCTACTTGTAGTATTGTATTGAAGATGAAAATAGAAAGACCACATAAAGCATGTAACATAGAAAACACAAAAGATAGATCCTTTTTATTAATATTGAAATCCAACTACATGTCTGTCTCTCTTAGGGATACCAATTTTGATACAATAAGTTATAAATAGGAAAAGAGTGCCCCTTTCACAAAGAGGTGGTGCACTTATAAAAGGCTTCCCGATGCCACACATGGAAATGTATGAGGGCTTACAGATGCCTCCTTATCCATGTTTGTTTCTTAGAGGGATCCCTTTGCTCGTGTATGTTGCTAATATATCTGATAAACCTGTAGTCCTGTGATCACTAAAATAAAAAAATACACTTAGATGTCTAGGACTTCCTCCTCAGATGAGGTTGTTAGTGATAACAAAATCTAACAGAAATATATTGAAATTTGTTGAGCAAGGTGCAGCAACAGTATTGTCATTGTTGTCAACACAGTCAGATAGATCTGTTGATGTAGTGGACAGGAAGTTCAAAAGCTTTTTAAATGTAGAATACAGGAGTTCAAAGGTTACTCAGAGTATGTACAGTGTTTTTCCAAGAAGATCGAAGTGGCCCATATGCAAAATATCAAAGAAAAAGACAAGAAAAGTGTCGCAATATCGCGACATATATAGCAGGCAAGAAAAACTGTCGCGATTTCATGACATGTTGGAAGAGAAAGAAAAAGCAGAGAAAACTGTCGTGATTTCGTGAAATGTTGGAAGAGAGAGAAAAAGCAAGAAAAACTGTCACGATTTCGTGACATGTTGGAAGAGAAAAAGGCAAGTGGAAAAACTGTCATGATTTCGTGACATGTTGGAAGAGAAAAAGGCAAGTGGAAAAACTGTCGCGATTTCGTGACATGTTGGAAGAGAAAAATGCAAGTGGAAAAACTATCATGATTTCACGACATGTTGGAAGAGAAAAAGGCAATTGGAAAAACTCTCGCATTTTTGTGACATGTCGAAAGAAAAAGAGAATGCAGAAAGAAGTGTCACGATTTTGCGACAAGTTCAAAGAGAGAGAAAGTAAGTTTGAAAAGTGTCACGATTTCGTGACATGTTGGAAGAAAAAGAGAAAGTAGGAAGAAGTGTCGCAATTTTGCAACAAGTTCCAAGAGAAAGAAAGAAAAAGTGTTGCGATATCGCGACATGTATTTTCGGGTCCAAAGCAAGGAAAAATAGAGAGAAAGCAAAAGTGTCATGATATCGTGACATGTATTTTTGTGATTAAGTTGAAGCCGACGAATACCGATGATAGCCAACTAAAATTAGGGTTTACAATTGTCATGAAATCCAACTAATATTAGGGTTTACAGCTGACTAAGATTAGGGTTTTCATCACAAGAATTCTGTTATAAAAGGAGGGTTGTTTGGAGATTTTAAAGGTGGTTGAAGTGTGCAAAGTTTGGTCGTAGTGCAAATATAGCAGAGTGTGCGAAAGGGAGAAGATGATTGTGAAGCAGAGTGTGCAAAGTGATTGCACAGAGAAAGCAGAGTGCACAGAGAGCGCAAAGGTGAATAAAGACCAGTCAGGATCTTGCAAAAATAAAGGTATCTTTCTGTCAATCTTATAGTTTCAAAATTGAAGTCTAGGTTGCAGCTTGGCATCAAGGGTTGGTGCTCCTTCCAATAGGTGCTGGTAAATCAGGGGTTGGTGCTCCTTTCTATTGGTGCAGATAAATAAGGGGTTGGTGTTCCTTCTAGTGGGTGCTGGTAAATTGATTGTAAAGTTGGTGCTTTGCAAAGGATGGATTTGGATGGTAGTCCAAGCAGTCATTTTTTGAGGAGTAGCCACATTGGTGAACCTCATTAAATCTTGTTTTGTGTGATGTTCTTGTGTTATACTTGTTGTATCTAGTAATTAGTTTTAATTGCTATTGTATTAAGAGCTATAAATTCAAGTTTAAAGAGCTACACTGATTCACCCCCCCTATCAGTGTCATTGTAAGATTAACAATTGGTATCAGAGCTAATTTCCTGTACAAGCCTAACCGACTAGGGTGAACTTGGAAGTAACCCAATGGTAGGTGGTGAAGGTTTCTTATCAAACAAAGCACCATTGTTTGACGGATCTAATTACGTATTCTGGAGAATCAAGATGTAGACATATCTCTGTGCTTTGGGATATGACATCTGAGATTTAGTAGTTAGTGGATACACAATACCCATCACTCCTCCAAAAGAGGCTGATAAAAAGAAACTATTTGAAAGTAACTCAAAAGCAAATAATGCTATCATGTGTGGATTATTAGATAGTGAACTAGTAAATATCATGAGCTATAAAATGGCAAAAGATATACGGGAGAAACTAAGGAGTATTCATGAAGGAGACGATAAGATCAAGGAGGCCAAGTTACAGACACATCGAGCTCAGTTCCAAGCATTAAAGATGAATGACAATGAAAATATTGAGGCATATATGTTAAGAGTTAATGGAATAATTAATGTGATCAGAGGACTCGACGAGGATATCAAAGACTCTGCCATCATGAAAAAGTTATTAAGATCTCTTCCTCAAAGGTTTGATTCTAAAGTCTCAGTGATAGAAGAAGCTAAGAATCTAAATTATTTTAGTATAGATGAGATGTATGGCTCTTTAACTGCATATGAGATGAGGATAGGAAGATCTAAACCCACA
This sequence comes from Wollemia nobilis, assembly GCA_028583015.1. NCBI lineage: Eukaryota > Viridiplantae > Streptophyta > Pinopsida > Araucariales > Araucariaceae > Wollemia > Wollemia nobilis. The sequence goes on along the minus strand of JAQPPZ010016334.1, from coordinate 8,589,408 downwards.
TATAGAGAAGCAGCATTTAAATCCCTTAAAGATAAAAATGCAAAACAAGAGTCTGAGGAAGAAGAGACGTCAGATGAAATAGAAGCAAACTTTGTTAGAAAACTAAAAAGGGGAAAATGAAAATACAGAGGAAAGCTATCGCTTAAATGTTTCAACTGTGGAGGCGTTGGGAATTTTGCGACTAAATGTCTACTTAAAGAGAAGAACAAAAATGATGAAGGATCACACAAAGAAAGAAGTGACTAGAAGAAAATGAATTTCGAAAAAAGGCAACTTCTAGAAGAAAATTTTCATCTCCAGGAATTCCAGTTCATCAGAAGACAACTCCGATGAGGTTTCTGAAGAGTAAACAAGTGAAGCTCTTTTCATGGCATTTGAAGAAGTAAGATCAGAAAAGGAAGAAGGAGTGAACTCTGAAATATGTGGTGAAAACCCTGAGGATGAAGTAGATCTAGAAGGTGAGTTGATATCTACAATTGAAGAGTGGAAAATAGAGAAGAAAAAGAATAAGAAACTTTCAAAAAGGCTTGAGGATGCAAATGAAATCATATCCAGTTTGAAATTACAGATAGAAGAATCCAAAAAAATCTTTGAAGATCTCGAAGTGCAAATAACCATGAAAATAGATTATTGCAGCAAGCTAGAAGAAGATATTGTTGGTTTAAGAATGCAACTAGAAGAGATGAATAAGAAAATCAGTTGTTATCACAAACGTGAAGTTCTATGAAGCTGGATAGGATCATAAATGACCAAAGGCCTACAGGCATCAAATTTGGTCTGGGTTTCATTGAAGGAGAATCATCAAATGGATCAAAGGCCAAAAACATAGAATCCATAAATAAAAAAGATAAGAAATAGTTTGATCAAGGAAAAACATCTCATGCAAGAGAAAGCAATAATTCCAAGCATGAAAGGAGATTTTCAATGATGGATTCACCAATGTCACACATCAAAGAAGAAGACCTATGGCTCCTTCAGCAACATGGCAAATACCATCACCCAAGTTCAATTATCTCTTTTCTGGTTTCTATTTTAAATTCAATGGCTATGGACATAAAATCTCAGACTGCAAATACAATGTAAGACCAAGGAATTTTACCAGTAGAAATGCTTTTTCTCCTCTAATGAATTATACAAAGAGAATGTTATAACTGTCATAATTTTGGGCACATTGCAAGAAACTGTAGAAGTACATTTGCATCAAATCAATTTTAGGGAAGAAAATTTCAACCAAATAGGATGAGACAAAATAGAAAACTTCCCGAAAAACATGCATAAGCTGTTGATAAGCGAAAGGAAAAACAAGAACCCAAAATCACTATCAAAACGGAGTGGAAAGGAAAAGAGTGACTTAAGGAAGAAAAGGAATCCTTAATCGTACAAATAAAATTTAAAGCATAGAATAAATATGTACCATGGATACTTGATAGTGGATGCTCCAATCATATGATAGGTGACAAATAGAAATTTGAGAAGTTACAGAAATATGAAGGTGGTTAAGTAAAGTTTGGAAATAATGATGGAGCTAAGATAGTTGGCAAAGGTTCAGTTAAAATTAGTGACGGAAAAATTAAGTCATAAGAAGTATTGTTTGTGGATGGGTTGAAACATAACTTGTTGAGCGTAAGTCAGATTTGTGATAAAGGTCATGAAGTCAGAAAAACAAATAGTAGAAAATTGATAGCAACTAGATCAAGAACATCTGGAAACTTGTACACGCTCTCAAAAATTTCAAAAGGAGCTTGTTTTATTGGATAGGAAGAAGAAAATTGGTTGTGGCACAAGAGACTAGGTCATATCAGTTTTGATAATCTAGTAAAAATCATCTAAAAAAGGGTAGTGAGAGATATTCCCACCATCAGCAAACCTACAAACAACATTTGTGCTTCATGCCAAAATGGGAAGCAAACTAGAGTCACATTCAAAACAAAAGAGTACTACACAAGCAAACCTTTGGAACTAATACACATTGATTTATGTGGACCCATGAGAACACATAGCATAAATGGTGATAAATATTTCATGTTGTGCATTGATGACTATTCTAGAATGACATGGATATTTTTCTTGAAGCATAAATCAGAAGCTTTTGATATGTTCAAGATTTTCAAAAACCAGGTTGAGAATGAAATAGGAAAGAGGATCAAATGTTTAAGATCAAATAGAGGAGGATAATTCATTTCAGAGGAGTTTATAGAGTACTGTGAAAAATATGGTATTAGGGGACAATTTTCAGCAGCCAGGACACCTTAGTAGAATGGAGTGGTAGAAAGAAAGAACAGGACAGTGCAGGAAATGGCATGGACTATGCTGGCTGAAAGAAGACTAGAAGATAGATTTTGGAAAGAAGCAGTTCATAATGTGGTGTATATCCAAAACAGGTACATGCTGAGAACACATGAAAACAAAACTTCTTATGAATTGTGGTTCGATAAAAGGGCAACAACAAAATACCTGAAAGTTTTTAGTAGCAAGTGCTACATCAAAAGAACTGAAGATAATCTTGGTAAGTTTGAATATAGAGCGGATGAAGGTATTTTTGTTGGTTATTCATAAAAAAGCAAAGCTTACAAATGCTACAACAAGAATCTAAAGAAAATTATGGATAGTGCCGATGTTAAATTTTATGAAGGTAGAGAACGAGTAATTAGCTATGAAATGAACTACCCTATTTATGAAGAGATTATTAAAGGAGATGAGGAAAAAGAAACGGAAAAGATACAAAAAATTGACTCAGATGATTTAAGTTGTGATTCAGAAGTGGAAGAAAATATAAAACTCAAAACAGGCAGCTGGCAGAAAATTCATCCTAGAGAGCAAATAAAGTTGGTGTTCAGACAAGAAGAAGAGTAGTAAGTAACTACTCTCTATTATCTAGCATCGAGCCCAAAAATGTTGCTGATGCAAGTAAATATGAAAGTTGGATGAAGGCAATAAATGAAGAATTAGATCAGATCGAGAAAAACAAAACTTGGGAGTTAGTACCTAGACCTGCAAATAAAAATATAATCGGGACTAAATGGATTTTTCAAAACAAATTGAATGAAGATGGATAGGTAGTTAGAAACAAAGCAAGATTGGTATGTAAGGGTTATGCACAAGTTGAAGGCATTGAATTTGAGAAAAATTTTGCACTAGTAGTGAGACTAGAGGCAATTAGAATGTTTCTTGCTTTAGCAGTCTACAAGAATTTCAAATTTTATCAAATGGATGTGAAATCAACGTTTTTGAATGGAAAACTTGAAGAAGAGGTTTATATTGAGCAACCAGATGGTTTCCAACTTGGCGATGATCCCAAATTTTTTTGCAAGTTAAAGAAAGCATTATATGGCTTAAAATAGGAACCCCGAGCATGGTATGCAAGGCTAGACAACTATCTCACCCAACAAAGGTTTAAGAAAGGTATGGTGGATAGTAATTTGTATGTCAAAATAGAAAATAGGCATCTTATTGTTCTTGTTGTATATGTATATTATATCATATTTGGCAGCAGCAACTATGAGTCGTGTAAAGAGTTAGAAAATAATATGCAGAAATAATTTGAAATGTCAATGATTGGTGAAATTTTGTATTTCCTTGGGTTGCAAGTTAATCAAAATAAGAAGGGCATATTTATTTCTCAAGTTAAATATGTGAAAGAGATGTTGAAAAAATTCACAATGGAGGATTGTAAGCCAGTTAGCACTCCCATGATGATAGGTTGCAAGTTGAGCAAGGATGACAAATCTCCACCTGTTGATCAAACCATGTACAAATCTATGATTGGAAGCTTACTATACTTGACAGCTACCAGACCAAATATTTTGCAGGCGGTATGCATGGTAGCACGATTTCAAGCTAATCCGAAAGAGACTCATGTAACAGCAGTGAAGAGGATTCTTCGGTACCTCAAGGGTACTATGGAGTATGGGTTATGGTACCCGAAAGGTAAAGAATTCACCTTTATTTTGTATTCAGATGCAGAATGGGCAGGATGTGTAGATGACAGAAAGAGTACCAGTGGAGGTGCATTCTATCTTGGAGACAGATTGGTCGCATGGCACAGTAAGAAACAAGAGTCAGTTTCTCTATCGACAACAAAGGCAGAATATATTGTAGTGACAACATGTTGTACACAGGTATTGTGGATGAAACAAACCTTGAAAGATCTTGGTATTAGCTTCAGTGAGCCAATATCAGTTAAGTGTGATAACACCAGTGCCATTAACATCTCCAAGAATCTGGTGATGCATTCATGCATAAAACACATTGCTATCAGGTATCACTTTTTGAAAGAGAAAGTTGTGGAAGGTGAGGTTAAGTTGGATTTTGTTCCAACTACAAATCAAGTAGCAAATATCTTCACAAAACCATTGCCCAAGGAAGTTTTTGAGTACCTTCATAATAAATTGGGAGTGGTCACACTTCCCAAGAATTGACTAGCTACAGGGATCACATTCTCAGGGGGAGTGGTCATGATTTTTGTTGTGTAATAAATTGTGCCTTAGAATGTTGTGCATGGACTCAAGGGGAGTCTACAGTAGCCCTTTGGTATTATTGTCAAATGGCGAGAAGAGTTACAGGAAATTGCACGTGTTGCCAACAATTCCAAAGGGGGAGATTATTGAGCAAGGTGCAACAATAGTATTGTCATTGTTGTCAACACAATCAGATAGATCTGTTGATGCAGTGGATAGGAAGTTCAAAATCTTTTTAGATGCAGAAGACAGGATTTCAAAGGTTACTCAAAGTATGTACAATGTTTTTCCAAGAATATCAAAGTGGCCCATATGCAAAATATCAAAGAAAAAGACAAGTAAGAAAAGTGTCGTGATATCGCGACATATACAACAGGCAAGAAAAACTATCATGATTTCATGACATGTTGGAAGAGAGAGAAAAAGTAGGGAAAAATATCATGATTTTGCGACATGTTGGAAGAGAGAGAAAAGGACAAGAAAAACTATCATGACATGTTGGAAGAGAAAAAGGCAAGTGGAAAAACTGTCACGATTTCGTGACATGTTGGAAGAGAAAAAGGCAAGTGGAAAAACTGTCATGATTTCACGACATGTTGGAAGAGAAAAATGCAAGTGGAAAAACTATCGTGATTTCGTGACATGTTGGAAGAGAAAAAGGCAAGTGGAAAAACTATCGCGATTTCATGACATGTTGGAAGAAAAAGAGAAAGCAGGAAGAAGTGTCGCGATTTCACGACAAGTTTGAAGAGACAGAAAGCAAGTTTGAAAAGTTTTGCGATTTCGTGACATGTTGGAAGAAAAAGAGAAAGCAGGAAGAAGTGTCGTGATTTCACGACAAGTTCCAAGAGAGATAAATAAAAAGTGTTGTGATATCATGACATGTATTTTTGGGGCCAAAGTAAGGAAAAATAGAGAGAAATCGAAAGTGTCACGATATTGCGACATGTTGTATTTTCACGGTTAATTTGAAGCCGACGAAGACCGATGACAACTGACTAAAATTAGGGTTTACAGTTGTCATGAAAGCCAACTAATATTAGGGTTTACATCCGACTAAGATTAGGGTTTTCATCACAAGAATTTTGTTATAAAAGGAGGGTTGTTTGGAGATTTTAAAGGTGGTTGAAGTGTGCAAAGTTTGATCGTAGTGCGAAGAGAGCAGAGTGCACGAAAGGGAGAAGATGATTGTGAAGAAGAGTATGTGAAGTGATTGTGCAGAGAAATCAGAGTGCACAGAGAGCACAAAGGCAAAGAAAGACTAGTCAGGATCTTGCAAAAACAAAGGTATCTTTCTGTCAATCTTATAATTTCAAAATTGAAGTCCAGGTTGCAGCTTGGCATTAGGGGTTGGTGCTCCTTCCAGTAGGTGCTAGTAAATTAGGGGTTGGTGCTCCTTCCAGTGGGTGCTGGTAAATTGATTGTAAAGTTGGTGCTTTGCAAAGGTTGGATTTGAATGGTAGTCCAAGCAGTCATTTTTGAGGAGTAGCCACATTGGTGAACCTCATTAAATATTGTGTTGTGTGATGCTCTTGTGTTATACTTGTTGTATCTAGTAATTAGTTTTAATTGCTACTATATTAAGAGCTATAAATTCAAGTTTAAAGAGCTACACTGATTCACCCGCCCTCTTAGTGTCATTGTAAGATTAACAAAATTATGCCATGAAATAATGTAAATATGTGCTAATGATATGAAAACATGAAGAAACATAATAAAAGAAGCTATGTCTAAAATCTAAGCTAAGCCCATGGGCCACTATCCAAGACATGAGCCACTAAGGTAAACCTTAATCTCTTTGCCACAAAGCTATGGTTCAAAGCCTGTATTTGATGTCGAATTAATAGGTGTTATGCTCTCAAATCAGTCAGAGCTTCGTCATACGCATGATCTCAAAGAGAACTCTCCAAGTCTTGAAAGCTCTCCTTGAGAATATGTCTCTCTCTTTGATATGATAAAAAATCCTTTGGTGCTCTTAGGCTTGCACCTTTTATAGTGTGAAACCCTAGGTCTATGTACAATCCCTAGAAATGAATCTTTCATGCGTAGTGCAAGTTAGCATGAGAAGCTTTTGTCCATTGTCTATGTTTGAAGTCCAGTTAACTAAAATCTAACTGCCCACTTGAGTCTTCTATGCAAACTGGTTGTTATCATGAGAATATTTTATCCTTTATTTGTGCTTAGAGGTTAGTTAACTTAAGTCTAAATGCAAAATCAAGTCTCCTATGTGAACTGGTCATGAAAAGGAATGTAAAGTTACTCCCACTCAGTTTTATTGCATGCAGACTACTACTTCCACCCAAGATTGGACATGTTTGTCAAAAAACTACATATAGATTAGCCATTATCATCTGCAGTGGCTAAGATCTAGTCACTATCGTCTACAATGGCTTAGGTCTGGCTGCTCTAGGCTTTAGTGGCTAGGATCTGGCCACTCTTGGTTTGAGCAACCAAACTTGAATGGCTTGAAAAGACCCCAAATAAGTGGTGAGAACCACTATTGATTCTTGGAAAGTCCAAGATTATGTCTTATAATCTTATGAGTGTGTCTATGTGAGTAGATCACCTAAGCATGACACAAAAAATGTATCTACAGATGCCCCTTTTTGTGATGCACTATGTGGAAAACACAATTCTAAGCAAAAATGTAGACTGGTCTATTTTTAGGGTGTATGGTGATCAATTATGTGATCAACGTCGGATGGCCCAATCATGCAAGATGGCATGCATCCCTTGAATCATTGCATCAATGTTTTGAGGACTTAGCTTAGTGGCTTGGGCATGTTAAATTGCACTCATTCCTCAAACTCAATAGGGTAGCTTTAGCTGCTATAATAGTTGGGATTGGTAGGAGAGCTAAAATTGAAGATGTCATGTATGCTTACGTTCCCAACAAATAAGGGAAATTTGTGATTGTTGTATGCAATGATTCATAGGACGAACATGATTTTGATATGATCGAGTGATATTTTGTTGATTTTTATTATGATTAAGTTGAAGTGTTGAAGTACTTCCTCACACAATGAATTCGTAAAGAAATGATAATGAATGAAGCGAAAAGTCGCTTGACCAATATGACTAATCTGGTTCCTTTCTAGAACTTTTTGCTTTTAATGCACAATCCCACATCCAAGTGTGATTCCAATTGCTTATGATGATCATCCATCCTTATCTCGAGGAGTGGTCTGGCCATCAATAGCCTTCTTAGGGAGTTAGGATGAGTGATTATATTTATGTTTAGATTGTATCACTTTGACTTAATGTTTTTGATGTCATAGGGAAATTATGATGATCCTTTTGCACCCGTGGAGCAGTCTGACCATCTTGGTCTTCTTCAGGATTGAAGGGTGGCACATCGTAATTCCAGCATGAATTGTTTTTGCCCCAAGTGGCCTTATGGTTGCCTACTCATATCACCAAAATACATGGAGTGCAAATCATTGCAATTGCCGAGTGGATAGAGTAGGTAACTAGATACGAGGCCTATTTGAGATTGTGATTTTTTTGTTATTTTGAACATTCTGATGATCTAAAACCACCAAAGTGTGTTTATTTAACATTTTTATGGGATACCTCAAGGAGGAAATCCCTTATTTTGATCTGTGGATCTAGTTGTTGTCAGGTCCAGCAGTCTCTGGGTTCCTACCTATGGCCATTGTCGCCTTAAGTGGCCAAGAATTTTAGGCCACTGATGTCAGCAGTGGCCAAGGCATAATTAAGGAAATATAAAAATTTGCATTTCTAGGGTTTGACCTGTCATTTTCACTGTTGAAGATTTGCTTTGGGAGCTCTGGTGCAACGACAACGATTGTAACTTTGAAACTTGTTGGTGGTAAGGACATGGCTACGCAGGGTGAGACATCAGCTACTGGAGGAGCTAGAGCTTCTCAGGTATTTCTCTCTTCAAAACCCTAGCTCTATTTTATTTTGTCTATGTAAAACTGAACCCCACCAAGTAATGGGTAAAACAAAACTTAATAAATCTATTGGCAATGAAAAAACTCTGTAATTAGGCTTAGGTTCCTTTTTGCTATAGTGGGTTAGTCCCTGATTTTGTTTTTTGTTAGTGGCTATAGCCTAGGGTTTTTTTTTTTTTTTTGAATTTTGCAGTTATTCACCTGCTGCAGCCATTTTAGGCATTTTGAACTTAGCTTAGTTTTGATGCTTGGGTAGGGAATTTTACTTTCCATTTTGTTTGCTTTCCCCCCTATGTTATTTTTATTTTTTTTATTTTTTATTTTTGCAATTTTTTTGATTTTCTAGCCAAGGGTGCATGGGTTTGCCATGCTGCCCCTTGGCTGCTGTCGCTCAAAGTGGTCAAATCTGAGCTGTTGTTGCTCAGAGTGGCCACACTTGAATCCCAATAGTTAAAAGCTTGACCATTGGGTCTTGGCTGCTGCTGCCTCCAGCAACCAAGTTTTGATCACTAAAGGCGACAACGGCTAAATATTGAGCCTTGTTTTTTTGTTGATTTTATGACATTTTAACTTTTTTGTTTTTTTTGGTTAGGTGCAATCTAGTTCTTTTGCTTAGACTTAGAGTAACTCATACTCTTTTGTACTGTTTTCATATTTTTTGTGAATTATGCCTTATATGCACTGTAGTTATGCTTTTTTTTTTCTTTTGCTTTGCTTAGATCCTTACTGCTCAAGCTCGAGACTCACGGCTCCTGCTTGGCTTGATTCCTAGCTTTGATGACATAGACTGGGCCTGGTTCAAGTCCTATGGGTTGTAGTATATTATCAAACTACCTTACATCATGGTAGATCAATCCTACCTTATGACTCTGGCCCACCACTAAGACCCGCAAACTAATACCTTCCTCCTCCTGATCATCGAGATGACCATCACATCAAAGGATGTGTATAGGATATTTTGGATTCCATTTTATGGGGTGGCCATTACCTCCTCAGACACTAATGATCAGGTGGATGTATTCACTTGGGTTTTTAGAGGGCACTCTATGGATGCTCTCAAGGACACCAAGTACGAAGGAGTGTCTATTAGTCATTGGTATGGGGAGGGTGTCTTTACGGCAAGGCATGTCGTATTGTTGATGGTGATTAGTAATGTTCTTATCATAGACTGCTTGACTTTGAGGTTCCTGTGGAACCTTATGGCGATGGTGAAGGACCTATTAGATAGCGAGGTGCCTATCATCTATGCATGGGTTAGATCACTATTGTATCAGTGATTATGAGTTGTACTACATCCATAAGCGAGGATGTATCGACATTGCTTGCAGTTTGCTCCTACAAGTTTGGGGATGGGAGCACATTGTTGTAGATCGCCCTAAGGGGATCCCAACAAATATTATAGCTAATTGATGCTTGGGCATAGTGTTATGCTACCATATGGGCTTGAGATCATGAGGAGCATAAGAGCCACACCTTTGCAGGGGAGTTGTCCCACTACACTAATGCTTTTACTAGACTGTTGGGTGGAGAGGTCATGTGGTGGCCTTACTATGAATGTCCTTCTTGGGATGATCTAGCTAGCTTTACTGCTAGGACATGATGCGAGCGATGGCTCTTTTGCAGTGAGATTGCTATCTAGGAGTATTTCTTCTACCCTTAGGTTCTTTGTTAGTATGGATTGTAGCAGGATGTCCCCTTGATACCGTTCTTGTATAGGTGCCTCACAATAGAGAAGGACCTACCTCCATGATAGATCATAAAGCTTTAAAATGAGAAGGATGCCCCAACTATTTACCCTATAGTGGTTGGGGGAGTTATAGATGCCTACTCTAAGTGGTGGGGTGATCGGATGTGGCACTGCGTTGGAAGCCTAGGGCACAAGGATGATGTTGGGGGTGATGGCGCAAATCTAGTAGGACGTAGAGTCTGAGCCAGGATCGAGGTATGGGACCAGCTAGTAGAGTAGGTGGCAATAGAGGATCCTAATGTTCCTAAGGACGAGGAGGAGTTAGAGCCTAAGGATAGAGACTCTCCTCTAGTATCATAGTTGCATGAGGTAGAGGCTAAGCTTCAGACCACTAAGATCTAGGTATAGTGGCAATATGCTACCATTGAGCAGCTCTCAACATAGATACAAGCTTTACAGACTACTATTGGGGGTGGCAATGTTAGGATGCAGTTTGTTGTTCCTCCTTCTACACCATAGGAGGTTCCAATGGTAGGTTCAGGGGTAGATGTGGGGTGGCTTCAGTATTTTTTGGATGAGCATGAGGAGCAGATCTAGGGAATTGTGGATCATGTTAACCTTATTTAGATGCAACTCAAGAGGAATGATATTGTCCATAAGTATCTAGTAGGTGCAATTGGTTCGTAGGTCAATGGGTGCTCCACCTCGGGGTAGTATTCCACCCATCCTAGCCAGCAAACCCAGACTCAAATAGAGAGACCTACAGGCTCACATCACTCGACTCACGACACCGCCATAGGGGGAGGTGGCACTGGAGGAGGTGATGCAGGGGGCTTAGGCCTGGAATTTGACTAATGCTCTACTTGGTTCTTGATCCATTTTTGAGGTCGACTAACCTATATGACTGTAGCCTACAGGATTTTTTGTATATCCATGGACTTGATACACATACTCTTATGATATATTTTCTTTTTATGACTCATTATGTGTATCATTTATTGCTTATGTTTTTGTTGTTATTTGTTTTATGATATGATGTGATGATGGTATTATGATTTTTTGATGGATATGTTAGATGATAGATGGTATTGGAGATGCTTAGATGGATGTGTAGATGCTTATATGATTTGATGATATGATGTGATGCATTTTTATTATGAATGATAAATTTATGATTTTATATGCAAATGGATATTGCCTATGTGTTTTATGATGTGCTTTATGGATGATTAATGACTTGTGTTTGTGGATGCAAATGTTTTTTCTAAATGCATGCTTTAAATTTTCTTTAATTATATGCATCTAACTTATGTGATGGAATGTTATAAATGAACTTGTATGCTCTAATCATTTAAAACATATTGAATGCATATGACATTGACAATCTTAATGGGTGATACCACATAAAGTAAAAAAATAATAATGAATTTAAATAATCACTCTTATCATAAGAATTGATTAAGTATTCATATGTTGAATGTAATGGTGTGAGATGTATTTTCTTGATAAGTTTCTGTAAATTAAAAGATATAAAGTAGTCAGTGGCCGTCTATATACTATTTCTAATATATGTGCGGTATTTGTCCTACTGTGTTGATACCCCCTAATTTATAGAATCTTATAAAGAATATGATGGTGTGAATGATGTTATGATTTGTTGCTATGTAAGAATTTTATGGGTTTTTAGGAGATTCAAACACTCTAGTTACCATTTCAATAGTTGTCTACTTACCACTTAGACTTTTGAAAAGTAAGGCTTTTGCAATGGATCGAGTTTTTCATGATCTTTGTGTGTGCATGTGATTGTATATTTTGAGGTAGAACCCAAGCATTTCCTCCGATGTTAGGCGGTATTCTTTCAGCCCATTTCTAAGATCAGGGATCCTCAAGTATTCATATCATACTTATGTTGGATTTAGTTGGACTATACCACTAGGCAATATTGGGTTACCTAATCTAGCTCATCCACATTAAAAAATTGGTCTACACAAATGCATGAAGTAATTGTAATAGACATATCGTCATGCGTAAGGATTTATCCTTCCAATTTTGTACAATGCTGAGAATTCCAGGGATTCAAGCTTTATTCCCTTCTTTTTGGCTTTTTGTTGGCTTTGGATATTTGCTCATATGTAGTGATGAAAATCACTGTTTATTGTGATTGATTTTTTCTTTGAGAGGGGATTTTTGTAGTGATTATAATCACTGTTTATTTTGCTCATATGTAGTGATGAAAATCACTATTTATTTATTTATTTATTTTTTTAGCTTTGATTTTTTTTTGAATTTATGTTTTGTGTATCAGATTATTGCTTTAAAATATTAACTGTATGCTTGGCCTTTTGAATATGTACTTTGATTTTGAATTTTTGCTTATTTTGATTTAAGCAAGGGATTTGGATAGGGTAAAACTTGTCCTTTTACCAATTTTCAGCACCTTTAAACCTGTTGCACAGGGGGATAATCAAGGATGATCCTTTTCGCTTAAGGTAACCTAGATCGCTTTTGTAGCTTTCATATTTTCCTTGTACCAGCTAGGATATTAGTGTTTCAATTAGTGACGAGATCTTGAATATCCAAGGCTTTATCACAACTAGGGCTTACCCTCTACTAATTAAAGTTGTTTTCCACAAAAGTTGATAAGATCACTAGGTGTGGTTGATTAACCAAAAAACCTTAGCATATTATGTATAGCAACAAATAATGGTTGTGTTGAAAAACACAATTACACACATGTGGATGGAGGTATGGATATGAATGACTTGTGCGACAAACTGTGGTATCACTTTTAAGGCTTATGTCATATGCAATTGTAGTGGATATGAAAATGCAATGCAATGATGTGGATGCAATATGTGAGGTGCAATTGTTTTTGTATTTTTGATTTATGTTGTTTTTGTATTTTTGATTAATTTGATCAAAGGGCTTATTATACCTTTGGTGATTTTATTATTTATTTTGACCAAGCAGTTTGAATTACCCTTGGAGATTTTTATTTGATGGGATTTGACCAAGTGGTTTGAATTACCCTTGGAGCTTTTTATTTGATGGGATTTGACCAAGCAGTTTGAATTACCCTTGGAGCCTTTTTGAATTGATTTTGACCAAGCGGTATGAATTACCCTTGGAGTCTTTGATTGTATTTTTACCAAGCGGCTTGAATTAACCCTAGAGCCTTTGATTTGATTGGATTTGACCAAGCAATTTGAATTACCCTTGGAGCCTTTGATTTGATATATTTACCAAGCGGTAGGAATTACCCTTGGAGCCTTTGATTGTATTTTTGAATTTTTATGGTTTTATGATTTGTTTGTGTTTTTTTGACATATTTGAATGTTTTTTATTTTTATGTGTGAAATTACTTTAGGTGAATGATATTGAGAGGTTCTTGCTCTTCAACACCATTGAATGATATAAGGCGATATGATCTAGGCCCAAATCTATGTGAAATCATGTATGGACCTACCCAGTTTGCCGTAAATTTATCTCATAGGCGACAGATTCAAATTTTGTTGATTTTCCTTGAGCACTAAATCTCCAACCCTTAATTCCTTTTGGTGGACTTTACTATTGTAATATCATGCAATATGACCTTGGTAAACACAAATACACTCTAAAGCATTGACTCAAAGTTCATCAAGAAGTGTCAACTGATAAAGGTAGCCTTACTGCATGACCTCATCGTCTATGAATTCTTTCAATGCTATGCGTAGAGTTAGAATTTATAACTCTAGATGCATGATGGCCTCAGTTCCATATACTAGTGAAAACAGTGTTGCACCAGTGGGTGTCCGTATACTAGTCCTATATGCCCATAGTGCAAGAGACAATTGCATGTGCCAATCCTTGTGATTTTCTTACACTATCTTCCTCAAGATGGAGACTATTGTTTTGTTTGAGGATTCTGCTTGCCCATTTTCTTTAGGATAATAAGGTGTTGAAAAACTATGTTGAATATAATATTTGTTCATTAATGTGACGATCACGGTGGGACGCATGCACCACTCTACTCTACTTGCAGTATTGTATTGAAGATGAAAATAAAAAGACCATAGAAAGCATGTAACATAAACAACACAAAAGATAGATCCTTTTTATTAATATTAAAATCCAGCTACATGTCAGTACCTCTTAGGGATACCCATTTTGATACAATGAGTTACAAATAGGCAAAGAGTACCCCTTTCACAAAGAGGTGGTGCACTTATAAAAGGCTTCTCGGTTTCGTACATGAAAATGTATGAGGGCTTACAGATGCCTCCTTCTCCATGTCTATTTATTAGAGGGATCCCTTTGCTCATGTATGTTGCTAATATGTCTGATGAACCTGTAGTCCTGTGATCACTGAAATAACAAAATACACTTAGATGTTTGGGAATGCCTCCCCGGATGACGTTGTTAGTGATAAAATAATCTAAGAGAAATATAATAAAATTATGTCATAAAATCATGTAAATCTATTCTAATGATATGGAAACATGAAGAAATGGAATAAAAGAATCTATATCTAAAATCTAAGCTAAGCCCATGGGCCACTGTCCAAGACATCGAACGCTAAGGTAAACCTTACTCTCTTTGCCCCAAAGCTATGGGTCAAAGCCTGTATCTGATGTCAAATTAATAGGTGTTATGCTATCCAATATGTTAGAGCTTTGTCGTATGCATAATATCAAAGAGAATTCTCCAAGTCTCAAAATATCTCCTTGAGAATATGTTTCTATCTTTGATATGATAAAAAAATCCTTTGGTGCTCTTAGGCTTGCACCTTTTATAGTGTGAAACCCTAGGTCTATGTCCAAGCCCTAGAAATGAATCTCTCATGTGTAGTGAAAGTTAGCATGAGAAGCTTTTGTCCATTGTCTATGTTTGAATGCCAGTTAACTAAAATCTAACGGCCCACTTGAGTCTTCTATGCAAACTAGTTGTTAGCATGAGAAGCTTTTGTCCTTTGTTTATGCTTGGAGGTCAGTTAACTTAAGTCTAAATGCAAACTCAAGTCTCCTATGTGAAATGGTCATGAAAAGGAATGCAAACTTACTCCCACTCACATTTATTGCATTCAGACTACCAGTTTCACCCGATATTGGGCTTTTTTATTGAAAAACTACTTATGTCTTAGGCACTGTTATCTGTAGTGACTAAGATCTGGACGTTGTTGTCTGCAATGCCTAAGGTTTGGAAAATCTAGGATTGAGTGGCTAGGATATGGATGCTCTTGGTTTGAGTGGCCAAGCTTGAATGGCTTGAAAAAGTCCCAAATAAGTGGTGAGAACCACTATTGATGCTTGGAAAGTCCAAGAATATGTCTTATGATCTTATGAGCATGTCTATGTGAGCAGGTCCCCTAAGCATGACACAATTTAAGTGTCTACAAAATGATATTAAGGATTTTATTAATATTTAGGTTTGGGAGACCTATTTTCAACAATGGTTTGTTTATATCAATCTCCTCAATACTTGTTATCAGTTTCAATCTGCTTCCCACATGATAAAATATTTCCCTCTTATGGAGGGTCGATTCAAAAATTGGGCTTCAGTAGAGACACCTTCAAACACAAATAAATATGCTCCTCCCACTAATGGAGTGGAGGAATGGACTTCTATCACTAGGAATAATAGTAAAATAAATTGACCACAAACTTCTGTAGGAGCTGGTAAAAAGGAGTCTCAACCGAGCTCTTAGTCCAAGGTTTCTCATGCAACCTCTATAGAAGGAACTTCTGGTAATAATAAAAATAATTCCCCAATTATTCAATCCTCACATTAAGATAAGCCATCAACTATGCTAGTGCCTACTCCCTCAAGTGAATTCCAAGTTTCTCCACCTTATTTATAGAGTGAAGTTCCATCACAAAATCCTCGTTACTCTCAGAGTTCAGTTTGGGATACCTCAGTCATCCCTTTGGATAAGCAACAACAAACATATTTTTTTCATGAAAACCATAATAGTTTTTTGACAAATACCTTTGAATCCTTAGTATATTTTGAGGACTCTGAGGTCCTCAAAGGAAATATGCTCCTTGATCATGTATCATGAAGTGTTTATCTTGGAATATTAGGGGTTTGATAGATCCTGTGTGCAAGTACATAGTGTGTCAGGTTCTAGATGACTTCAAGTTAAAAAAATGGTAATATTGATATCCTTTAACTTCAGGAATTCAAAGTCACTAATTTTATGCCATCAAGTACTTGCTCCTTTCTCTGGCCTTGAGGACACACTTTCATACTATGCATAACATGGGTAAAGGAGTGGTAGTAATTTTTCTTTCAAAATCTTATCATTCTAAAATGATATCTTGGGGTTGTGACCCTTTGAATTATGTTATTTGGGTTGTGATGGATATTTATGGCCATCTTCTTGGTATGCTCAATATTTATACTCCTAACGATGCCAATTATCATTGTGTGTTGTGGCGGTGGGAAACACTCTCTCTTCCCCATGCTATTTGGTTGCTCTATGGGGATTTCAATATGATCGAATTCCCACATGATAAAGTGGGTCTTCTTCACATGAGGTGGGAAAAAATGGAAATAGAAGAATGACTTTTCACGAAACAAAATTTGGGGCTCTTTGATCCCAATATCTAGTTTTTACCCTCTTCATTCCTAGCTATTACTTGGTTCACATGGTCTAACAATCAACAAGGTGAGAATCATGTTTTGAAAATATTGGATAGAGCCATGCTCTCATATTTTGATATTTTCTCCTTCAAGCAGCCCTCATATTCTTCTCCCTTTATCTCTGTCCATCCTGAGCTCTGCTTTTTTGACCATTCCCTAATTTCATTTTACATATTGGTTTCTTCTACTCCTCCTCCTCTTTCTCATTCACAAATTTTACCTTAATACCTCCATTTTGCACCACCCCATATTGAGGGTCTATGTTATCATAATTTGGAAGCTTATACATAGAACAAAATGTGACTTAGGATGGATTGATTTATGGAATGCTGCTATCTTGTGCAATACCCACTTTATACACTCGCTTGAGCATAATATTGCTATGTTTCATCGTCGCTCCAATGTTGCTCTTAAGTGAGAGTTGGAAGTGACCTCTTCTCAAATTAAGTCCAATCCTTTCAATGAGGAGCTTTAAATACACCTCGCTATGGTTAAACACCATATTATTTTGGTAGATCACTATGATGCCAAAGAAGCACAAATCAAGGTGAGATTACACTAGATCAAATTTGGAGATAGGGTTACCAAGGAGTTCTTTCAGTGCTTGCATCCTTGTAATCAATTTTTAGGTATTAAAGCCCTTAACATTAATGGAGAGTGTTTTTCTAATATTTCTAGCATTCTCTCTACTTTTAAAGAGCATTACCAGTCTGTATTTGCAGCTCAAACCCACTCCTCACAACATGATGAGGCCCTTAAATCATACCTTTATGTGGTTCTAGAATGGCTTTAGTAGTCTCAAAGAGTTACCTGTGATAAGGCCCTATCTTTGAAGGATCTAGAGGAAGCTCTTTCTCATATGGCCAATGATAAATCCCCTGGTCTCGATGGCTTCCCTTGTAAATTATACAAATACTTTTGGGACACTGTAGGGCCTAATATTCTCAAAGTCTATCAAGAGGCCTTCGCTAAGGGTTCATTGGGTCCTAATATTAATAAAGGGATTATTAAATTTATCCCCAAGGATAGTGATTTTGAAATAATAACCAATTGGAGACCTATTAATATCCTTAGTGTATCTTATAAGATCATTTCCAAATCCTTGGCTTTACGCATCCTCCATATTCTTCCTATTAGTGTGCACCCAGAGAAAATTGGCTTCATTCAGTGTAGATACATTCTTGACAATATTATTGTTGTCTAGGAAGTTATGGAGTGGGCTCGTAATTCTAAACAAAATTATATGTTCATTAAAATCAACTTTGAGAAATCATATGATAGGATTAATTGGTCCTTCATTCTAGCCATGCTTAAAGCTCTTGGTTTTGGGCCCTGCTTCATTAGTTATTTGGAAATTTTATTTTTTGAGGCTTCAGCTATTTTTTCCATTAACAGACACAAGTCCTCATCCATTGGTATCTTTCAATCCATTAGACAAGGTTGACCTTTAGCTCCTTACCTTTATGTCATTGATTCTAAAGGGCTTGGCTATTTACTAGCTCATAACGCTACTCAGGGTTCTATTCAAGGAATTTCTCTCCTTGGAGGTGAGACTCAGTTGATCAATGGTCATTTTTTTGATGAATATTTCCTCACTCTTATTGAGGAAGAAGCTATCATTCAACAAGCACTTGATTGCCTGGACACTTTTTGTCTGGCTTTTGGATCCTCCATTCAATGGATAAAGACCCAATGTTATAGGTAGTCTCCCGAACCAATGTCCCAATGGCTTAATCAATATCAATGGAAGATCATCTAAGAGGGGGAAAGTTTTTGTTTTTTAGGTATTTATTTTTCCTTTAACGAGTCATTTCCAGAGTTATGGAAGTATGTTGTTAATAGGGTGGAACAAAAACTTACCTACTAGTCCACTAAGAAACTCTCCCTTGCTGGTAAATTTCAAATTTGCACTAAAGTCCTTGCGACCACCCATGTTTATTATTCTTCCTACTGGGTCCCATCCAAAAATTGTTATAAGAAGCTTGATAAGCTTCTACGAGACTTCTTATGGTCCTCCTCCAATAATGCTTTAGGATTCCACCATGTTTCCTAGGAGTATTATTGTCTTCCCAGAAGCCATGGTGGACTCGACATTATTAATACCCAATGTCAAAATTGGGCCGTTTGTGTTAAGTGGATCACTAGAGTCCTCACACGTAATGAGGCCTGGAAGATTCTCATATGACACTGTATTAGTGAAGGTTCCCATTTTGGGTGTAAGAGTTGGAAGGGCATGGGGTTCTCTTCCCTCCTTGTTGCCCTTGTGTCAAGATTCTTCATCATTAGGAGCATTTGGAAAGCTTGGGAGAGTGTTAAACCTTGTATTAGATGGAATGGTTAGAGCTTTTGGCATGGCCTCTCCATCAATCAAATGAATGTTTGGTGGTCACCTGTTATCACCTCCCAAGGTTTACCGCTTGTGCAGGTTCCTTGGGTTCATGCACTGATATTATTTCATAAAGGTGTGTGATGCATCACTGATTTATTTTCTTATCCTACCAGGGATTGGCTCCCTTGGGATGATTTTAGAGATAAATTTGGGCTTAATAACTCTAATAAAGATACCTTTGAGGCTATCAAGGTTCCTCTCCCTGACTCCATGTTACACAAATTTTTTGTGCTTTCTCAATGGCCTTGGTGGAAGGACTGGAAGTGGTAACCAAATACTCCATTATAGAATTATAAGGCCCGATTGGGGTATGGATGGCTCTCTCCTTACCTCCCATGATTGAGAATATCAATCAACAATGGAAGGTCTCATCTCATTGACCTGTTTGGTTGCACAGGTTCTAAACAACTTGGGCTCCTTTCTTGGAGCCCAATTTTTTTTATTTCACTTGAAGTCTTTTGCACCAAGGGCTTCCTATTAGGGAGCATCTATAACATTTAGGCATACCCAACCCTTATTTCCCTTTATGTCTTCAATATGAAGACTTTGTCCATATTTTTTGGATTTTTTCTCATGCTCATTCCCTTTGGGAGTGGCTTTTTTATTTGTTAGACACTTTTCCTTTGCCATGCTTTAGTGGAAGCATATTATTTTGGGAGATCCCCCACCATTACCAACTTTTTTTTTTTAAGTGTAGCACTTGTTTCGTATGGCGACCATGTTTAGTTTATGGATAGCTAGAAATTATTGTATCTTTGGTAAGTGTACTTCCTCTTTGCACATATATGCTTTTGAGAAGTCTAATATTATTTCTTCTATGTATTTTTTGTATTATAGTTTATGCCAATAAGGTTGCCATGGAGCTCACTCATATTCAAGAGCTTATTAAACAGTGGGGGAACACACTATGCTCAGTAATTTAGGATACTCCTCGTAGTAGATCCAAGTCCACACAGCAGTGCCACTCACTCTCAAACTTCACTCCTATCCCAGTTCAAGGTACTTATAGATATGGTTGTGGCTATGTTACTATTCCTCTCCCCCCCAACTCCTCAACTTGATACCTGGGTAAACTTAAGATTTTTTGGCTGGGTTTATGTTCTCAACACTTATAGACAGGGGAGGGACTCGTTTTCAGCTGGCTGAAATTTATGATTTTATTTTTTCCATTAGTTATGTAAACTATTATCAGTTTATTTTGTCCATCAGTTATGTAAAATTTTATCAGTTTGTTCTATCAATCAGTTATGTAAATTGTTATCAGTTTATTCTATCCATTAGTTATGTAAATTGTATATTGTTCTCTTATATTCCCACTCTATTTTGATAGGGACAATTTTGTTTGGCTGATGGTGTTATCTATGTGGTGTGTTTTCTAATATTTTTTTTTGTTTTTAAAAATGTATTATTGTTAATTATTTAATTTAATGCTTTTTTACATTAAAAATATTATAATCCTTTATTTAAAATCTTACCTTAAATAATTGTCCATTGTTATATTGTCCAACCTTGTCAACCTCACACCCTTGAAGAATATTTATGCCTTGAATAATATGCATCCTTTGACATCAATGACAACTCAATGTACTCAATATTTCCAACACAATGTAATATATGCACAAGTGTCAATGTGTAAGTTGTATATGTGCAAGTTGTCCCTTGCATAGCTAGGTAGAGTGTTGACCAAGGAACCTATTTTCCTATATAATAAGGTCCTTATTGTAATACAAATCGATTCAGGGACATAGATAGATAGAGCTGCTTAGATAATACTCATAGGTAGTAGCACAATGTTGTATAGATCACCATATATTGGTGATGGATGCAATGTAGTTCAGTAGCTTTATTAATGAAGTGTTCATTTCCTCCATAGCTACATTGTATTCATTTATGTTATTTATATTTATAGCATACTTTAGTCATCTCATAGATTTAATTTCTTTCATATTATTTTGCATCTTGTGATTGATATCTCCCATTGCACACTATATAAAAAGCTAGTTGGGTAGGAATCATTGCAGGAAAAAATACACTATGAAATATGGTAAAACCTAATTTATTTAAAAATTTCTTAGAATAACTTAAAGGTCATCCTACGTAAAAGGACAATGAAGATAGAGGTGATTCATATTCTCTCGATATATTTCATAAAGACAACAAAAATTAGGAAGATGAAATCCTATTTTTGTTAAGTTGTCCAAAATAAAAATTATATTTTGGATAGCTAACCAATAGAATAAAGAAATTTTAGGGATAATATTTTTCACCCACACCTTAGATACTAGTAGCCATACCACTTTTTACTTTTGGAGCAAATGATAACCTAATTTAACTCTATCAAGACTTTAGAGACTAGCAGTCATCCCACTTGATGTAGTCATGGACCTAAATCCTAAAATTTTGAGATAACTTCTACTCAGGGTATCCCAAGTATATATCCTTCTTAAGGGGAAAACTTCTCAACCAAGCATCATTCTAAAATTGAGCATGTATTCCTTTCCTAATGCTCCATCTACTTCCCTTTCATAGCAAAGGTCCTATCATTTGCAAATTGTTCCAAAGTTTGGAACCCATGGGAAAGTCCCTATCTACCAGAATGTTGGTATCCTTAAGGTATTTATCTTGAATAATCTTAACATAACAAACTCTTCCAACTTTTCCAATTACTATCATATTTTCCCTAATAGGGCTATATTTAGCTCCTTAAGTTTTCTTAAATCAAACAGTCCACCCTCATTTTGGTAGACAAGATCCCATGCCACGAAAGGAATTCTTTTCTTTTCCTCTAAACCCAACCATAATAATTTTGTTTAGCATTTGGTCAATCTTATCACAAATCTTAGCAGGCATCTTAAAGAGAGAGAGAAAATAAACTATAAATTCTTTGGAGTGAAGCTTTCCCCAACTAAACTTTTTCTACCTAAATCATCAAAGCACCTTTCCAACCAACCAGTTTTCTAGAGATCCCTTCCACAATATGGTTACACATCTCTTCCTTCACTCTCCCTTTGAAAAGTGACATTCCTAGGTAAGTAGCTAGAAGGGAACCTATCCCACGATAAAAAAAATTGAGCAATCTTCTATTATCAAATAGTTGAAGTATTAAAAAAGCAGATCTTGCTTTTACCAGAGTTTATTTTCTAACCTACAAAAATCTCATATCTCTCTAGAATACCTCTTAACACTCAAGCCTAAGTGGTGATAAAAGTATTATAATCAAACTACTGATGAGAGATAGTATTAATAATAGAGGTATACTTTATATCATTTATACGTCTATCAAAATTGGATTTTGTGATAGATCTCTC
Organism: Wollemia nobilis; assembly: GCA_028583015.1. Classification (NCBI taxonomy): domain Eukaryota; kingdom Viridiplantae; phylum Streptophyta; class Pinopsida; order Araucariales; family Araucariaceae; genus Wollemia; species Wollemia nobilis. The sequence continues at coordinate 8,567,029 of JAQPPZ010016334.1, read as the reverse complement.
AAGAACCTCAGCTAAAATTATAAATAGATAATGGGATAAGGGGTACCCTTACCTAAGGTATATTTTTCTTGGAAAGTAACCCACAGTTGAACCATTAACAAGAAATGATAACATTAATGACAAAAAGTAGGATTTTAAAAGATGAACCCAATTTTTATGGAAACCAAAACTTCTCAACACTCTAATAAGGAAGTCCCAAGAGACCCTATCATCAGCCTTACTCATATCAAATTTTAGGAGCATCCCTTCCTCCTCACTTCTATCAAGTGAATGTATAATATCATGGGTAGTGATAATACCATCCAAAATATACCTTCTTTTGATAGATCCCCCCTAATGGGGCTCAATGATAAAAGGGAGAACCATGATTATATTTGTAAGAGTCTTTGATAAAATTTTGTAAATGGTATTGCAAATACTAATAGGTCTAAAGTCCAAGAAAGAGTTATATCCCACTACTTTTGAAATAAGATATAATAGTGTAGAATTAATATCCTCTAGGATACAATGACTCTTTTGAAACTCCTTAATAGCTTAAATGATATCCCCACCCACTATATTATAGAAACGTTGAAAAGAAACTATTGGAAAACCATTAGAGTTAAGATCTTTATCTCCATTCATATCAAAGAGAGCATTTTTAATATTCTCATACTTAAAAGGGCTCATTAAGAAATCATTCATATGTTTAGTCACCAAAGTAAGAATATTGCACAACAACTCACTCATTGACTCATCATTAATAGCATATTTAGTGCCAATCAGATCCAAAAAATACTTGAATATTTCTCCTCTTATATCCAAAGAGTCCTTATAGAGTTTTCTATTAGCTTTGAGGACTTCTAAAATTCTATTGCTACTCTAGTGTCTAAAAGTGGAGACATGGAAAAATTTTTTATTGTAGTCTCCCTCTTTGAGCCATGCTATTCTTGAATTCTGATATTAGAAGGTTTATTCATAGGCTAGAACATTATGGAGATCCATAAGTACCTACTTTTATTTACTCCTTGTATCCTCTTAAAGGTCATCCTTGGCTACTAGTTGTTCTATATTCAGTAGTTAAACTTTTAATTCAGACTTTTTTCTGAAAGAGATGACCAAAAATATATTTATTCCATAATTTTAGATTTATCTTAACAAAAAAAAGCTTTTTAGCAACTTGTGAAAGCTTAGTGCTAGAGAAATCATCCTTCTACCATTCATAAATTTGGGCTTCTAAGTTTTTGTGTCTAAGCCACATCATTTCAAATCCTAATGAATTTTGAACATTCTCCTAGATCCCCCTATTTTACATAATAAATGATTGTGATATGAACGAATTTTTGGTAGGGATGAGAGAAGGGTATTCCCTAAAAAAATTAATATTTATTTGGAGAATAAAATTCTATAAATCCTAACTTGAATAAGCTACTCTCCAAGACATCTATTACTCAAGTGTATTTGGCTCCTAAAATCAACATCCAAAATCTCATTAGATCTAATAAACTGGGCAAAATAAAACATTCCTTATAAGATTATAGGGTTTTCCCTTTTCTTATCTGATGGATTCAATGGGTAGTTGAAATCCCTAGTCATAATTCAAGGAATTCCTTTAAAACCTTCTCTTTGATGACTCAAATTCTCTCATAAATGCTTATTATCAACAATAGAATTTGGAGCATAGACATTAGTTAAGATACATTGTTTATTTTCCTCTTTGCAATGCAAAATCATAGAGATAAATATGTTATATTGAATGATGAGTTTTCCTTATAATTTATTTTTATCCCACATGCTAAAAATCCTCCAGAGGTTCCCAAGGTAGGACTAGCAATAAAATTAGCCTCCCTCCAAATTATTTGTTTGAGTGGTTCTATACTCTGAGTGTCCCATATATGTTTTAATTCTATGTCTGAGGTTAAAAGGAAAAGCAATTCTTAATTTTTAAATTAAATTAGTTATGCTTACCATATGCTGGTGATAGTTTTGTCAATAGTTATTCTTTTTCATATGCATAATGTTAGCTATTCATAAAGTTGAACTAAAATTATGTAATCATTAATTTATATTATTTTTAAATTTTATAAAATATTTATAAAATTAATACTTGTTATGAATATTAAAACATAAATAAAAACTATTATTTAATTTAATATATCTAAAAATATTGTTATCAATTAAATGACATTTATTTCAATTCATTAAAATTTTCAATTTTTAAGGAGAAAGGTTTGAATCTTGCAAAATGAGACATGCATAATTGTGAATACTACTATATATTCAATGTGTAATATAGGTAAACCCATTTATCCAATTAAGTAGCATAGTTGGTGAATGTCCTAGGTTCTGGTAGAGGCTAACCCAACCTCCATTCCCCCTACCTCCACCCTACACATACGTGGTGTAGTTAGTAGAGGCTAACCCAACCTCTATTCCCCATACCTCCACCCTACACATACGTGGTGTAGTTAGTGAATGTCATGTGTGCTGGCAGAGGTCAACATGGGCTTCATTTCCTCTACACCCCACCTTTTGGATGTTCAAATTACAATCCCTGGTGACAGATGTCACATGGTATACTCAAATGAGACAACTGCGAATGGCCATAGAGCTAGGTTCTTGGGGATTTTGTTTCACCTAAAAAAATTATAGTAGGAAGAGTGGGATGAGCAAGATCTAGAGTAAAGATATTTTAGGTATTTAGGGTGGTTTCATGAGTATGATTTAGATCCCCCATATCCCTTGGTGCCTGCTAGGATGGGCAGTAGATTGGTCATTTGTGGGGTCTACTATGATGGGTTGCTTGGATTTGGTAGACTAGGTCATGCTTGTAGGATCTCTCTCTTTGGTGGGAGAGTTCTTCCCCCTCATAAATGCTTTGGCTCTTTTTGTGTGATTGGATTTGGTGTACCTTGCCTATTTTTAGAATTTCTCTTTCTATTCTTGGAAAGAAAATCTGGCTTGGGTTTGGTTGGTTTTAGGTTTTTATTGGACAATGTTATCCTTGGTTCTTTGGATTCAATGATTCCTTTGTTGGCTTGTTATGTTCTTGGAAGGTTGTCCTTCTTGGTTTGTTTTAGGATCTTAGCTTGATGCTTTCACTATACTAGTCCTAGCCTTGCTTTACCTATTTTTGAGGATCTCTTTTATAGGATTCCTCTCATAGTTTTACAAGATTTTTTTCTTGATGTGTTAGTGTAAAGTGATAACATGATCCATTCTATTTTTTTTTGTGACAAGTAGATTATTTTCCTTTAGATCTATGGGTAATCAAAGGTTGGGGTTCCTATCAGACTATTGGGTGAGAACAATCCATATTGGTTTTGGGGTTCTCCCATTTGGTCTTCTTTTACAAATTTTCAATTTCTAGCAAGGGCCCAAAATTTTAAAATCTAGATGTGGTAAGAAAAGTTAACTTTGATTTTTGAACTAAATCTGTGCAGGAACCTAGCTGGGAAATTCATTCTTGGGTTATGGTCTATTGCTCGGCCATGTGGTTCCATGGACCTTTATGTTGGAGTGCTAAAATTTTGGATTAATATATGTGTGATCTCTAGGTCCTTTCCACGAAATTGTTTTTTTACTCCTTGGTTTTGTAGACCCAATTTGGGAATCTATGGTCTCAATGGCCTGGGCACGAAACCTCTTTGGTTTGTGCTAAATTTTTAGGTTTTTCCTCCTTGATCATTTATTGCAAAGTTTTGAAAACCAAAGTGATTCTAGAATTTTAACTTCTGGTTGGGGTGGGAACTTTATTTTTTAATTTTGGACTAAATTTATGCAAGAACCTAGCTAGAAAAGTGAAGTTGGAGCTCTGGTATTAGGTCCAGTTGACGAAATTTATGAAGGCTCGAGGTGTTATTTTGGAGAAAGCATCCTCTTTAAAAATTGTTGGACAGATTTTACCAAAAAATATGTTGTGTGCCTATTGTTGGATGTCAAATTTAGAAATAAGATAGCTGTGTTGAGTGATAAAAATTTCTTTTAGAAATTTTAAATGAACATTATTGGTTTAATTTGGGCTTTCTTAATCCTGTTTTCAAATTTTTCTTTTGTTTACCCTTGCTTTAGGTAGGACCTACCTCTCAGATTTCTGGGATCCTGCTCCTTTTGGCTTGGTGCCTTAGTGTGTTTTGCTTATTTTCCCCTAATGGGGTCAGATCTTCTCTTGTATTGCTTTGGTTTATCATTGAAAATGTTTGTTGCTTTGTAGGAGGTTTAGGGACCCTTTCAAAACCCCTTATGTAAAATGTTTCTTCCACCTAATAAAACAAAATATAGGTAAACCTCTTTCAGTTCATGTAATCAATTGGAAAAAAAGAAAAATATGTTGTTCTCATGTTCATGTGGATACTTGTATCTTTATCTAGAATACACTAAAAATAAAATGTTACATCTAATATTTAAAAAACCATAATTATTAATAGTAGAATTTAAGTCCTTAAATTTAGATAACAATATAACCTAAGTTCCTTACGAAGCTTTTATAGTCAAGAATTCAAATTTTTTTTAAACTAATAATTTATTTTAAATCTTTCACAATCTAATAACAACATCATATTATAGAAATTTCTAACACGTTATGATCTTTATTTTATTTTAACATTCAATCTAATTAGTTTACTAAAAATTATGTTATTAAAATTTTACAATACAATTAAAAAGTACATATTTTTTAAATATAGTTTTTTTCCTTTTATATATTAAATATATATATATATATATATATTTATTGTCTTCTATAATATTTAATTTTATATTTAATAACTAGATTATATAATATCAAACAACATGCTAAACAAATTTAAATTTAAAATACAATTAAAGAAATGTGTTATAATATTTTATTACTTTTATATCTTAATAAAAATTTATGATTCAATTGTTTGAGTTTATCCTATGTAAATTATGTTTATGTAGTAGTAAGATATTTAAGCATGACATATGTTTGCATGAACAATGTGGCATGCTAAGATTGTACTTTCGTAAAGATACAAATTCTTTTTTATTTAAAATAAAGGTTAGATCATATAGGTGTTAAATTTTATAACAAATTATCTAAATTTAATTTTTTTTTTTTTTAAAACTTCGTTAAATATAAGTTTGAAGGAACTGTTGTTCATTTTCTACATGGTTTGGATGGGAAGCTCATAGGTTCATAATGCACAAAGGATGTTTTAAATAATTATGTACGTTGATCTAGCTATGTACATTATATGAATTGGTTTTTAATTTATACTTAATTTATTTTCACAATTTAACTGATCAATTTTCAATTTTGTTATACTCATCACGTTTGAACTAACTCTTAAAAAAATACGCTGCGAACTTTAACACACCCATATAATCATATGACAAGGTAACACCCATATAATCATATGACAAGGTAACATGAGTTCGGTGCATATTCATAATACACCAAATCATGTGATGACCATGATGATAGGCTGAGCTTTTCAATCATATCAGATATAATAGAAGGGCGCTACATATGTGGCAGGCTCAGTAAGCTTGAAGTGAAAGTTTGATGGCGGAAGACTAAACAATCATGTTTTTATCTAACTGCTTTACTGAGCATTTCATAAAAATAGAATGATTGATTATGGATTTTCGCAGAAGGCATTGAGTGCACGTTCCTCCTTGGGAGATGATCACTGTGTCTGCATTTTCTTTCTACAAATCGATGCATAGTTGATGTGGTTGGCTTAAATGTGGAAATTTCAGTCAAGGGTTTTCGATTGAAAGCCATGATTACTACCATCTTCTGCCTTCTCTTTTGACCACCATCAACGTGATACTTCCGTGAACTCATGTCGGAATCCTGGTTTTTAAAATTAATATAAAGAATGTAGTAAATATATCCCAACAAATTTTTTTGGCTTCCTTTTTCTATATTGTCCCATCTCAGTGTCCCCAGGTGCCTGTCTTGTACCTTTTAATCTGATCCACTCCTCATTTTCTGGCCCACATTACTTCTAATCTCTTCCATTCCACTTACCATTAAAGTTAAATATGCCTATACCTTTTCCTCTTTGCTCCAAGTAAATATCAAGTATGTAATTATAACTGTCTGGCATTCTTGAGCAAGAAAACATTGGTAAGCCGAAGGAGAAAATAGTATATTAAAAAAAAAACCTTTAAAGGCCTTTATATTTCACAAAGAATCAGAAACGCCAAAGGAACTCTTTAGAAAAAAGTAATGGCTTGGATTGTGTGCCTTCTTCGATCCCAAAGCAGAAGCACCTTTAATTCCAAATTGTCCGTTTAAGCTCGTAGAAAATATTTTTCATAAAGCTCGTAGTTTTCTTTAGGCCAGATTCCTTTCAAGGGTTAATTCATAATTGCCACGCTTAAAATGTCTCCTCGAATGATAAAAGATTTCGAAAGTAACCATGAATTGTAAAAAAAAAAAAAAAAAAATATAACCATGAATTGATATTTGACATCCCTCTTTTGTTAATGCGAGTTCCAATGAAAGAGTCGTATGATCCATGTTTTCTTTTTGATATTATATATCTATAAAAAAAAAAAAAAAACTATCTTTATTGTCCTCGCTATTAATCCAAGAGCATTGCTTTTATGGTAATAATTGAATATTTTTAATTGAATTTTTTGTTGTAGAGAAGAAATAGGCCAGGTTAAGGGATGAATTCTATTAGTTATGATGTTGGACATGAATGGTGGCACCTTATTCCTCAACCTACCTTTTGGGGTTTGTGAATCAAGGGTTCATAATTTATAATAACGTTGGCACCTTATAATACAATTTTGGGGTTTGTGAATTAAGGGTCCATAATTTATAATAACGTTGGCTCCTTATATTACAATTTTGGGGTTTGTGAATTAAGGGTCCATAATTTATAATAACGTTGGCATCTTATAATACAATTTTAATTAATTCATTATGTCTGGCTTCTATTGGAACCATTTTTATTATAAAAATAAAATATGATTTTGTTCTCGTTATATTTTTAACAAGTTAATTAAAACATATTTAACTTTACCTTTTCATCAAAGATATTTTTTATTTGTCTTTCTATCAATCTCCATCTTCCTCAAATTGCCAAGTTTCCGCACTGAACTCCTTTTATATCATATGCCTTCTAAAGTTTAAATTTTTACAAGATGAAATTCAACACCTATAATATTTCCTGCCCAACTTCTATATCTATAAATATCTTGTATATAACATCCTCACAATTTCTTACTTTTTTTTAGGGTTCTTATGTTTTCCCCTAATATTCCAAAATATTATTTTTATTGTTATTTTTTTTTTTTGTTATTTGTGGGTTTAGCCCAGTGCTTGTCATATTTGTTTTTGTTTTTCCATATCAATATCCATATGGTTTCTTCTTCTCTTTGTTTTGTTTTTGCTTCTTGGGTCTTTCTCTTTTTTCTTTTTCTTTTTTATTTTTCAATTCCCATCAATACTTTCATCTTCGCTAATCTCTTCAATATTCTCACACTACTCATAGTAAGCCTTATATCTTTAGGTTTTATTGGAATTTTATTATTCTCGTTTATTATAAAAACATATAATATATATTTTTTAAGATATTTGTTATCAATATTAAAAGACATTTATAAAATTACTTTTTTAGGTCAATTATTAATGGTTCCTTTAGTATGTAACATGGGTCTCATTTTTTAATTATCATTTTTTTTGGATGATATGTTGGTCCCAGTTTAATCCAAATTTAACTTGAAAGTAGCAATCTAACTTACAAGTAGTTTGAAATTTTCAACATTAAAATTAGAGTAACAAAATGTCATTTCTCTTAAAAAAAAATAATAATCTTAAAACTAACTTAATGTGAAAACAACCATTGTATCTCTTATTTGACTTCTAAAAAAAACATAATGGCATAAGAAGAAAATTATCCTTGGTTGTAAACAAGGTATAGATGGATCCTCTTGGCCCGTGCAAGATTAAAACCACTCACATCTATTGTAGATATTATGTTATAGAATTTTGAGGTTAATTAACTTGTTCTAAATATTTATAATTAGAGTGTCATGATTGTATGATTTCTATAGTGATATGTTAAAAACATTTTCAAGTATTTTGAATCATGACATCAAATGATAAGTCATATAATGCTCTCATAATTAATTTGAAATTAAACATTGGAACACTCTAACTATGACAAGGTTATGCATAGTGACAAATTGGGTAAATATTAGGATTTCCAAAATTGAAAATTGGAGAATATGAGAACCCTTGATATTGGCCCATTCGCCTAAAATTTTTTAGACTAAATTTTCTTAGCGTCTATTTGCCACCATATATATCCAAAAATAGTCATATTTGTACTCATTGGAAAGCTCTTTTCGAGCCTGATATAATGGTGGTGTTTTTATGAAGTTATAAGGTGATTTAATAGGTCAAAATGTGCCCCAAATATGACCTTAATTTTTAGGACTTCAAATATCTCAAATTTTGATTTGAAAATGATTTATTTGATTTGCTTAGGATTCATCTTGATTCACCTTGATTTAGATTAGGATTCACCATTTATTTATAAGTATATTTTGAGTCCAACCGCTATGCATAACCCTAAACTATGGCATATATGATCATCAATGAATGTCTATATGGGGTATGCATACTTGCAAAATGTTAGGAACTATCTATGCACAATTAGATACTCAAGATTCTACATCTCCAACTTCTACATATCTATGATCTATTAATAGACTCAACCCTCTAGGAAGTAGTGTACATATCATATAAATTAACTATAATTCTTCATTAACTCTTCAAAATGATAAAGTATATGAAAGTTTTTGGAAGGAAATAAATTGTAGAAAGCATAAAATAAAAAATCCAAACTAGAAAAATTGAAAATAAAGGGTAAAATATGTGCTTGTAGATGAACATAATCTAATATAGAAAGGGAAAATCCTATGGGAGATCTAAATAAACTTTACCCTTGCATTTATCCCTTTCTCCAAGGAGTGAGTGTGGTTGTCTCATAGTTATAGGAGAAATATTAAATGCTCAAAACTAGATAAACCATAAATTTATATTTTATTAAATTCTCAAACAATACATGTATGTTCTACAATGCAATTAATATTACCTTTATGAGATATCTTAAAGTTATAAATCCTTCTAAATGACTATCCAAGGCCACTTATAAAAATTTAAAATAGTAAACCTAATAACTAGTGTACTCTCTAAGAGTGTTTAGGGTTGGCTTGAGACTAACTACTTTTTAAATTAGATAGAAAATGGTAAATTAAAACAACCAATAGTTATACTATTATAAGGGATCAATTTTAATCCTTGAATGAATAGGATGAATTTGATCCATTGAATACAATTTGATTTTTCCTTAATGATCAATGTTTTTGGGTTTACATATTTCTTCAATGGTTAAAACATCTCATAGTTGTTGTATCCATAGGTTTTTGGATTATATATATATATATATATATGCAATTATCATAGCATGTATTTGACCATAAAAAGTATAATTGAAATGTATGATATCATTTTACATAGTGGGATATGTTTGTTTTAGGGTTAACATCATGACAAAGAACATTCATAACTTAGTCTTCCTTCCATTCATAGCTAAATTAATATGCCCCCTTTGGTGGTTAGCATGTTATATATAGCCATGCGATTTGTTGTTTACACCTTAGCTTATACTTATAGCTAAAAAAAACACACTTCCTCAATCTATAAAAAGATATTCATAACCATTATTATTGTAATATAGATAAATCTAAGTAAAATATATCCAAACAACCACAATCATTGTATTATATTTGTTTTATTTGTGGAAAACATCCCAAAAGGGATGCCACTTTCGGGTAACACCCAAGGAGGCATGGATATCCATTCTGCCAAAAAATCCCAGGACTCGGACCTGGCCTACCACCTTTGACATACTCAAGGAGCAGACAAACACATAAAACCAGTTTAAAAAAAAATTAAATAACAACAAAACTAATAAAATAAAATAAAAAAACATGCTCCTTAAGTATGTCAAAAATAAAAGCACAACCAAACACACACAATAATATAAAAGAAACCACAACACAAACCACATAGAAAAACACAAGAACTACATAATAAAACACAAACAAGACAAAAACAACAAAACACTACAAAGACATAACAAAAAAAAACATGAAAATAAACACAACCAAAACCTAAAAAATAAAAATAAAAATAAAAATAAAAAACAACCAACAACGGACCATAAAAAAAAATAAAAAACATAGAAAACACTCATACATAAAAACAAGAATTAACACAAAAAAAGAGAAACCCAAGAATAAGAATGAAAAAAACACAAGAATAATAAGAAAAAACATTAAAAAAAAAACACAAAACAACAAAAACACATGAACGACAAAAAAAAAACACAAAGAACACAAAAATTAAACAAAAAAAAAAGAACCCACCCACCTTTAAAAACTAAAAAAAAAAAACAAAAAAGAAAAAGGAAAAAAAAATTGAACATAACAATGACCTATCTAGACCAGAAGACTAATAAGGCAAGAAATCAATAGAGGAAACAAAATAAAGAATAGAATGATCTAGGGAACTAAAAATACTGAATGAACCAAAGAGAAGCAAAAAAAAAAACAAGAAGAAACTAGGTACCTTCAAAACTGAAGCCATCCAAAGAAATGATAGAAAGAAGAGCTTCCCTAATTTGAGAAGCCCACTATATAGGAGGGTGGCCATAACAAGTAAGATCACCTTTGTCCAAAGCCCAATTAGCTAAAGCATCAACACTCTTGTTTTGATCTCTAACCACATGATTGTAATCAACTTTCAAAAATCCCATCTATATTAATTGAATCTTCTCAATAATTCTTTTTATTCTCCAATCCACCTTATGATTCTTAGAAGGAGTCTTCAAGAGATTAATCATAAGTTGAGATTCATACTCAACTAACACATTTTCCCATCCAACCTTAGTAGCCTCCTGAAGGCCTCTAAGGATACCATACCCTTCAACAAGGTTATTGGAAAGAATACCCAAATTCTCAGCAAAAGTAAAAACCAGGGAGCCATCTGAAAGTCTACCAATTCCTCCCGCACTAGATTTTCTAGGGTTCCCTCTAGAGGCTCCGTCATATTGAATTTTCCAAAATCCTTAGGAGGAGGTTGCCAATTTATAGTCCTATCCATATTACTAATACTCACATTCCATTTAAATTGGTTGCCCTTAGAAGATTTAATCTTCAATATTTGCATCACTTGATCCCATCTTTGGTGGGAGTTGGGATTATTATGGCATAAGGTCAAATAACCTTAAGCAACTGAATACTCACCCTTAGTAGTGTTGTTCCATCCAAAACAATCTTTTTCATGGGACCAAGAGAGGGATCTCATATGAAGGATGCCTTGGATATCTTGTCTTTGCCTTTCTAGGATTTGAATAGGCCAATCCTCAATAGGGATCCAATATCTACCAACATTTGAATTACCAGTATGGTACCGACAGTAATTAGCCACGTTTATCCAATTAGCTCAGTGAAGCTCCTCCATCCAAGGCCTCCAATCGACAAACTGAGTTATCAAAGGCTTGTGACCATCCTAAGAATCTGTCCAATAATTTTTCCGTTGACCATTATGAATGATCCAAAATAATTTTTTCTTTATCAAATCCTCACCAGTATTAAGAACTGCTAAAATAGGAGAACCTTTGGTAGGAAGTTGATAGCGAACAACGTCTTTAGGAATTTTATTCTCAGTATATTTAGCATGGAGATTATTGGCACAAAGAGCATTGGGGTTATGCAACATCCTCCAATATAATTTAGCAGCTAAAGCTTTGTTGTTATTAATAGAAGACCGGAATCCTAACCCCCCTTCACTCTTAGGAAGACATAAAGCATCCCATTTCACCAAGGCCCATTTTCTTTTCTCCTTAGTACCACTCCAAAGTAAACAATGACTGATTTGATCCAATTCTCGAAGAATAGCCTTTGGGATATTCAAAACGAAAGAAACATAAATAGGAATAGCTTGAAGGACTGATTTTACCAAGGTGATTCTACCCCCGAAGAAAGCCACCTATTGGTCCACTTTCCAATTTTCTTCTTGACTTTGTCCAAAAACCAATTCCAATCTTTGTTTTTCTGCCTTTGAATATTTATGAGAATACCTAAATAAGTGATTGGAAGGGAGGTCTTCTTATATATTAATTTATCCAAGACCATGGATTCCTGACTAGCAGAGCAACAAAAGAAAATAACTTTAGATTTGTATTCATTGATCAATTGCCCAGTAGCCTTAGAAAAATAGATAATGATTTACTTAATATTAGAAGCTTCCTTAACTGTAGCTTTACCTAAAAGAGTAGATTCATCTACAAATTGAAGATGAGAGATAGATCTAGCTCCAAGAGCAATGGTAACTCCCTCAAGTGTTTTGTTTCCCCTATTTTTGGTTATAGTCCTACCCAAGCATTTAGCAAGAATGATGAATAAATAAGGGGATAGCGGGTCACCTTGCCTAATACCTCTGGAAGCTGGGAATGACTCAGAAGGCCTGCCATTGATAAGAACTAAGTAGGAAACCGAAGAGATACATCCCATAATCCAATCCATCCAATCCTTAGAGAAATCAAATTGCCTCAAAATTTTAATAAGGAAGTGCCAATCCACTTTTTCCAAAGCTTTGGATAAGTCTAACCGAATGAACATGGAAGGATATAATTGCATATCTGTGGAATGGATGGCTTCCTGAGCAAGAACTATCTCATATATTATTTGATGTCCTTCCACATAACCCCCTTGCTCTGGGGAAATAATCTTATGCAAAAGAGGCTTCAACCTTTCTGCCATTATTTTAGTAATGATTTTGAGAAGAACATTACATAAAGCAATAGGTCTAAAATATGAGATATGATCAACCTCTTGAGCTTTTGGAACAAGATTAATATAATTTTTATTGATGACCTTAAAAATTTATTTGGATTTTCTTGCTTCTTCCACCACCTCTAATAAATCAACATGAAGGATATCCCAGAACTCTTGGTATAACTCAATGGGAAAACCATCAAGACCTACGGTTTTCCATTTTTGCTTTTTAAAAACCACTTGTCGAAGCTCATTGATAGTAACAGGAGCAGTAAAAATAGAGTTCTCCTTGGAAGTGATAAGAGAAAGGATTGCTTGGAGAACATTTTTTTGTGAAGCTAAGTCAAGAGGAGTAGCAACAAAAATATTGGAAAAGTAATCAACAACAATAGAGTTCATGCCATCCCAAGTATAAACAACATCTCCAAAATTTTATTTTAAGGAAGAAATAAAGTTGTGAGATCTTCGATCTAGAAGATATTTGTGGAAGAAATTTGTGTTTCGATCTCCTTCTTTGAGCCATTGAATTCTAGATTTTTGCTTCCATAATATTTCTTCTCTTTTTTCCCATTCCTCTAACTGAGTTGTGAGTTTAATTTCATTTGCACTTCTCTTATCTGTGAGGCCATCTAAACAGATTTTCTTATTCAAATTTTCAATATGAGCAATAACTTCATGGTTTTTTTATGAACATCCCCAAACTCTTTCCAATTCCAAGTCTTGATTTTGGATTTAATATATTGCAGTCATTTGGAAAAATAGAACATCTTAGTCCCATGCCTAGGTTTACCTTCCTTCCACCATTGTTGCACATGAGGTCTGAAGGAAATGTCTCTAAGCCACATTAATTGAAAATTAAAAGGAGAGAAACTCACATTTGTTTTCCACATTTCAACCATGACTGGACAATGATATGAACCAACATTATTAAGAGTTTTCACTTTAGGAATGTGACCATGGATTAAGAAATTTTTAGAGATAAAAAACCTATCCAATCTCTCCATTATACAAGCAAAGCCTTGCCTTTTGTTAGACCAAGTCATAAGGTCATTATCTGGTTGGATATCCACAATATGGAGGTTTGCAATATATTCTCTCATGAGGTCAGTGCTTTTGTCCAAATTTCTATTTCCCCCATTTTCTCATCCATAGAGAGGATGGTATTGAAATCTCCTCCGATCAAGATCCAAGATTCAAGAAAATTAGAGATAATATGAGTAATATCCTTTCACTGTCTTCTTTTTTCCTCCAAATAAGTTGAAGCATAATCTGGTTGGAATGTCAACTTTGAATAGCTATAGCCAACAAACCCCAACTGCAAACCATATGGTGAATAACTACCTCTTTTGGGTCCCAAAGACAATAAATGCCACCAGAAGTCCCTTGGGAACTGAGGGAAACCACTTTTCTAGCTAGCCAAATTTTACTGGCAATTGAGTCCATATCCTCCATTGACATCTTTGTTTCTTCAAGGAAAACAAGATGTGGATGATTTATCTGAATCATTCTTCTAATTTCATTTTATTTTGAAAGACTCCCTTTGAGTCCTCTAATATTTCAAGTGATGATCTTCATTAATACCAGGGCTAAAAAATTTGGAAAGGGCATTAATCTTACCTTCCTCTACAAGCTTTTCACCTTCTTTTACCATATGATATTGATTGGTCTTACGACCTACATTTTGATTAGAATCCATATTCATTTTTTTTTTCCCTATTTCTTGACTTATTCCAATTGAATCTAAGATGGCTTCTAACCTTGAAGAATGCTCGTACACAACCAAAATTTTACTAGATGGTTCAACGGAGTCTATATTGGGACCTGCATTATTTGAAGTTTTGACATTTGAAAGTTTATTTTTCTTGTGTAAATTTTCTCCCTTTTTTTCTGTTGAAACCCTTTGATTTGTTGGTTTATCTCTGAGTTCTTCCCTTCATATTTAAATTGTGTTTCTAAGATTTTAGTTTCCATTATTTATTCTTCCTCACTTGGGACATCATTTGTGGAAAGGATTTCAAACATATTAGCAGATGAATTTGATTGATCCTTCATAACTAGTTTTTTCTGAGTGTTCTTCTTCTTAGGTATTTGGAAACCTGCTAAGTTTATATCTTCTTTCTTTTGATCAGGAATTTTATTTGGGCAAGCACTGGCCAAATGGCCATATTCATGGCAAATTCTACAACGAAAAGGAATGTTCTCATAGTCCACTACTTGCTCCCAAGTGTCTTCCCCAAATTGTAATGTGATATTTTTAGGTAGGGGTTTTTCAAAATCCATTAAAACACAAATTCGAGCATAAATAATATGTTCAAAATTTTGAGTACAATCAAAAGTCATTATAAAAGTTCCTAAAGACTTTCCAATTGAAGAAAAAATAGTAGGATTCCAAAATTCAAAAGGGAGGCCAAATATTCTAACCCACACGGGAGTTATAGAAGGTATATCTTCTTTGGATTTAAATTTAGTATGCCAGGGCTTCATGAAAAGCCCTGCGCTTCCAAAAAACCAAGGACCCCCTTGAAAAGTTTTCTATCTATCTTCATTATTAGCAAATAAAACAAGAAAATAACCATTTGGATAAATAGAGATTTGTAACTCACCTTTAGTTTTCCAATTTTTTGCAGCCCAGACTTTGAAAGCATATAGACTCGGACGAAAACCCACAAACCAAAAAATTAGTCATCTTTTTTCCAAATATTCAATGCCAGTCTGAATGTTACGCATATCAAGCTTAACATAGGAGTTCCATCAGCTGCTTTAAGACATCCTGAATCTGTTTTCTTGGGATCAATCTTAGGCATTCTTAGAGGTTTTTGGGAAGCCCTAAGATTGATATTAGCATTGGTCTGAGGCTGTCCACCATGAAGGGCATCCCTAAAATTCATTTTTGGGACTGAGTCTTCAAAATTCTTACCCTTGACAGGGGTTTTTACAGTAGAATTATTTTGTGGGTTCAACTTAGCACCAGATTCACTTGAGATATGAGCTAGTTTTTATCAACTAATTGAAACTTGTTTCGTGATCTCTTTAATCCTTGCCTTAGATGTCGTGGAAAGGTATGGTTTTAACTTTTCTTTTATGCAGCAAATTGGAAGCTATTGTCACTCAAGTTCATAGTATGATCTGTTGAAATATAAATTTCTAACCCATATTGGATCCCCTACAACATTTTTCGCTAAAATACTGACCATAAACCACAAAAATATTGGCCTCTAGGGCCCGAAGGCCCTAAAAACCAACCTCTAGAGCTGCTTGCACTCAACCCAAATGAAACCCTCGCATAACCACTTGCCAAATATCTCATTCACACATAGGGATTCTCTAGGATCTATGTTACTACAAATGATATGAAAATTGGTGGAGACATTATAGGGTTTTTCAGGCATCTACCCTCAAAATTTTAGCTCAATCCAAGTCCATATGAGTGAGATATGGCCGAAAAAAGTTTGACAGTTTGGGCAATCTTGTGAAAAATGTCCCTTCGTGATTCAATCATTGTATTATACTTATAACTTGAATATTTACATAAATATAATATTTCCTTCAAGATAACCAAGGTAAACAAAATAACAAGGATTGTAGTCAAAATGAACCACATGATGAGATATTTTAATTGTCCATCATTTTTACTAATGTTGAATAAGTTGCATGTCCCTATGCAACAATAACTATACTATTAACTTGAACTATTTATCCTCATCTAAAAAATTTTATTGCATTGATTTATCCTCATGTGGTATTGATCCTTCAAGTCATAAGCTATGGGGTAAGTGTTCTCATCTTCATCATTATAATATTTGTTTCTCTATATATATTTTTATCTCTATGATATTTTTGTTTGGAAAAAAGAAAAAAACTTGGTGTTATCCTTGAGTAGGGTCTAGATTATGAGGGGTTTGAATCTAAACATAATTTAGTAAATTCCATAATACTTAGCCATATCAACATAGATATTAGCCCTATTGAGTGCCTCTTTGAAAATGAGAAAGAAATGATAGTTCTAGCACTACAAGCCTCCCATTTAGTACTACAAGCTTGATATCAAAATCTACTTCCACCTTTGAAAAATTCTTAAACTCTTGAATATATTTTTCTATAATCCTCTCATCAATGTTCTATAGGCAGGATGATCTACAATACATTCTTTTGTTCTTATAATTTCTCTAACATTTTCATGTTTAGGGTAGACCGTCAACAACTTCTTAAATCTAATCTCTTAGTATTTACTTACACCCTTCTACTACCATGATATTTCATTATGAATAGCAAAGAAAAAGGCATATATAAAAATGTTACTCACTAAAAAATTAGGGTCCTTTTTTATCCGCTTAGGTAAGACAAAATTATATAGGTAAAATTCATAACAAAGTTTTTTCTTTTTTTGGAGAGGAAGAGATAAATTTGATCCATTTCTCTTGATATTCCAATGTCTAGGAACTTCCACTTGGCTATATACTCCAACTACATTTGTAGCTATTTTTACTCTGGATATAAATTGTGAATTTCTTGCGCAAGTTGTCTACAAAGAGAAGGATTTATGAGAAGTTTTGTACTTCATTTTTTCTTCTACTAGTTTGGCCCCAATAATCATCAACCTTTCCAATTTTCCTAGTTGATCCTTAAGGATGACCACTTCCTTCTCATGTCTTGGAAATGGAATGAATTCATAATCATATGATTTCACCACTTTCCTCCATTTATCCACTTCTCCTTAGGCCACTATAAATAGTAGGAATAGATTTTCTACTTGATTTTCCTTGGCTTTCCAATTAGTATCTTTGGCTCAAACTTGAGCTAAATCCTTCTATAATATGTGAATTTAATCTATAGCTTATAAAATAAGATTCAAACCATCTACACTTTCTTCCTTTTCGTATGGATTTACATTTGCAAGAGGATCTTATGTCCATTCAAGATCCCCTATTGCTTTATAGGCATTATTTATTTTCTAAAATTGTTCTATCACATTTGTGAGATGTTTCCTTGATCATATAGTAAGTTCTATTAATTCTTCAAAGATATATACCTATTTTTGAACATCCATTGTCTCTTACTCTATATCTATAAGGGGTTTTTATATCTCCATGATCATCTCCTTTGTTTTTGTAAGAAATTTGGTTACCTATTTTGTTTTCATAGGAATTTCTTCTGGTTCTTCCTTTATTTATCCTATAAAAACTTTCTCTATTTCCATAAGAAGCTCCTTTTGTTCTTTTAGAATCTTCATTACCTTTTTTTAAATAAATTTTCTCCTTAGGGTTATTGAATACCTTTGACGATGGCTCATTGAGATCCAAAAATTCTATAATAGGAATTTTCTTCTTAGGAATCTACATGGTAATTAGATAAATATTGCTTGTAGTAAATTTTGTGTTGAATGAACTTAAAATAAAACATTTACATTAAAAATAAAAAATGTATATGTATTGTGTTGGATTATATTACATTATTTGGTACATTCTAATGTACCCCATGGTACCTTCATGGTACAAATTGTAAATATTAAATTAGAGTTGAGTCATAGTTTAGAGTGTGAGTATTATTTCCTCTTTTATGTAAGTATGAATGTGCAGGATATGCACAAGTGACATGTGAGTGTGTGTGCAAATGTAAGTTGAGTATATGTGCATATGTTTCTTAGATTAGAGTGGGCAAAGTGAAGGTCAAGAGTCATGTGTTCATCAAGTATGCAAGCATCAAGTAGAGTAGCCAAGAGCCATGAGACTTGGTATATGGAAAGGAATAGTCAAGTTTTCAAAGAGTCATTATACTATGGCTATATAGTACTCCATAGAGATGTATCCAAAGTATCCAATTATCAATATCATATTTACAGATAAGGACAAGTTCTTATCATATTTGTAAGATAAAGAGGAGTAATAAATATTGTATATATTTTGAGCAATTAATATTATAAATTTTGCTACATGATTTGTACATGTATGATTCAGGATATTTACATTCATATTGTTGTTTATATTTTTTTTATTAGGTACAAGAAGGGGTTTTTAAAGGGTACTTGAACCTTACACAAAGCAATAAAGGATTCCAAATAGAAACTATAGACACCAAAATCTAGCCACTTGTCATCCATTCATGTCTCCAATCATAAGCCACCCATTATATATATATTTAATATATATTTAAATATTAATATTTTATATATTATATTATATATATTTAATAAATATATACGTATTTATATAAAAAAAAATGGTTAGTTAATAATTAAAAATGGGTTTTTATCAAGGATCCTCAAACCTAATTACAAAAATTCAAAAGACTAAATGCAAGTCCCCAAGACCAAAGAAAAATAACCCCAAAAACCAAAGGAAAGACAAAAGCCTTTCATGACAGGTTAAGGATAACCTTACAGAAAGGCTAGAGGATAGCCTTAAAGGACAATTTTTTTTTTTTTTGAAACATTGCATTGAAGACAGGGATATCACCATCCTACCTAGAAAAGCCCAAAAATACACGAGCAAAATTACAAACTAATGACACGAAGAAAGGAGAAGAGGGACAGAGCCATCCCACCAAAACAGAAGCAAGACTGACCTACTAGGAAAATATGACAAATAATACATATTTATATAAATTAATCCTAGTCCTTTGTCACAATTTAATCTTAGCCATTCATCCATCTTAATCCATACCACTTACCTAGATTTAATCTCCACCCTTCCTCACGTTTTAATCTTGGTCGCTCATTTTTTATCATCAAAACCCTAACATGTTCAAGGGAAGATTATAAAAGAGGATTCATTTTGATGAATCAAACCCTAAGCTCTCCCTTAATCCAAGGTCCTTGATTTTTCTAAACTTGAATTTTGTTGATGAACATTCACAAATAATTCTCAGAAGGTCTAAACCTACAATCTACCCTAGCCATATCACTATTACTCTTGCCCTCCATCATCTCCCTCACATTGTTTACATCCATTGCCACATAGCTCGCACAGTACCAGATCTGGTTCTATGACACCTTCCTTAGCTCCTAAACACCTTCTAGTTTTGTGACACCTTCCTCAATCCCCGAATGCCTTATTGCATCTACTATCATTACAGAATGCCCTGGTTCATCTACCGCCATCATAGAATGTGTTGGTGCATCTACTGCCAGTTACAGGAATGTACACATGTGTTGCCAACAATTCCAAAGGGGGAGATTGTTGAGCAAGGTGTTGCAAGAGTTTTGTCATTGTTGTCAACTCAGGTAGTTAGATCTAATAATGCAGTGGACAGGCAGTTTAGAAGTCATTCAATGCAAGCTGATAGATTTTAGGGTTTGTAATTGACCACATTTAGGGTTTGCAGTCGACCATGTTTAGGGTTTGCAACCGACCAAGATTAGGGTTTGCATATGCATAATCAATCGACTACTATTAGGGTTTTCATCTCAAAATCTCAAGTATATAAGCGGGGCTGTTTGGAGATTTAGACATCCATCGAGGATCCATCGGGTGAATGTTGAAGTGCGAGATGCAATCGTAAAAGCGTAGATAGCATAGAATCGGCGAGATGATAGTGAAGTGCATAATGTGAGCTAGTTGTGTCGAGTTGTTCGAAGTGCGATTGTGAATGCGCACAGAGAGAAAAGTGTGGAATGACACAGAGTGTGCAAAGCATGTGAGCAAAGAAAGCAGAATGTGCAGAGAGCACAAAGGGCAAAGTTGATTGCAAATTTTGGCTGTAGCAGTGTAGCAGATTATGTGAAGAGATTGCACAAGAAAGAGCAGAGTGTGTAGAGATTGCAAAGGTGAAGTAGATCAGTTAGAGTCTTGCAATAATAAAGGTATTTGTCAAACATTTTCATTCAAAATTGAAGTCCAATTGGTGCTGGAAAATTAGGGGTTGGTGCTCCTTTCTGTTGGTGCAGATAAATAAGGGGTTGGTGCTCCTTCCAGTTGGTGCTGGTAAACAAATTGTAAAGTTGGTGCTTTGCAAGAGGCTAGATTTGGATGGTAGTCCAAGCAGCCATTATTTTTGAGGAGTACCCATTTTGGTGAACCTTGTTAAAAATATATGTTGTGTGATGTTCTCTTGCTGTACTTATTATATTTTTTTATAAGTTTTAATTGTTGTGGTTTTTAGAGCTGTTAATTCATGTTTTGGAATGCCACACTGATTCACCCCCCCTCTCAATGCCATACTAAGTACAACAATTGGTATCAGAGCCAAGTTCCCTTTAAAGGCTAAATCAGCTAGGGTTGATCTTGGATTAATACTCTAATGGCAAAGAAAGGCAAGAATGGAACCATGAGACACAAGAAGAAAAGATCACACAGGGTCATAAAAGAAAATAAAGATAAATTCATTATTGTTGTAGATTCAAGAGATGAATCAAACAATGGAGAAAAGGCCAAGAGTCAACTCGATCATAATGCAGGTTCTCAAGGTTCAGAATGTTTTGATCAACTTCGGCATAATGAACGTCAGTGTTATGGGTTTAGTAGCAATGAAGATGAAGAAGAAATAGAATCAGAACAGGAATGTAATAAAGAAGAAATGAATGCAGAAGCAAATTAGAATGAAGATCAAATTACAGCTCCAAGTAAGAAGAATAGAACCTCCTTCAAAAGGACATCTCAGCCAGTTTCAGTTTCTGTGGTAGAGGAAATTGAACCAGAAAATGCAGAAGGGGTGAACACTATAGCAGATAATAAAAACCTCAATGCTAAAGTAGACTGGGAAGGTGATTTGATCTCTGCTCTTGAAGAGTTGAGTATAGAAAAGAAAAAGAACAAAAGACTATCCAAGAAATTGGAAGAATATGGGGATGAGATTGAAAATCTATTCTTACAATTCC
Organism: Wollemia nobilis; assembly: GCA_028583015.1. NCBI lineage: Eukaryota > Viridiplantae > Streptophyta > Pinopsida > Araucariales > Araucariaceae > Wollemia > Wollemia nobilis. Next base: position 8,545,407 of record JAQPPZ010016334.1, on the reverse strand, counting down.
AACAGGCCAAGAAAATAGAAGAAGACTTGAAGTCACAGCTGAATGATAAAGTCAATGTGTGTAACAAACATGAAGAGGATTCTAACAAAGTAGTTAGTAATCTAAAGCTACAAGTAGAAGAGTCTAAAATGATTGAGGAAACTCTCAGGTCGCAGATCAATGAGAAAGAGATTATTTGCCGCAAACAAGAAGAAGAGATTGTTTCATTGAAGAAACAACTAGAAGAGGCCAATACAAATCTTAAATTCGAGAAGAGCACATAATTGCTATATAAAATGATAAGTCATCATAGAAGCTCCACGATTAAGCATGGTCTTGGATATGAAGCTGAACAACCTGTATCTTCCAATTCTGCAAAGAAGAAGAAGTTCACTGTTGAAGGGTCCGAGCAAGAAAAGGTTAAAGTTGTATCTTCAAAAGAAAGAAAATATCAAAGGAGATTTACAGCAAAGCAGCCACAACAAAAGAGGTTCTACCACTCTCACTTTTTTCATACTAACACTTTTAATAGCTATTGTTTCAGATGTAACAAGTATGGTCACAAGGCAACTTATTATGGATTAAATAATAAATCAAAGAGTTATGCTGGTCGAAATACGTCTACATATCTGAGTGAACACTTTGTACAATGTTTTCAATGCAATGGTCATGGGCACATAGCAAGGTTTTGTCCAAGCGCTTATGTATCAAATCTAAGGCAAAACAATAGATTTCATAAGACACAAAGAACACAACACAGACAGAAAATAAATCAGGTTCATAGAAGAAAGGAAAATAATCATTCATCATGTATGCATAAGAGATAACCACACCAGAGAGATATTCAAGTTCATGCAATGATGCAAAATAGAGATGCAGGTGAAAAATCCAATCCCGAGGTCAAGAAAGTCTAGAGAAAGAAAGAAGAGAGGAAATCGTGTCTCCTTAAACTAAAGGAGACTGCTCTTCTACTGCACTAAGAAACTCCAGGTAACACATCCTCAGGGGGAGCATTTTGAAAAAGGTTTTATTTTAATGCTTCTGTATATTTGTCTGGGTATCTGAGGATGAAAGACCAGTAGTTGGGCTTTTGTGGTATAATTGTCAAGTGTGTTGGCTGTTCATTTAGTTGTGTGTGGAAGTGCCATGAAGGGTAGTGTTTGCATTGAGAATCTTCACCATTGGTAGTATTGCTTATGTCATTGTTGTTTTGTTGATGGTTCTTACTACCACTGATTATAGCTATGGATTATAACAGTTCAGATTGTTTTTGTTTATTGAAAGAATGCTTGCCCCAGCTGCATATTTGTGTTTCAATAATAGCAGCATGTTTTTGTTCGATGCTTGATGTGAATATTGTCAGATCTTTCATTACACCTTGGTGAATATATTTAATTCATAGACAGTTTTGTTTTAACTTTTAATATAATGCCAATTCAAGGATAAGAAGTTTGAGGCTGAGTAAGGTGCACTACGGTTGGCCATAAAGTGTTTGACAAAATGTCTTCTTTCGACATGCATAGTTGAAAGTAAGAGTTGGCAGTAAAATTGCAGTGCTGGACAAAAATTGGTACAGATGTGAGTCACTTGTCAATTCTGTTGATAGAAGTGAAATTAGCATGTTGAATGGGAAGATTGAAGAAAAATATTATAATGTGCAGCCAGATGATTTCTATCCTGGTGATGAATGTTTGAGGTGCTTTTATAAATAATTGAGGTAGTCTGCTGGATTCTCACTACAGATAAAAACAAACAGCTATCAGTAGGTTCAAGTCTGTTGAGAATATTCAAGATGTATATGTAGATGATGTTTGCATTACAGAGCAAAAAGTTGGATAGTTAAACGATCAGTGTATGCTTTCACTAAAATCAGTGGACAAGTTTTAGATTGCAGAGCAACAGAGGGTTGAGGCTCAGAAGACAGTGTGAATTGAAGTGGCCACATATTCCCAAGAATAGTCTAAAATTTGACTAGCCATTGGGATCAAATTCTCAGGGGGGGGCATTTGTGCATTTGTTCATCTTATTGATCATATCCATGATTTTTGCTAACTATTTCAATGTGGTTATGAGAATGGTATGTATGGACTCAGGGGGAGTCTGCAGTAGACCTTTGGTATTATTGACAAAGGGGGAGAAGAGTTACAAGAATGTACACAGGTGTTGCCAACAATTCCAAAGGGGGAGATTGTTGAGCAAGGTGTTGCAAGATTTTTGTCATTGTTGTCAACTCAGGCAGTTAGATCTAATAATGCAGTGGATATGCAGTTCATAAGTCATTCAATGCAGGCTGACAGATTTTAGGGTTTGCAATTGACCACATTTAGGGTTTGTAGCCGACCATGTTTAGGGTTTGTAGCCGACCAAGATTAGGGTTTGCATTTGCATAATCAATCGACTACTATTAGGGTTTTCATATCAAAATATCAAGTATATAAGTGAGGCTATTTGGAGATTTAGGCATCCATCGGGTATCCATCAGGTGAATGTTGAAGTGCAAGATGCGGTCGTAAAAGCGTAGATAGCGTAGAATCGGCGAGATGATAGTGAAGTGCATAATGTGAGCTAGTTGTGTCGAGTTGTTTGAAGTGCGATTGTGAATGCACACAGAGAGCAAAGTGTGGAATGACACAGAGTGTGCGAAGCATGTGAGAAGAGAAAGCAGAATGTGCAGAGAGCACAAAGGGCAAAGTTGATTGCAAAGTTTGGCTGTAGCAATGCAATAGATTGTGTGAAGAGATTGCGCAAGAAAGAGCAGAGTGTGCAGAGATTGCAAAGGTGAAGTAGATCAGTTAGAGTCTTGCAATAAAAAATGTATTTGTCAAACATTTTCATTCAAAATTGAAGTCTAGTTGGTGCTGGCAAATTAGGGGTTGGTGCTCCTTTCTATTGGTGCAGATAAATAAGGGGTTGGTGCTCCTTCCAATTGGTGCTAGTAAACAAATTGTAAAGTTGGTGCTTTGCAAGAGGCTGGATTTGGATGGTAGTCCAAGCAACCATTATTTTTGAGGAGTAGCCATTTTGGTGAACCTCGTTAAAAATCTATGTTGTGTGATGTTCTCTTGCTATACTTATTATATTTTTTTATAAGTTTTAATTGCTGTGATTTTTAGAGCTATTAATTCATGTTTTGGAATGCCACACTGATTCACCCCCCCTCTCAGTGCCATACTAAGTACAACAATTGGTATCAGAGCCAAGTTACCTGAATAGGCTTAAACAGCTAAGGTGATCTTGGAAGTTACACAATGGCAAGTGGTGAAGGTTTCTCCTCGAACAAAGCACCATTGTTTGATGGGACTAACTATGCGTTTTGGAAAATTAGAATGCAGACATATCTTAGTGCTTTGGGTTTTGACATCTGGGGTGCAGTAGTTAATGGTTACAAAGCTCCCGCAATCGCTCCAACAGACACTGTTGGTAAAAAGGCATTTGAATATGATTCAAAAGCAAAAAATGCCATCATGTGTGGACTAGTGGACAGTGAGCTATTCAAGGTCATAAATTGTGAATCAGCAAAAGATATATGGGATAAACTAGAGAACATCCATGAAGGAGATGATAGGATCAAGGAGGCCAAGCTTCAAGCACATTGAGCTCAATACGAATCTTTAAAGATGGACAATGATGAGAACATAGAGACCTTCATGCAAAGAGTCAATGGGATCACCAATTCAATCAGAGGTCTCGGCGAAGAATTAACCGATGCTGCTATCATGAAAAAGGTATTAAGATCGCTCCCTCCTAGATTTGATTCTAAAGTCTCTGCCATAGAAGAAGCCAAAGATCTAAATAGTTTTAGTATGGATGAGATGCATGGTTCTTTGACTGCTTTTGAAATGAGAATAGGAAGGTATAATCCCACAGACAGAGAAGTAGCTTTCAAAGCCCTAAAAGGCAAAAGCACAAAACAAGAGTCTGAAGAAGAGGATGCTTAAGATGAAATGGAAGCAAATTTTGTTAGAAAGCTAAGAAAAGGAAAATGAAAATACAAAGGAAAGCTACCTTTTAAATGTTTCAATTGTGGAGGCATTGTACACTTTGCTATCAAATGTCCTCTCAATGACAAGAACAAAGGTGAAGAAACTCAGCATCAAGAAAGAAGTGAATGGAGGAAGAAAACAAACTACAGAAAAGGCAATTTCAAAAAGAAAATCTTTATCTCCCAAAATGTAGAATCTTCAGAGGACATTTCTAGTGAAGACTCTGAAGAAGGAGCAGGTGAGGCTCTCTTTATGGCGTTTGAAGTAGAAGAATCAGAAGAGGCGGAAAACACACAAAAGAGAGAAGGAATGAACTCTGAAGTATCTATTGAAATAGGTGAGGCTAAAGTTGATTTAGAAGGTGATCTGGTTTTTGCTCTTATGGAATGGAAATCTGAGAAAAGAAAGAATAAAAAATTGTTAAGGAAGCTTGAGGATGCAAATGACATTATAGCTAGTCTAAAAACACAGACAGACGAGTACAAGAAAATGTCTGAAGATCTTGAAATACAGGTAACCATGAAGATAGATTACTGTTGCAAATTGGATGAATGAAAATGTTTGACAAATACCTTTGTTATTGCAAGACTCTAACTGATCTACTTCACCTTTGCAATCTCTGCACACTCTGCTCTTTCTTGCGCAATCTCTTCACACAATCCGCTGCACTGCTACAGCCAAACTTTGCAATCAAATTTGCCCTTTGCTGGTTTCTGCTCTTATGGAATGGAAATATGATAAAAGAAAGAATAAAAAATTGTTAAGGAAGCTTGAGGATGCAAATGACATTATAGCTAGTCTAAAAACATAGACAGAGGAGTACAAAAAAATGTCCGAAGATCTTGAAGTACAGGTAACCATGAAGATAGATTACTGTTGCAAATTGGATGAATGAAAATGTTTGCCAAATACCTTTGTTATTGCAAGACTCTAACTGATCTACTTCACCAAAAAAGGCAGAAGGGGTGAACACTGAAGTATCTATTGAAATAGGTGAGGCTGAAGTTGATTTAGAAGGTGAGCTGGTTTCTGCTCTTATGGAATGGAAATCTGAGAAAAGAAAGAATAAAAAATTGTTAAGGAAGCTTGAGGATGCAAATGACATTATAGCTAGTCTAAAAACATAGATAGAGGAGTAGAAGAAAATGTCTGAAGATCTTGAAGTATAGGTAACCATGAAGATAGATTACTATTGCAAATTGGATGAATGAAAATGTTTGACAAATACCTTTGTTATTGCAAGACTCTAACTGATCTACTTCACCTTTGCAATCTCTACACACTCTACTCTTTCTTGCGCAATCTCTTCACACAATCTGCTGCACTTCTACAGCCAAACTTTGCAATCAACTTTGCCCTTTGCGCTTTCTGCACATTCTACTTTATTTGCTCACATGCTTCACACACTCTATGTCGTTCCACACATTGCTCTCTATGTGCATTCACAATCGCACTTCGAACAACTCGACACAACTAGCTCACATTATGCACTTCACTATCATCTCGCCGATTCTATGCTATCTGCGCTTTTACGGCTGCATCTCACACTTCAACATTCACCTGATGGATCCCCGATGGATGCCTAAATCTCCAAATAGCCTCGCTTATATACTTGATATTTTGAGATGAAAACCCTAATAGTAGTCTGCTGATTATGCAAATGCAAACCCTAATCTTGGTTGGCTACAAACCCTAAACATGGTCGGCTACAAACCCTAAATGTGGTCAATTGCAAACCCTAAAATCTGTTAGCCTGCATTGAATGACTTCTAAACTGCCTGTCCACTACATTATTATATCTAACTGTATGAGTTGACAACAATGACAAAAATATTGCAACACCTTGCTCAACACCTCAATCCCCGAATGCCTTATTGCATCTACTATCATTACAGAATGCCCTGGTGCATCTACCACCATCATAGAATGTGTTGGTGCATCTACTGCCATCAAATAACACATCTAGGCATTTTCTATAGCATATCTACACTCCTACAACTCTCGTGTACCGTTTGGGCATCCTCACGACCATAACTGATTGAAGTAGAAGAAAAAAACTCAAAGTGACAAGGTAAATGATATTCTATGCATTTATTTTACATTCTTATGCTCTATTTATAGTTTCATTTTGTAGAATCTAGGGTTTAGTAATTTTTATTCTTTTGGGGGTCTCACGTACTGGAGCCCTTGTAGGTATTACTGACTCTTTGTGTTATTTAATATTTGTAGGTATAAGGATCATATTTTTGGAAGTTTTTGAAGCTAGAGTGTCCCTTTTAGGATACACAATCCCACCCGCAACCTTGTTTGGATCGAAGACAAGCGTAAATACACCAACTATTATTTTGAACTAGGGTTTTAGAGAACCCTAGTAACTATAAATTTGTATCATAAAGGTATTGTAAATCCTCACATTGAAGTACATTTATTGTATCATTTTGATATCTGTTCGCATTTATAAAAGTTTATCTATCTTGTGCAATCTTGTGTTATTTTTGTGATTTTGAGTATTTTATCTTATGTATTGGTGTTGCTTATTTTTTATTTACAAAATGGTGATCACGGTGGGACCCCAAAAAGGTTCTCTATGTTAATTTACTTGATCACTAATTCTATTTCCATTTTGCAGGTTCCAAAAATTTGATCATGAAATTTTTGGAAAACTAGGGTTTTTGGAGATTGCAAAAGTTGATCATAGGTTGTGCAAACACCCTACAGTGCTTAAGGGATGCCCTGGTGCATTAATGAGACACCCTGGTGCATTAATGAGACACCCTAGTGCATTTTAGTGGCTCTTAGGTGTGTTTTATAGAGTAGGGAAGGAATACATATGCTTCCTGGTAAGCCTGCTTCAAACCCTAACCCATTTTTACTTTATTTATATTGCTTTTTATAGTAAAATTGACAAAAGGAAAATTATTTAGTTTATATTAAAAGCAATTACATTTTTTTGCATTTTAGGCATTTACATTCATCCTACACATTGCATCTAGAGTATAATTGCATTCATGAATTCATTATAGATCATATTTATTTTAGATTTTTATTGTTGTCTGATGTATTCATTCATTATTTTTGCATATTGTTTTCATGTGAAATTACAAAAGCATAAAATAGTTGCACAATAGGGTTAAAATTTTCCATTTTTACTTGTATAAGTTGGAACAAAATCATAATACATAAATATACTCCCACATTTGGTGATTAAAGGTGGAAGAATTAGGTGAACCCTCCACTATTGGAATCATGTGATGATTCAAAGTGGGACTTAAGAAGTGTACCCTATGTTATTTTGAGGAACTTGGTATTATTGTTTTTGGCTTCTGATTTAGACTTGTGAAATGGGCTATTTTTAACATTATATGAACACAATAGATAACATAGACATTAAAATGAATTACACATATTGCACGCATCCAAATAAACAACAATGAGTTGGATTTCATCACCAACCATTATTAGAGATTTTGTGATGATAGGCTTCATCTCCATCTATCAATATCTACCCTTAACAACCATAGATACCCATGACCAAACTTTTTGGATTTCATCACCAAGAAGAATCTCATTTGCTAGCCAGCCATAGATTTTACCTTGTATAATTTATATTAGCACATTCATGATACATAAAACTCAAAAAAACAATATATATATATATATAAGAGAGGAAAAAAAAAGGTAAGAAAAATATTTTCTAGAAACATAGGATTGAATTGCTTGTTTAACTTTGTAAAAAAAACATTTGCATTTATTTCCTACATATTTCACATTTGATTCAATAGCTTATGGTTTTAACGTGAAATCAAACAAAAATATTGAGTCAAAATTCCATCAACCAAGTCACTTCATCCATGGAGTGTTCAACATCTTTCACTACCACTTTTGTGGTTAACCCCATTAGTGTGATATAGACAAGTTTTTTATATTTATCTGTGGGTCCCTCACACATTGTGCATACTTCAAATTTTTATGTTTTGCATAAATCCATCTATACATCCATTCAAAAAATAGAACCATCATCCCCCACCAACCATAACATAACCTAGATAGACATGTCTAAAGTGGAAACTTTTCAAAGATCCACTAACTATGTTCTATAACAATTCCATAGTCCATCTATGCATGATCATTCTTTTCAGTAGGAACTTACCCATTCCCAACATTATAGCTTTACCAAGGTGTACACCAACCCTCTTTTTGAGGCATCATGTGCACCTTATCAGTATTGGTACATTTCACAATAGTCATGTGCTCCAAGAACTTCCATTCCACCTTCATACACCACCACCTATAGGAATCCTTTGTATGAATCACATATCAATATTGCTTCACAAATTCCAGCCTCCACCCCATCCAATGTTTCTCATCCAGTTGTAATTCCCATTGCAACTTATCATTTTCCTACCTTGTCCATTACCTCCACATCTACACCATATAATTTAGAGGTGGCCATACAAAAAGTATGGAAACATCTCAATAAATTGCTTATGGCTCAACAAGGTGCTAAATCTTGTTTCCAATAGTAAGTATAGGCAATAAATTTTAAATCCTAGTCTATTTCCACCCAAACCACAATTTTCACTCCAAATCCATCATGGGTACCACAATATTCTATGGTTTCCATTCCGAAACTGCCATTAACTCACACTCATGCCATTACCACAAATAATCAAATTCATAGTCCTCACACATCATCTCCTTTTCAACATTCACAATAATTTCTTCATCAACCTCAATATCACAAAATTCAATTCACTCCACCAAATAATAACCATCTCATCACTCCCCAACATCTCACCACTCCACCTTCATAAAATCACTAAGTAATTCATGGCTTCCACATACCTGGTAAGACCCTAGAATTCAAGCCATGCAATAGAAAATTTATAGCTTGATGCAACATACTCCTAGTATGATGAACCATAAGCCAAATCTAAGATAGTTGATCAATGAACCAATTTTTTTTTTGGTACCATCACCACCATATCCAATAGATTTTATAGTATGAAATTTTGAAAAATTCAAAGGGACTAAGGACCCTAGAGAGCATGTGAGTACATTCATTCACTATTGTTTTAGAATCCAACATCATGATGCTCTAATTATTTGAATTTTTCCTCAGATATTAGGGGGATATGTTGTAGAGTGGTACAACTGTTTACATCATCATTTTTGAATAGTTGGTTGACCAATTTCTTGAAAGTTTTTCCCTCAATGTTATAAATAAAGTATAATTGTATGACTTATATGGCTTAAAAAATTTGACGATGAGTCAATCTATGATATTGGTAATCATTTGAGGGCTATTATCACAAAAATACCATTCACCCTACCAATGGAATAACTAACCCGACTATTTACCAAGATTTTCTTAAAACATATCTCTTATTTATTACAATTGCAACAATACAAATCATTTGAGTAAGCTCTTGCCTAGGTTAGCATCATTGAGGAGATCAAAATATAAGAAGGTGTGCTTAAGCCCAAAAAGAAAGAATGTTAGAATAAGGGCCAATACTAAAGTAATTATTTTGGTCAATCTAAACCAAATCATGTGAATCAAGCCAATCAAGTCAATCAAGTGGTCATGAGATAGTCGGTAATGGCTCAACAACAACCTATGCAACAACAATTGTAGCAAATCACATATCATGTGGTTCCTTCACAATCACAATCAGTCCAAAATATAGTACCAACTATGTAAAATCACCCACATCAACAATATATTTGACAAAACCATCAATACACCCCCTTAGTCGAATCATATACCTCCATATTTCATAGGTTGACATAAACCAAATTGCCTTACCTGAGGTTAAACTAAATGACCATACCAAGAATAGTAAAAACTATAGGGAACATTTGTTTTACCCTTATCATAGGTATAATGGGCATGATATAAATAGTTGCTACAACTTCAAAGACATAGTGCAAGATCTTATTGAATTAGGGGCCATCAAGCTTGATACTCCCTTAGCTCAACAAAATAAAAAATTTGGTATTTATCAAACACAACTTTTCCATCATGTGGAGATACAACTAACAATAGGAGGTTCTAACACCAAGACCTCTCCTAATAAAGTCAATAATTTTCAATAGTACCAAGGTTTTGTGGGTGCTATCCATGTACTTACCCAAGGTCAAAAACACACTAAAAATCAACAAAATGTATAGTAGCAACACGTTCAATCTCCCATAGCATCACATGCAAGGGTGTCTCAACCTACCACATCATCATCACCCATTCAATTTTCCACCAATCCTTCCCAACCCATTCATATTCAAAGTCATCCATCTCCACCCATTCATCCTCCCAATCATCCATCAAGGCCAATCATCTCTTTGAGTAGTTATCTGACCACTAGCCTTAAAATAGCTTCAACTAAACTTTCTATTTATGAGCTTATACAAAAATATCCCCCACATAATGAGGCATTAATGGATATTTTAAAATCCATTGAACTTCAATCTCAATATGCTAATGCCTTTAGCAATTTTATGGGGAGCATCCGAACATGTATGGAGCCTTCCATTACATTCTATGATTTTGAAATTAAACCAATATTATCGGAATAGGTGGACCCTCCATTGCACATTATGGAATAAATTTATAGGAATCCATTCAAACGAGTTTTTATTGATATAGGCTCCTCTATCAACATCATCACCACATCAGTCCTCCAACATCTTAAGCTTCTACCATTCCACATCACCAAATCCACTTTCACCTTGAAAGTATTTCATGATGCTCTCTTCTCCACAGTTGGCACTATTGTTTTATCCATCAAAGTGGGGGTAAAAATGTTGCATACCATGTTTCACATCTTGGAAGGGTCCATGGTACAATGTAATCCTTGGATGTCCTTGGATGAGGTAAATGAGATGTGTTCCTTCTATACTTTATCAATGCTTGAAATATGTACATGAGGGACAAGTACATTGCATACCAACGAACATTGAACCATTTAAGTATTGCAATTTTATTTCAAATCCTTATGAATCCATGCTTCCATACACCCATATTTTCCTTACACCATCAACCACACAATCCACCTTTTCATCAAAATATCCTATTCCTTAATATCTCCCCATCACCACTTCACATCAAGCCTTCACTTTCATACCACCATCTCCATCACCTTTGACTACATGCACATGCTGTCAAACCCAATTCACATCAACCACATTGTCAACATATGCATCTTCCACCATCATTCCTTCCACATAATCACCCATCCAACAACCACCTTAGCCAAATCCACCTCCATCCACGTCAACCGACATCTCACAAGTTGCATTAATAGATTGTGATATGCCATTCTAGTCCAAATATTTATCATTTTTGAAACCATCAGCCAACTATGATATTTCCACATCCAAATCCACTTTGTCCACATCCACATCATCACAAGTTGCAATCCACCTCACCAATCTTGATATTGGTGAATACATGGTCTAAGACATCATCGTCACACCACTTAGCATCTAAACTGCTAAGGATTATGGTCATCCATGTGACATACCCTTATCTATAGGAGCGGTTTACAACATGGGTTCAATGCCCAATAACATTAATTTTGTGTATGGGGGGATTGATTCATCATCCAATCTATATTTTCTAGATGAACCCAAGAAACCAAATCCTACCAATATACATCACATATCAGGTTTTCCATCCTGATATTTTCATATTGTTAATTGGTAAGGGCATGGCCTAGGATGACATGAATAGGGAATGCATGAGATTATTCATGTTTCATATCAAGAAGATCATGATCATTCAGGTTTAGGCTATCATACACTTTCTTCCACTTCTTCTTTTGAACAAGCTTTTCAAAGTTTACATTTGAATTTAGAAGAAGATATCCATCAAATTGATGAATCTGAAAATAAAATTTATGAATAATATGATGTTATATCAATAGCTTCTGATTAATCTTATGAGGAATCAGAACCCATAATTCCATTCACCAAACAAGATGAGTATTACCTTAGAATATTCCACATTCATCAGCCCATATTTTGCTTGCTTCTTCTACAAGAGCAAGCCGAACCAACCGATGAACCACCACCTCCACTTTAGAGATCCATCTCACTGACCAAACTTGTAACATATGTACATAATTCATAAAAAAAAAAAATCAAAAAAAAAATTCAAAAAAATCTAAAATAAAAAAAAAAATCATTTCATTGCATAAACATGGCTTTTTACAAATTGCATTTATTTGTGTTTCTCGATGTTGTTCAGGTTACCACAGCTCTAGCATTGGTTCTAGAAGACAAGATCCTTACATCATCCACCTTGCCAAACACAATTTTCCCCTTTAAGTTAACATGAACCATGTTGATTTATTCACCCCGCTCTGTAATCCATATGATTTAGTGAAGCCAATTCCAATTGACATGAGCATCATTGACATGGACTATATTTCCTCACCACCTTCCTTTTCTGAATTTGTCCATTTCAAGGAATTGTTAATGGCTTCAACCAACTACATTTCTCCATCACCTCCACATTTACCTTAACCTTCACCTTTCGATCCTAAGGTTTTCTAGGTAGACATAGAATAGGTTGAGTCTGAATAGTTTGATAATGTCATAGATGAAACTCATTTGAGCCCAATGCCACATCAACTTGAGGAATTTTCTCACATGTCCATTAAAGATACCATCAATGTGAACCTTAGTTCAGATGTAGACAATCCATAAATTTTCAAACTTGATAAAATTTTATCCATAGATGAACAAGAGAAATTAATTACTCTCCTCAAGAAGAAGGACATTTTTGCATGGTCCTACAAAGACATGCCTAGTCTTGATTCCAATTTGGTTGTTCACAATCTCACCTTGCACTTTGATGCTAAGGAGGTCAATTTTTTTTTGAAAAGGATGCATCCTACCATTTACCTCCTGGTCAAAGAAGAGCTTCAAAAGCTATTATATGTGAGTTTCATTATCTCCATTGACTATCTTGAGTGGATTTAAAACATGGTACCCATTCGTAAGCCTAATGAGATGATACACATTCACACTTATTTTCAATACCTTAACAAAGCATGTCCTAAGGACAAATTTCCTATACCAAACATCGATACTCTTTTTGGCACTTGCACTAGCCATGAAGTGATTTCTCTAATGAACGGTTTTTCAAGATACAATAATATTTGAATTAATCTTAATGACCAAAATAAAACAATATTTACTACACCTTGGGGGACTTTTTGTTACAAGGTGATGCCCTTTGGCCTCAAAAATATAGGTGCCACTTATCAACATGCCATGACATACATCTTCCATGATTACATGCATAATATCATTAGATATTAGATGGATTATCTCTTGGAAAAATCTAAATCTTGACAAGAGCACATTGGTGTCCTGAAAAAAGTCTTTAGTCGACTTCTAGAGCATAATGTAAGGTTGAACCCTAAGAAATGTGTCTTTGGTTTTACCTTAGGAAAACTACTAGGATCCATTATCTCCAAAAGAGGCATTGAGGTGCACTCAAACAAAGTCAACACCATCATGGAGATGCCTCCCCAAAAAACTTGAAGGAATTACATAGCTTACAAGGAAAGATTCATTTAATCTATCATTTCATTGTGTAACTTTCGGACAAATGCAGACCATTCAATCACCTGCTATAAAATGGGGTGATATTTTCATGTACAAATGAATGCCAAAAAGCCTTTGATAACATCAAGCAATACCTGGATTATCCACTACTATTAACTCCTCCTTGTCTAGGGTCCCCTTCCATCTTTATGTTTCAGCAATGGACTTTGCATTAGGGATAATTCTTGCACAAAAGAATGAAAAAAATCAAGAGAAATTTGTCTATTACATTAGATGAACATTGGTAAGCTATGAAACAAGATATTCTTATATGGAAAAATTATGCTTTCCAGTGGTTTTTTCCACTAAGAAACTCAGATATTACATGCTTAGTCACACTACATATGCTATAGCTCATGAAAACCCTCTACATTATATGATGTCTCACACTTACAATAATACTTATACCATAAAATGGATAATTCTTCTCACTAAACTCGATATTGAGTTCATCATCCAAAATTTATTAAAGGTCAAGTCATAGCCGATCAACTTGTGAAAGCTCCATTTCCTTGTGATAAATCCTTGATTATTGATATCCTATATGATTCGGTATTCATTGTCACTAAACAATAAAAATATGTCATTCCAGAGGAATATTTTGATATAACACTATTCTTTAATGGTTCTAAGTGCAAAAAATGTCAAGGTGTTGGAGTCATGTTTCATACACCTCAAGGGATACCTATCCCTTTACCATTAAAAATTGACTTCCAATGCACAAACAACAATATAGAGTATGAAGCTTTAATCTTAGGTATTCAAGCATCCATAGCTATGGGCATAAAGCATATCCAAATATTTGGTGATTCTCAACTTGTTGTTAGACAAATCAATGGAGAATACCAATGCAAAGAACCTACCTTAAAGCTTTACCATGAAGTAGCAATTTTACTACTCACCAAATTTGATTGGTTTGAAATCGATATTTTACCACATTTGACTAATATATTTGCAAATGCAATGGCCTCTCTAGGATCATTAATTCCAAATAACTCCAAAGGAGAGGTAAAACCACTTATTGTTGCAATAATATCTAAATCTACAATTGTTCATGCTGAATCTAAGGACGAAAAGAAATGTTTGCTTTATCCATTCAAAGCCATATGAGCCTTGGTCAAACCAAATAATAGCCTTTCTCAAGTTTGGAACACTCCCATTATATATATCATAGCTAAATGTACTTTCAAGCAAAAGGCAGCTCATTTTATTATCTTGGGGGACATGTTGTATAGACATGGTTATGATGGAGTCATTTGTTGTCTCGAGTTTGTAGAGACACAAAGAGACATATTTGAAGCTCATGATGGTACTTGTGGTGGTCATTTTAGTGGAATGGCCATTGCAAAGTGTATTTTATGCATGGGTTATTATTGGCCCGCCATGGAACGTGATTGTTACACTTATGTCAAGCATTGTAAGCAATGTCAAGAGCATGATAATTTAACTCAAGTACCATCACAAGCATTACAACCTATTCAAAGCCTTTGGACATTTTAACAATGGGGTTTTTATTTGATTGGAAAAATATTGCCTTCTTCCTTAGGATAACATATATTCATCATCACAGCTACTAAATAATTCATAAAATAGGTAGAGGTAATTCCTCTAACCAGTACGATAGGAACTAGAATTGTGGAGTTTATACTTCATCATATCATCTTTTGTTTTGGTATTCCCTCAAAAATCATCTCCGACAATGGCAAGTCTTTCAAGAAGAAATATGTTTGAGCACTTTGTGAGAAATATAATATCCAACATAGTTTCTCAACTCCTTATTACCCACAAGCAAATGGACAAGTTGAGGCTACCAACAAGACCTTAATTGCTATTCTCAATAAATTAGTCAACAAAAATCATAGAGATTGGCATACTTAAATTCCCTTGGCATTATGGGCTTATCGAACAAGCATTTATATGCCTACTAGGGCAACTGAAGAACACAAGCTTATACTGATAGGGGGGGTGAATAGTATAAGATAACATTTTATTTTTCTTTCCCAATCAATATTATGCAATGTATAGATAAATATCAACAATAGTAATCAAATCAATGCACAAAACACCATACACAATAGAGACACCACAATTTATGTGGTTCACCCAATGTGGGCTACTCCATGGAGAAAATATTTTACTAAAATTTTCTCAATAAATATCTTGGTAATCCTTTCCCTATTACAATGTTTATGGGTCTATGTCTAAAGGATATGTTGATCCCCTAAATCAAGTTCATGGATCTCTATCCATAGGAGAACTCCTTCTCCTCTGCTCTGGTTGGTGATCCTCTAGAAGACTACTACATCCATTGCACTAGCTTGTGGATCTCTCTTCGCTGAAGACTCTTGTACCCAATCATAAGACCTGTCCTCACTACCCTAGCTGATGGATATCTATCCACTAGAGACTACTATCCTATCTACTCTATCACTTCCAAATATCTATCTCAAGTCTGCACTAAACATAGTACTTCGGTCTAGCACAAATCTGCTCAATCTCTATCTCTTATCTAGTACAAACCTGTCCTTAAATCTGCACAAAACTTTGCTCCACAATTCCACTCAAAACTTGCTTAAATCAGCTCAACAAGTCCACTCAAAACTTGCTCAATCTGCTCAACAAGTCCACTCAGAACTTGCTCAATCTACTCAACAAGTCCACTCAGAACTTGCCTAATCCGCTCAACAATTCCACTTAGAACTTGTTCAATCTGCTCAACAAGTCCACTCAGAACTTGTCCAATATTCTCAATAAGTCCTATCAAGAACTTATCCAAATCAGCTCTCAATATGTATTGTAAGCTTCCACAAAAGCTTACTCAAATCTATCCACAAGTCCTATCAAAAACTTACCTCAAATATTCTCAACAAGTCCACACTAGAACTTGTCCAATATCATAGAAACATAAAGAGAATTGTTATAGACCCAATATGTTCTATACTCAATGCCCAATCACTTTCTCAACTTAAATCAAAATATAGAATAGTTAGTTTTATGGAACTTGAACAATCACTTCACACAATCACTTGACTAGGCTCAACCAACTCTACTCAACCAATCACTCAAAGAAACAACCCTTGCTCACAAACCCTAGTCCAAGCATGTAAACATCAACTCAAAATATTTCTAACAATGCTCAACAACAATCCTCACATAACAATGATACTCATGTTCTTTCAAACCCTAGTTCAAGTTCTTTGCTCAACAACCCACTTTAACAACAATGCTCATAAAACAATCTTCACATAGCAATGATACTCATGTTCTTTTCAAACCCTAGTTCAAGCTCTTTTCTCAACAACTCACTTCAACAATAATACCCATAAAACAATCTTCACATAACAAACATAGTCAAACCCTAGTTTAAGTTCTTCACACAACCAATGGCTTCAACAAAAATGCTTATAAAACAAGGTTTTAACCACACTTCTTTATTACATAAAACCTTGTAGTAATTACTCAAACACACTTAAAATGAAACCCTAATCAAGTCATTTTCACTCCAAACTTATTTTCCATAAAGCAACCAATCAACTTAAATTTTGAAAAATATGCCCATACCTTTTTCTTGATAAATATGACCTTCAAGAATATGCCACAATAACACAATATTCCTTTGCCAATCTCAAAAGGATTAGATGAAAATACAATGCATATATTAATTTATGAGTATACCTTATTGCTCCAATCTCAAAATTATATCCAACACCAAACTATTTTGAATATTCACCTCTCAAGAATAAGTCACTTTACTACTTTGTTTTTCAAAACCCAAAGCTATTTCTACTTATAAATCCCTAAAATTATTATTGCATTAAATATAATTATTTTAATAAGATAATGCAATTTATCTTTCCCTTTTCTAAGGTAAAAATATTTTACCCACAAGTAAATCTTTTCACCTCAATACCTTATAATAACTACTCCCTTTTAATTTAGGCATTCATTAAATTAATCACAACCTTATTTCTCCTTTATTCAACCTTAACCTAAAATAAAATTAAAGATCACAAAAATGTTACCAGTTTTATTAACGCTTGAAGCACTTCTTCTTCCAAGCACCTTCCTCTTGGCTATCACCACCATGGAGCTACATTCTCCCTTGGAGCCTCCACACCTTACACCTTCACCTACTTCAGGCCATGCCTTGCTACATTTGCTGCCTCAAGCCACACATTAGCTACGTTTGCTGCCTTGAGCCACACCTTGGCTATGTTCACTGCCTTGCACCACTCCTTTTCTATGTCTGTTGTCTCTAGCCACACCTTGGCTATGTTTTCTACCTTGCACCACTCCCTGGATACATTTTTTGTCTCGAGACACACCTTGGCTACATTCACTACCTTGCGCCACTCCTTGGCTATGATTATTATCTCTCACCACACCTTGGATGCATTCACTAATGCATAAATAAGATTTTCACTGCTCTTTCTTCCTTACAGACTTAAACACAATTGCACTTTTTTATCATCAAGCAAAAGGATAAATTGAAATGCGTCCAGGTCATTAGATCTTATACTAAATATCTTCCTCCATGCATGATGTCGACGCTCAATTTATTCTCAACATCGGCACTCGATTTTCCTTTGAAACTTTATTAATTTATAAAATATTTAAATTATTTTGAATTTAAATTTTATAAATTAATTCTTTAAACCCTATGGTTTTAAATAAAAATCCTTTATTTTTGCCACCATTAGTTTTAAAGAAAAACCTTTTAATTTTTTTTGAAAAACCTTTTATTTTTGCCACCATTGGTTTTAAAGAAAAACCTTTTATTTTTCCATCATTGGTTTTAAATAAAAACCTTTTAACTTATGCTTCCACATAATATTTAAAAAATATTATGAAGCACTTTATATTTAACTTTTGCATTGTTCCTTTTTATCTTGACTTTATTAGAAGCTTCTTCCAGAATATCAATGACAACTTTTATAACTTTTTTCTTGACAAATTCCTTGATATTTAATGATGACTTCATTTCTTGACATGAATGACAACATTAACTATAAGGACTCAAAATTTCCAATAGCAACACCATTTCCATTGTTCTCTAGAGACAAAGCAATTATGCCTCTTGAGACTGAGATCCCCTCATTGCGAATTTCATTGCAAGAATTCATAGATGATGTTATTACTAGACAAGCACATTTTGACCAATTCACGCTTCTTGATGAAAGGTGGGTTGATGCTTTAGAGAATTTATGAGTTTATCAAGACCGCATAAAGTGTTCTTACAATTCCAAATTTCTTCTATGAGAATTTCAAGTAGGAGATCTTATTCTTAAATAGAATCAACCAAACACAAATTCATTACCACATCTTTGTGATAAATTCATGGCTAATTGGTTAGGTCCATATATTGTCACTCAAAAATTATAGGAACGTATAGGCTTGCCATTATAGAGGGAGTTGAAGAGCCTAAACCACTTAACATCATCCACTTGAGAGAATTTTATGCTTAATGTGATTTATATATGTATTTCACACATTGCATTTTGCACATTACATTTCACACATTGCATTGCACACATTTCATTTCATAAATTTAATCCACAACCACATTCACACATTTCATCGCATATTAAGGGTCATTTATTCAATTTTAGACAATAATTGGTCCAATAAAGTTTTTTTACCTTAATCATGGGCACTTTCAAAATAGTATCAACCATTTCATTGCACTATTCCATTAAGTCAAATTGTCATTTGCAAACCAAATTTCCATAATCCCTATGTGTTTCCATCACTCATCCACTCCTAGTGTTTCCAACAACCTCCAATTCATTTTGAATTTTCTTTAGGACCAAGACACATTTTCTCTAAGAAAATATTAAGTTATGTGAGTTGACTCTAACATTCTTGAACCAAACACAATCACACATATTCAAAATATATTGTGTCATATAGAGGGATAACACCATATTTGGGTTGTAAATCAAAGTGAAAAAGGTATTCCTTACTTGTTTTATTATGCACATAGTCCTAAAATAAATAAAAAATAATGGTTTTTACTATTAGCACAAATTCAAAATAAAAGAAAGAGTAGGGATATATCCCAAAAAAACTCTAAATATTTTACACATCACACACCACAGATCCTCAAGTTGTAAGGATAGAACTAAATTTCCATTCATATGGTTAGGTAGTCCAAATCCCCAAAACTTAGAGATAAAATGCTTTGACTATGGAGCTAATCTCCACTAGGGCTATAGACGCTTGACTAGCAGTGGAGTAAAATCATGTGTGGTGACACATCTCTTTTAAAAGAGACCTCTGGCAGAACATAAGGACAAGCTAGCTTATTGGTCTTCTCCATAATATGTTTCATCTCAATTTACTCAATATGGGTTAATTAACTCACTTGTACACACATTGGTTCTTGATTTCCTTGAGTCATTACCATGCTCATGATTTGATAAATGAATTCACTGCACACACATTTGGTCTTAGAGAAATTAGACAATATTTAGTGAGTTTTTTTATGCCACTAGTATGTATGAGTCTCTTCAAAACAATCAATTTTCCATATCAACATCCATATAATTACATGAGTCTTCCATTTCACATGCCACAATTTTCATGCCCCTAATTAAACAATAATGCTATACATGGTCAACCAAAATCTAAACATTTGCATTCACAACACATTATCATTTGCATTATCATCCATCACACATTTACACATGCATTTTAAAAAAAGACATTCACACAAAAATCATATACACAAAATCATAACATAAAAGTAAAAGCTATGTATATATATAAATATTGCATGTACAATGAATGCCCAAAGGACTAGATACAATGGAGCACCAAGGCTCATATACAAAAAGTGCATCTTAGCACTAGCTAAAACCTATAAAAGGGCCCCTATGACACTGAAGGAGCCCTAGACCTAGAGTTATGCCTAGACTCACTATGCCTAACAGACTCAGATATGTATGAGGAGAGTGGATCTGGTAGCCTAATATGGTGCTCCATCAATTGATCCTCAAAAAATTGGATATATCCATATCAGGCACAAAGGCATTGTACATCATGTCTCTAATGATATTTCCTCTCAAGTAGCTCTACCTAGAGCCTCATGATCTTATTATTTCCTCCACCTACATTCACCTATACCTCTAGCTCTTCCTACAGCTAAGATATCTCTGCATCCCAAGCTGCTATCTCCATATCTTGAGCATCTATCTTTGCAACCTAAGCTACTATCACTATTTTTGAATCTACCACCATCTGCTCAAGCCTCACCCAGTCCTCTTCACTCCATCCTATAGGTCCCTCTAGAACCTCCTCCATATCATCTATGTCATATCCATCATCTTCAAGCATTTAATCCTGCTCTAATGTATCCCTCACATGTTTCCTTTGACTATTTGATTAAAGATATCTCTGACATCTAGGATTCTCATTTTCCTCCTCCTCCTTGAACCTAGCCTCATCCTCATTCCCATTCCCCTCATCCACTACTAGAATTAGTACCCATGGTGGTTGTACAATGAACTATACATCGTAATCTATGGTATTCCCTATGTTATCGACATCAAGGATATCTATCTCCTCATCATCCTCATAGGTCACCATCCATGCCTTAGCAGAAGGTAGAATCATCTCATCTCGATGATGCTTGTAGAGCACTGGTGCCTCAGGAACCCCCTACCTTAGCCCAAACTACCATAGAACCTATGAGAAATAAATGTGCTCCACCTCACTCCTTTGCCTCCCAACCACCCACCTAGCCTACCATACCTTCCACAGTTGCTCCCCATCATTGGCCCAAGTGGAACCATACCATGGCCTCCACACCACTTGATTTTATGTTAGTGCAATCCATATATCCCTGCACTCCTATCTGGTCTAGATAGGATGACTTGGCTACACCTTCTCTACCATCAGCCATCTCATGACATAGGATTTCTCCTTATCCCATGATTTAGTAGAAAATCCCATAGGTCAAGTCACACTAAAGTGCTCCTAGCCCCAACACTATAGTATCAAACTGCATCCCAATCCCTCTTGCCCCTACCTCCTCACCTCATATATATCCTGGTATAGTTGAGCTAGTAGAGCAGGTGCCCATGCATACACCTGAGGTACATCAAGCATGTCATACACTAGACTAATCATGTTCCATGGGAAATGATAGACAGTGTTGTTCAAGGCCACTATGTTAACCAACATGAACATGACTAATGTGGGTAATGCATCCAACTTCTTATCTGAATACATAACCAAGTACCTTATCCCTCCACACTTCAAATTCTCCTTTCATCATCCATATCCAAATATGTGTCCCATATCATACCCTTTATTGTGTCCAACCTCGACACATAATCCCTCCACTAGTAACTTGAGTATGTGATATACATCCTCAAGTGTCATTGTCACCCCTCCAATAGGGAGCTAAAAGGTCCCCCATTTGGATCCCATATCTCTACCAAGGCATAGAGATACCCTTCATCTACCCTAACCACATCAATCAAGGCTGCCCCAACCAACCCCACATCTTCCAACCACTTCCATTGATCATCCCACCATACCTTTCTCACCCTTGTAATATAGGATGAGAACCGATGTCTAGGCTCCAAAATCTTCAACTGCAGCACAACACATAAACAAGGAAAGAACATTAATTTCATATACATTTGCATGATTTCAAAAAAACAAATTGCACAAGTCAAAACGAGAGTGCCAATGGTACTTAACTCAACAACACACATCTTCTCTTACTACTGCATCCACACCATTCATCACCATAGCTTCCACACCAACACACTCCTTCGCTCCACTACACTTCACTTCCTCAGATGTAGCTTCTGAAATTTGTGAAAGCAAAGAATGAATATGAATTCACTTATGCTAATTATTTATAGCTATTTATGATGAATTGGAACACCCATGGGCATTCACAAGGACATTGGAATACACACCAGCATTTACAAATCACTAGATGCCCATGAGCATCTGAGGTTGCTATAGATGAGAGTGGGTGTTTAGTGTTAAAATTGGTAAAAAGACCAAAATTATCCAAAAAGGTATCTTACCTTCACAAAATCACTCCAAATTGCATCCATACATTCATTTCATCATCATATCATGTTTTGTGAAAACAAAAATTGATTTGGATGCATAATTTTTGTTTGTGCCCAAAAGACGCAAAATCGCTTAACAAGCTTCAAAACACACCAAAAATTCTAAATTTTCATAAAATGACCATATTCACATTTTTCATCATCCATCACATCATATCATAACTTTTTGGTGAGAACATGAATTGATTTTGGTGGTTAAATTTTGTTTGTGACCAAAATTCGTAAAATTGTTCAAAATTGCTTAAAAAAAATGCTCCAAAACAATGCAAAATTTCACAATATCATACAATCCAATCATCAATGCATTGCTCATTATCAAATATTAATTTCAACATCATTTTCATCCATCAATCATTACATTTGCACATTTTCCAAGTTCAAATACAAATTTCAAGTGAACCTTGTATCTAGTGGTCTATTCTATCTCCTTTGCAATTGTAGTGATTGGTTGTCCATGCAATTCGGTAAGATGAATAAATCACCATAAGTAAAATTGACCATATGTATCATCCAATATCCTCTTGTTCAAAAACAAAATCACTTTTGATCCCTTATATTTTGAGTGAGACTATACCAAGACCAATTTGCTCAACAAATGTCATTGATGCCCTTTTTCATGGGGTTCCCAACATGGATAACTTTCATCATTTCCTTTGCAATTACAACAATCTATGAGGATATAGGCTGAGTAAAGTGATTGAGAAACCATTTAGGAATTCCATGTGGTTATTAGCTACAATCATGAGTGACCCCAAGGTCAAACTATTTTCTCTTTTTTATGCATGTGCATCTTTGCATTACAATGACACCAAAAGGCGCTTTCTTCAAAAACATGGAATTCCACAAAACTTGGGGCAAGCACATTTTATTTTGATTTACCACAATGGGATACATCTTACATGATCATGGCATTTACACTTGGCAAAAATCCTTTCTCTATTTGGGAAAAATTAGAATCACTCAATTGCATTTCACAACAACCCATTCCCTCCTTTGGGGAAAAAACGAAATTATTTTACATAATTCATATCATCTACACTTACATCATTCACTTACACTTACATCATAAACTTGCACTTACACCATTCAATTGCATTTTTTACTACTAAATTCTATCAATTGGCTTGTGATATTCATTCTTCACTCATTCGCCAATTGAGAGGGTAAGCTACACATACAAATTCTATTATCTTCAAGTTTATCTTTGCATTCCAAGGAAAGATAGTTGCTTCTTCGTCAGGCCAAAACCAAGTGTCTCGTATTTTTGCATCTCATTGTATTTCATGCAATTCAATACAAAAAGGGATATTTGTAGACACCAAAATATAGCCACTTACCATCCATCGGTGTTTCCAATCATAAGACACCCATTATATATATATATATATATATATATATATATATATATATATATATATATATATATATATATATATATATATATATTATATATTTTTTTATTTAATATATTTTTATATATTTAATAAATATATATTTATTTATATAAATTAATCCTAGCCCTCCACCATGTTTTAATCTCAGTCATTCATCCATATCAATCCATACCACTTACCTAGATTTAATCTCCACCCTTCCTTATGTTTTAATCTTAGCCACTCATTTTGTGTCGTCAAAACCCTAACATGTTCAAGGGAAGATTATAAAAGAGGAGTCATTTTGACGAATCAAACCCTTAGCTCTCCCTTAATCCTAGGTCCCTAATTTTTTTGAGTTTGAATTCTATAGATGAAAATTCACAAAGAGTTATCATAAGGTCTAAACCCCTAAAAATATACCCTAGCCATCTCCACATTACTCTTTCCCTCCATTGTTTCCCTTGCATCATTCACATACACCATCACATAGCCCGTACAGAACCAAATTTGGTTCTACAACACCTTCTGCTATCATCATAGAATGCTCCAGTGCATCTGCTACCATCAGGAAAAAACCCTAGTGCATCTACTACCATCACATAATACCTCTAGGTGTTTTCTACATCAGATATGCACTCCTACAACCCTCGGGCACCATTCAGGCATCCCCGTGACCATCACTGATCAAAGTAGAAGAAAAAATATCAAAGTGATGGTAAATGATATTATATGCATTTATTTTACATTATTATGATTTATTTACTATTTCATTCTATAACATCTAGGGTTTAGTAATTTTTATTCTTTTGAGGGTCTCATGCAATGGAGCACTCATAGGTATTACTAACTCTTTGTGTTGTTACTTTTTGTAGGTATAAGGATCATATTTTTGGAAGTTTTTAAAGCTAGGGTGGCCTTTTTAGGATACACAAGCCCACCCGCAACCTCATTTGGATCAAAGACAAGTGTGAAGATACCAACTATTATTTTGAACTAGGATTTTAGAGAACCCTAGTAACTGTAAATTTGTATCACAAAGGTATTGTAAAACCCCACATTGGGGCACATTGATTGTATCATTTTGAGATCCACCCGCATTAATAAAATATTATCTATCTTGTGCAATATTGTGTTATTTTTATGCTTTTGATTATTTTATCTTGTATATTCGTGTTGCTTATTTTTTATTTACATAAACCAAAGCAAAATCCAAAGAGGATAAATCCACCGAAGGGGATTAGAAACTAAACTCCATATAAAATTAAAACAATATAAATTAGTAGTCTTCCAAATTGAATCAAAATAACCCATAAATTAATTAAAATCCAAGTTCTAGCTTCCTAAAAAAGGCACATAGGACCAATATTAAAGCTAGAATTGAATCCTCACAGCCAGAAAACCAAACCCCATGAGATAATCTAAAACATGAGCCAATAATCTAGGATCTAGGATAGATCTCAAAGGACCAAAAATAGACAACTACTACCTAACATTTAAATAAAACATAAATGCTAAGTAAATATTAGGATCCACAAAACCATTTAGAAAAACCTCCATAAAAATCTTACCCAAAGATATAAAATTAAAAATTAAAAAATATATAATCTCACCCAAGTCAAGGAATGCACAATTTCTCCACAAATCTAAGCTGAGGAAAAAAAATATGGAGTGAAAAATCTTGATCAAGATGATGGGGGAAGGGGGCCCTCTACAGTCTAGCTAGTGAACCTAAAATTAATGTTGTAAGGGACAACATAAACTAGAAAACTCCATTAAAATAGGTCAACACAAGGGACCCAAAATAAAAACCACCAACTATCAAGAGAAGAGATCTTGAGCAAAGAGCCATAGAGACATCCCCAAATCAAATTTCAGCGTGAAACTAAGAATGAGAATCCAACCCTCCTTAGCTCTAGATGATTTCCAATAACAATAGAAACTAAAAAATCTTTGGATCCACTAAAGGACCCAACAATTACAGATATTAGAAATGGTTTAGATCCACTAAAGGACCCATGAGGCCAAATAAAGCAACAAGGGCCAACCAAAATAATGGTTTAGGATCCCTCTAACAATAGAACATAATAATGAGATCCCAGAAATAGGAGGAAAAATACTCCAATACTAGTTGCTACAAAACCCATTATCACACCAAAATAAGCAAGGAGCCACTAGTCCTTATGGGTTCTAACCCCAAAGGCACACCAAAAAAAAATGGGTCCAAAGAACTACTATAGAGCATACCCTCTCCCATAAAGGAGGGAAACCCTACCTCTCCAACATAATTTTACCCTATATATCTACCTTCCACAACCTTTCAACCTCCCATAATGTCTCAGCCTACCAAGCTTTCCACTCAGCTAGAATCTTGAAACAATGACCAAAAGTTATTTTTATAAATTCTAGGGGTGTCTTAGCACCACCACCTAGAGGATCATCCAAATCATGCAATATGTCATGTTGTTCAACACCACCAGGTAGGTGGTTCAAGAAAGGTCCAAAAAAAAAAAAATCCAAACTGTGTGATCCATCATACAATTTAGGGTCCACAACATCTTTCCCCATAGGAAGCCTCACCATATCGACTTGATATGGTCTTAAGATTATGACCATCTCAACCCAAGACGGTATCAAGGTCATGACTATCGTGACCTAAGATGGTCGCACAAAATTTAATAATAATAATAAGCATCTAACTACCTATTAGCACCATGCCTAACTTTGTGTCATTATTAATTAGCAGTGCCTACCACATGTAGTCACATGTTGGTGACATTCTATTGCCTAGGTAAGAACAATAAATATACCCTTGATTGATCCTCCATTTCCTCTTTTACCTCATGTCAAGGCTATAAATTGGCACCCCCTATTGAGAATAGAAAAAAATGATCAAAATTTTGCAAGTTTATTCCGTGAAGTACTACCCAAATTGCTTACCAAACTCTCTCGTTGCTAAGCATTGATGATGTTGGATCAATTTATGGGGACTAAATCCGCATTTATCTCTCTTGCTTGATTGATTTCATTACTCTATTGATCATTCACACCTTCTCACTCACTTTTAGACTCACCAATAATTTGTTGAGAAAATATCTTTGCTTCATCTCAAATTTTTCTTGGACCTATTCACACCGAAACGTAGACCTGCGATAGTGACCATCTTCCCTTGAGACGGTTTGTAGATAAAACTATCTCAACCTAAGATGGTCATAATCAAAACTATCTCAACCTGAGATAGTCACTATCAGGTGATCAATTTTTACTCTTTTCTTGCATGTTAGCTTAGATCTTAATTTGCAATTTGTATTTTAGCTTAGATCCTTCTCATTCCATGCATTTTATCATTGTTTATTTCATTTATGTTTTTAGATCAAATATGGGTCTGACCTAGGCAGACTTTGCCCATGCTATTTGTAGACACCAAAACCTAGCCACTTGTCGTCCATCCTGACTTTCCCACCATTTCCACCCATTATTCATATATATTTATATATATTTATTTTATATATATTTAAATATTAATATTTTATATATATTTAATAAATATATATTTATATAAGTGAATTAATCCCAGCCATCCGATTTCACTTAATCCTATCCATCCATCTACATCAATCCATGCCACACCCTAGATTTAATATCCACCCTCCGATATGCTTTTATCTCAGCCACACGATTAGTGTCGTTGAAACCCTAAGTATGCCCTAGGTTGGATTATTAATAGGAGCCATTTTGATGGCTCAACCCCTAAGCAATCCTTGAATCCTAAGAATTTTCATGAAGTGTTTGCCATCAAGTTCCCTAGAGTATCCAAGTGCTCTTCCCTTCCATCCTCACTTGCCATAGCCCTCGCATCCACCGCCACCTCCCTCGCTCAGCCAGATCTACTTCTACAGACTTCCCCCTTAGCCATCGAACACCTTCAGGCACTTCCTATCATTCTCGAGCACCTCTGGGTGCTTCCTCCTCTACTTCCAAGTACCTCTAGGTGCCCTCTACCATTATCGAGTACCCATGGGTATTTCCTATAGTCGTTAAGCACCCATGGGTATTTTACACTAGAAGTTCTAAAGTCCCCCTAGCCTTCGGATGATGCTAGGGCATTGCAATAGAGTTCATTAGATCATAAGATAGTAGATAAGTAAGGTAAATCTTTTATTTGTTATTTCATTTATGCACTTTTAGATTCTATTCATTTATTCATATTGCATAGCTAGGGTTTTTATCTACTTTCTAAGGGCCTCACATTGTGGAGCCCTCACAGTTGCTACTAACTCATTTGTTATTTTATTGTGTGTAGATCTAGAAGTGTTACATCAACATTGGATAGCTGCTTAAGCTGGAGTGGCCCGACATCGGATAACTAGAAGCCCACTCACTTCTGTTGGGAGTAGAGATGCATTTTGAGACACCACCAACATTGTTTTGCTAGGGTTTCGGAGAACCCTAGCTATTGTAAAATTTGTATCAAAGAATTCAAGAATTCTTATTGTAACAATGGAGTTTTGAGGCTCCCCCCATTAATATAAAATCATTCATTATGCAATATTGTTCTTTGAGTTCTACTTTATATTTCTGTTATTTGGTGTTGCATTTTTGTCTCTTCAAATGGCGATCACGGTGGGACCCACTAAGGGTTTCTTTTTATGATTTGCCTTACTAATTTATTTATTATTTTCTATCATCTTGCAAGGTTTTTAGAAGTATAAATTTCATAGTTTTCATTGGATCTAGGGTTTCTAAAGACTTGTAGGAAGTTGCAGAAGGTGCATGAACACCCATGGTGCTCGAGGGCTATCCAAAAATGCCTAGGTGCATTTCAAAAATACCTAGGGTATTTTACAGAGAGTTGGAGCAGAAACATAGGCTATTTTGTAAGTCTACAACTAAAACCCTAGCTTTTCTATTTACGTATTCTGGCAATCTTACATTTTTTCAGATTTTTAAGCTAAAAAGAACATCATTAATTAATCTAGGAAAAACATTCATATTAGCTTGCATCTTAGGTTTCATATTACTCATTTGCATCCATCCACACTTTCTATTTGAAGTTTCTGGTTTCTGTTGTATTCACAAATTGAAAAATATTGCATTCTGATTTCATGTGAATTGAAAAATTGCATAATTAGTTTGCATTATAGGGTTAGGGATTCCTATTTTTGTAGGTCTAAGTAGGAACATTATTCATATACCAAAAGTATCCCCGTACTTGGGTGATTCCATACGGAGGAGTAGACGAACCCCCCAACTGTCTAGAGCGGGTCTTAAGCGGTGTACTCTACATCCTTTGGAAAATTTGGTATTGTGAGTAGTGGCTTCTGATTTAGACTATCAAAAGTAGTTATCTTTCTAACATTGTATGAACACAATAGCAAATCAAAAATTTTAAAAATAATCACACATTGCATGATTCACATTTAATAGTAGTGGTTGGATTTCATCACCAACCATTGCTTGAGATTTGGTGATGGTGGCTTTCATCTCCATCCACCAATATCTACCCTTAGAAACCTTAGGTCACCTCACTAGAAAGAATCTCCCAGCTTAGCCATAGTTTTTACCTTTCTTTGGATTAATTCATATTAGCACATTTGAAACACACAAGATTAAAACCTAAGAAAATGAACTCACATTAAAAGGAGATAATCAATGAATGAGGTAAGACACACGTGTTAAACAAACTTAGCATTGATTGTTTATTTTTCTTGTGAAATTTAAATTTTGTGTTTCATTTTACTGCATAATCTGTATTTTGGTTTATTTGCTTTATGGTCTTAACAAGAAAATAAAAGAAAGCATTAAATCAAGATAATTCAATGGAACCTTCATCCACCTTCCCCACCACTTCTATGGTAGATTCCTTGAATGTGACATAGGTATATTTATCTGTAGGTCCCTCACATTCCTTACCATCCATAACCTTTCATATGGCTATGCCCCAAGAAGAGTCAACCTCACCAACCATTGATCACCATATTACCCATATAGACATGGCATGAGTAGAAGCTCTCATGAAGTCTTCTAACTATGTCTTAGAGTCAGTCCCCAACTCACCTAGATAGGATCCTACTTTATAGTAAGAGTTTGTTTATTCCTAGCCACCATCTAACTTTACCCAGGTGTACACTAACCCTCTTTTTGAGGCATCAATTGCACCTTCCTCCCATATGTCCATTCCCCAACCCTCATGTGCTCCTAGCACTTCATACACATCCACATACACTAACCCCTTGTATGAAGCACATGTAAATGTTGCTTCACAAGTTTTAGCCTCACAAGTTACCATACCTAGTGTAACTTGTCCCCCAACCACATCTTCCATACCATCTGCTTCCATACCCTCCACTTTTGATAGAGATATTAATGAGGCATGGGAACACTTGAACAAATTTCTTAGACAACATCAAAATGCTCAACAACAAGTACAAGTGAACCCTAAGCCTTTACCAAACTCTACTCAGACTATCCTCATTAACCAGGGTCCATCATGGACACCATAATCTTCTATGGTTTCTATCCCTATTCCCCCACCAAGTCATACCACTACCCATCCTATTCCCATTGGCCAACCTAGCCATAACCCTCATACATCAACCTCATTCCATAATTCTCCATATTTTCACCATCAATCTCCCATTCATCAATTTCCATCAAATTCACCTAGTCATCATTACCAATATCATCATCATTTAGTCACTCCACAACATTTTTCCACCCCACCTCAAAATCATCAGGTAATTCAGGGCTTCCACATTCCTGAAGAAGACCCTCGAATTAAGGCCATGCAAAAATAGATAGATCAATTGATACAATATACTCCTAGTTTGACAAACCAGAAGCCAACTTTACACCAATTGATCAATCAACCCATTCATCCTTCGGTACCATCACCACCATATCTGACAGATTTCATGGTGCCTAAGTTTGAAAAATTCAAGGGAACTGAGGATCCCAAAGAACATGTGAGCACGTTTGTACATGCCTATTTTAGAATTCAAAATGATAATGCTCTCATGCTCAGAAATTTTCCTCAAACATTAGGAGGAGATGCCATAGAGTGGTATAATCAATTACCCAATCATAGTATTTATACTTTTGAGCAATTGATTGACCAATTCTTTGAATTTTTCATCCTAAATGTTAAAAATAATATCTCATTATCTGATGTCTATGCTTTAAGACAACATGATGATGAGTCTATCTACGATTTTGGAAACCGTTGGAGGGTTGTCATCACTAAGTTGCCATTCACCTTGCCAATGGATGAGCTAATCAAATTATTCACCAAGATTTGTCTAAAACCTATCTCTTGGATGCTTCAACTACAAACTTATCATTCATTTGAAGAAGCTTTAGCTCAGGCTAGTGTCATTGAGGAAATCAAAATCCAAGAAGGCATACTTAAGCCTAAGAAGAAAGAATGGCAAAATAAGGGCCAATATAAAAGCAACTATTCTAGCCAACCAAAATCAACACAAGCTACCCCATCTAATCAGCCCAATCACGTTAATCAAGTGGTCATGAGCCATCTGGTAATGGCTCAACAACAATCAGTGCAACAATCACCACAATAAATTGCTTATCATGCGGTACCCTCGACAACTCAAGCCATGCAAAACATAGTGCCAATTATAGAAAACCATCCTCGATGATAGTCTATCTAATAAAATCACCAATACACACCCTTAGCCGAGTCATATGCTTCCCTTTTATGAAGGTTGTATGACACAAACAAACTTGCTTTACCCAAAATTAGACCAGATGATCCTGCTAAACATGGAAAACATTATCGAGAACATTTATTTTGTCCTTATCATAGGCAAAATGGGTATGATATTAACAATTGCCATACATTTAAAGACATAGTGCAAGACCTTATTGACTTGGGGGCAATCAAGCTTGACAACCCCCTTGCTCAACAAAACCAAAACCTTGGTATTTTTCAAACACCACTTCCTCACCATGAGGAGGTGCAACCAAATATAGGAGGGGCTAACACCAAAACTCCTCCTAATCAAGTCAATCATGTCCAACAATACCAAGGGTTTGTAGGGGCCATCCATGTGGTCACTAGAGGTCAAAGAAATAATCAACAAAATGTAAGGCAACCACCTCAAGCAAGTGTGTCACAACCTCCCTCATCACCACCCATTCAAATTTCCCCTAATCCTTCATCACCCATCCATATCCCTAGCCAATAAAATCCTCCAATTCCCCCTATCAATCATCCACCATGACCAGTCATCTCATTGAGTAGCCGGTTAACCACAAGTCTAAAGATGGCTTCCACCAAATTGTCAATTTATGAGTTAATTCAACAATCTCCCCCACATCGTGAGGCATTAATGGATATTCTCAAATCCATTGAACTACAATCTCAAGATTCTAATGCCTTCAACAACTTTGTAGGGAGCATCCAAACATGCATGGAGCCTTCCATCACATTCTATGACTTTGAGATTAAGCCAATCTCATCGGACTCAGTAGACCCTCCATTGCATATCATGGCTCTAATTGACAAGAAGTCTTTTAAAAGAGTCCTAATTGATATCGGTTCCTCTATCAATATCATCACCACATCTACCCTTCATCATTTGAACCTTCCTCCATCTCATATCACCAAGTCATCATTCACCCTAAAAGCATTCAATGATGCTTTATGTTCCACAATTGGCACTATTGTTTTACCCATTGAAGTAGGGGTCAAAATATTGCACACCATGTTTCACATCTTGGAAGGATCCATGGCATACAATGTACTCCTTGGAAGACCTTGGATGAGGGAAATGAGATGTGTTCCTTCAATATTACATCAATGTTTGAAATATGTTCATGAGGGACAAGTACATTGCATACCGATGGATGTCGAGCCATTTAAGTATTGCAATTTCATCTCAAATCCTTATGAGTCCATGCTTCCTTCCACTCACCTTTTCCTTTCACCATCAACCAATCCATCTACCACTCCACCAATTTCCTCATCAAAAACTCCCATTCTTGAGGAGCTCCCTATCACCAATCCCCATCAAGCTTCCATGACCCCATCATCTTCATCATTGACTACATGCACATGTGGTCACAATCAATCCACATCATCAACATCATTGCCATCCACTTCATCATCATCATCCATTCAACAACCTTCCCAAACCAATCCATCACCATCACCTAATGTTTCACAAGTCGAGTTGATGGATTGTGAGACATCTCCATCTTCACCATTCCCCGAGCCATCATCCAACCATAGTCCTTCCATATCTTCCCAAGTCGAGGTCCACCTCACTAATCCTGGTATTGGTGAATATGTGGTCCAAGACATCACCATCATGCCCCTCACCATTCCTAAGGCTAAGGATTTTGGTCACCCATGTGACCCACCTTTAGCCATAGGAGTAGTATATAACATGGGTTCAACTCCAAATAGCATAAATTTTGTATATGGGGGGATTGATTCTTCATCAACTCCAGCACCCCTAGAGGAACCCAAAGAACCAACACTTGCCAACATTCCAAACATGTCAAGATTTCCATCTCACTATTTTCACATAGTCAATTGGCAAGGTCATGGCCTAGGATTGCATGAACAAGGAGTGTCACAACCTATTGATGTTCCATATCAAGAAGTGCATGACCATTCAGGTCTAGGTTACCACCCACTTTCCACCACCTCTTCTCTTGAACAAGCCTTCCAAAGGCTTAATCTAAATTTAAGAGAAGAAGCCCTCCATCTCGATAATTTTGATGATGAAATCTATGAAGAATTCGAACTTATATCGATAATTTTGGATGAATCTAAAGAAGAATCGAAGCCCATCATTCCCCATACCGAACAAGATGAGTTTTATCTCAACATGTTCCCCATCCATGAGCCCATATTTCACTTGCTTCTTCCACAAGAATGAGCCTCCCCTACCGGTGAACCACCACCTCCATTCCATTAAGCCATTTCATAAGCCAACTTGTAACATATGTACATAAAACAAAAATAGTGGTTTTCACCACTACCAAAAAAAAATCAAAAAATAAAAAATCAACAAAAACAAGTTTTCTTTTTAGCATTGCATGTATATATCATTTAGTTAAATGTATTTATTTGTGTTTCTTGCTACTATCTAGGTTTACCAAGCTCCTAGCACTGGTTCTTAGGTTCCATCCATTCCATCCAACCTTATCCACTTTGCCCATAAGTCAACATGAATCCTATTGATTTATTTACCCCACTCCATAATCCATATGATCTGACTAAACCAATTCCAATTGACATAAGCCTTATTGATATGGACTAGATTTCCTCACCTCCATCCTTTTCTGAATTTGTCTTATCCAAGGAATTGTTAAGGGCTTCCTCCAACTACATTCCTCCATCCCCTCCACCTTCACCTTCACCTTCACCTTCGAATCTTGAGGTTTTCTAGGTAGATATAGATGAGGATAAGCTATAAGAGTTTGATGATATCTTAGATGACATTCATCTGATCCCTACACCCCATCAACTTGAGGAAGGTTCCCACATGTCCATTGAAGATACTATCGATGTGGACCTTAGTTTAGATAAATACAATCCCCAAATTGTCAAGCTTGGTAAAATTTTATCACTCGATGAACAAGAGCAATTAATTGCTCTCCTCAAGAGGAAGAAGGGTATATTTGCATGGTCCTATAAGGACATGCCTGGTCTTGACCCTAGTTTGGTTGTCCATAATCTCACCTTACATCCTGATGCTAAGTCGGTTAAACAAAAACTTAGGAGAATGCATCCTATCATGGCCCTCTTGGTAAAAATAGAGCTTCAAAAACTCTTAGATGTGAACTTCATAGTTCCTATCGACTATCCTGAGTGGCTTTCAAACATGGTACCCATTCGAAAACCTAATGGGGTGATATACATTTGCATTGACTTTCGAGATCTTAACAAAGCATGTCCTAAGGATGACTTTCCTCTCCCAAACATCTCTTTTACACTAGTGAAGCCATGAAATGCTTTCACTCATGGATTTTAACCAAAAAATTTTGACCAATAATAAATCTTGATGACCAATACAAAATAACATTCACTACACCTTGGGGAACTTTTTGTTACAAGGTGATGCCCTTTGGCCTCAAAAATGTAGGTGCTACTTATCAACGTGCCATGACATACATTTTCCATGATTACATGCATAATATTATCGAATATTATGTGGATGATCTCTTGGCTAAATCTAAAACTCGACAAGAACACATTGGTGTATTGGAGAAAGTTTTTGATCGACTTCTAGAGCATAATGTAAGGTTGAACCCCAAGAAATGTGTCTTTGGTGTTACCTCGGGAAAACTTCTAGGATTCATTATCTCCAAAAGAGGCATTGAGGTGGACCCTAACAAGGTCAAGGCCATCATGGAGATGCCTCCCCCAACTAACTTAAAGGAATTGCATAGTTTACAAGGAAAGATCCAATCAATCCATCATTTTATTACACAACTTTCTAACAAATGTAGGCCATTCAATCACCTACTACAAAAGGGGGTGCCATTCTCTTGGATAGATGAATGTCAAAAAGCCTTTGATGACATTAAGCAATACCTAGCTTCTCCACCAGTCTTAGCTCCTCCTCGTCTGGGGGTCCCTTTCTATCTTTATATTTCAGCAATGGACTTTGCATTAGGGACAATGCTTGCACAAAAGAATGAAGAAAATCGAGAGCAAGTTGTCTACTACATTAGTCGAACATTGGTAAGCTATGAAACTAGATACGCTTATGTAGAAAAATTGTGCTTAGCAATGGTTTTTACCACTAAGAAACTTTGACATTACATGCTTAGTCACACAACATATGTCATAGCTAGAGAAAATCCTCTACGTTATATGATATCTCACACTTACAATAACACCCACACCGCTAAATGGATAATGCTCCTTACTAAATTTGACTTGGAATTCATTAGCCAAAAATCCATTAAAGGTCAGGTAATAGTCGATCAACTTGTGGAAGCTCCACTACCTAGTGATCATCCTTTGATTATTGAGCTCCCAGATGATTCGGTATTTGCTATCACTGAACAAGAAGAAGATGTCATTTCGAAGGAAGACATTGATATCACACTATTCTTTGATGGCTCTAAGTGCATGAAAGGTCAAGGTGTTGGAGTCATGTTTCATACACCCTAGGGGGTACCTATCCCCTTATCATTCAAACTTGACTTCCAATGCACAAACAACACTACAGAGTATGAAGCCTTAATCTTAGGTCTTCAATCAGCTATAGCTATGAGCATTAAGTGTATCAAGATATTTGGTGATTCTCAACTTGTCGTTAAGCAAATCAATGGAGAATACCAATGCAAAGAACCTACCATTAAGCTTTATCATGAAGTAGCAATGAAATTGCTCTCTAAGTTTGATTGGTATGAAATCAATAGTTTGCCATGTTCGACTAATAGATTTGTAGATGCGATGGCCTCCCTTGGATCATTGATTCCAAAAGATTCCTTTGGAGAGGTACAACCCCTTATAATTTCAATGGTCTCTAAATCTGCAATTGTTCATGTTGAGTCTAAAGATGAAAAGGATGTTTGCTTTATCCATTCGGATCCATATGAGCCTTGGTCAAGCCAAATAGTAGCCTTTCTCAAGTTTGGAACACTCCCATATGACATGTCTCGAACTGCCAAATGCACTTTCAAGCAAAAGGTAGCTCATTTCATTCTCTTGGGGGATGTGTTGTATAAACATGGTTATGATGGAGTCCTCCTTCATTGTCTCGAGTCTAGTGAGGCACAAAGAGCCATAGCTGAAGCCCATGATGGTACTTGTGGTGGTCATTTTAGTGGAATGGCCATTGCAAAGCGTATTTTATGCATGGGTTATTATTGGCCCACAATGGAACGTGATTGTTGCACTTATGTTAAACATTGCAAGAAGTGTCAAGAACATGCTAATTTAACTCATGTACCATCACAAGCTTTACAACCTATTCAAAGCCTTTGGCCCTTTTCACAATGGGGTCTAGATCTAATTGGTAAAATTTCACCTCCTTCCTCGGGACAACATACATTCATCATCACAACCACTGAATACTTCACAAAGTGGGTTGAGGCAATTCCTCTAACCAATACGATAGGACCTAGAATTGTGGAGTTTATACTTCATCACATCATTTTTCATTTTGGTATTCCCTCAAAAATCATTTTCGATAATGGCAAGTCTTTCAAGAACAAGGATGTTCGAGCACTTTGCAAGAAATATAACATTCAACATAGTTTCTTGACTCCTTATTACCCATAAGAAAATGGACAAGTTGAAGCTTCCAACAAGACCTTAATTGCTATTCTCAAGAAACTTGTTAAATAAAATCATAGATATTGGCATACACAAATTCCCTTGGCATTATGGGCTTATCAAACAAGCATCCACACGCCTATAGGGGCAACACCATTTTCATTGGTCTATGGAGCCAAAGCAATCATGCCTCTTGAGCTTGAGATCCCCTCCTTGCAAATTTCTTTGTAGGAATTCATAGATGACAACACTGCTAGACAAGCACGTCTTGACCAACTCACACTTCTTGATGAGAGGTGAGTCAATGCTTTAGAGCATTTACGAGTTTATCAAGACCACCTAAAGCATGCTTACAATGCCAAAGTTCATCTACATGAATTCCAAGTAGGAGATCTTGTCCTTAAAGAGAACCAACAAAACACCAATGCATTACCGCATCTTCATGATAAATTCATGGCTAATTGGTTAGGTCCATACATTGTTACTCAGAGAGTGGGTAATGGTACTTATAGGCTTGCTAGTCTAGAGGGAGAGGAAGAACCCGAACCACTTAATGTCATACACTTGAGAGCATTCTATGCATGATTTGATTTCTATATATGTATATATACATGGCTAATACACAAAAACATTTGCATACATTTCATTCACAACATTGCATTTCCTTTGCATATACACTTCATTCCAAAAACAATGCATTAACACACATTTCATATTGCATTTCAAATTTCACAAAATTGCATGTCATACATTGCATTTACATCCACATTTCACATTTCATATTAGGGATCATTTATTAAGTTCAAGATTTTAATTGGTCCAACAAAAGTCATGTTGCCTTAATCAGGGGCACCTTCACAATGTCATCCACACAATTCTACCAAGTCAAATTGCCATTCACACAAACCACATTTTCATAAAATTCCTAGGTGTTTTCGGTCACTCAGCCACTCCTAGTGTTTTAAGAAACCTCCAAAAATACATGTCGAGTTCCTTTTAGGACCATCACACATCTTCACTAAGAAAATATTGAGTTTTGGGAATTGACTCCAAAACATTCTTGAACCAAACACAATTTCACATCTTAAAAACATCTTGTGTCAAAGAGGGATAACACCATACTTGGTATGAACCTCGAAGTGAAAAGGGTCATCCTTGCTAGTCCCATCATGCAACATAGTCCATAAAAATAGTGGTTCTCACCACTATCACAATTCCAAAAATAAAATAAAGAGTAGGGAAAAATCCCTAACAAAAACTCTAAATATTTTACATCACACACCACTGATCATTGGGTTGTAAGGATCATACTACATTTCCAGTCAGATGGTTAGGTAGTCATCCCCAAAACTTAAGAGATCAAAAACATAAATCATGGACTATGGAGTTAGCCTCCATCGGAGCTATAGATGCTTGAATGGTAGTGGAGTATGCTCATGCATGGTGACACGTCTCTTTTAAAGAGACCTCTGACCACACATACGGATAAGCTAGCTTCTTGGTTTCATCCATAATAGGTTTACCCAATTTACTCAAGATGAGTTAATGAACTCACTTGCACACACATTGGTTCTTGATTGCCTCGAGTCATTACCATGCTCTTGATTTGGTAAATGAATTCATTGCACACACATTTGGTCCTAGAGGGATTAGGTAGTTTTAGTGAGTTTGTTTGATACCACTAGTATGTCCGAGTCTCTACAAAATAGTTAGTTTTCCATATCAACATCCATATCTTCTTCCATATCAACATCCATATCTTCTTCCATGTCAACATCCATGTCATTTCATGAGTCTTTCACCCCACATCCCACCAAGTTTGGTGCCCCTGATTAAACAACAATGCTAGAAAAATGGACAAACAAGATCTAAACTATAAATGATCATTAGCACATTTGCATTCCATACCTTGCATTAATATGTAGACACTAAAATCATGTCAATCCGATTAGGCGACCAAAAGCATTGGCTAATTGACATCATATGGCCCCCTTGGGCAACCCTCAGAGGTTACATAGTGGTCCTAACCACTCTTGGAAGGCTCTACCCCACTTTTGGGAGGTTTTGGGCCACATAGGCATGACCATCCCACCCTAGGATGGTCACAGTTCATGACCATCCCACCCAGGGATGGTCACAAGCGACCATCCCTAGGTGGGATGACCATGGCCTTTGACTCCCAAAAAGTCAAATTTTGGACAAATGGCACCCAAAAACTACCATTTATCCTACCTATTCAAGCATGCAGACCTGAGGGTACATAATCCTTATGACATGCTATAGAATGGAGGCCAAAAAGGGAGATTCTCTTCCCCTTCCAATGCATGCCAAGTTTTGGACAAATGGCACCTCTTGCCCTGCATGTCCTTGCATGCCCATTTGGCCATAGGCCTCCTTTGGCTATAAAGTGGATCCATTTTCCACCCAAAATATAGAGAGGAGTTTTGTGACATAGCAATGAAGTGCTACCAAGATTTCCCCTCACCCTTTTGTGCCTTTTCCCTCAAAATATCTACCTAGCGAAGGAGGTTCTCGAGTGATTCAAGAGGCACAATTTGTTTACAAAACTAAACCAATTGAGTGAATTTCACCACCAAATTTGATGAAAACACTATTGAGAGGTTTTTTGACCAATTCATAGAGGAATTGGTGGCAAATAATTAGCAAAATTGGTGGTCATCCCACCCTAGGATGGTCCCCATTCTATGATAGTCACCACCATCCCTGCAAGGTATGGTGATATATTGAAGCATTATTTTTCTACTATTTTTAAATAGGCATATTCTAGGATAGTCTAGGAACCTACTATTCAAATTTCATGCAATTTGGAGTTATATTGAGTGAGTTATTACATTTTTAGTATTTTGTAGGTTTACTTGGCCCATCTGAAGATGCACATGAATATGTGATCAATTTTGCTAATATATTCATATGGGTCCTCTTTAAATATGATTTTATATATGCTTTCCAAGTTTGGTTTGATTTGGAGATGTTTAGGACTAAAAATCACTCATTTTGGGTTTTGTAGGCTTACTAGGTACACTATAAATGCGACATGGATTCGGATGCAATTTCTATTCTATTTTCAATTATATCTTCCCAAAATAATATTTTATGCATACCTATAAAATTTGGAATCATTTGGAGTTGTTTTAGATGGTCGCATTGCATATTTACACTTTCTAGCCTATTATTGCATGTATTGCTTTTACAATTCACACTTGCTATTGATAAAATCTGGTTTCCTTGTGTGTAGGTGCAGGTTTTATAGTGCATGAGGAAGGAGCATAGGATCAGAATATCAAAGAACAAAGTGGTGGCATCATAGGCCCACCCACTTCAATTGTGGGTACGAGGAAGAACATTGGAAGTGCACCAGAGTTATTGAAAGGATTTGATCCTTGGGCACCATTTTGTAATAAGTGTATCAATCTAGAGCCCTCAAGGGGACATTTATGTAACCATGATTTGATCTATCAAATAATAAATAATAACTCCATTTCTTGCATTTATTTGTCTTATCATGCTTACTTGAATGTTCCTTTTGTAATGCTTATTCAATACTAGCGATAGATGCATCTTGTTTAGCATTGTTAGGTGCACCATTTTTCCCATACTTTAGTGGTGATCATGGTGGGACCCTATCCCTATTGATTTGGTTAAATATTTGACCTTATTTTTGCCTTTGTTCTATTGTAGGAATTGGTCGTTCTGGCCTAAAATGACCTC
This sequence comes from Wollemia nobilis, assembly GCA_028583015.1. NCBI lineage: Eukaryota > Viridiplantae > Streptophyta > Pinopsida > Araucariales > Araucariaceae > Wollemia > Wollemia nobilis. The sequence goes on along the minus strand of JAQPPZ010016334.1, from coordinate 8,504,372 downwards.
TGGACTGCTGATCGTCCCACCCAGGGATGACCACACAACCATCCCACCCTAGGATGGCCATCAAACTGGCAGCCATCCCACCCTAGGATGGCCACAAAATAGAAGCTTTTCTGCTCAAAATTCTAGAAATAACAAGTTTATAGGCCATCAAGGTAAGTGCCTGAACCTTCAGTTTTCATTTCTACTATTCAAAATTGCTGAAATTTGGTTTTTCTTGCCTCCCTTGATTGCTTGAAAGGTAGAAAGATAGGTTTCACTTTTCTATAATTGCAAAAACAACAAAAAAGAAGAAAAATTGAAAAGGAACTAAGTAGAAATGCATTTCTATGGTTTGCTTGCTTGTAGCCTACCTAATGGGTAGGTTATCATTTAGGATATGCATTTTGTAGGTTGCTTTTTATCTAGATTTTTTGAAAGTAAAACATACCTTTCCTTGCATTTAGTGAAAGATCATTGAGTGCTTCATTGTTTACTTTATTTAAGCTTAAAAAGAACCACACACACCATGTTCCACTTGAATGCTAGTGAGTTGGATTTCATCACCAACCACTAGTAGAGATCAATGATGGTGGGTTTCATCTCCACCCATTGTCTCAAATCCCATGAACCCTTATTTTTGGCCAAGGTCGGCTCCAAGATCCGATGTAGCTTGGAAAATTTGCATGTACTTCTCTTCGAAGGGTATAACATTGACCAAGTGAGTACTGGGTGAGGACTGGTAGGACCTGTGCTCCCTAACTAGGTATGGGTTTCATCTCCATACTTTGGTGGGTTTACATGATCAGAATTTCATTATCGGTTGTCGAGCTATGAGCATACAGGTGAAATCCAATTAAACACAAGAATATCATCCAACAAGAGCAAAACATATGACACAAGGTCTTCTTTACAAACAACACATCTAAACACACAAAATAGCTTAGGGAACACACATAATCCTTAAAAGAGATAAACACTTGTTTTATTGCATGTTTCCATTCTTGTGTGCTGCTTTATTAAGAAATTTGTAAAGGAGATAATCATCTAGGGTTTGGTAGGGAATAGCAATGGTGTGTACCCATAGCCAAGCCCACTCAAGGGTGGACGCTATGGAGAGTAGACTAGGAGACATGAGTCATCTCTGATTTAGCCCCAAGGACCTGGTCATACCTCCTTGGTGGCCTTCTACTCACCCAAGTCCCAGAATAGCTAGTCAAGAACATCACCTACAAGGGAGCCCTATGCGGGACACCCCTATAGGTTTTGATCTTAATCTGGGAGCATATTCCCAATATCTAGACACTTCACATGCCTTCTTTGATGAAAGGCAACCATGCACTAAGGTGCTAGTAGATAGAGTAGTACCACACATCCACATGCTTCTAGGTCTAACACGCTACTTATGGGCAAGAGCAAGAGTACACACATTGGGTAGGGCCAATTGATCACACTTCACCCTTACACCACCCTAATAGGTTACATAAGCCTAGGTACCAGGATGAGTATGATACTCATCACTCAGGGTGAGCCAACTCAGCCCTTCCCTTCCTCATCAATGAAGGAAGGCATGAGGAGATCCTTGATTATCCTCAAGACTAGTATACTATGTAAGCATGATGTGCCTCTATGCTAGTAGAGTATAAATATCACATGCTTAAACCTTGAACCTCAAGTGAATATGACTACCCTCGATCGAGGGAAGCATATGATTGATATCTTAGATCATCTTGAGTGAGATAGACCTCAGGGTGATGCTGCTAGGGTTCCTAGACCTCGCATAGTAGAATAGATCAATCAAGTGGTCGCAAGATATGTTGAATACCAAGCATAATTCAAGCAGCTTTGATGAGACAAAGAATACTTGGACCACTTGCATCAAATAGAGAAAGAAAGGATTGAATAATAGACCAATGAGCTATTTCAGAAAACCTTACATGAGAGGGTTCCTACCCCTAGTACCCATAGATAGGAAGTCCATCAGAGGCAACCCACTATCATTCAAGATAGGTCTCCTAGGCCTTATCCAATGTTACCTCCATGACCTCCTAGGCTAAATTGGGACTTGCCTCCTAGGCCAAACATAGGGTGCCTACCATAGGTAGTTACCCCTCTTTATAGGCTAGCTCAGGAGATGCCTTATGGGGCTTACATCGAGCATGAGCTAGAAGTAGAATATCTTGAGATGCCTTATCGAGGTAGGGGGTGATGTTCCACCACCTCATAATAGGCCTGAGGTTCCTCACCCTCCATCATAGGATCAAAGTAAATAAGAGGAGATCAAATCCTTTGATGCATATAGGGTATTGCTAGAGCACCTAGAATCAGTGGAGAACAAGACCTCTAGGTCTGGGTCCTAGAAGCCCACTCTATGCCAGTTGCATAGTCAACCACTCCATCCTTCTGTACCTACCCCTTCCTATCTAGAGTAGTTTAAGATGCCTCATCTGGCTACCTTTAAGGGAGATGAAGATGCGTAGGAGCATGTTACCAAGTTCTTGAGCCAATGCTTTGGCATCCAGGATAATGATGCTTTGCTTTTGAGGATATTCTTGACTACCCTCTCTGGCCCAACTATGGAGTGGTACACCCAACTCTTAAAGCATAGCATCTATAATCTTGATCAACTCATAGATGCATTCCTAGAATGCTTCACCTTCAATACCAAGCGAAAGGTGACACTAGCTGACCTTGTAGGGTTGAAACAATTTGATGATGAGTCAATCGCAAACTATGGCAATAGGTGGTGAGCATTGCTTGCCAAGCTACCATACTTACTCCCCATGATGGAGTTGACTCAAATGTTTTCTAAGAGCTGCTTAAAGTTGATCTCCTTGTTGTTGCAACTCTAGAATATCCCACTCTTGAAGATGCTCTAGCGCAAGCTAGAACAATCGAAGACATCAAGATTCAAGAGGGAGAGATTGTGAAGCCTCACAAGGAGTGGAACAAGAATGCCAAGAACAACCCAATGCAACCTAAGCTAACATCAGTCAATCAGGTTGCCATTAGTGTCCTAGGGCCTGCGCAACTAGTGCCATCTCAAAAGCCTAATTATCAGGCCACACCTAGGAATTATAACAAGGATAATCAGCCAAACCAAGGGTAGAATCAACAATGTCACCCTAAGCGATAGTTTACACCCATTGTAGAGTCCATGGACTCTTTGTTTGAGCACCTCTGTGCAGCTAAGGCAATTAATCTTCCTGAGAGTCGACCTATCGATCCAAATGCACCAAAGCCCAAAGGATATCAAGAAGACCTATACTATAAGTTTCATAGGAAAAATGGGCATGATGTGTAGATGTGCTATAAGTTCAAACATCTGGTACAAGATATGATCGATAGGAATGACCTTCAGGTCGATAACCCTATCATGCCAAACAATCAATAGATGGGTGTTTTTAAAGACCCATTGCCTACCCATGTAGAATAGGCAAAGCTAGTGCCACAAGTGAATGAGGTCCATCATGCACCCCCTAAGCAAGGGTACATCGACATGATCAACATTATGATGAGGAATAGGTGGTACCCAAGTCTAGTCGCACCACCTATGGCTTTAAGTGATATTCCTTCAATGTCATAACCTTTGCTACCTCTAGTGCCAAACCTCCCACCTTGACCTATGGTCATGATAAAGAGCAAGCTCACTCAGAGCTTGAGAACAACATCTACCTAGATCTCCATCTATGAGCTCATTCAACAATCTCCACCTCATCGAGAAGCTTTAATGGAGATCCTCAAGGTGATCGAGCTACAACCCCAGGAGTCTAACTCCTTTAACAATTTTGTGGGGCATGTTCGACAATGTATGAAACCAGTGATCACCTTTCGAGAGGATGAGCTCAAGCTGGTTCCAAATGATATGGTGGATCCCCCCTTGCACATCATCGCATGTGTAAATGGAACACCCTACAAGAGAGTCTTGATTGATACTGGTTCTTCTAGCAACATCATCACTACAATAGCTCTCAAACATCTTGGGCTCTCGACATCTCATATTGTCATGTCTACCTACACCCTTCGAGCATTTAATGATGCCATATGCTCAATAGTTGGTATGATAGTCTTACCTATTCAGGTAGGACAAAAGACTATACCAACATTATGCCACATCTTGGAGGGTGAGATGGCATACAATATCTTGTTGGGTAGACCTTGGATCAGGGACATGAAGTGTGTACCCTCCATCACTCACCAATGTCTAAAGTACACCTATGAAGGGCAAGTCCATGTCATCTCTATAGACCTTGAGCCCTTTAAGTACTACAACTTGGTGCAGCAAATCCCTGAGTCGACCTTACCATCAACCCATCTAGATTTTCTACCGAATGCATCCAACCAAGGTTTGACTCCTTCACCATCACCTTCAATCAATCCATCATCATCTCATGCCATACCATCCTCATCTTCGGCACCCCTAGATATGCCTTCATCATTAGTGAATCCTCCATTGAGGAACATGGGGAAAAGGCCTATTGATGAGACCCCTCCAACCATATCCACCATCTCCATAAGTGAGATTCCTAGCCCAGTGGATGAGGAGCCACCTTATGAGGCAAACATTGAATCAATTCAAGCCTCGCTCCCATCCCCTCCTTCTCTCCACCATAAGTCATAGTGCATCTAGCTACCACTGGTCTAGGAGAATACCTAGTTAGGAACATCACAACTACTCCTACCATTGAGTCGATGCAAGATATGGGTCGACCTCATCTTCCCATAGGCACTATCGTGCCTCTTGGCCTCCCCTCAAATCAAATGAATTTCATTTATGGGGGTCTCGACTATGGCATAGAGCCCTATCAATAGTAGGAAGAGGATGAAGAGCCCTTTTTGAGGATATTAACTACATGTCCAATCCTAACTTCACCATGAGATATCTTCATCTCTACAATTGGTATGGTTATGGGTTGGGCTTGTATGAGCAAGGCACTCACATTCCTTACCAGCCATAGTATCAAATGCCTTATGATAAGTCTAGTTTGGGACACAACAAGCCTGTGCCCCTCGATGTCCTCATGGATAGTTTAGAGTGCATGACCCTAAAATTTAGGGATGAGCTTGTGCATGATCCCTATGCCAACCCCAATCGAGTCTATTCATTGGGAGACTACTTCCCTACACCCATGAGTGATCAAGAGATACCTTGCGATGTCAACCAATCTTATGAGAGAGGTGAAAGTTTGCATACCCTTCCCCATGATAGTGAGGAAGAAGATCAAGGGTCTCCTTATGAATGGACATCTGATGATGAGTCAGATTATGGAGTAGCATCCTATTGACTCTTCTAGTTTGGATGGAGAATACACATGGATTATCCCTTTGGATGATGAAGATGAGTTCTATCTGTGTATGTTCCCATTACACCATCCTATCTAGTGATAACTTCTACCTTTAGAGGAGCAAGCTCACTCGTAGCCATATCGATCACCTTCGGTCATCCCTCTATCTCAACCACCTCCACAAGTCTTGTGACATCTAGATGTCAATAGACACCATCAACCACCTAGGGGAAATCATCCATCCATTAACATGATTTCCATAGACCTTTTTGCACCCATGCAAGATTTGGATAACCCATCAAAGCCACTACACCTTGACTTGGGGGTAATTGACTTTGATTGAGGAGATTCTCCCCCATCACCTTTTGAGTACTGGCCTTGTGATGAGATGCTACAACTATTTCATTTCTCTCCAAGGCCTACTCATGATGTCTTTCATGCTGAGGATGAACCTGATGTTCCAATTGATGATCTAAACCTAGCAGATGACATTCATCTGATCCCTACTCCCCATCAGTTGGAGGAGGGGTCACATATGTCAATTGAACCAATGATTGATAAAGATATCAGCTCAGATCTCAAGAATCCTCAATGTATCAAGTTAGGGGAAAGCTTGTCCCCCATCGAGCAAGCTGATTACATAGCCCTTCTCACCAAGAAGAAGGAAGCTTTTGCATGGTCCTACAAAGATATGCTAGGACTGGATCCAAATCTAGTCATGCATAATCTGACGCTTGACCCAAAGGCCAAGCCAGTTAAGCAAAAGTTGAGAAAAATGCATCTGATAGTAGCCTTGATGGTGAAATATGAGCTACAAAAGTTGTTGGATGCCAAGTTCATCATATCAGTGGACTATCCACCATGGCTGTCCAACATGGTTCCCATCAAGAAGCTCGATGGGAGGATTCACATTTGCACTGACTTTCGAGACCTAAACAAAGTGAGTCCTAAGGATGAGTTCCCATTATTGAACATCGATGCCCTGGTAGATGCTACAATGGGCCATGAAATGTTATCCCTCATGGATGGTTTCTCTGGATACAACCAGATTTGTATCAATCCAGAAGACCAACTCAAGATGGCATTCACAATACCTTGGGGGACATTTTGCTATAAGGTCATGCCTTTTGGCCTTAAAAATATTGGTGCTACCTACCAACGTGCCATGACATACATCTTCCATGACTATATGCATAAAATTTTGGAAGATTACATGGATGACTTATTGGCCAAATCATTATTATGCCATGAGCATCTCGATGTCTTGAGCAAAGTCCTCGATCACCTTATTGAACACAACGTGAGACTGAACCCCAAGAAGTGCATCTTTGGTGTCACATCTAGAAAACTCTTGGGATTCATCATCTCTAAAAGAGGCATCAAAGTAGACCCCAATAAAGTCAAGGTAATCCTTGAGATGCCTCCCCCAACTACCATCAAGCAGCTATGAAGCCTATAGGGTAAGGTCACATCCATCAAGCGCTTCATAGCACAATTATCGGATAAATGTCGACCCATGAACAAACTATTGCACAAGGGGGTTGCATTCCATTGGGATGATGAGTGTCAAGCTACCTTTGATGCAATCAAACAATATCTAGCTTCACCACCAGTATTGGCTCCACCTCGACTAGGAGTGTCATTCCGCTTATACATCTCAGCTATTGAGATTGCATTGGGCATCATGTTGGCCCAAAAGAATGAATTGCATAAGGAACAGGCTACTTACTACCTTAGCCGCACCTTGGTCAGTTATGAAATCAAGTATGCATACATTGAAAAGTTATGCCTAGCGATGGTTTTCACCACCAAGAAGCTATGCCATTACATGCTTAGTCATACCACGTATGTTGTATCAAAAGAGAATCCATTGTGATATATGATGAGTCATACTTATCACAATAGTCGCATGATAAAATGGATCATGTTGTTGATGGAGTTTGACCTAGAATTCATCGAAAAAAATCTATTAAAGGTTAGGTCATCATCGATCAACTCATAGAGGCTCCTCTCTAGGATGATCAACCTCTTAGCATGGAGCTTCTCGATGATGGAGTCTTCCAAATATTAGAATCACCTAATTCTGATGAGCCTGAGTCATAGGCTGATATGACTCTATTCTTTGATGGCTCCAAATGCGAGCAAGGGGGTGGTATGGGAATTATGTTTTTCACACCTCAAGGGGCTCCAATACCCCTATCTTTCAAACTTGATTTCCCATGCACCAACAACAATGTTGAGTATGAAGCCTTGCTCATAGGTCTTCAAATGGCTATCACCATGAAAATAACCAAGCTCAACATTTTTGGTGACTCCTTGCTCATCGTAAACTAGGTCAAAGGGATTTACCAATGCAAGTGTCTAGTTCTACAAGCCTATAAAGCCCTTGTGGAGAAAATTCTGATAAATTTTGAATGGTATGATATCGAGGCACTCCCTCACTCATCTAATCATTTTGTGGATACAATGGCCTCCTTGGGGTCTTTAATTCCATAGAACCCTATTGATGATATGACAACCATTCAAGTTAAAATACTATCACAATCTATGGTTGAGCGTGAGAATACTCAATCCATGCTAGAAGTCCACTTGATTCATATTGAACCTCCTCAGGAAAGGTTCTCACAAATTCATGATCACTTGAATCATGCCGCTTGGGGGACTCTATTCCCTCAAACTCCTTTTGATAGTAGCACAATGCTATTCTTACAAGTTCTCTCCCAATCAACATTTACTTGGGATGAACTTCAAAAGGGATAGGCAATTCATGCAATCGAGGCTTCCTCACATCAGGACTGGTCTACTCAAATCAAATATTACCTAAAGCTTGGTAATATCCCTTCTGGGTTGTCGCATGCCACCAAATGGATATTTAAACAAAAAGTGGTAAAGTATGTCTTTCTAGGAGATATTTTGTATCATCGAAGCTATGAAGGTATCCTCCTTCATTGCTTAGAGCATCAAGAGTCAGTTTGGGCAATCACCCAAGCACACGATGGTACATGTGGTGGCCATTTTAGTGGCATGGCTATCACAAAGTGCATTCTTTGCATGGGCTATTATTGGCCAACCTTAGAGTGATATTGTTGCACTTATGTTAAGAAGTGCGTAAAGTGTCAACACCATGCTAACTTGACACATGTACCTTCTCAGGCCTTACAACCGATTCAATCGGTTTGGTCATTCTCGTAATGGGGGTTTGATTTAATTAGGAAAATCTCACCCACATCCTTGGGCCATCACACGTTCATCATTATGACCATCGAGTATTTTACAAAATGGGTGGAAGCAATTCCCCTTACCACTATGATAGGACCCCGCATCATGGAGTTCATATTGCATAATATCATTTGTCATTTTGGTATTCCATCCAAGATAATTTTTGATAATGGGATGCCTTTCAAGAACAAATATGTGCGTGCTTTAATAGCAAAGTATAATATTTAGCATAACTTTTTGATGCCCTATTATCCACAAGAAAATGGGTAAGCTGAGGCATCAAACAAAATAGTGATTGCCATCCTAAAGAAAATAGTTAAAGAGAATCACAAATATTGGCACATGCAATTACCCCTTGCTCTATGGGCCTATCACACTAGTATTCGGATGCCCACTGGGGCAACTCTATTTTCACTAGTGTATGGTACTGAGGTAGTCATGCCTCTAGAGCTAGAAATCCCATCACTATGCATATCCATGCAAGAGTTCATCGATGATGACACTGTATGATAGGCTCACCTAGACCAACTTACGTTGCTTGATGAATGATGCATCAATGCTCTCGAGCACTTGTATGTTTATCAAGAGTGACTTAAGAGAGCCTATAATATGAAAGTCCATCCTAGAGACTTTTAGGTTGGTGACCTCATTCTAAAATAGAACCAATAAAATTCTAATTTGCCACCCCATCTAAGGGATAAGTTTATGGTAAACTGGTTAGGTCCTTTCATCATCACTAGTCAGATCGGACCTAGGACTTACCACCTAGCCACCCTTGAAGGAATTGAGGATCCTAAACCCTTGAACATCCTTCATCTATGGCCTTTCTATGCTTAAGAGAAACCCCCTCTAAATAGGTCAACCCAAAATGCTATCCAAACTTAGGCTACCATCTAGGTCAACCCAAAATGCTCCAAGGGTATCTAACTCTTGGTCAACCAAAATGCTCCTAGGTGGTCTATGACCATCTAGGTCACCTAAAATGCTCCAAGGGTATCTACAAACCGCTTGGTCAACCTAAAATGCTCCTAGGTGGTCTATGACCATCTAGGTCACCCTAAAATGCTCCAAGGGTATCTAAAAACCTCTTGAAATACTCTAGGCCAAATCTCTTAAACCTGCTCCTAGGTCAAAACTATCTAGTTGTCACCCTAAAATGCTCCTAGGTGGTCTATGATCATCTAGGTCACCCAAAATATCCCAAAGGTATCTATAAGCCCTTTGGTCACCCAAAAAGCCCCAATGGCATTTATTAAGCCCATTGGTCAAACTGTATATACATATATATCAAAACTCAAAAACATCATCAAAACATCAAAAATACAAAAATATTGCATTACATCACATTGCATACCATTGCATTATATAATCACTTGCATTAGGCATACTCATCATTGCACTTTGCATTTTAGAGTTGCTCATACATGTCTAGCACTAAGACTATACACTAGTCATCATTCAAAATCAATTTTGTTAAAGTCATCATTCACACCATTTCATATTTCACTTATCATCTCCACCTACATTTCCCACTTTTCATATTTGTGTCTATTTCCCTTCACCTAGTCATTTGTTCTAGAATGTCTTTAGGGTTTTTGGTCACTCAACCATCTCTAGTTTTCTTTTCAAATTTTGTAGAAAGCTATCCTGATTTTTAGAAGGTAGAGTCTTGCTTGATTGTACCTTGTATACTTCAAAATCCCAACACATTTTCACACTAATAAATCCAAGTTTTGCACAAGGAAAGATGAAACCTACAAAGTGGTCTAGGTTACCTTAAGTGAAAAGTTTATCTTGCTCATCCCCCTATGTGAATGGTTCAAAAATACTGAGAATTGACAAAAGGACAAGCTCCTCCTTACCCAATTCCCCAAAATAAATAGTGGTTTTCACCACTATCAATAAGCAAAATCCCAAAAAGCAAAAATCAAAAGAAATAAATAGTGATTTTCATCACTAAACAAATCCCTTGCTCAAAGAAAACAAAATACAAAATAAATAATGATTTTCATCACTAAGTATGAGCAAGTATCCCAAATCAAATAAAATAAAATAAGGGAGTATTGAACTTGAATCCCTAGAATTCTTAACATTTGACAAACCATAAGGTGATCCTCATTACAGGTTAGGTGGCATCAAGCCTGCCTAGCAATGGTGGTATCCTTATGCATGATGATATGTCTATCACATTAGCATCTTGTGTGTGTATAGACCAATGTTTGCATGTGGATGAGCTAGCTTTTGGTAGCCTATACTACCTAGTGGTCTAATCCAACTATGTACAAAACCTAGGATCATGATACTCATAGGGTGATCTTCAGTATAGATGGGCTGCATCAATCCTATTTGGCACTAGGGTAATCTTATGTGTATTACAAATGAACTCACTTGCACACATAGGGATATTGAGTATCTTGGTCATCCTAGTAGATTCATACCTTGTCAAAAAGTCTTGCATGGTTAGTATATAACTTTTGATCAATTAACTAGAGTGTTTGAGTCTCATGAAAACCTCATAGACATTCTATAACATTCATTTCATTCATTCCATTTTATCACATTTCATTAAGTTTACATTTCCATAAATCCATCACATAACAACATTACAAATGAATCGATGAATTCTATATAGTCTATGGTGCTAACATAGTATGTCATATAGTATCCATATTTCATCATCTAGATCAATAAATCATCCATCTCATTATGCATCCATGCATATACATATCATCAAATCAAATCATATTACAACATATGCATACATGATAAGCATCCATCACAATATCATAAAGCAAATAAATACATTGCATACATCTCATAAAGTAGTAAGGAAACACATGATGATAAACAAAAAAGTATATATATATATATATATATGTATGGGGTAAAAAGATACATCATAATCCTTGAACTTCTCATAGGCTACAATAAAGTGGGTCCTTAGACCTCACACTCCCAAAATCTAAAAATACAAAAAGAGCCATCAGAGTCTCAACAACCATGGTCACATAGGATCGGTACTATGACTCTCACCTCCACCCTCAGTTGGAGTCCATCGAGAACTCCTAGATCTACTACCCCCTACCCTATCTGACCTTCATGTAGAGCTAGGTGCCTCCATCCTCATCGAAGACTACCCTGTACCACTCCTTCGACTCTGGTGTGACCCACTAGCAGATGGATGGGCTGGTAAGCACCCCCTAAGGTGCACTATCTCATCCTCCAACTCCTTAGTATAGGTTTTCTCCTCTTTAAATGAGCTTGGAAGACTCCCACTAAGGCTTGGAGCTGTGCCACCTCCTCTCATAGCTTAGCTATCTCCCCACTACTAGATCCCTCTTGACTAGGGCTCCATGATCTAACCTGTGCTCTAGAGCCACTATCTCTATCGCATGTCGGTCAAGCTTCTGTGCACTCTGTACCTATGCCTGTAGGAGATCTCTCTCCTACCTAACCTTGATCAACTCATCTTATATTGTACCTGTACCACCTCATGCTACCCACTATGTGCACCCCTGATCCTCAGTCATCCTCATCAAAGTCATCCCCTAGATCTCCTAAGTCAAGGAGGTCTACCCACTCATCTACTACTTGATGATGCACATGTCGCTCACCTACATCTACTAGACCCTCATCAGGAGCATCCTTGTGACCCCCCCTACTTTCTCTACTCATCACCCCTTAGTGGCCCCTCTCCCTACCACTGGTGCATCATCCACCATGAGTCATACTCCTCTGTGGTCTCAACATCATCTAAATCTAGAATATCCACTACAGGATCTGCCTCCTCTCCTACTACCTCCACTATCGGCCACCTTAGTGTCCTCTCATCCTCATGGTATTGGTAGACCACTGGCTCACTAGAAACCCCTGATGTAGCCCAAACTATCATAGGACTCGAGCATAAGGAAAGTACTCCTACTCAGTCCCATGTCGCCCGACTAGCCATCTCCCTCACCTCACCCTACGGAGTTGTACCTCAACATCAGACCATGTTGGGAAAATCCTTGTAAGGTCTCCAAATCACATCTACTACCTTGAGTTATGAAAAATACTATGCATAATGGTCCACATCACTTGTAAAGGATGACTCTACCCTACCTCCTAGGCTCACTACCATAGGATCTCGTAGCCTATCTCCCTGTCTGCCATATGCTCATGTCATCCATGGCAATCCCTATGGTCGATCCACAACTATGTGCTACCATCCCCACACCTATAGTAGAAAATTACATCCCAAGCCCTTCCACCCATGGGAGTAGATCTCGTACAACTCATCATACAACTATGCTAGTAATGTCATCCCTAAGCCATCACTAGTGGTTGCTCCATGGTGCACTCTACCAGAGTAAACACTAACTCCAATAGGTTCTAAGGAAACCTAGCTCTTGATGAGTCTAGTAGTAGCATATTAGAGATCAATGTCATCAATAAAATATGCCTAGTGGTCAATACATTAGCCTCATACCACAACCCCACTAGTATCCCTCCACTCAGTGAGTCATGTACTGCCTCCTCCCACTCCCTACCAAAGTACCTCTCCATGATTGTATCTCTTAGGTCATGGTGAGTAGATATGATCGACCACCCCTCTATCAAAATGCATAATATCTGATAGATATCCTCAAGCATCATCATCATCTCCCCTATCGGTAGGTGGAAGGTGTTGGTGCATGGATCCCACAAGTCAATAAGAGCAGTCAAATAAGCATGGTCGCCCACCACAGGCTCTAACCGTGTCACATGCTTAAGGCCAATGGCATCAATCCATTCCTAGTCTACCTCTATCAATAAGTCTCTCATGGTCTCAAAGAGATTCAAAACTTGATACCGACTCTTAACCACCTAGCAGAGGTAGATAGGTTAATAACAAGCACCAAACATGCTTCAAAATGACCCAAAAATACCCAAAAACACAAAAGGGCCTCTTTTTAGGCCAAATTATGGTCATCCTAAGGTATGGCCCCAAATCTATGACCATCCCACCTAGGGATGGCCACCAAATAGCCTAGGTTGGTCGTCCCACCTAGGGATGACCCCCAAAATGGGCCAAAATTGGCCTTCCAGGCCACCAAAAATAGTAAAAAAATAGCAAAATTAAGCAAGAAAAAGCAATAAAATTGCACAAAAACTTAAATAAAAGCATAAAATATTGTAGGACATCACTAATTAGGTTCAATTACTAAGGATTTAGTGTGCTCTACCAAAAATAAAAAACAAGCCATAATTACACTTCTAACACTAGCATAGTGTAGTAAGAAATTCAATTCTTACCCGTCTCACAGCTCCACCATTGGATGAGTCTACACTGGCTCATGGTGATTATAGGATGATTTTGGTAGCACTCCACTATGTATAATCACTCTCCTCCTCCTCACCTCTCAAATTGCAAAGTTAGAAATGCACAAATGAGCCCAAATGCCCCATTTTTGGCTTAAATAACCCTCCAAGGGCCATGACCATCCTTGGGTGGGATGAGTAGCTAATTGGCTGACTTTCCCACCTTGGTATGGTCATAAAATATGCCGCCATCCCACCCTAGGATGGCCACCAAAAAATCACATCAAAATAGCTCAAAAATGCACCAAAAAGGGTCCAAAACCCACCAAAAATAGCTCAAATTTGGTCAAAATTCACTAGGGATCAAGATGAACCTAAATTTCTCATGGAGAAATGGAAAATTCTTTACTTCAATCCCTAAGAAGGCCATTGTGGCTGGACCACCCCATGGGAATGAGTTTTTCAACTCCTTTCTTCCATGAAACATCAACAAAATCATCAAAATCCTCTCAAAAATGCTCCATTTTTCAATGGGTAAAATTGAAGGAAACCCTAACCAAGTCATATGGGTCAAGTGACTCATCACTTTTATCATTGGTCATTCCCTCATTGACTCATCACTTGAGGGGGTAGTCATACTTAACAAATTCATAATCAAAATCAATAATCAAACACTCAATCATGCAAATTGCGTTCATTCAATGAATCATTGACAAAGACAATCATGCCCCTACTTGGGGTAGCAAACAAGCAAAAATTTCAATTAAAAAAATGCTTGGAATTATAGAATCATGAAGGATAGCTTCCTTCATGACTGAAAAATGTCCAAGATCAAGTAAACCTTACTTGAAAGGTTGTACTTGAAGCAAGTTCCTTAGCTCGTCAGAAGCAAGGATTCAAGAACGCATGCTCTTTCCATGATTGGGGCATCTAAAGTTGGTTAGGTTATTGAATAACCTTAATAATTTAACATTTTAGTCATCTATTTTTTCTCAGCATTGTGTTGCACACAATGCATCTCAAAAAGGGGCATCTGTAGACACTAAAATCATGTCAATCCGATTAGGCGACCAAAAGCATTGGCTAATTGACATCATATGGCCCCCTTGGGCAACCCTCAGAGGTTACATAGTGGTCCTAACCACTCTTGGAAGGCTCTACCCCACTTTTGGGAGGTTTTGGGCCACATAGGCATGACCGTCCCACCCTGGGATGATCATAGTTCATGACCATCCCACCCAGGGATGGTCACAAGCGATCATCCCTGGGTGGGACGACCATGGCCTTTGACTCCCAAAAAGTCAAATTTTGGACAAATGGCACCCAAAAACTACCATTTATCCCACCTATTCAAGCATGCAGACCTGAGGGCATAGAATCCTTATGACATGCTACAGAATGGAGGCCAAAAAGGGAGATTCTCTTCCCCTTCCAATGCATGCCAAGTTTTGGACAAATGGCACCTCTTGCCCTACATGTCCTTGCATGCCCATTTGGCCATAGGCCTCCTTTGGCTATAAAGTGGATCCATTTTCCACCCAAAATATAGAGAGGAGTTTTGAGACATTGCAACGAAGTGCTGCCAAGATTTCCCCTCACCCTTTTGTGCCTTTTTCCTCGAAATCTCTACCTAGCGAAGGAGGTTCTCGAGTGATTCAAGAGGTACAATTTGTTTACAAAACTAAACCAATTGAGTGAATTTCACCACCAAATTTTATGACAACACTATTGAGAGGGTTTTTGACCAATTCACAGAGGAATTGGTGGTAAATAATTAGTAGAACTGGTGGTCATCCCACCCCTAGGATGGTCCCCATTCTATGATAGTCACCACCATCCCTGCAAGGTATGGTGATATATTGATGCATTATTTTTCTACTATTTTTAAATAGGCTTATTCTAGGATAGTATCAGGAACCTACTATTCAAATTTCATGCAATTTGGAGTTATATTGAGTGAGTTATTGCATTTTTAGTATTTTGCAGGTCTACTTGGCCCATCTGAAGGTGCACATGAATCTGTGATCAATTTTGCTAATATATTCATATGGGTCCTCTCTAAATATGATTTTATATATGCTGTCCAAGTTTGGTTTGATTTGGAGATGTTTAGGACCAGAAATTGCTCATTTTGGGTTTTGTAGGCTTAATAGGTACACTACAAATGCGACATGGATTCGGATGCAATTTCTGTTCTATTTTCAATTATATCTTCCCAAAATCATATTTTATGCATGCCTCTAAAATTTGGAATCATTTGGAGTTGTTTTAGATGGTCGCATTGCATATTTACACTTTCTAGCCTTTCATTGCATGTATTGCTTTTGCATGTTTCACAATCCGCACTTGCTATTGACAAAATCTGGTTTCCTTGTGTGTAGGTGCAGGTTTTACAGTGCATGAGGAAGGAGCATAGGATCAGAACATCAAAGAACAAAGTGGCGGCATCATAGGCCCGCCCACCTCAATTGTGGGTACGAGGAAGAACATTGGAAGTGCACCCAGAGTTATTGAAAGGATTTGATCCTTGGGCACCCATTTTGTAACAAGTGTATCAATCTAGAGCCCTCAAGGGGACATTTATGTAACCATGATTTGATCCATCAAATGAATAAATAATAACTCCATTTCATGCATTTATTTTGTCTTATCATGCTTACTTGAATGCTCCTTTTGTAATGCTTATTCAACACTAGCGATAGATGCATCTTGTTTAGCATTGTTAGGTGCACCATTTTTCCCATACTTCAAAATCGTCCATACATTTTACCTTGCATTAATCATCCATAACATATCATATCCATTCATCATCCATATAAACATGCATTCCACAAAAAGCATTCACACAAACATATAACACAAAAGGTAAAATCTATATATATATATATATATATATATATATATATATATATATATATATATGTGTATAAATATCACATGTACAATGAATGCAAAAAGGCTACATACAATGGAGCACCAAGGCTCATATACAAAAAGTGCATCTAAGCAATAGCTACATCCTCCAAGAGGACCCCGATGACCTAGTAGGAGCCCTAGACCTAGAGCTATTCCTAGACTCACTATACCTAGCACCCCCAAACACAGATGAGGTTGGAGGATTTGGAAGTGGAATATGATGTTCCATCAACCTATCCTCCAATGCCTCGATATATCTATACCAAGAGCAAAGATGTGCTATGTCAACATTATGCCAGTTCTCCCTATTTACTAGCTCTACTTGGATCCTCATGATCCTCACTTCCTGATATACCACCTATTTCTCCAACCACGCCCAATCCTTCTTTCTTTGATTTGGAGGCCAATCCAAAGCCTCATATGCATCCTCTCCATATCCACCATCTCCCCCACTCTTATGAGTTTGTCTCACCATACCATTAGTCCTCCTCCTTCAAGTATATGATCAAAGACATTGTTGTTGCTTGGGGACCTCATGGGTCCCCTTACCATCATTCTCAAATGCACCTCCATCTCCACTAGCCATGACTCAAGGTGGTCCCCATAGTAGCTATGTAGCAAACCATACTTTTTACTCCATGGTAGTCCCTACATAATCTACATTTGGGAGCTCTCTCTCCTTGTCATCCTCACAATCCACCCTCTATGGCTCTGTACATGGTGGCCAGTTATCCTCCCAATGCCTCCTATACCGCACCAGCTCATCTAGGACCTCCTACCTTAAGCTGAACTATCAAAGTACTTGTGATAACTGAAAATACTCAGCCTCACTTGGATATCACAAACCACCCACCTAGCCTTCTGCAATCATCACAAGTTCTACCCATATATGGTTCACCTGCAAGCCCACCATAACCTCCATATCACTTGGGTTGATGTCAATACAACCCAAAGATATTGGTACAACTAGCTCATATGCACAAGATGACTTGGTTGTACCTCATTGGCCATCACCCATGTCCTAGTATAGGGATACTACCTACCCAATCCTGATATCGATAAGCCCTTCGATCAAGCCACACTGAAGTGCTCCCATAACAAAAACTATAGCAATAAGTTGCACCCCATTTCTTTCCTATCTCACCTCATCACCTCATAAAGCTCCCGATATACCTATGCCAACAAGGTAGGAGCCCATGTGTACACCTACTGCCTAGTGAGCATATCACTCACTACTCCTATCAGGTTCTAAGGTAACCTACACCCAGTGTTGTTCGAGGCCATGATGTTGGCCAACATGAATATTATCAAGTCATGGAGGGCATCCAAATTCTTGTCCACATACATGGACAAGTAAGGTATACCTCCACTCTCCACCCTCACATCCTGCTAGCTATCACAAAACATATTCATCATCTTCATCTTCTAACCTTTCCCAAAATCAAATTAAATCCCCTCCATGACACCTTGAGGATGCAATATACATCCTCCAAGGTCATTATCACCTCCTCTATGGGGAGCTAAAAAGTCCCCCTATATGCATCCCACATCTCCGCCAGGGCAGAGAAGTACCCCTCATCATCTCTCACTACATCAACCTAGACTACCTCCACTAGCCCCACATCCTCTAGAAGCTCCCACTCCTCATTCGATACCACCTTCCTCATTCCAAAAATGATAGGAAATAATCAATGATGAGCCTCCAAAATCCTAAGCTACAGCCTAGTACAAAAACACTTATTATTTTTCATTTTAAAAAATCACAAAAACACAATTTTTTTGCATAATACACAGACAAGGGAATTACCTTTGCATCTCACACTCCAATATTAGCCCCAACCTCTACACCCACTCCCTCCACCACTATAGCTTCTGTGCTCAAATAACTTCACCTCACTTCACTCCACTCTCCTAGATGTAGCTTTACAAACTTTCAAATGCACATATGAGCTTGGTTTCTTCTCTTGGAAGTTATTTATAGCTTCTTTAGGTACCTTGAGATGCCCATGGATGTTTCCTAGTACACTAAAGCATCCATTGGTGTTTGTAGAATGCCCAAACATCGGTGGGCATTTTGACGGGCCAAAAGCACCAATTGGCATTTGGCATTAGTTTTAACAAAAAGAAAAAATCTTACAAAATAGTGGCTTATCCCCACCAAATCACTCCATATTGCATCCACACATCTATTTCATCATATTAACAAGTTTTTTGAAGGTTCTAATAGATTTAGATGCATAAATTTTGTTTGTGACCACAAATTACAAATCCGCTTAACAAGTTACAAAAGAACTCAAAAAAAGTCAAAATCTTCACAAAATAATCACAATCATCATTCTCCGCATTCATAAATCATCACAAAAATAATTCCATATCATCATTTGCATGTTTGCCAAGTTCAAACAACATTAGAGTGAACCTTGTATCTAGTGGGTTATTCTATATACTTGGTGATTACATTGTTTTTCATCCATGTAATTCGGTAATATGAAGGGCCTACCATAAGGAAACTTGGTAATTTTTATCATTCCATATCTTGTTGTTCGAAATCACAATCATATTTTGTGCTTCATATTTTGAGTGAAATATTTCCAAGAATAATTTGCACAAAAGTTATCATTGATGGCCTAGTTCGTGGGGCTTGACACATGGAAAAAATCAAACTTCATCATTACACATTTCCTTGAAAGTCATCATGGTGACTGACTTTAGCTAGGGTGATTGGTTTCGATCATAGGAATTATCTAACAGTCACTAGTTGACCCTTTGAAGTTGACTATTTTTATCTTTGCATTTTCATCTTTGCATATCAATGATGCTAGAAGGCATATTCTTCAACAACATAAAATCATCCCAAATTTGGGGTAACCACATTTGGTTTTAGCTTTACCACAATGGGATACATCTTACATGATCATGACATCCACATTCAACAAAAATCTCTTCATCTATTGGGGTAGAAATAGACACATTATCCATCACACATTTTCACAAAATCCTTCATCTATTGGGTAAAAAATAGATGCATCATGTCACATTTTTCACCAATCCCCTTCCCACACTTGGGACAAAAATGCTATCACATTTGCATCATTCATTTGCATAGATTTTTCAATTGGCTCATGAGATTCATCCACAAACTCATTCACCAATATAGGCGGTAAGCTATGAAAAATTCAAACTCTTTCATTTTTTTGTGTCCAAGCTCATGTTTCACATCCCAAGAGAAGAATTCACTTCTACACCTAGCCAAAATAGGTGTCTTGTATTTTTTTGCACTGCATTTTGTTTCACACAACACAATACAAAAAGGGGCATCTGTAGACACCAAAACCTAGTCACTTGTAGACCATCCTAACTTTCCCACCATTTCCACCCACTATTTATATATATTTAAATATTAATATTTTATATATTATATATTTTTTATATTTAATAAATATATATTTATATAAGTGAATTAATCCCAGCTATCTAATTTCACTTAATCCTATTTATTCATCCACATCAATCCATGCCACACTATAGATTTAATATCCACCCTCTGATATACTTTTATATTTCATCCACATGATTGGGGTCATTGAAACCCTAGTATTCCCTAGGTTGGATTATTAATAGGAGCCATTTTTATGGCTCAACCCCTAAAGTCATGAATTCCCTAAGCAATCCCTAAATCCTATGATTTTTTGTGAATTTTTTACCATCGAGTTCCCTAGAGTATCCAAGTGATCGTCTCTCTCATCCTCGTTCACCATAGCCTCCACATCCATTGCCACCTCCCTCACTTATCCAGATTTGCTTCTACAGACTCCCATTTTAGTTTTTGAATGCCTTCGAGTGCTTCCCACCATTCCTAAGTGCCTCTAGGTTCTTCCTTTTCCACCGCCAAGCACCTTTGGTTGCCCTCCACCATTACCGAGTGCCCAAAGGTGTTTCTTGCAACCTCCAAGCACCTACGAATATTTTACACTAGAAGTTATGAAGTTTTTCTAGCCTCCAGGTGATGCTACAACATCATCGCACCAGTTCACTACAATAGAGTTCACCATATCAGAAGACAACATACATATAAGGTAAATATTGTATTTGGTATTTTATTTATGCACTTTTAGATTATGTTCATTTATTCATATTGCATAGCTAGGGTTTTTATCTACTTTCTGAGGGCCTCACACTTTGGAGTCCTCACAATTGCTACTAACTCATTGTCTATTTTATTATGTGTATATTTGGAAGTGTTACATTAGCATTGGACAATTGCTTAAGCTGGAGTGGCCCAAAATCGGATAACTAGAAGCCCACTCATTTCTGTTGGGAGTAGAGACACATTTTGAGACACCACCAACATTGTTTTGCTAGGGTTTCAGAGAACCCTAGCTATTGTAAAATTTGTATCAAATAATTCAAGAGTTATTATTGTAAGAATGGAGTTTTTAGGATCCCCATTAATATAAAATCATTCATTATGCAATACTATTATTTGAGTTCTACTTTACATTTCTATTTTTTGGTGTTGCATTTTTGTATATTCACTATTGATTTACTGTTATTTCCTTCTATGCAGGTTACAAGCTTCAAATATAATAAAGGATTTTGGATCCAACTCTTAGATAGCAATCTCAAAAAACTCACTCTCTAAACACTATGCTGGCATGAGAATTTGAATATTTCACCTAGAGACATTCTTTTGATCACATTGTATCTATTGTATCATTGGTAAAATACTCTTAGAGGGGATTTGTTGTAACATAATTGAAATATCAATATAAATATAATGTTTATGATTTATCTCCATTGATTTAGCATTGTGTTTCATTTCATTGTTATGGTATAAATTTACATCCTTTAAATGACCATCATGATGAGACATAGTCCCTATTTTTCACTACATTACTAATTGTTATTTATTTTTTTTATTACAGGTTGCAAGTTTAACCATATATATACAATATGATCCATAATTTGAAATCGTCTCACCATGATATGGTCCCTATTTTGAAACCGTATCACCTTGATATGGTCATTAATAAAGAGTATCTTCTTGCACAATTGTACAAATGGCCAAATTTTTGGGTCGGGGGTAGAGCCTTCAAACCCCCAAATTGATGGAAACCTAACAGGTTCCCCCCTATGACCCCCATCGATGTGCTTGACACATATGAGCAACTCATGGGTAGGGATTACTAAACTGCACCATCATGCACCTCATTGATCAGAGGCCTAAAACATTTACAAATCTATATTTCAACAAGGTTAGCTTTTTACACCTACTTATCATTTATTTCTAAGTAAGAAAAATTTATAGTATAGTTGCATGCATGTTTATTTATTTTTGTTTTAAATCTATTAGATCATGATCATGTCAGGTCAATATGATCCCTATTTTGTAACTTTGTGTTTCCACTATTTTCCTTGCATGCCTGATAAAAGAAATAGATTATCATTTAAAGAAAATAAATATTTTTTCGCTTCATGGCTAGAATTTGTTATAATAATTGTGTGCTCTCTATTTATTTTTTGCAATAAAAGGAATTCATACCCTCACATATCACTTAATCATTAGCAAGGTTGGACTTCATCACCAACCCCAATTGAGACTAGTGACGGAATTTCACTTCCTTCCATTAGCTTGCCCCCTTAAACACCATAGTAGCCTTCGTGAGTGGTTTCTTGGATTTCATCACTGAGAAGCCCTTACTTTTGGGTGCATCCCAAAGTAGGTTAGGTTTAGACAACCTTTATTCACTGGGCTTAATAATTTATGGAGTGCATCTATCATCTGTATCTAGACACACATCTATCTTTAAGGGGTATTTATTATTCCTATAGCATTACCTATCACCCATATCTTACTATAGGAGGTATTTTTTACCATTTATATCACATTCCATTCCTTCATAGAGGTTATGCGCAAACCACCCTTATTTAGCTTTCATTTCATCTACCTTAGTTTTTTAGGAATAGAGTTCCAAAAAAAAAACACATTGAAAAATAAAAAAAATAAAAAATCAAAATCAAAACAAAAACAAAAGTGTTTTCATGATTATTTTTCTTTGTTAATCATTTTACATAATTTAAAAAATGCTTGAAATCATTATCATGGTTTTATGCACACCATTTACCTAGCATATGGTTGTAATACATAGTCAGGCTCAATCATGAGCACACACTGCCAATCCATAACCAAGAGTCATGGATCATTTTTTAATTGATCCACAAGATCTTTTCATCCATGAGTGGCAATGCATCCACCTTGACTCGAATGTCGTCCATCACTCCACTGACCCCAACACATTAGGCATCACTATTCACAATACACCCATAGGTCCTAATGATGATTATGATATTGATTATCCATACCATACCACCCTATGTACTATCTATAGGGATACTAATCTTCACTACAAATTACCTAGGATGTCGTTACCTCACATTCACATTCCATCTCACCATTCATCTCCATTTAATCAATAATAGGTGTACACAATACACCAAAATAGGGATACTTAATCCACCATAGCTGATGTAACAACCCAGGTCTATCCACCTAGTTTTACAATATCACAAACTATTTTTTCTTTTTTAAAATAATTCAACACCAACATTTAATTGGTACACAAGTATTTTATATTCATTTCAAGGTATTTGACTGTTGTAGACAGTATCCCTTAAATGTTTAAGATTGGCCAGATCCTGCAAGTGGTGCCATCATGTGAACATGTTCATCTCCATTGCCAGAGGTCTATGTTCATGGCAAGGGGTTGTCCTTTCAGATCCCATTTCATCTGAAATGGTGGATGCATACTTCCTCTCCCATAGAAAGCTTTTTTGAAGCATCCCCTCCAATACTTGTGCTTGTTTATGCTATGGTTTAGCATATGAATGCCTGGTGCTTAACTAAATACCCACTTTCATGGGTTCTACTTAAGGTCCACCAATTCTCTAGTTCTTGGACTAGGTAACTTAGACCTTACTACAAGTGACAAAGTGTTGTCCCATTCCAGCACCCATTGGAACTTTCAATTTTGGGGTTCAACCTCTCCTGAACTGATGATTACCCAGTTGAGTTAGGATTGTGAGTTACCCTCACGTACCACTCACATATCAGTCTAGATGGAGTGTACCATTCCACCCCTCATCACATATTCAAAGCAATAGGACCTTCTCATCTTTAAATTGCTTTAAAATGACTGAATACAACTCACGATGTTGCTCTTCCTACAACATCGGTGTTTGGAATTACGTTTAGGTTAATCTTAAACTCAAGATGTTGAGTCTCTCTGCTTGATTCCAATGTTTTAACTCTAAATTTTGTATTAATTTGTATGAGGTTTTATTGTTTATAACAATATGATTTTGAATATAATGTATTTAAGTTAATGTACTACACATAGTACTACTTCTATGATTTTATTATTATAATTTATTTCATATAGTATTCCTATTTAAATAGTTTGGCTATTAATTTCAACTGAATGAAAAATTCAATGGTAGAAACGTGTCTTAATACAATGTCTAAGATTAATGTTTAATTTGAATTTAAGCTCCTAACCTATAATTATTTCATACATTTTTTCCTACATTGATTTCTCAAGTCTTGTTTAAAACTGGTTCTGGCAAGTGGTAAAAACATCACCAGCTTTGATTTCCCTACATTATCTTGTTTCAAACAAGGTTAAGTACCATACATGTGTTTTTCAAATTACGATTGAAGGTCAAATTTATTTAAATATCATAATTATACTCATTTAGATATCTTCATGTTTATTCAGAGTTGAACCTCAATAGTTTCATTTGCCTTGGTAAATAAATAGTTTTATTTTAAACACTAGCAAGCCCAAAGTTGCCACATCAAGCTTTAAGTTCAGTCAAACATCTTATTATGCAAGCATAGCCAATTTTTTGTACCAGTTTTAAACAACAAATTATTTGAGACAATACACTATCTTTTTTGTTCTATTCAAGCCATAAACACCGTGTAGACTTCTATATTTTGAAAACCTTACACTATAGAATCTAACAGTGACAAGTGATGGCAGATGATTACACCTTTGTTCATTTCAAAGCTACTTGTAAAGCATTGATATGTTTACCAAATAATTTAATTTTATCATTTTCTCAAAGGTTCCATATCACTTATTTCTACCAGTTATGTAGACCTAGATGATATTCTCAACCAAAAATCTATGTCTATTCCCTAATAAGTTTGCTGCCAACTTTTGGTTTTTGACTAGAGCTAATTGATTCGAATCACTCAAGCTATGGTCAACTTTAAAAATCTGATGTTTATTTTTTAAAAAATCCTACAAACTACCATTCTAACTCAATACATTTGTGTTTATTGTACAATATTCCCTACGACAGCATAAATATATATCGATGAATATTTTCTTTATGTTTGAAAAGTTTTAAATTAATAGATGCTTCACTATGTCACCTATTAAATCATGTAAGTTCCATGTTATCGCTTTATTTAATCTAATCCAAATTTTAAAAATTGCACATCATCTACATCCTCAGTGCTTTTATTTTTACAATTCCAAGCACAAACGGATAGTACAAGCTACCATCAGATTACATTTTGCCTGATATGGGAATTTCTATTAATTGTCAAAGTTATACTACCTTGTTCATTCTAATGACAAATATTCACAATATTTGTTGTGTACAACATTATCATTCGATAGGCCATTTATTGATAAATAAAACCCTATTTTATTAAAATGCAGACCATTTATTGATAAATATGGGGATTTCTAAATGAAGGTTCTCTCATGGAATGTGAGAGGCCTAAACGACCCACCAAAACAAAGGATGGTGAAGTCTATAAGGAAGGATTGGAATCCTACTATCATTTTTCTTCAAGAAACCAAAACAGATGCGGCACAATCAGCACTTATAGCTAGAAGGATTTGGAAGCAAGGGGAAGTGGCCTTTCAACAGGTGAGAGGAGCATCTGGGGGCCTCATGATCTTATGGGATCCTATTAAAATAGAAGGAAGTATTATTCAGGCAAATGAAAGAGTCTTAAGCGTATTATTTCATGATTTTGATACTAATAAGAATTGGATTATGTCAAATGTTTATGCCCCCACCTCTATCCAAGGGCGGTATGAACTGTGGGAGTTTTTGGGGCATTTGAGCCAAGCTTTTAAAGACATTCCTTGGGTGATTGGGGGAGATTTCAATACCCCCCTTTACCCATCTGATAAGAAGGGAGGATCCGGGTTACCCTCAAGGAGCATGGAGGACTTCAATGAATTCATTAACACAAATGAATTGATGGATGTAAGACTAAAAGGAGCCAAATTTACATGGAGTAACAAGAGGATAGGAAGTCAGCTGATTCAAGAAAGGTTGGACAAGTTTTTTTTATCCAAGGAAGCTACAACAATGTTTGGTGATTCAACATTACAAGCCCTTCCTAAATGCGCTTCAGACCATAATCTTATTCTATGGGAGGCATTTCAGGCTAACTCCTTTAAAAAGCCATTCAGATTTCTGTCAATGTGGGTTAAACATCCGGACTTCAAGAAACGAATAGAGGAATGGTGGCAATAGCCTATCCAGGGAAGTGCTTCCTTCAAACTATCTCAAAAACTTAAGATGGTGAAAAACAACCTTAGAATATGGAATAAAGAAGTCTTTGGAAATATTTTTGAGAATAAGAGAGCAGTGGGGGAAAAACTGAGAATAATAGAAAGCAAAATCCAAAATGGAACCTATGATGAGGCGACAAGGACTGAAGAGAAGGAAACCCTTTGTGAGTTTTATAATATTTTAGCTTGTGAGGAGATGTATTGGAGGCAGAAATCAAGGGCATTATGGCTAAAGGAAGGGGACTCTAATTCAAATTTTTTCCATGTTACCACATTGAGCAATAGAAGCAACAATAATATTAGAAATTTAACTAAGGTGGATGGATCCTCAACTCAAAACATTCAGGAGATCAGGGACGAGGCTATTAATTTTTTTAGTTCATTATTGGGTGAAGAACGGGCCTGTAATGCCCAAGCAAAGGACTCTCTCCTTCAATTCATTCCACAACTCATTGATGAAATGATTAACGAGTCTCTTACAATAGATTTTTTAGATGAAGAGATCAAGGAGGCTTTGTTTAACATGGATCCTGACAAAGCTCCTGGGCCGGATGGGTTTTCACCATGGTTTTTCCAAGTTTGTTGGGATATTGTTGGAGCAGAAGTTATTGCTTGCAATCAAGGAGTTCCAAAGTTCAAATCATATTCCAAGGGGTTTCAATTCAAATTTCATTGCTTTGATCCCTAAAGGCCCCAACCCCAAGACTATGGCTGACTTTAGGCCGGTTAGCTCTATGTAATATATCCTATAAAATTTTGTCCAAAGTTTTAGCCAACCGTTTGAAGAAAGTTCTACCGGTTATCATTGATCCAAGTCAAGGAAGTTCTGTACAAGGAAGATCAATCTTAGATGGAGTTATTACTGTTCATGAGGCTCTTCATACAGCCGCTCAGACCAAAAAAGTAGTCATGGCTTTAAAGTTAGACATGAACAAAGCTTATGACAGGATAAATTGGGAATTCCTAGAGGCGGTTTTATTAAAATTTGGCTTCAACATGAAATGGGTCAAGTTAATAAGAGAGTGTATTTCTAAGCCTTGTTTTTCAGTTTTGGTTAATGGGTCTACTGTAGGTTTTTTTCAAAGCAAATGTGGTCTAAGACAAGGAGATCCCATAAGTCCTATGTTGTTCATCATTGTAGCTGAGGCCTTGGGAAGAACCATTAAGGCAGCAGCGGTAGCTGGACTCATATCAGGTATCAAGGCCACGTCGCTAACTACCCCGGTGACACATCAACAATTTGTTGATGATACATTGCTACTGACTTTGGCTTCTATGGTTGAGGCAAGAAGGATTAAAAATATTCTCATAATGTATGAAGAAGCGGTTGGATAGAAAGTGAATTTTGATAAGAGCAAACTTTATTTCATCAATACCCCCATTCCTAGGCAAAACAACATAGCAAGGATCATGGAATGTCAGATTGCATCCCTTCCCACCTCCTATTTAGGTCTTCCCCTGTTTACGGGGAAACCTGAAGGATCAATGTGGAACATAGTTCTGGAGAGGATCCAAAAAAAGCTAGCAGGTTGGAAAGGACATCTGTTATCTCAAGCAGGCAAAGCAGTTTTAACTATGGCTTCACTTCAAAGTATACCCGTTTACTTCCTATCAGTGTTCAGAGCTCCCAGCAAGGTGTATCACAAAATTGAGCAGCTTCAAAAAAAATTTCTCTGGTCAGGACTGAGGATAAGAAAAGGATCCATTTAGTAGGTTGGAACAAGGTTTGCAAACCTAAAGCTGATGGGGGGTTAGGATTGAGGAGAGTTGCTCATCTCAATACAACTCTATTAGCCAAACAAGCATGGCGGTTATTGACTAAGGTCGATAATGAATGGACTACCATAGTTAGGAGGAAATACCTCCAAGGTGTGAACTTCCTTAATGACAACTTAGCAAGCAGGGGGTCTACTTTTTGGAAGGCAATCCTCATGAGCAGGGATCTTGTCAAGAAAGGTCTTAGATGGATTCTAGGAAATGGGCAAACAATAGACTTTTGGAAGGATCGGTGGGTGAGAGCTGAGGAGTTATCCCAGAATCCTCGTTTGGCTAGGATTCAAGAGCATATGGAGCAGCATATTGGGAAGAAGGTTGCAAATTATATGTGGTAGGATATAAATATCAACAGGTGGAAACACATCAGAGTACAGGGTTTTGAAGCGGAGTCTGAAGAGCTTTATAACATTTTAACTCAGCAAATTATTCCCTCTGGAGAGGATGAAGATCACATTGTTTGGGCTGAGACTGAAAGTGGTGACTTCACAGTTAAGTCTGCCTATAATTTGCTTCTCAATGTGGAAGGTCAACAATTTCAATCGAGTTTGGTTTGGATCAAAGGCTTAATTCCTAAAATATCCTTTTTTTCATGGCTGGTGATTCAAGGAAAAATCCTCACTATGGACAATATGTTATCCAAAGGTATGGTTATTGCTAACCATTGCTACATGTGCAGGGCAGGATGGGAGACAACCCAACACTTGTTTCTGGAGTGTCCGATAGCGGAGTCCATCCTGGATGAACTTTTCCAAGCCTTTAGGATCTCGTGGGTTAAGCCTGCTCTTATATCCGAAGTGTTCCATCAATGGCCTCAACCCTTTGTTAGCCTAAAACTTAAGTACCTATGGAAAATCTGTTGGCATCATTTTCTCTGGCAGATTTGGCTAGAAAGGAACCATAGAGCCTTTAAGGATACCATTCACAACCCAAAAACCATCCTCAACAGGATTATTGTCTTTGCGAAAGAAAACCTTAGCACCTTAGTGGATGAGAACCACTCAATTCCTCCCCAAGAAAAACAATTAGCTCGGGCCTTAGGTATTGAGGACAAACCTTCCATTCCTTTGCCCAATCCCAAAAATGGGATTTCTTGGGAGCCACCCCCAGGGTTGGTTTAAACTAAATTTTGATGGTGCAGCCAAGGAGAACCCGGGAAGAGCTGGAGCTGGAGGAATAATCAGGGATCATCAAGGAAATCTGGTCAAGGCCTTCGCTGAACCATTGGGAATCAGAACTAATAACGAAGCAGAAGCTAGAGCCCTTTGGAGAGGGTTGCAAGTAGCCCAAGCAACTCAAGGTAACTTGATGATTGAAGGTGATTCTATGAACATCATCAACTTGTTAACCAATGGCAAAAAACCTCCATGGAGAATCGAGGGAGTCATCCATGAAGTGAGGATCCTTTTTGTGGCAAGACAGAATAGGAGGGCTCGTCACGTGTACCGTGAGGCCAACAGGTCAGCTGACAAATTAGCCAACATAGGTGTTGATGTTGGTAGTTTGGTGACATGGACACAAGGTGTGCCACGTGAAGTGGAAAACATTATTAGTCATGAAAAGAAACCTACCCGTTAAGGAGAAAGATGAATGGGTGTTCTTTCCCCATGGAGCTGGTAATAACTATGGGGTTTCCCTCTAAATCATACCAAATTGGAAATGAAGGTAACAGGGTGTAAGCCTTGGAGGATTTCGACAGAGAATAGGAAATGGGCAAGCAACAGGTTTCACAAGTGCAAAGTTCCAAACTTCAATTTCCTATCAATGTAAGTAATGTTTACAGTTATGTTTAGGTATGGGTGTGCCTTGTTAGTAAGGTGTTGTAGGGGATTCAACACAAGTTCTGGTAAGAAAGTTTCAAGGATGACTAGGATCTACAATCTCAGCAGAAGGCTGGATATTGTAATAGGTTTTGGGTTAACCTGCAAAACCCGGTAATTAATGAAGACTTTTATTTACCAAAAAAAAAAAAATAAAACCCTATTTTATTAAAAGGAATTCAAAATAAACCATCCTTACTATTCGCCAAGTTTACATCGGGTTTATTATACATAGTGTACTTCCATATTTTATAAGGCAGTATTGAGATTCAGATTTATATGAGGTAGTTTGGATTTTTTTGTCCCCAAGCCTACTTTATTGTTATTGGAGAAGTCTTTTCATTCTTATATAATCACCCAACAAAAAAAATGGCTATATAGAACAACGGTTAAGGAGATGCACTAAACATAAAATAAAGTATTCGCCCACCGCTCATCTACTTAATCATTCCTAGGAGATGCACCAACCATTATATCTTTGGGATCATCAACAATAGGTGTATTCAACATGTGTATCGGGAAGGAAATCAGGCGACATATATAATGGCACACTTTGGCTTAACTATTCAATATTTTTCGACGTGGCAGGGGAATCTTCCCCAATGTATTGTTGATTCTTGTAGTGAACTTGTCGCTACCAATGATGATTAATGCCATAATTAATGTATTTATGGATGATCCCAAATATGATGAGGACTACATCCCAAAGTAAAACAACTGGTCCTGAATAGGATTATCCCCTTTTGTTTCCTGGGATGGTCTTTGTGCTCTCCCTGTATCTTTGTATGCGGTTGTTTGGGAAAGTCCCTGAGATATTTATGTTGTTTCTATTTTCTATTTGTGCCCATAGGAGGTATGTTTTTAATAGTTTAGATTGTTTTAGTTTATGGATTCTACGAATGATCTAATTTTAGCTTATTCTATAGCAAATTGAACCTTCACAGGATCATCCTTATGTTATAAGGTTTTGGGTCCCTTTTAAAACCTGTTACTAATCCAAAAAAAAACTTAATCATTCCTAGATTTGGTTGGTTATAAAATAACTTCAAGTAGTTTAATGGTATTTTTTTTAATTTTATCTAAAGTTTGGCTCACCATATTCATAGTATTTCTACCTTTGATGATTTTATATTACCAAAATCGTATACCTAAGCTATTTTGTTTTAAACAGTGACTATAAAGTTTAAATATTTTTTTTTAAACATTGACCATAAAGTTGAGATATTTAAAAACCAAAAGATTACAAAATATTTGGATGATGATTTCTTTACATCTGGTGAATTAGAAACACTATAGTTTTTTAATAAATCAACCATATTCTCATCAAATAAATCTACAAATTTACAGTAATAAAGACTTATCCATACATTCATTGGCTTTATTTTAAAAATAAATTCATTTCATTACATCACTCTAATTTAGATACAGTGCTCAGGCTATAAAGAAATCGTTGAACCTCTCACTGAGGCTTCAAATAGTGAAGTACAAGAAAAAACAATATGCCCTCACAAACTAATTTTTAACAGCCTACATTTTATTTCAGATAAAATTGAAGACAAGACTGTGCATGCTTTACAACAAGCGAGTCGTCCTATTTTGGCAATGAAAGTTCCATTTGAAATTTGCAGAGGATAGCTGGCCTATAAGGCCTGGGGGAAAACTCAGAGTGGCCATCTATGAAATTGGATGCAGCTACTCTATTATGTAAGAAAATATGCAAAGCAAATAATTTATTTTCCATGTTAACATCTTAAAATCTAGCATTCGAGCGTTTATCCCAATACAACATTTCTGGTCATCCTTAACAATCATATAACTAACTTTGTAATGTAAAAAAATATAACATAAATTCTAGAGTAATTCAACATCCACACACTAGCAGTATTTCTAGTTCTAACCTGACATATCGCAGAGTCTCCCCTTCTTAAAAACTCACAAACGGTCTTCACAAAAGTTTGGGTGAAGTAGACGATCCTCTTTCAGATCTTCGATTTGATCTTTATAGTGGAAATGAGAAAGTTTTTTTTTGTCAAACATCTGTATTCGACATGCAAATGCCCCAACTCCCATCCAGTCAGGTGGTGGCATAAATTATAAATTTTATACATATATATATATATATATATATATATATATATATATATATATATATATATATATATATTTTAATATTATTTTAAATTAATCTCCACATATTTATATATTATCATTTATATTTTTTAATTTTTATTTATATATATTTTTATTTATTGTATTATTAATATATTTATATTTTTATTATATATTTTTAATTTTATTTATTATTATTATATATATTTTTTTATTTATTACTTGTATATATTTTAAAAGAGCAAATACTTAAAGAAATATTTTTGCATTCAAACACATATCTCTATATGCAACTACATGTATGCACCTATATGGACCATTGGACAGGTATATTGCTATTAGGGTCTTTGCCCTAAAACTGCAAATATCCTACCGCTCATCATATATCCCCAACTTACCATTACCTCTACCCCCTTCTTGCCATTAGGAGGAGGTGTCTAGTTTGCTTGCTTGATCTCTTGACCGGTTCTACCTGTACGTGCATCCACCAAATCATCAGTAGTACCATATTCTTGTGGGTAAAGCAAACAGACTAATTGATGCATTTTGGAAGGATTGTTACAGCTAAGCATCCCGAGTTGAATAATGAATATGAGCATGTTGAAATATATGCTATATAAAATCATAATAAACCATCCATGTTCACTGATCTATTGAGAGTCTTTGATTCTAATCATCCCTCTACATCTTATAATCAATGACCTTCTCTAGTTAATTGCACTTCTATGCCACCTACCTATGCGTAATCTATTAGTCACCCCCAACATTAAGTTAATGGGTTTGTGCATGGTCATATAAAACAAATTTTTAACCACTCTAGGGCTAGTGCACAACATCATCAAAGGCATCCAATACAACATCACCATTCATTACCTCATCAACATCATAATCCTCCACCTCAACATCTTCAAAATTCAAGGTGGGCAACCAATATGAGGTTATCAGAAGCTTACCAATCATTGACTGATCACATCAACTTCCTTGAAAGGTAAGTCTTTGGCATGGGTTATCAAAAACCCACCTTATCACAACTCAACCATCAATCCATTCATCCATCATTTTCCTCACCCCCATATCCATTCTATTTTGAGATACCTAAGTTTGACAAGTTCAAAGGTAAATATGAGCTACAATGGAGTTACCAACACACTGCTATGATTCTCCAACGAATCTTGAATTAACTCACAAACATTGAGCTACAATTGAAACATCATCAACCTCATCAACTTCACCCACCTCATCAAACTCATCCACCTTGTCCATCTCATTCAAATTGTGAGTCTCATACCTAGACCCATATATTGGAGTCCTAGTGTACAATATTTCATAAGTTAGAAGATGCAAAAACAATGTTTTTAGCTAACCTACACCCCACAAGCCTAGAAAACCTAAACATAGGTCATATAGGGAAGATCACTTTTTCCTTTATCATCGAAAAGTGGGCCATGACATCAACAATTGCTACACATTTAAAAATGTGGTACATGATCTTATCAACAAGGGGTCTTTTCCATAAATGGTCTGCTCACTCCACCCAATTAGAATCTCAATTATCACTAGAACCATAGTGGGGATGCTCAAGGTATCACACCTTCCCCATCATCCACATCATAAACATAAAACAAGTTGGGGATGCTCAAGGTATCGTACCTTCCCCATAAAAAAAAAAAATATAACAACAAAAAAAAGAGAAAAATTACAAAAGCACAAAAACATAGCATCTTCTCATTTCACCATGCATCACATATCACTTCACATTATCATTGCATTGCATATTATCATTTATTGCACCATGCATCACATATCACTTCACGTTACCATTGCATTTTATATTTCTATTTATTACACCATGCATTTTGATGTCTTCATTTTTACATTCCACAATGTTTAGTTGCACTTGTCATCATATTGCATTAGGCATTGGTATCACTGCACTTGCATTAGTCTTTTCTTGTGAGCACTAAGAATAGCATAATGTTTGTATGATTATCATTTATCTTGATAAAAATTCTTCTATCTTGGGTATACACCCCATCCCATTGTTCATTCCCCTACACATTCTCCTTTTTATGTTTGTTGCACTCTCTCCCACTTTCCCTCTATGTAGTTGTCATAGGGTCTTCAATAAGGTCTCTCGGTCATTCAGCCATTCCTGGTTTTTCTTTTAGATTTTGTGGAAATCCATATGGATTTATAGTGGTAGGGTATTGCTTTGATTATACCTTTCTTATCTCAAAATCCCAATACAAATTTCACACTCATAAAAATGATTTCTGAACAAGGAAAGATGAAACTATAAACTAGTTCTTACCTCAAAAGCAAATGGTTTCCCTTACTCTCCTATTATGTGCATGGTCTAAAAAACTAATAATTGACAAAAGGACAAGCTCTCCCTACCCCACCCAAAAAAAACATAAAACTCCCCTTACTCCCCTCTAAAATGAGCAAGCCCCAAAAAGCAAAAAAATTCCTTGCTCTTCTTCAAAATGAGCAACAAAAAAAATCTCCTTGCTCATTTCCAAAATGAGCAAGCCCCCCCAAAAAAGCAAATAGAATCCCTTGTTATCCTTCAAAATGAGCAAGTATACAAAAGAAAAAAAATAAGAAGAGGTCAAAGAGTTTGAATCCTTGGAATTCTTAGTTTTTGATAACCATGGAGAGATATCCATTACCAACAATGGGCTACAAACATCGAACTAGTAGTGGAGTAGCCTTATAAATGGTAATATGTTTGTCACATTAGAAACATTCTTTTTTACAGACCAATGTTATCTTATCTATGAGTTAGCTTTTGGTGGCTTGCATTATAGAGTAGTTGAGTCCAACCAGGTGCAAATTTAGAGTAATGAACTTCACTATGCACACATAGAGATATTGAATATTTTTGTCTTCCTAACATATTTTTATCTTTTAGGTTCTTGCATGGTCAATATACAACTTTTGAGTGGTCAAATAGGGTGTTTAAGTCTCCTAAAATCCTTGTTATTCCCTTGTAACTTCTCACTGTTCACCATCCACCACATTCACAATTTTGCATTTCACACTTTGTTTCACTCGGTTTATGTTCAAGTGTATGCCCTTGATGAAATTGTTTAAAATATTGATTTGTGACTTTCATACATTCTATAGTGCCTACACTTAGTTTGTTATTACATCACATATTCATTTCATTATCATGTCATTATTTACACAAACATTCACATTTTGCATCATTCAAATTGTCATATGCCATCAATCCATCACATACATACCTAGTTCAATGCATACATAATAGCTCTATCATATCACAAACATTATCATATCTACAAGTATAAGCATACATCTAGGGTCATCTACCATTACATTCATTCATCCATCATTACACATATTCATGCACAATAAAGACACAATAGGCATCAACAAAAATCATCAACCAACTAGGGAGGTTCAAGGTCTCACACCTTCCCCACCAATCACATCAAGCAATCATCACCACCAACTAGGGGGATTCATGGTCTCACACCTTCCCTATTAATCACATAAAAAAATTATCAACATCTTGGGAATGCTCAAGGTATCACACCTTCCCTATAAAATCCATAAATCACTCAATCAAGTGCTTTTGCCTCACCATCAAGTATTTGGTATGGTTTTATCAATGCAAACATTCTCACAGTACATAAAATACCCATTTTAGAAGGTTGCATCCATTTTTCAAAGGTTGTGCCCTTTGTCTTACATTCACATCTCATAGCACATTAGCTCCCATGTTCAAAATGGTTGCATCCCTTTATGAAATTTTGAGATCTTTGCCTTGCATTCACATCACAACAAATCAACTACCAAGTTCAATAGGTTCCATCCTTCTGTTAAAGGTTTCACCCTTTTCCTTGCATCCACATAAATCAACACATCAGTTTCCAAGTTCAAAAGGTTACATCCTTTTGTCAAAGGTTGTATCCTTTGCCTTGCATTCATAGATATAGAACATTGGTTACATTTAATTTCATTTTCTTGGTTTTTCATTTTCACCAACTAGATTCACTAGCCTAGATTTTCAAGTGAACCTCATATCTAGTGATCTACTCTAGTCACCTAGTGGTTGTAGTGACTGGTTATCCATGCAATTTGGTAGGATGGGTGGATTACCATAGGGTTAATTAAATTTAAAGAATCCAAAGTAACCTAACCCCTTTGGTCAAATTTAAATTCAAAGGCTCCAAAAGGCCTAACCCCTTTGGTCACATATCAATTCAAAATGCTCCAAAGGCATCAAAACCCCTTTGGTCAATTCAATTCAAAATGCTCCAAAGGCACCTAACTCCTTTGGTCAAATTTCAATTCAAAGGCTCCAAGGGGCCTAACCCCTTTGGTCACATATCATTTCAAAAGCTCCAGAGGCACCAAACCCCTCTGGTCAACATTTAGAATAGTTTTTTCTTTCTTGCAATAGCTTAAGATTTGCTTTTTGATCATAGATTAGCTAACTTAAATCCTTGAGTGAACCTTGTATCTAGTGATTTACTCTAGTCACCTGGTGGTTGTAGCGATTAGTTATCCATGCAATCTCGTAATATGGGTCGATCACCATAAGGAAACTCATTCAAAAAAAAAATCATCAAATAAATTTTCATTTTAACCATTTCACCTTTGTCAAGCACTTCATCGCTATCATCATTGCACTTCTCCCCAATGACTCATCGCTTGAGGGGGTAGTCAACACCCACAAAATATTCATCTCAAATCAAGTCAATAATAAAATACTCAATTATAGAAATTATTCTCGTTCAAGAATCATTACCAAAGACTATCATAAGCCCTTTTTACTAGGGCAAACAACAAGTAAAATTTAAATTAAACAAACACTTGGTATACATAAATCCTGAAGAGTAGACTAAAGCTTGTCTATCCATGGATGAAGGGTTACCAAGATAAAATTAAGTGCATCAATTTTTTGAAAGTAATGATTCGATGATGTGCATATTTTCCATGATTGGGGCATCCCACATTGACTTTTATTTTAGACCATCTCACACCACTCCCCTTTAAGCTCACTACTCATCATCCATCATCAACTCAACCATTTTAGATCATCTATTTTTGCTTCACATTGTGCTTATGCACAAAGTATTCCAAAAAAGGGTATATGTAGACACCTAAAATGCATCATCACAATGTGATTCCCAAAGATACCTCCTTCTTACCCATATAACTCATATTTAGTAGCATCAGGGCTAATTCAATATATATCTTCGGTAAAAGGAATATTTCCCAATAGGAAGCCTAATTGTCTTAACCCATGACGGTCTCAAGGCTGTGACCATATCAACCCAATATGGTCTCAGAGTCGCCACTGTATCGACCTGGGTTGGTCACACAAAACTAAAAAAAATATGTAGCTAACAACCTATCAGTGCCACTCCTAACTTCGCACCATCATCAATTGGAAATGCCTACCACTTGTAGTCACCTGCTGGTAATATTCTATTTCCTAGGTAGAAACAATAAAGCTACCCTTGATTGCTCCTCCATTTCCTCTTTTACCCCATGCCAAGGCTATAAATGGGAACCCCCTACTAAGAATAGAAAAATGATCAAAATTTTGCAAGCGGCCTCCATGAAGTGATGTCCAAATCACTTACCAAACTCTCTCACTGCCAAGAATTAATGCCATTGGATCACTTGATGGGGATTGAATCTGCATTTACCTCCATTGCTTGATCGATTCAGTTACTTCATTGATCATTCATGCATTCTAACTTACTTTCAGATTCACCAAAAATTCATTGCTAAAACCTCCTTTCTTCATCTCAAAATTTACCTAGACTTTTTCACATCAAAATGCAGACCCACGATAGCAACAATCTCCCCTTGAGATGGTCCATAGAAAAAATCATCTTAAATTGATATGGTCACAATAAAAATCATCTTGACCCAAGATGATCATGATCAAGTGATCAATTTTCACTCTTTTCTTGCATGTTAGCTTAGATCTTAATCTACAATTTGTATTTTAGCTTAGATCCTTCTCATTCCATGTATTTTATCACTATTTATTTCATTTACATTTTTATATCAAATATGGGTCTAACCTAGGTGGACTTTGCCCATGCTATTGATTTGCTACTGTTTCCTTCTGTTCAGGTTATAGGATTAAAAGAAAATAAGGGATTTTAGATCCAAATCTCAAGCAACGGTCTCAAAAAACTATTCTCCAAACACTATGCTGGCATGGGAATCCGAATATCACACCTGGAGATATTTTTTTGATCAAATCATATCTATTGTATCATTGGTAAAATCCTCTCATAGGAGATTCATTGTAATACAATTGAAATATCAATATAAATATGATGTTTATGATTTATCTCCATTGATTTAGCATTGTGTTTCATTTTATTATTATGGTACAAATTTTCATCCTTCATAGTGAAACTCTTGAATCATCCTCACTACCCGAACTAACAATCACTAACTTACCACACTCCTTTAAATAAAAATTCCATGATATAAAATGGACTTCTATATTCAAAGGAGAAAAACACAAATCAAAGAGAATTCAAATGAATCTCTTGCAAGAGGTTCCCCTAAAGAAAAAAGGGATTCAAGTTCCAAGGGAGAAAAATTCAAGTCTAATAAGAAATACATCCTCCTTTAAAATAAAAATTAACTCAAAATAACAATGTGTTTGAGTCTTAAGCATCATTCATATTGTTGTTTATTATTGAATGTTATTTGATATATTATAAGCTTTGATATACATAATAATTTACTCATAAAATTATCTTCACCTTACTATATTGTGGATATATTTAATCCTGTGATATTTATTGTGTGAGATTTGTGGAATTATTAAGGTTTAAAATTTCATCTGTGGCATGAGAGCTACTATGAGTAGTTTCTATCAGAGCTACTATTATATTTTGACTAGGTAGACATGGTTTAGTCTAACCACTTAAAAAATTTGATTATGTTTAGTTCGATAAGTTTAATTTAGTGTATACACTTTAAATGTAATGTGACTCAAATTTTATTGTAAGGTCATAGTGACTAGAAATGATAGAGTCTTTTCATGGTTGGAGAATAACCAGTGAAGACTAGGATTTAGCTATACTGGAAGAGATCATTTAAGAGATGTAGCCAGCCTTTATAGTGATTTCAAAGATAGAAAGATTTCAGGGACATATATATCTCTTGGCATTGATTTCTATCAACTCATAAGTAATTTGAAATTTAGAACAATCAATCCATCTTGAATTTGATTATAGAATTAGGTAAATTTAAGTCACCTTGATATTATTTATGGATTCTTAGGTGTGACCTAAGATATTATTGAGAAAAATTTGTAGTAGAAATTAATTGTTATAAGCATGGAAATATTCCTACAATAGATAGAGAATAATTTCATCTTCTAAGTGCAAGAGAAAGCAAAATAGAAGAAGGATATATCAAGTCTTGAGGAAATATATATCAATATTAAAGTAAGCTTTCATCAAGTAGAAAATTAATTAGAGTTATGAGATATTAAAGTTTTAGGTCACAGAGAAATTAACCTTGACAATAAAGGGTTTAAGTCTTGAAGACATCCCTTGACATAAGAGACAAAAAGATTCAGGTCTTCTAGATATACCTTGACATAAGGGAAAGAAAAGTTTCAGGTCTCGAAGATGGATCTTGATAAAAGAAAATGTAGATACCAAATCCTAGCCACTTGCCAAATCCTAACCCTTCACAAAACCTAATCCACTTGCCAAACCCTAACCCTTCACAAAACCTAATACACTTGCCAAACCCTAACCCTAACCCTAAACATCCAAAAGGTTATAAAAATCCCATCACTTTTGTGATAGAAAGAGAGGATAACATCATACCATTACGCTACCCACATTTGCGTAGGACTACTAAAATTTACCAACTGATTTTAGACATATCTCACTCATCCAGACTTAGATTGAGATGAAATTTTGAGGGTAGGTTTACAAAAAATCCTAGAATATTTCCACCAATATTTAGATCATTTGGAGTAATTTATAGTCAAGAAAAAACCTATGTTTTAATAGAAGTAGATTCAACCATCAACAAACCTAAATCAAAGTAGGTAAATCAAACCCTAGAATGTCTCCACCAATTTTTAGATCATTTGGAGCAATAGAGACCTAAGCACAACCCTATGTTTGAACAAGAGTACTTTCAACCATAAAAATACCTAGATAAAAGTAGGTAATGTAGTAATGCATATTAGTTTCATTGTTTCTTTTTTTGTACATCATTTTCTAGATTTTACAACAATTAGGGTTAAGGTTTTTGTGGCTTTCTTTTATGCATATCAATAGGTGCTACTGATCCTATTTTTTTACAAGATCATGTGTGTAGGTTGCAGGTGATTGAAGGATGTTGTAACAATGAGTGGCCTACCAAAGATACACAAGCCCACTCACCAAATTTACTGGAGCAAAAGGAGATCATTGGCACCACCTTCACTATGAATTTGCTAAAGGGACTTCACCCCTTTGTGCCCATTGTAATAAAAAAGAGTAAGCATTTATAATCATACCCTAATATACTTGGGGATAAAAGAATTGTAAAAGGGAGACTAAGGCTTCACAAATTTTAATAGAAAATCAATTCTTTCTACTACAATATTGGCGCTTTTATTTCATTGTTGTTAGAGTTACTATTACCTAATTATTAGATATTAACATAGAATATTTCTTGTTGATTAGTTGGCGTATTGTTAGTTTGCTATATTAATGATAGCAATTTTATAGGCTATATTTAGCCTATAGAATTGTATTTATTCATTAGTTGAGGAGTAATATTATATTGCTTATCTTTCTAATATGGTATCAGAACGGGTGCGAGGAGACCTCGCTTCGATTCTGGTGAATTAGATTTTTTTTTTTATCCACTAAAGCTTCTAGTGCCACCCATGCAGTCCACCAATATCTAGGATTGGGTGAAGTCTCTGATAGGTTGCACTACCTAGTAGGGAATATTATCTAACCTAGATAACATCAGCAAGGATAGACACCTAGACGACAAATTTGGGTGACTGGATGTAGTCTATAGACTACATATCTAGGTGATTGGACGTAGCTGGTAGACTGCAAATATGGGTAACTCAACGCAGCCTATGTGGTGGACCTACACTGAACATGGTAGATATAGGTGACTCAATGCAACCTATGTGGAAAACTTGCATCGAATGTGGCAGATCAGGGTGATGCATAGAATGGATGTTGTCTAAGATTGACATGGCAGATTTAAGGAGACATCTACCTACGAGAGGACCTAAGGATGATACAATGAATATGATACATTATGTGGCATTTGAACTATGTACAAGTGGAAAGCAACAAAAGGGAGGCGTAAGGGTTTATCCACCCTAAGGTGGACATCAACTTGTGTGTGCCTTGTCTATTTTAAACTATTTAACAACACACCCACGACACATGGGATTTTTGCGTGGCCATTTTTTATTTTTGCATAGTCCAAAGGTGTTCTCAATATGGTGATTTGCACAAGGGTAGATCCCAATTTGAAGGGTGATTGATGCCAAAAATTTGATGAAATAACTTGAACCATGTTTTTGCAAGACTGATGTTAGTAGTCGCCTAGGATCGTAGCAAATAAAATTGTATCGCTCCAAATTTTTCGCATCCCTACCTTTAGGCTATAGGATCCGCACCCGGAAGGAGGATGGGAAAAGGATGATGTGGTACCTCGGACGAGAGGACTTTGTGAAGGTCCCGCCTCTCAAGGGAGGTGTATTTTGGTGATTTTTCGACGGATGGTGGGTTCACCGGGAAACATTTAATGGCAGTTTCCACGCCTAGGTTTTGGAATGTGTTTAATGAGTTCGTTTTAACCTTAAACATTCATCCTAGGTTTGGCCGAATGAAACTAAATTAAACTATATGAAAATGCAATTTTTCATGAATACAACGAGACAGATTTGAAAGCGAGAGAACAGAGAATTTACAGGAGGAAAACGGAGAATACCTGATCCGGATGTCTGAAGAAGATTCTGATTTTGAAGCGATCCCGATCGTCCGAGATTCGACAGAATCATCCGCAATCAGACGAGATCGTCTGAGATCTGACGAATTCGTCAGACGAATTCGTCAGAAACCTACAAAACGAGAGAATAGATGCAAAATGCAAGAAATAACACTATGCTAACAGAGGCAAATTACACCAAATGATAATATGAATGTTGAACACTATTCAAGAACAGAAATTAATGCAAATTACTGTGCTTAAATGGCGAGATCATAAACTTAGCATGCAATCTAAGCTAAATGGGTGAACTCCGGATGCAAAATAGGATTAAAAACTGAATATATTATCTAATTTGCAAAACAAAATAACGAGAGACAAAGTTGAGAAAAGCAAACTCCGAGGCACTGATTGCCTCGATGTGGGCTGCAGTCGAGATCGTCTCGCATCAGTACGAAATCGTCTCGAATTCGACAGGATCGCCTCCGATCTCGGACGAGGTTCATCGACGACGATGGGTGCTGGCTCCGGTTGAAAATCAATGATATACCTGCATCAAAATTGCTATGGGACTAATGCAAAAATAAGATTATGATGTTTTAGCGCGAGAGAGGGTTCAATTTGCGAGATAAATTCAGCCAGGGGTTGGGGAGGGAAAATCCTAGAGGTTAAATAGGCTTAGAGGGAGTTGTTGGGAGGTTGGAGATCATCCCAATTTGGGAGATCTCCAACGGGGGAGGGTCCCAACGGCGCAGACACGCTTCTGCCCGGATTGGAGACCCGTTGGAGCGGATTCCAACTATGCAAATTCAGTTTTGCGACAAGATCGTCCGGACGACCTAGTCCAGACGAAATCGTCAAATCTGGGGCGATATCGTCTGATCGGCGACGATATCGTCAAACGGTCAAAACAACCTCTAAAAATGGCACGGAAAAGGGGGAAACGGATTTCCCGGCGGTTAACGGGCGGTTTGGGAGGTTAAATTTGATTTTTAAATTATTTACTAAGGTGAATGTAATTATTATAATTTTACTGCGCCAATTT
Organism: Wollemia nobilis; assembly: GCA_028583015.1. NCBI lineage: Eukaryota > Viridiplantae > Streptophyta > Pinopsida > Araucariales > Araucariaceae > Wollemia > Wollemia nobilis. The sequence continues at coordinate 8,461,369 of JAQPPZ010016334.1, read as the reverse complement.
TAGGGTGCTACATTTTGCCCCCTCTTTAGCGAATTTTCCGAAGAAAATGCGTTAAAGATGAGTTCTTCTCGATCTACGAGAAAGCAAAAAATTATACCCATTTTTAGGCGACGATTCTTGGTCGAATCGTACGACAACTTACTATGGTGCCCCCTCCGTGTTTTTACCCAAATCGAACGTTTGAGGTAAAAACACGAAAAAGCAAAAAATTATTGTTGAATAAAATTAAGAAAAATAGGGTAAAACCCTAATTCATTATTACTGTTCATTTTTCTTGTTTTAGAGCTCTGGAGCAAAAATGGTCGAGACAGCGCACAGATCTGCAGAGGTCCGACGCGGTCTACGGGTAAGGGTCTAAACTTAGTTTAGAACTGATTTAATTTGAATTTACATGCTTTTTAGATAGTTTTTAGGTGAATTTTGAGCATCGCGGCCGTTTTTGGGCCGTCGACGTCGTCGGGACGAAATCGTCCCGATTTCGACGAAATCGTCTCAATTTCGACAATTTCGCCCGAGGGCGAAATCGTCGAAAGGGGGACGATTTCGTCAAATTAGGGACGATTTCGAACTGCGAAATCGGAGACGATTATGCTCAAATTTGGGACGATATCGTCCAATAGTGGGCGATATCATCAATTGCAAAAAAATTGAATTTTTAACTTGCATTATTGATTATGTGAATTATTGATTAATGATTATTTGTTGTTTATTTTTTATGTTTGCAGAGAGGATTACTAAAGAGCAAGGAGTGGAAATATGGAGGATTGAGAGATGACTTGGCCGCGCTCACACAGGCAGAGCGGGATCTACTGGCACAGGCCGGCTTGTAGCATGTGGCAGAGATGCCACAAATATCCACAGATATGGGGCTACTGACAGCCCTAGCAAAGAGATGGTATCCGGGGTCTTCCTGTTTCTGGCTACCGACAAGGGAGATGACTCCCACACTGGAGGATGTATGGAGGATTGTGAGAATCCCCATACAAGGACGGATGATCACTCCTACGGCCAACCAGGGCCACGCTATGGGACGGCTGTGCGGTGACCCGAGCTTCGCCCTAGAGAAGGGCGGAGTTAACATCGAGGCACTACGCCAGATGCTTGGGGCATCTACACTCACACGGGTACTATCTGGGGTGGTTGGTGGACTTCTGTTGTGCCACCAGAGCGGGTGCAGGGTACCATGGATGCTCGCAGATGTGATCTACGATATGCGGGACCATGGGTACAGGTTTTCTTGGGGCAGCTTTGTTCTATGCCGGTTGTACAGGATCCTGTATGGGGTCGTGTACAAGGGCGGCCGATGTCTGGTGATGACATCGCTACTACGAGTTTGGTGCTTGGGAGCACATTGTGGTGCGGAGGCCGGTAGGGCTTCCACTGATAGGGGTAGACGGGGAGAGGCCCCGAGTCTTCTACTGGTGGCTCCGGAGAGGGGCACAACGACGGATCGACCTGCCTATGTCCCGGAGACTGCTTGATGAGTTGATCCCGGATCAGATCACCTGGAGGCCATGGCGAGGGCACCCAGGGTGGGCCGAGGATGGACAGGAGCTGGCTCGCATCAGGCGAGTCTGCTGGCTGCGGATGGAGAGGGGAGAGGTGGAGCTCCACCGCTACGACCAAGTTTTGAGGCAGTTCGGTCTACAGCAGGGGATCCCATCTCTCAGGGATTATGAGTTTTCTCGGACTATCCGGGATAACACCACGGTTAGCGGGGCTCCAGACATGCAGCGATTCTGGAGTCAAGATGCGGATGATGCCCCCATCCGGCCAGTGGATGGAGACGACGTAGGGGTAGCCGACGGCTACGATGCAGGTACGCAGGCATCCGCCCTCCTCGGATGACGAGGGCTCAGGGTCCGATCCATGCGGTCGTGCGTCGGATAGGGAGGCGGTGCCAGGCAGTGATAGAGGCGGCCCAGGGTCACGGCGGGAGAGAGCAGAGGAGGCCACGGGCACAGGAGCGGCCACGGCAGTGGGAGAGGAGGGAGGAGAGACCCCCATCTCCACAGAGGCCACCATCGCCCGATAAGGGCAAGGGTGTGGACATAGGAGAGAGTAGCGAGATGGCTACTCTCCGGGCGGAGAGAGATCGTCTGCAGGCTCAGGTGCAGACGCTACAGGATGCGGTTGCACGACACCATGCTGAGGTGTCACAGCTGCGGGATGAGATTGCACGCCTCAGGGCACGGGGCGGAGGGGCGAGCTCAGGAGAGTTGACACGGGCTATCGCCCAGTTGACTTTCTATCAGACACTGTATCACCAGCTGGTGCCAGAGGCAGATAGACTACCCCTGCCAGCTAACATCGCAGATCCGATCAGGATCGGGTCATCGAGGACCACGTCCCGGTCCAGGACTAGGACGACACAGACTGCGATGGGGCCACCTCGTCCACCTCAGGGCGGGGGAGGAGATGAGGTAGAGAGCTCGAGGGGCTCTCGAGGCTAGAGGGCTGCACATTGATGTTGTATTATATATATTTTTTGTTTGATAGAGGATTGAGTATGCCGAGGTACAGATTGTGGCATACCAATCCGGTTTTGATGATGTACATATATTTGTGACATATATAGATGAGATATTTTTGATCATATGACTTGTGTCTTATGTGATTTTTATGATGCTTTTAATGTTTTGATTGATTGATTCGATGACTCATGTAATTATGTCATTTTGAAACATTATAATTTTGATGTCATGCTGTAAGATTTTAAATGAAATAATCTGATGTAACAAATTGGTTGTTTGTAATGAAATGTGATAAAAATAAAAAGAGACTTCTAACAATAATTTCAAAGGACATTGTCGCTATTATAGACCATTTCATGGAGTCGCTGCTCACTCGGTCGTCAAGCTAATCCCAGGATAGAAATATTGCGAAAAGTAAAAAGAGTGCTTAAGAGACTGTCTTAAGACTTTGGTGCAATGATGAAAAATGATGGTGATGATAATGATTTGTTTTCAGATTTTCATGAAAAATATTATGTACATGAAATATTTTAAAATGATTTTTGCTAGGCATAAATTCCTAAGTGTGATAAAATTTGTGAATAATTCCTTAGGAATTATACCATCATTGCAAAGTTAAAGGTTGACATAATGATATGAAATAATGAAAATGTGTTTGATTTTGAAAAGCATAATTTGTGTAACATAATGATTTAAGTCATATGGTTTTTATGATTTTTGATAAATGGGGAATAAAAATTGTTACAATGGTTTGCGCTAGGCATAGAATATGTAGGTATAGACTTATACCATCATCGCGAAAATCCAAAAAAGGTTATTTTTATTGCATGATTGATGTTTGATGAACAGGAAATATGAAAATGAGGACTTGCGCTAGGCATACAATTCCAATTTTGGTTGTGGAACTATACCATCGTCGCGAAAGTCAACCAGATATATATGATTTGATTTGTGTATTTTGAAAGAAATTTTTGATTTTTCTATGATATAGTTGTCTTTGTGTAAACAACTGTACTTGATTTATTCCCAAACAAGTTGCAAAAATAATATTTCAAAGTATTTTGAAGACAAAAGTTAGATTTATAAGGAATCCCATGTGCATATGTGAATTCATTTCCGATCTTGATTTATCATAATGATAGACAAAATCTCTCAAATACAAATGTGTGTGCAATTGCATTGTTCATTTACCATATTTGAGCAAGATACTATGATACAAGTGATTTGAAGAAACCAAATAAGTGTTCATTAACCATGATGTAGATGCATATAACCATATTAGACCACTATGTAGATCGGATTATCAAGAGCTAGCTAATCCATAAGCAGACATAGGTCTGTACAAAAGAAGGTCGCTAATGTGACAGACATATCGCCACGCTAGGAGTTACCCAAGGCCAAGCAGGTTGGGCACAAACCACCTGTTATGGGGCTTACCTCACAGTTTTCGAATAATTGAGAATTCCAGGGATTCAAGCTCATCAACCCTTCTTTTCTTTTCAAAGGGTAGGGAAAGGGATTTTATTGCTTTCGCTTTCTGCTTTCTTTTGAACTTTGCTTATTTTTCTTTTTGTATTTCTTTTGCTTGATAATGCTTGGAACATTGCTGTAATGATATAAAAGAACATTTCTCTTTTCTTTTCTCTTTTTCTTGAATTTTTCTTTTCTTTTTCTTTGCTAGGGATACTTGCTCGGATTAGCTGTAGAGCAAGGGATTTTTATTCTGGGTAGGGGTGAGCTTGTCCTTTTGCCAATTCTCAAAGATTCTAGACCATGTGCATGATAGGATAGCAGGGGAAACTTTTCACTCAAGAAATCGGTTCTACTATGTAGCAAAACATGGAAATTACAAATATAATCATTTTATTGTGGAAAGATGTGCTTGGTTTAAGTAAATAACAAGATCAATTCTCTATGCTCAAACTTTATTTAATTGAATTTTGTGAACTTTGATATAAGAGAGATTAGTAATCATGCCAGATAAAATCAAGATATTTATTTGTTGTGAGTGTGCAAGTGAGGGATTCAAAATAAATGCTAATTTATCCAAAATAAGTTGAAACATATAACTGCAATAATTGTAAGAAAATATATATAAACACTTTGGAGAAGTTTTGAGAATGTTGACTCTCTCTTTCTTCTGTATATTGTTTTGGTTTCGAAAGAGTCAAGCATATAGCTGTTTTTAGATTTTGATTTTTGATTTTAGTTTTTGAGCAAACAATTTAACAAGTGCTTTAAATAAATGCAATAGATAGTTTTGAAGATTTTTGGAGATTTATGAATGTTTTTGGGTGTTTTTGAATAAATTGAACGAAATACAAGATAGTAATTTTGAACAAATATATACATGGATGAAATGACCAAATTTATGCATAGTAACGTTTGAGATGTAAAATATTCATAGGTTCTTTAAGTTCTTTACCATCTAAGGTAGATAATTTATATGCTCCGATTCAAATTTTGCAGTAATGATGTATGGTCCGAGCCAGTTGGGCTCAAATTTACCTTTAAGTTCTTTGGTTGCATTTGTATTTTTTTGATTTTCTTTTAAAACAAGGTCGCCAATCTCAAAGGATCGATGACGAACTCTCTTAGCATATGATCTTTTAAGCTTGTTTTGGTAAGCACGGAGATGCTCCAAAGCATTGATGCATTTTTCATCTAGGAGTTCCAGTTGATCGAGTCTCGCCAGCACGATATTCATCTCCTACTTCGGTATCTTGAAGTAGCAGAGCCAAAGAAGGAACTTCCAATTCAAATGGAAAAACTGCTTCAGCACCATATACCAAAACAAATGGTGAAGTGCCCGTGGGGGTTCGAACACTAGTTCGATAAGCCCACAAGGCTGGATATAATTGAATATGCCAGTCACGGCCATTTTTATTGACTAATATTTTGAGAATTTTGATTAAAGTTTTGTTAGATGCTTCTGCTTGACCATTACCCTGAGGATAATAAGGGGTGGACCAGCGATGTTGAATCTTATATTTTTGACATAATTTTTTAACATCTTTATTTTTGAAAGGAGTTCCATTGTCAGAGATGAGGTTGGCAGGAATTCCGAACCTGCAAATGATTTGATTAAAAATGAATTTAGAAACTTGTGAGCCAGTGCAAGAAGCTAAAGGCATAGCTTCAACCCACTTCGTGAAATACTCAGTGGCAGTTATGATGAACTTGTGTCCATCAGAAGACACAGGATTGATTTTGCCAATAATATCCAAGCCCCATTTAGAAAAGGGCCAAGGAGATGAAATAGCCTGCAGCTCTTGCGCAGGCGCATGGACAAGGTCAGCATGTTTTTGACACTTGTCGCAATGGCGCACATACTCATGTGCATCCGTTTCCATGGTAGGCCAAAAGTATCCTATCCGAAGGAGCTTTTTAGCAATGGCACTACCACTAAAGTGTCCTCCACAAGATCCATCGTGGGCTTCACTCAAGGCTGATTTAGACTCTTCTGAATTTAAACATCTTAATAGGATACCTTCAAAAGATCTCCTATATAAAGTATTGCCAATTATTACAAAATGACTTGCTCGTCGACGTAATAACCGATGCTGGTTTCTATTAGAATTAGCAGGGAAAGTCCCATTTTGGAGGAAATCATATATGTCTGTATACCAAGGTTCAGGAGTAGTTTCATTGATTAGAAACACATCCAAAGGCTCTAAGCATGACTTATTTGAAGCGGGTTCCTGGAGTCGACGAATAGTGATAGTCGCATATTCGTCATCTAACTCCAAGGGCAGGAGAGATGCAGCGGCGGCCATAGCGTCAGCTGCACGGTTGCTAGTTCGAGGAATGGCTTCCAAGGTAACTTGATCAAACAAGGACATTAATTGTAAAACATAGGCCTTATATGGGCGCAGTTTATCATCTCTGGTTTGATAAACTTCATTAATTTGGTTTATAACCAGTTGGGAATCACCAAAAACTAAGAGGTTTTTAATTTTTAGCGCTAAAGCAGCTCGTAATCCAAGGATTAGAGCTTCATACTCAGCAGTATTGTTGGTGCAAGCAAAGGTCAGTTTGAAGGACGAGAGGAATAAGATGTTTTTGCGGAGATATTAAAATAATACCCGCACCAGCCCCACTCATGCATCGGGCTCCATCAAAGTATAAGGACCATTGTTCAACAAGGTCTCGCCTCTAATTGAAGGCATTCATCAGGAAACTCGATAATGAGGGGATGAGTAGACTCTAAGGGTGCAACCAGCTAATTGATCTGCTATGATTTGACCCTTAACAGACTTCTGTCCTATGAATGTGAGATCAAACTCACTCAGAGCAAGAACCCACTTGGCTGTGCGACCCGATAAATAAGGTCGACTCATGAGATACCTTAAGGGATCGTATTTGGCAATGACATACGTTTTTTGGCTAAGCATATAATGTCATAATTTTTGCGTAGCAAACACGACTGCGAGACATAGTTTCTCTAATGTTGTATAACGGGTTTCATAACTGATGAAGGTTCGGCTAATATAATAATTAGCACGTTCTCGCTTTTCATCATCGAGTTGAGCTAACATAGCTCCTAAGGCAGAATCTGAAGCGAAAATATATAGAAGAAATGGGCGATCAGATTTAGGCGGTGAAAGCACCGGGGGATTAAGGAGGTATTGTTTGAGAAGTTCAAAAGCTTCTCTACATTATGTGTCCCAATTGAAAGGGACGTCCTTCTTAAGAAGTTTGAGAAAGGGACCAGTTTTGTCCGCCAGCTTATCAATGAAGCGACGGATAGCTTGAAGTTTACCTTGTAAGCTTCGTAATTCAGATATATTAGTAGGTGCGGGCATATCAGTGATAGCCGCAATTTTGAGGGGGTCGATTTCAATACCACGTAAAGAAACTAAAACCCCTAATAGTTTGCCGGACTTAACTCCGAATATACATTTTGCTGGATTTAATCGAATGAGATATTCTCGTAATCGATTAAAAACTTTTCGCAAATCATCTAAATGATTATTTTCAATAAGAGAGCGAGCTATAATATCATCTACATAATCATGTAGGATATCATGCATCATATCATGAAAAATGTAGGTCATAGCTCGTTGGTAAGTTGCACCGGCGTTCTTTAAGCCAAATGGCATCACTTTCCAGCAAAAGGTACCCCAGGGGGTAATAAAGGCTGTTTTAGCCTGGTCTTCAGGAGCTATCCGAATTTGATTATAACCGGAGAATCCGTCCATTAAGGACATCATCCCACTTCCAGCAGTAAAGTCAATAATTTGATCCATGTTTGGAAGAGGAAAGTCATCTTTAGGGCATGCAGCGTTAATATCTCTAAAATCAGTGCAAACCCTAACTTTGGTAGCTTCTTTCTTGGTGACTGGAACTACGTTTGAGATCCATTCAGCATAATCAATAGCCTGTATAAAGATAACATTCGGGAGTTTTTCTAACTCCCCTTTGACTAGCAGAGCCACTTTGGGATGCATTTTTCTAAGTTTTTGTTTAACGGGTTTAGCATCCGGATGGACCACTAGATGGTGCATGACGACAGAAGGGTCTAGACCTGGCATATCTTCATATGTCCAAGCGAAGACATCTTCATACTCTTTGAGGAATGCGATGTATTGTTCTTGTTTGTCTGGGCTTAATTCTGATCCAATATTGATTATGTGAGGATTGTCCTCAGTTCCAATATTAATTTTAATGACATTTTCTACCTCCATGTGTAGATCTCTTTCAAAGTTAGGTGGGGCGGGTGAAACGCCCAATTCTTGTAATTCTTGTAAGGTTAATTTAGATAATTCATTCTGAGGATCAGTGGCCTCAAGTTGGGCTATAGTTGGTATAGAACCATCAAAATAAAACCCATTATGCAACATCTCTTCAACAGAGACATCATGGAAGATATCTCCTTCCAACTCTTCATCGGGGTCAGCAATCATTTCGGGGTATGCTATGGATAGCATGTTGCATGAAAATGACTGATTTTGGAGAGGCAAATCAACATGTCTATCCAAATAATCTTGATAGGATATGAGGTGATCATCCTCTTCAAAAGGAAAGGGTTGTCCCTTACTAGGAAATAGACCCACACCACAGCAGGCAGGCCACGGTTCTACCTCGAAAGGTTCTTTCATGCCATTTTGGAAAGGTCCTAAGCCTTTCCCTTGATATCCCATTTTAAGCATCATGGGTTTAGCTTTAATATAATCATTGGTAAAATAGCACCGAGCGTATCCTTCATGGTGAGTTTTGATATTCCGAGGGATTCTTCCCCAGTCATATCCTTTATAAATGAAGGCACAACTCCCGACTTGGTAAGTGCTTCCCATAGGTTGTGGGAGGCCTGAAGTGCGAGGAGATGGCGGCAATTTATTTAAGAGGTTTGAATCGTGCATGAAAGCATTCATTTTTTCTGATATTAAAGTTGTAGATAAATCCGGTAAGAGGTCATCAGAAAGGGCATAAGATGTAGAAGGTTTATTACCTATGTCTTGAGATGTGGAAGGGATGATAGATGTGTCTAGAGGTTTTGAATTTATAGGAATAGAACTTGAAGGATTGGTTGTAGTTTTAAAATCTTTTTGAGGTTCTAAAATAATTTGTTTAGAGGGTTGTTGATCTATATAGGAGGATGAAGTTAATGGAGGGGAACTCGGTGAAGTTATGGGTTTATGTTTCACAGTTTTAGATGAAGAAGAAGAACTAGAATGTGTGGATGACAGAGCTGGGCAAAATTGCACTCCAACTGGTTCTGCCAAAGCACACATATCAAAAGGTCTAGGGTCACCATGAATAGTGACTAACTGATTTTTAAACTCAAACTTAACACATTGGTGTAAAGTTGATGGGACCGCTCGCATGGCGTTGATCCAAGGGCGACCCAAAAGTATATTGTACGATGTTGGACAATGTACAATAAACACGGTTGTCTCTAGGGTTCTAGGACCAACTTGCAATGGGAGGGTAATAACTCCACATGTTTCTTGTGTTTCGTCATTAAAAGCTTTAATAATCATATCAGTTTTCTTCATTTCATCACTTCTAAAACCAAATCGTTGGTAGAAGTCAAAGGTGCAAATGTTTAGAGATGAGCCATTATCAATCAAGACTCGTTTGACAGCTACATCCCCAATTAAAGCAGTAATATACAAGGGATTATCCTTGTGTAAACTGTGTTGTGGGATATCTTTATCCCGAAAGTCAATACAATCAATCTCTCGAGTGATGATAGTATTGGCCATAGCTTCAGGTTGAATGTTTTGAGGTACCATCATTTGGCTCAGTGTAAGCATCAACTCATCCCTATGGGTGGGAGAGGATCTTAATAAATCTAAGAGGGAAATTCTGGCCGTGGTATTAGACAATTGCTCATTAATGTTGTAAGGGGGTTTAGGTTGAACAATAGGAGCATGATTCCCTTTATTGGGATTTTTTAGAATGAATGGAGCTGATCCATCGTTCTGGTTTGGTTCTTGTTGGGAATTTTGAGCTTGTTGTCGGGTGACGACTCCGATGGTACCTACAATGTTATAGTGACGACGTTGAAACGGTCTTGGTTGAGAATTTATGGCTTGTTCATAGGGAAGGACTATATTAGAAGAAGGTCGAGTAGTGACTCTTCTAGGAAATGGTTCTTCTGGAACATTAGCATCTGTGACAGGTTGAATAGGATCTGATTCGTTTTCAGAACTATTCGATTGAATAGTGTCTACTTCATTTTCACTATCTGATTCTATATCACTAGAATCAGAAGTTTGAAAATTATGTAAGGTCCTGGTCGTAACCAGGGATAAGGTTGTGTCAAATATTTGAGAATCCTGAACAGGTAATTGTCCGCTAATGGTTCCTACATATCGGGTAGGAGGGGGAACATTATGATGTTCGATTTGATTGGCCACCTCTTTACCATGTCTTGGTAAAGGGTGTTGAAATATGTCTAAAGTTTGATTGGCATTTTGATTTTGATTTTGGGGAACAGTATTTTGAGTATTATTAGGAGGGTTTTGTTTGGGTTGGAAGGCTTGCACTTCCATTTCATTATTGTCAATCAAATCTTGTATTTTATGTTTCAATCTTTTACAAGCGTTGGTAGAATGTCCAGGTCCTCTATGGAAATCACAGTGCAAATCAGCTCTATATCCGGGTATACTTGGGTCAGGTTCCCGGATGGCTGGCAGTTGGATTAAACCTCTTTCAAGCAATTGAGGTAAAATAGTTGACAAAGGTTGGTTTAATCTAGTGAACTCTCGAGGAGGCTTGTCAGGGGGTTTCAATATGAATTTTTCTGTTGTCTTTGTTGCATTGACATTAGCAACATTTACTTTGTCAGTGACTCCATCACTGACAACCTGTTTGTTTTTATATTGATTTCTAGATGTTTTCTCATCATCCTTCTTCCTAAGTTGGCCTCTCCTAATGAGGGCATCTTCTACTCTTCGAGCTAAATCTATAGCTTGATCGAAGGTAGTCAAAGTAGTTGTTGATAGCTCATAAGAGAGTTGTTCTTGTAAATTGTTGATGAAAATGTCTAACATTTCCCTATGGGGTAGCACAAAGTGTAGTTTTCCTGTCAATTGTCTCCATCTAGCTAAGAAATCAGCAAAGCATTCGTCTTTATCTTGTTTTAAATTGTATAGGTCTTTAATAGTTACATGCCTCTCGATGTAGGCACTAAATTGATGAACAAATGATTCAACTGTTTCTTCAAAGTTTCTTAAGGAGTGAGTGGGCAATTGATAGTACCACTCTAATGCCATTCCACCTAAACTTTTGGGGAACATTTTTAGTAATAGCAAGTCGTCATGCGATATGTCATGACATGCTATCCTAAACATGCGAAGATGCTCTATGGGATCTTCGGTTCCTTTATATATAGGCAGGACGGGCATGGGAAAATGTTTAGGGTATGGTTGAGCTACCACTATGGGATCCAAAGGTTGACTACAGATCTCTCGATAATTATACGAGGGACGGTAGGGATCTATCTGGTCCATACGTGAAGCCAATTGTTTCACCATGGCTTCCAGATTACTAGTTTGCCCCCCATATTGGTTTGGTAGGGCATTGACATAAGTGTTATGGGCATAGGATGGAGGAACATGCAGATTAGATGCCATGTTATTGTTGTGTAAATTATTGGTAGGAAAAGTATTATGGAGGAAGTTTGTATTATGTTGTATTCCAGATTGTTGAAAGTTTGTATTTGGCTTAGTTTTAGGTTTCTGTTTATTTAAAGCATTTTGCTCAATAGTTCGGCGGAATAAAGTAGTGAAGGGAATCTTCTTTTGTGTGGGAGTGATTTTAGGTTGAGTAACAGGTTCCTTAGGAGGTTGGGTAACCTGTTGTTTTGACATGCTTTGGGCTATAGTGACCATATCCGCATTGGATGGTCCACCCTTGTCACTTTCTTGATCAATGAAAGACAAGGGATTAGTCTGCATATTGCACATATATTCCATGGTTGCTTGAGTTTTACTAATTTGCCCTTTATCAAGGCGAATGGCCACATTAAGGTCATCAATGTTTTCCATGAGAAATCTCTTGAAATGCTCTGCATTGTCAAAGGCAATATTTCCATTTGGAGCTATTCTAGGGGATGAGGATCCATCCTCTCTAACATTTGCTTCTTGTTCCTTATCTTCCCCTAAGTCTTCATCTGATTGACCTAGAGTTTCTCCTTCCGGATTTGTATCTCCAAGAAGGACATTTGGGTTTTCAGTTGTATCTTGTAACCAATCTTCTCCTTCTCCTAGAGTTTCTTTACCATTCCTAAGTTTAGGCATGGTGCTAAGTTTTGATTTCAGCAAATATATATATATATTATATATATATATATATATGCAACAAATTAAAAGGTATATATTTATTATATACCTAATGCAATATTGGAAATTGAAATGTTTAAGTTTTTGCTAAGTTTTTTGATTTTTTTAGTTTTTCTTTAAATTTTTGAAATAATACAATAAAGACAGCAAATGAAACAATAAAATGCACGCAATAACAAGACTGAAAGTAAATGAGCTAGTCTTCTAAGAACAATTTATAAACATCATTAATAGGCTCTAGTTCTTCAGGGGTCATGAAATGTTCTGCTTCAAATTGAAAGTTTTCTTTTAAGAATTTGATAAAAAGGGCTATGGTAATATTATCTGTCTCAGATGCTGGTTGATAGAAGTAAAGCTCGTGGCAATACTCTCGATATAACACAGCACGAGGAACTCTATTCCATCTTTCCCTATTTGTAAGAACAACCTCTTGGTCTTCTACAAGGCCTAGGAATCGGTGTACAATGTCTGCATTCTCGAGGTATTCCTCGAAGCTGAATAATTTTGAAGATACTAAAGCTCTCCTATAGGCTAACCATCTATGGCGAGGCTCTCCGAAGTTCATGATAAAAAACTAACTGATGAGGATCCAGGATTCTATCCAAGACTAGCCTCTTAATCTGTTTAAGTTGTGTGGACCTAGATGAAATGATACTAAGTCTCCTGTCAAGTTCGTTCCACAAGGATTGATTTCTACTTGTTTCAGGGATATTAAGGACAGAATTAACTTCTATAGCTGCCAATTGATTTTCTACGTTGATAGTAACTGCTAACCTCTTTTTAGGAGCTACCATCTAAACATGACTTTAAACCTTAAATGTTTTAAAATGCATCTAAGTTTTAGTTGTTCTAATTTTTTTTGTTTTTGTTTTTGTTTTCAAAAGGTTATGATGCATTCACGTCGGGTTCACCAAAATGTATCGCTCCAAATTTTTTGCATCCCTACCTTCAGGCTATAGGATCCGCGCCCGGAAGGAGGATGGGAAAAGGATGATGCGGTACCTCGGACGAGAGGACTTTGCGAAGGTCCCGCCTCTCAAGGGAGGTGTATTTTGGTGATTTTTCGACGGATGGTGGGTTCACCAGGAAACATTTAATGGCAGTTTCCACGCCTAGGTTTTGGAATGTGTTTAATGAGTTCGTTTTAACCTTAAACATTCATCCTAGGTTTGGCCGAATGAAACTAAATTAAACTATATGAAAATGCAATTTTTCATGAATACAACAGACAGATTTGAAAGCAGAGAACAAAGAATTTACAGGAGGAAAACGGAGAATACCTGATCCGGATGTCTGAAGAAGATTCTAATTTTGAAGCAGTCCCGATCGTCTGAGATTCGACAGAATCATCTGCAATCAGACGAGATCGTCTGAGATCTGACGAATTCGTCAGACGAATTCGTCAGAAACCTGCAAAACAGAGAATAGATGCAAAATGCAAGAAATAACACTATGCTAACAGAGGCAAATTACACCAAATGATAATATGAATGTTGAACACTATTCAAGAACAGAAATTAATGCAAATTACTGTGCTTAAATGGCAGATCATAAACTTAGCATGCAATCTAAGCTAAATGGGTGAACTCCAGATGCAAAATAGGATAAAAACTGAATATATTATCTAATTTGCAAAACAAAATAACGAGAGACAAAGTTGAGAAAAGCAAACTCCAGGCAACGATTGCCTCGATGTGGGCTGCAGTCGAGATCGTCTCGCATCAGTACGAAATCGTCTCGAATTCGACAGGATCGCCTCCGATCTGGACAGGTTCGTCGGCGACGATGGGTGCTGGCTCCGGTTGAAAATCAATGATATACCTGCATCAAAATTGCTATGGGACTAATGCAAAAATAATATTATGATGTTTTAGCGCAGAAGGGTTCAATTTGCAGATAAATTCAGCCAGGGGTTGGGGAGGGAAAATCCTAGAGGTTAAATAGGCTTAGAGGGAGTTGTTGGGAGGTTGGAGATCATCCCAATTTGGGAGATCTCCAACGGGGGAGGGTCCCAACGGTGCAGACACGCTTCTGCCCGGATTGGAGACCCGTTGGAACGGATTCCAACTATGCAAATTCAGTTTTGCGACAAGATCGTCTGGACGACCTAGTCCAGACGAAATCGTCAAATCTAGGGCGATATCGTCTGATCGGCGACGATATCGTCAAACGGTCAAAACAACCTCTAAAAATGGCACGAAAAAGGGGGAAACGGATTTCTCGACGGTTAACGGGCGGTTTGGGAGGTTAAATTTGATTTTTAAATTATTTACTAAGGTGAATGTAATTATTATAATTTTGACTGCGCCAATTTTAGGGTGCTACAAAAATATCACTTTGTTGTATGCAATAAAATAATCATGAGCATGAAATTTTTGGTATTGGTAGACAAAGAATTCATCGGTGGTAGTTTATGGATTTTTCGGTGAATTTCTTCTGTGCATCGCGATTGTGCAGATAGGGGGAATGACACAGGATAAAGATCTAGACAATTTGGGCTAAGTGTTTGAAGCATTGCGTCAAAATTTCTTCGCTCATAAGTGAAGGTGGAGGTAATCTGAGGGTAGAGAATTGAGGACGGCTGCAATGATCTTGTCACATTTTTTTTGCATTGGTGCATCAAAGAGATGTTTTTGCATACATCCACATATCCAAATATTTTTTTTGTAGGCGATTAACCATAGGAAAATATATTTTCATATGTTGTGATGCATTTGTTGTTTTTCACCCAATAGGAGACATAGATATAGTAGCTATCATCTAGTCATTCATTGCTTCATTGATTCCTTGTAGATAGTCATAGCTAGCCACACTCCACATGAAGTTGATCATCAGTTCGAGGCATTTGAGATCCTTTCGATATTGTGAGAGCCACCCATTGAGATTTAAATGTATCAAGGCATAGCCATGACATAGATCATAGTTGTAGCACCATCATCTAATCACCACATGAGATCTAGTGAGATAGGAGCAATCTCTCGTGGAGTGCATTGGATATCAACTATGAATTCCTTGTTGTAGGTTAAGGATTGAGCAAACATCAAGTGTAACTGTAGTGGATTCTAGATATTGTTGTAATAATAACTTTCCTAATGAACATTAATTAAGGGGTTTAATGCTGGATTAAAATAAATTCATGCATTTGGTGACGGCGTATATCTATACCAAAACTTTTTTTTTCATCTCTACCCACTCGGAGAAACATTGCTAGAGGAGGCACCACTTACTAGATGAGATGTTGTGGAGGATTATACCTTCGGAGGACGTGCCTCTCAGTATAAGCACATTGTCGTGGCCCAACAAGGTGAAGGAGATTGCAATAAAGAGCATTGGGTGCTCTTGTGTTTCATGGGCAGTGGTACCCCAGTTGGTTGCAATTCAATGCTCCTACTATCCATGAGGTCGAGGGTTTAAACCCCTTACATCCTGCCATAAATATTTTGCTATGAACAATGGTAATTTTTATTACATAATTATTTTTTTTAATAATTTAAAACAATAATTTTATAAATATTTTGATAAATCAATTAATATTATTTTAATTGATTTTTTAAACACGTATTTAATTATTGTTTTTAATTTTATTCAATTAAAAGTTTTATTGCAATTAAAAGAACTCCACAAAAGAAGCACAACCTCCAACATATTTCTTTTGTTGTAAAAATTGCTTCTAAAATTACCTAGGTGGGCTAAAATTTGAAAATTGTCTCAAAAGGAAACCTTTGTAATACTCCCCAAGAGTCTTTCTTGTTGCGATTTTTTGCATTAAGGGGGGATAAAAAAAAAAAATCCACCATAATTTTGCAAAAAAATGGGGGCATAATCATTAGTTTCTCCCTTCAAGAAAATTTTTCAAAAATGGGTGATAAGACTTATAAGGGTGCATTTTCGGCAGTGATCGACACCTTAGTCAAATTATTTTACAAAATTTTATTGTAAAAGGTGCATTTTAGGTAGCAACCGACACCTTAAAAATGGGTAGATCAAAGAAAAAACAAACCCCAAAACCAACTAATGATGTTGTTACATCAGTTAAAGGTCCTTATTTTCCACCTGAGATGGATGGACCAGATTTTTATGATAAGGGCACATTTATCACACTAAATAATTTTTTAGTAGCCCTGCTCGAATATTATGAGTCTTGTATAGAAATTTAGAAAAATGGTGCTCGATTCCCTATTGGCATTAGAAGGGGCATATACATATCATTGGTTGCACTTGACCTTTCCCAACGTAAAGTTAAAATGAAAATAAATGAGGAAAAATATGTCCTAATGGTCGACACTTGTTGTGAAACAAGTGACCTTCAGCCCATTATGGTGAATTCTTGTTGTGACATGAGTGACCTTCAGCCCATTATGGCGAATACTTGTTGTGACATAAGTGACCTTCAGCCCATTGTGGCAAATTCTTGTTGTGATACATGTGACCTCATATCTTCAATGGTAGACATCAGTTCTAGCACATTTTAAAATTAGACTTTGCTTGTGACACTAATGAATTAAAAACTAAAACTCCTTAAAAAGAGCTCCATAATATCATCAATAATAAAAAATGCCATATTGTTAAAAACATTGATGAAGATGAGGAAATTGGGTGTTTTGAAAAACACAACAAAGAATTTTGGATCATCATATCGTCATCTCATTTTGCTTACAAAATGACGATCATGGTGGGACCCCCAAAGGGTTATATTTTGCTTACCTTGTTGTCTATTATTTGTTGATCTGTGTTTGTTTTCTATTTGTAGGTTTTTAGAACTCCACTTGACGAAATTAATAGAAAAATTAACAGAAGTGAAAGGATCCCGAGTAAGTGACTTGAAACCCTAACTCAAAAAAATTACTTTTTGAAAATGGAAAAGCTTTTTGTTTTTGTTTCTCTATTTTTTTTATCAAATTTTGCATAAAATTCGAAGGTAGTATCATTCTAGGCATTGAAAGCTAAAATTGTATTATGGGGTGCATTTATTAAAAACAAAATAGTCATAAACATTTCACGGGATTTTGGGAGCCTATGTGCTGCATTTTAATATAGGGTTTTCTCTATTTTTCTATTCTATATGCTTTATGTCTGTGTTTTGACTGCATTTTAGGCAAGAAATCAAAATTGCATAATAGATTGCATTTTAGGGTAATTTTGTGCTTTTGCTTTACAAAAAAACATAGAAAACAAAAAATAAAAACCACCACACACACTTTGCACATTTCAATATGCCATACTATTGTATGGCAAGTGAAAGGAAACCTCTTGAATGAGTTGGATTTCATCACCAACCATTAGAGAGCCCTAGAATAAGCCATAGCTAGTATGATAGTTTCTTGGACTTCATCACCAAGAAACTAGTTATTCTTGAGGTTAACTCGGGGTAATCAATGTTAGATAATTTATGGAATAAAAACTATTATTTATGCCCAAGATCACATGACGGTGAAGTGAAATCCCATATGGATTGGTATCAAGGCACTAGATAGCATGACCTCTCTCGAAGAGGTATTTTGTTCCCCTAGGTTACACCCATTACCAAGCCTCATCTAGGAAGCTTCATCAACCGTTCATGATTCATCCTTCATCAGAGGGGTGAGTTTGAACACACCTTTTTAGATTTCATTCCACCACCTACCTTGCATATTTTTTAGGCCTAGGTTACATAAAACACAAAAATCCCCCCCCCAAAAAAAAAAAAATCTTTAAAAAATCAAAACCCAAAAAAAAAATTAAAAAAACTTCCAAAAAATATAAAAATCAAATAAAAACAAAACTACAAAAATAAAATATAAAAGTAGAAGATATTTGTTTTATTGTGTGTTTGTTTGCTTTTCATTTGCATCATATTTTCACACATATACCCATCATTTTTCACTCCATCTCACCCCTAGCTTATGGTAATGACCCGAAGTCAAGCCAAAGATTTAACTAATATCCAAAGCCAACCACCCACATCCATGGAGCATTCTACTCAAGTTTCCCATGCCCCAACTACTTCTGGGACTAAGCAAGCCAATGTATCACAACCATGTATCTAGACTTATCCATTGGGTCATCCAATTATACCCCCACTTAAGGCATGAATATGGTGTAAAGAGTTGTTCATTACTCCATCCTGGAAACTCCCCACACCAAAACATCCACACCATCTAACAACCACACTACCTACATAGATTCTGATGCCCTTAGAAGCTATCTGAATTTGGTCTTTCCATCCTTTCCATCGCTCACCATTCCACCCTAGTCTGTTCCTACCTTATAGTAGGAACCCACCTTTTCACACCCTCATCATAACAACCAAGTCATCATAAACCCTATTTTTGAAGCCACGTCCATACCTATGATCCAAAACCATCCATCATCATCCAACCAATACATTTCCATCCCATCCACTCATAACATCATCTATTCCAACCCACTTTATGAAGCACAGGTCAATGCTGCTTCACAAATGCCAACCTCCATTCCACCTACATCATTACCACCTATTAACCCCATCCAACATACCATTCCTCATTTGGTTGTGATACCCTTCACAACTTACCCTCCACCTACATCAATCCATGTTGCTACCACACATCATGTGTAAACCTCTGCCTCCCATGTGACCATGCAACCTACATCAATGATTTCCATACAATAAGCTTTGCAATATTTGTAGCAATTGCTTATGGATAATGCTAATCAAAGTGGTCATCCCACTTCACAACAATCATAGGTGGTAGATTTTAACCATACACACACAACCAATAAAAATACCTCCTTCACCCAAGATTCATCCTGGGTTTCAATATCACCCACAATAATCATACCCACTCATCCACTTCATAAAACTTATGCCACTTCATCAGCTCAACACACCATCATCCCCCCATCTCCACATCAACCATCTCCACATCATCAACAACAATAATTTCATAATCATAACCAACATAACATCCATCAACATCAAATCCCAACCAACACTAACCCATTAGCCAATCAAAACTTCATTTCATAAAACCACTTCACCACACATCAAAATCACCCAACCTACACACAAAAAGTAAATGAAGGATTTCAACCACCCTTGGAAGACCCTAAGTTTTAATTTTTATAGAACTAGATTGACAACTTCTCCATGTAGACACCTAGAATGTTATATCATAAACCCACCCTTTGGTAGTTGGTCAATCAATCAATTCATCCTTCGGTACCATCACCACCTTACCCTATAGAGTTTGATAAATTTAAAGGGGATGAGGACCCCCAAGAGCATGTAGGTGCATCCATTCATGCTTTAGAATACAAGAGAATGACCCTTTGATGCTTCAAACCTTCCCTCAAATATTTGGAGGAGATGCCCTAGAATGGTACAACCATTTTCTACACCATAGTGTTTACACATTTGAACAATTAGTAGACCAATTTCTAGAGCGGTTCTCTCTAAATGTTAGAAAGAAAACCACATTGATCGACCTATTCAACTTACATCAATTCGAAGATGAGTCGGTCTATGATTATGGAAACCACTGGAGGGTAGTTATCACCAAGTTGCCATTCTCCCTCCCTATGGTAGAACTCACAAGAATGTTCACAAGGAGTTGTTCTAAACCCATATCTTTGTTACTACAATTGCAAAAATATAGAACATTCGAAGAAGCTCTCACCCAAGCTCGAGTCATCGAAGAAATCAAGATACAAGAGGGTGAGATAAAGCTTAAAAATAAATAATGGAAAAATAAGAATCAAAGGGGGAACAATCAGGGCCAATCAAAATATGGTCAAGTGAATCAAGTGGTCTTGAGCCAACCTCAACAATAGATACAACAAGCTCAAGTCCAATTCCAACAACCCCCATAACAACAACAAGTGCAAAAACAACAAGCATATCAAGCGGTACCACCCCCACCTCAAATGCAAAATCAGGGTAACACAATAGATAACCGATAAATATGACAATACAATCGACCAGCTCGCAACTACACCCCATTACCTGAGCCACTTTCCAACATCTTCCAATGGTTGTATGAGGTGCAAATGATTACATTGCCAAAAATTAAACCAGAAGATCCCAACAAACCATAGGGTAGGAATTATAAGGAGTACCAATATTGCACCTTTCATCATCATAAAGGTCATGATATTAGTAATTGCTATTCATTCAAAGATATAGTCCAAGATATGATAGATAAGGGGACTATTAATATTGATAACCCTTTGGCACAACAAAACTAGAACCTTGGTATTTATTAGACACCACTACCTAATCATGAGGCAACACAACAAACAATGGGGGCATCAACTTCTATAGTTACCCCTAATCAAGTCAACCATATACACAATGCACAATAATACCAAGGTTTTGTGGGTGCTATCCACATAGTAACTTGAAGTCAAAGGAATACCAATCGAACACAAAAATCAAATGAACCAACACCAGTGGTACTCCCTTCTATGGTGCCATCACCCACCGTGCCTATACAATCGAATCACACCAATCCACCACCACAAATTCATCTCCAAAACCATCCACCAAGACCAACCATCACACTAAGGAGTCGATTGATGCATAGCCTAAAGTTGACCTCAACCAAACTATCAATATATGAGCTTATACAATAGTCTCCCCCACATCGAGAGGTATTTATGGAGATCCTAAAATCCATCGAAGTTCAAACCCAAGACCCCAATGCCTTTGCTAACTTTGTGGGGAACATTCAGACATGCATGGAACCTTCAATCTTATTTTATGATTTTGAAATAAAAACAATGCCATCAGAGTTACCTGATCCTCCATTGCATATCATAGCTCATATTGACCAAAAACCTTTTAAACAAGTGCTAATCGACATCGGATCCTCTATCAACATCATCACCACCATAGCACTTCAACACCTTAACCTTCCACCTTCATAAATTATCACCTCCACCTTTACCTTATAAGATTTCAATGATGCCCTATGTTCTACAACTAGAATAATTATCCTACCTGTGAGAGTGGGGGTTAAGACTATCCACACCATGTTTCATATTCTAGAGGGAGCCATGGCTTATAACATACTTCTTAGGCACCCCTGGATTAGATAAATGAAGAGTGTTCCCTCAACATTGCACCAATGCTTGAAATACATGCATGAGGGATAGATCCATTGCATACCAAGCTGACACAGAGCCATTCAAGTACTACAACTTCATCTCCAATCCATATGAACCATCACTCCCATCCATACATTTATCCCTCACCCCATCACCACCCAATTATCCCAACACTAGAACACATCATCAAAAGCACCCATCCCAGAGGCTCTTCCCATAGTTGATCATCCATCCACATCCCAAACCATTCACCCAAATCATGCCTCCACATCAACCTCATATCATTTTCCAATCACATCAAATCATCCTATAAATCAACCATCACCTTCATCAAACCACATCTCATCACATCAACCAAACAATCAAATTGTCACCCCTATAACCATCACATAGGGGGAGGGAAAGCCTCCACATCATAGAGTCAACCACCCAATCCAAGTCAACCAACACTCATCATCACCCCACCTTGTCCTGAGCCTCAACCTATTAGCCACACCACTTAGTTGAACCCTCCTCTTCCACCACTAGTTGAGCCATAGGTTTCTCTTGAAGCCTCCACCTTAGCACCCACATCATCCACATTAGCACCCACCCAAGTTGCAGTCCATCTCGCCAATCCAAGCATTGGTGAGTACATAGTTTAGAATGTCACAATCAACCCACCTAGCATCGAGACTATTAGAGACTATGATCACCCACGTGACCCACCTTTAGCTATAGGTGTGGTATATAACATGGGTTCAACTCCAAACAAGATCAATTTTATGTATGGAGGAGTAGATTCTTCATCCGATCTACCTCCTCCTAATGAAACCCAAAGACATGTTAGTTTTTGTATCGAATATCTATCCAATCTAGATTTCTTAATGTGATATTTTTGATGGGTTAACTAGCAGGGATATGGCTTAGGATGACATGAATAGGGTATTCACAATATCATTGAACCTCACTATCGAGAGGTGCATGATCACTCTAGATTAGGATACAAGCCACTCTCCTCCACCACCTCCTTCAAGTAAGCATTTCAACAACTCACTATAGGTCTTGAAGAGGATGGTGAGGAGGATGAAGACAATGATGATAGTGAGGATGAATACATAGACCCTGAGTTTGTGCCTCTTTTATATGAGGCTTTTTTAGAAATGTGACCCCA
Organism: Wollemia nobilis; assembly: GCA_028583015.1. Lineage (NCBI taxonomy): Eukaryota > Viridiplantae > Streptophyta > Pinopsida > Araucariales > Araucariaceae > Wollemia > Wollemia nobilis. The sequence goes on along the minus strand of JAQPPZ010016334.1, from coordinate 8,438,885 downwards.
AGTTGCCATGATAGACTCCATTTTTGATGATGACTCTAAGGAAGACTTCAATGAGGAATATGATGTACTCTCAATCACCTCTAATAGCTCTGAAGAAGATTCAGTCCCCATTGTACCCTTCACCAATGAAGATGAGTTTTACCTTTGCATGTTTCCTATCCATCGACCCATCTTTCATCTGCTCCTTCCGCTAGAGTGAGCCGAGCCACCTGTCGATCCACCACCACCACCTTGGCCAACCTAATGTAAAATATGTACATATATACATGGCAAAAATAACAAAAAATATATAAAAAATAAAAATAAAAACAAAATAAAATACAAAAAAAAATAGCTTAATCATTCATATTGCATTATGTGCATCCATTCATGCATCCATAACTCATATACATTCCATGATCATTTCCTTGTACATGGAATTTATGTATCCCTATCATCTACATTCATACATGTTGCTTGCCATATTGGTTGTCATTCAGTTAGTTTGGATAATTGTTAGTCCACTGAGTCTTGTTGCCTTAATCAGGGGCACCTTCATCCTAGTATTGGTTTCATTCCACCATCCACCACCATACCAAAAAAATTAAAAAAATAAAATGATGAACAAAAAAAAGTTGCAATAAAACCCCATAGCACCTCATTTCTTTGGTAGTATTTGAACATCAAACAATATTTAGGTGCTATAGGTTGTTCCTAGTTAAATCAGGTCTCCTCTTGGACCAAAGCACACTTTTCACTAAGAAAATTTTGAGTTTTGGGAGTTGACTCTACCATTTTTGAACCAATCACATGACACATTTATTAATGAGATCTTGCATCAGAGAGGGATGATGCCATGATTGGATTGAATCTTGAAGCGAAAATTTCTTCTTGCTTGTCCCATTATGCACATAGTCCAAAAATAAAATAAATATACATCTTTGCAAGATTTCACAAAAATGAAAGAGTGAGTAGTAAGGATAGGATAAAATTCTCATCAAGACTCGATTCGAGTGGTTGAGAATCCAATTCCCCAAAGCTCTAACTCTTTTCACAAAAACATAATAAAGTGAGTAGTAAGGATAGGGTAAAATTCTCATCAAGACTCGATTCGAGTGGTTGAGAATATGATTTCCTAAATCTCTCTCTTTATAAACACAAAGTAATAATAATAGGCCTTCAAGTAGTAAGGATAGGGTTTAATTCTCATTAGGACTTGATTTGAGTGGTTGAGAATTTGATTCCCCAAATCTTGGAGACCCTAGCATTGGACTATGCTCATGCGTGGTGACACATCTCTCTTGAAGAGACCTTTGAATGCACATAAGGACAAGCTAGCTTTTTGGTTCTCTTCATGACTAGTTTAATCTTACCTTACTCAAGATTGGTAAATGAATTCATTATTTGCACACATAATGGTTCTTGATTGGCTTGCATCATTACCTTACTCAAAATCGATGGAAAATGAACATTCATTGCACACATAGTTGGTCCTTGAGATATTTGACTCCGCTAGGATGCCATTAGCATCATATGGATTTGTGATATGAGTAGATGAGTTTGTTTGAGATCACTAGGATGTTTGAGTCTTTGAAAAAATAGCTCTAGATCATTTATCCCTAAGGCAAACAAAGTCATAAGCAAGGTTCCATTCCATACCACCATCGCATTGTCACACATGTATCATAGTCCATTTCATCCTACAACATATGGTCAAACCAATACTACTGTATTGGTGCCCTTGATTAAGTAATAAAGGCAAAATCTGATAAACAATGGTCCATAACCTCTTTGAATGATAATAAATAAGGCAACACCATTCATTCATTTGCATACATCACCACCAATTGCATTCATTCATAATACATTCATTTCATCACATGCACACCAAAAAAAATCTGAACAATCCACCATTACACATATACATGCACAATCACATCATCAACCAACTAGGGGAGGTTCAAGGTCTCACACCTTCCCCATAAGTCACATCAAACAATCAATCAAGCAACTTGGGGATGTTCAAGGTATCACATATTCCCCACTAATTGATTGAATCCAATCATACACTCAGATAATTCAACAACTTGAGGGTGTTCAAGGTATTACACCTTCCCCAACAATCACATCATCAACACCAATTGGAGGGGTTCAAGGTCTCACACCTACCCCAACAATCACATTAAATAGTCAATTAACAAATCAACTACTAGGATAAAAAAGGTTGCATCATGTTGTCAAAGGTTGCACCCTTTGCCTTGCATTCACATTTCAAATCAATTTTCTAGGTTCAAAAGGTTGCATCCTTTTGTCAAATGTTGCACCCTTTGCCTCACATACACATCAATAAAAAAGTAAATCGATAGGTTCAAAAGGTTGCATCCTTTTGTCAAAGGTTGCGTCCTTTACCTTGCATAAATATTAATCAACACATCTTCTACTAGGTTCAAAAGGTTGCATCCTTTTGTCAAATATTTTACCCTTTGCCTTGCATAAACATCAATGAACATAAAAATTCGTACACTAGACTTGCTAATGTATATTCTCAAGTGAACCTTGTATCTAGTGATCTACTCTAGTCACCTAGCAGTTGTAGTGACTGGTTATCCATGCAATCTAGTAGGATGGGTACATTACCATAAGGACACTTGGGTTGATTTCATGCAAATAAATTCAAAAGGCTCCAAAGGCATCTATCCCCTTTGGTCAAATCAATTCAAAAAGCTCCAAAGGTACTTAACCCCTTTGGTCACATTTCAGTTCAAAAGGCTCCAAGGGAACCAAACCCCCTTTGGTCACCAATCAATTCAAAAAGATCCAAATGCACCTAACCCCTTTGGTCAAATCAATTCAAAAGGCTCCAAAGAAACCTAAATTCCTTTGGTCAGTCTAACTCAAAGGCTCCAAAGGCACTTAACCCCTTTGGTCACATTTCAATCAAAAAACTCCAAAGGTACTTAACCCCTTTGGTCACATTTTAATTCAAAATGCTCCAAAGGAGACACACCCCTTTGGTCAATTCAATTTAAAAATCTCCAAAAGAATCAAAACCCATTGGTCATTTTCAATTCAAAATGGTATTCTAAAGTAAAACTTATATCTAATGATTTACTCTAGCCACTTGGTAGTTGCAACGATTGGTTATCCATGCAATCTGGTGGGATGGGTAAATCACCATAAGGACACTTGTTAAAAAAAACCATCAAATCAGCCTCAAAACTTTGCAAATGCAACCACTCAATATTCTTCCCTCTCAAATGTGAAAATATAACTCTCAAATGCAATAATAAAGTCAACATGAGCACCCCAAGCCTATTTATAACCAAAATTCACTTCATCCCATCCATGCATCCCACACATCATCCCATCTCATCTTATCCCAAATTAAATCAATTTGGAAACTCAATTTTGGAATGCAATTGTTTTCAAGAAAAATTGCTCAATGTTATCATCAAGCCCTCTCCATGGGGTTGCAAAAGTGGAAATCCTTTACAAAATTAAATTTGGTATGCATTATGCCATAGGGTCAAACATGATACTTGTAGTGGTTGGTCCATATATCACATTATAAGTGCTTATCATTATGCCAAAAGCAAACTTTCAACAATGCATATACACCCAAACTTGGGGCAATCAACTTGATTTTTATTTATAGTTTCAAAAACACCAAATAACTCATACATGTTGTCTATCTTTGAGGGCTAATCATTTAATTATCAATCCAGGTCAAAATGATTTAAATAACAGATAATCCCATATAGATTTTTCCAAGACAATAATCAGTTTACGTAGTTCATTTTCTTAATATTAGGTTATATAGAAATGAAATATTTAATTGCAATATGAAATTGACTTAATAGATATGAAATATAATATAGTATGTGTGGATCCACGTGCATCTAATTATGATTTACCTATTTAATTTAGAAATAAAATAATGCATATGAATTTCTTATTAATTCTCCTTTATACTAATCTACTCCTATTCTATTGTAGGAGTGGGAGAGTAGGGACTAGAATTTTGGAAGTGGGCCCTACCTTCGAAAAGGTCAGTATATTCTCTTCTCCTCTACACTATTTTACTTTAGTAACTACTTATTTCATCTAACCTATTCTAACTATTAATTACTCATTGATTGTAGGAAAATAAAGGTACTACAGATGGAAATAAATCATTACAAAAAACAAAATAACATTGCAAAAGAGATGTGGAAAATAATACTATTTTATTGTTGGAATTTGATCGAGTACAATTCTTGAAATCTACAGTGCGACTTCTTCAACTTTCATTACAGAGTAATTCGTGGAGAGAGAGAGAGAGAGTAGTGAGGAAAAGCGAGGAGGTGAGGACCTTTTCAATGGCCTCCCTATTGTAATTTATACATTAATGTTCAAGGAAGCCTTTTCCGTATCACACTTTGTTTCTTCCAACTAATCAAATCTAAATCCTAACTTTCAATTCTAACTACGTACTAATAATTTCCTAAATAAATAGAATTTCATAACAAGATGAAACTTTGACTAATCAGCACAAACACACGTGCTAATGACTTACTCTAATCAAATACAACTTTATAACAACATAGGACTTTGAACTAATCATGGTGAGCCCAAGTGGCAACCACTTAACAACTTCTAATTTTAAGAAATGATGAGAATAATCTTGTGCCCTATTCTCAAGGAAAGAGAATATGAGTTGGCAAAATAAATCAATAGTTTGGATTCTTTCCAACTTTTAATAAAACTTTACAACTTTATTAATAAATCAAATATGCCAAATATTCTTTGCCCATATTTTCAATCAAATGGATGACTATGTAATATGTTCTTGTGTTGTATTTTGATGTGGAAATAGGATTTAGTCAACTTTCACTTAGCTCTCCCATAACACCCCTTTTTGTAGATGCTTCAACAACTTCTCTCAGTAATACTTCATCCACAACCCTGTAGGTGTGTCATACGTCCACCCCTGCTACGTGCATTGACCTTCTGGTTTAGTTGTACATGGAATTTATCTAGCTCCATACACATTTACCTAACAACACAGTAACTTGCACAAAATTCATGTAAAATATACATGTAAATAACTTTTATAATCATTAATCACTATGATGCATAAATGACAATATTAAAGTGAATCAATAATAAAAATCATTCATATCCATCCATTTACAAAGAAATACATAAGTAAATCAGATACATATACTATAACATTATGACACTCATCATTCCCCCAAACTGAAGATGATGCATGTCCTCATGCATATAAATTCATAGATTCATTAAAATATTCACATATTATTTCCTGATTTACTCAATCCTTGCAAACAGTAATCATTCTAAAAACTGTAATAGTTCAACTGAATGGATAATTCATAGAATAGTCTGATTTCACAAAATGATTTTATATTATGAATGTTGCAATAATGTAAGTACAATTCTTGTTTTCTAAATGCTGTAAAGGATAATAAAACAGTTTTGCTAAAAATAAAATATTATGACTTAAAACAACTTTGCGCAGACATAAATCTATTTCTAAAAATTATCACAGTTTTTGAATTCATATAAATTTTTGAGGGAGAATAACAATACTGAAATATTTTTTTTCAGAAAAAAAAAATTATCATGCAAAATTAATGACTCTTCCTTTCAAAATTCATCCGATAAATCAATAACACATTGATATTAATCCACAACATTGTGTACATATTTTTCCATCACATGTATCTAAAAAATGTATTTGCAGAATATTAAAAAATAATCAACATCTAATTTGAGATAGAGTAATTCATGCATAATCAGAATACTGTAGAACTGTACTATTTGTTTGCATTTCAGAAAAACAAATATTTATGCAATAATCAGGATTTATATATCAAACAAATTATTCCTGCAACTGAAATGTCTGAAACAACTCACGCATACATACATGCCTATACATATATCCAAATATTATAAAATTCATAAAAAAATAATAATAATGACAAAGTTTGTGGGCCAAATATATAAAAACAATTTTTTTTTTTTCTATCCCTATCATCTTCCAATAATCCTATGAATGTCTAGACCAGTTTTAGCCCTAAGATGAGATGATACTCATATAGGCGGTGGTCTAGTTGGGATATTTCTCTCCTCCTTTACCTTTTGTACCTATGACCCTCCTAATGTTGGATCTATTGGGATATTTACAGTTATGGTTTTGACATACTCTACATCTCTAGATACACTATAGTGAGACTTACCCTATGCTTCCTATGTATTTGGAGGTGAGCCTGCTATCTTTGTAGATAGATTGATGATTTCATCAATATTAATGGACATACCTACCTTAAGCGCTAAAATTTCTGGCCATATCTCTATATCCTTGGATGGTTTTTATGTTGATGGTTGACTTGGCTGAGGTATTTTAGATTGTGGCACTAAACTATCCTCTTCCAACACTTTGGAGAAGTCAATAATCTTGGCAAATTTTACTAACTTCTATGGTTTCTTGCCAGTTGTAGCACTCTTCTGAGGAGATGGACTAACAATCACCAGTGCGACGACTGAATCAATCGATTTTACCACCTTTCTCTCCATTATTTTCTTAAGGATTTTGCTCTGGACGACAAGGGATTTGGTCACCATTGAAGCATGTTTTTCAACTAGTGTTGTGAGTCGGTCCATTTTGATATGCAACAAAGTCTGTTGTGTTTTAAGAAATTCAATATCATTGGATGACCCTGTAATAGGTGAGTGTAAAGTGGGCCTAGGTGTTTCTTGAGGTGATTCTATTATAGGAGATGACTCTGGAATAAATTTCTCATACTCTGATTTTCTAGAAGATATGGAGGTTGTGGATGATTTGGAGGTGGTGGGTCACTTATGAGCAAGAAAATCTTCCTCTGAACTTATGTCATCAGACTCATATTCCTAAACTAGTTTTTTTTTCCTAGAAAAAAAATGAAATAGATATATATATTTATTTTCTAAAAAATATCATGAAATATTCGAAATTCTGATATATTTTATTTTTGCTAAAAAAATAGAGATTTTTTTTATTTTATAGAGATATAATTTTTTTTAGAAAAAAGATTTTGCAACATTTGAGGTTTCCACATAATGATATATATGTAAATTCTTTTTAGGAGAAAAGCACAAGAAAATTTGAAACAAAACTTCGAATTGTATCAGGGATTTTATAGAATTCTAAAAAAATAGAAGAAAGACAGAAGAAATTTTGAAATGTTTCAAAAATTTATAAAATTTTGGAAACCCTTTAAGATATTTGTAGAGAAATGAGGTTCCAAAATATTTCCAGAATTTAGGAATTTTGAAACCCTAAAATATTTGCAAAAAAACACAAGGAATTTTGAAATGTGAAACCCTTCAAAATAAATGTTTGCAAAAAAACATAGGGAAATTTTGAAATATGAAACCCTTCAAAATAAATGTTTGCAGAAAAAACATAGGGAAATTTCAAAATATGAAACCCTTCAAAGAATTCACAGAAGAAAAGCAAGGGAATTTTGAAATTTTTTGGAATTTAGACATTTTGAAAACCCTTTAGAATATTTGCAGGAGAAACGTAAGGGATATTTAGAAATGAAAACCTTTCAAACATATTTGTAGATGAAATGTGAAAGAAACTTCAAATATTTCAAGGACTTAAAACGAATTCTTCCATCGAAAACATAAGATTTTATATATTTTAGAAAATTCAAGGAAAAATTCAAAAATTAGAATAAAATGGAACCCTTTTATTTTTATTATCATATTTTATTTTCGTACTTTAGCAGAAACAACTAGAGGGTTTCTGAATTTTCCTTAGAGATATGGTTGTTTGAAGGATTCTAGGGAATAATTTTTTAATTCCCTTCTCTTTTATAGATCAAACACATATTTAGATAGAATTTCCCCTTGATTTTTTATGCAATTCCTAAAATAATTTTATAAATCCCAATTTTTTTGATTAAGCGAGATTCTAAAAAAAATTATGCAGAGTTTACCTTGCAATGGTGTCATATCTTGTTTCTAGCCTAATCTCTGCTCTAACATCATCTACAACTTGAGATTCATCATCATTCTACAACTACATGTCTCCCTCAACTGTTTACATCGTCTACAGTGAAACCTAGCCACAAGGTGGTGGATTAGGGTTTTTCCCACCCCAAATTAACTTCTAATCACCTATTAAGTCCTCGACATTGGATTGCTTCCAATATAACAGTGGATATTCTACGTTGATTTTAACCCTTATACGCATACAACATCATCAACACGTACCACATTTCTAGCTTTAGATTACCTTGTTATCTGATGGTTGAAATTTTGATTTGTGGCTTGGCTTGGTATACAATGCATGGATATGATGACTTCAATCAAGGCACCTCTAGTTTTCACCATGCCTTGGTTCATTCGATGTAGTCTTAGTTTCCATTAATTTTATGAATGGGGGGTTCACATGTCATTACCATGAATTGATTTCCTTGCCACACCATCAAATATTTGCCCTGATACTACTTTTTAACCCTAACATGGCATCATTTTTTCCCATTATGGTCTTTTGTGACCTTGACGTGGCATCTAGGGTTTTTACCCTAGGTTTAAATTTATGATTCAACCTCTATCATCAATTTTAATCGACGGTGGAGAGTGGCATTTGAAATTTCCCACACGGATTTCCATACGTCATGTGCATTGATTGCATTGTTCAATCATGGTGGTGAAATATCATCAGTATTGATGTGTTTCAATCAATGGATCAAGAGTGCTTCTAATTTGTTTCTTTAGGTTTGACTTTTCACCACTTTCTTTGTCATTTACCCCCTTCATATTAAATTACCCACAGACTATATGAATCCCATGGTTGAGGTTTGGATTAATACACGATCGCTTGAACCTATGTAACATGGCTTTCAATGCCTACGTGGCCATGATGTTGTGGCGTGATGCCCTTGTATTTTCTTGGTGCCTTTGTGGTGGCATAAAATCCAATATTCATTGCATTGGCCAATTGAAATAGACTTGTGTTCGACACATCAGTTCCATGGTTATCTTCAAACTTCAAGACAGATTCCTATTAGATTTTATCGTCATCCATGTGTAGTAACAAGACTTTATAATAGGGGATAAATATTGTCATTCATTTCGTAGATAATGTCCTCTCACCCCTTTTCGTATTTTTAATTAAAATTATGATTCTTTATTAAAATGCAAATCTACAACAATCTTGCTACTGAAACTTTGTTTATATAAAACTATATTATCATTAAACAAATTTTATTTTATTGCATAGTTTTTATACCCTCCAAAATGTATTATGGACTTAATGTATTAACCTTATATCTTCCCCCCAAACTGTAATTTTGGCCATTTAGCCAAAAAAAAATAGAGGAAAATATTTTATTTTAAAATGCTAATATTTATAGGGAGTTTATATATATTATTTTAAATAGTATGGGGGTAAATATATATTGATGTATTATTATAGATATTATATATATTATATAAATTATCATTATATAGATATTTACTTATTATTTTTATATTTTTTTATCATTTATATATATTATTATTTTTTATTTATTTTTTATTTATTATTATTTTTATTTGGAAGATTTTCTTCTTCTAATTTCATAAGGAGTTCCATGCGGGATGAATATCAGTCGTCAATGTATAAAATGGATCCTTTATCATAGGCTTGGATGATTTTAACAGGATATTAGGATTCTTGGAAAATACAAACCATACTTTTGTAGGATGGGATAAACCATAGCACTTAGAAATTAGCTTATGACTCTTGCTTGCTTACAATATTCTAGGGTTTTTTTTGTAAGAAATATTGAGGAAAAATATTATATTCAAAAGAAATAGTTTTGTAATACATCGCAAGTATGGAGTGAAGCTCAAAGATAGATTGATTATTCCATGGGATCATCTTTGTATAAATAGCAAAGTTAATCAATGTGAGTCATTGGATTACAAAAACTCAATAAATGTGAGCCATTGGATTACAACAACTCAAAAAATCTGAACTAGTCTAAACTGAGAGTTCACCTGACTCATGGAAGAGTTGTAACTCAAGTAAGACTGTCCTAGTAGAACTTAAGAGAATAAATATTTATTCTAACACCCCCCTTAAGTGATACTAGGGGTGAATGTAATAATAGTTGATGAGTCCCGACAATAAGGCTTTATGAGGTACTCATGTACAATGAAATTTTATATAATAGATAGCAAAAAAACACATGGAAAAAACCATATTTCAAGAAGAAGAAGAAGAAGAGGCATGTCTTAGGATGGTGAATATTGTTCTCTATTGAACACCAAAAAAAATAATGAGTCCTGGAAATATGGCCTTATTAGATACTCATGTACAATATAATTTCATATAGGAGAGATGGTGAAAATACCACATGGAAAAAAACCATCTTCCAAGAAGAAAAAAACAATAAGAAGAAGGGAGAGGTGAAAATATTTGTGCACTCTTCTAATTCATCTGCCTAACCCAAATTCTCTCACAAATGAATGTAGCATGGAGAAGGAAAGGATTTGGTGAAGATATCTGCAATTTTATGTTATGTGGAAATGTACTCCAAGTGTAGATCCCCTTGTTGAATATGTTTTCGAACGAAGTGCATGTGAATCTCAATGTGCTTGGTGCGCTGATGATCAATAGGATTATGGGTAATATGAATTGTGCTCTGACTGTCACACCAAAGGGTAATGGGTTGGTCATGAAAAAAATCAAATTCTTTTAGTATTTGATGAAGCCAAAGAGATTCTTTACTGGCCAAAATTGTTGCCCTGTATTATGCTTCTATAGATGATAATGCTGTTGCTTGTTATTTTTTGCATGACCAAGCAATAGGTGAAGAACCAAGAAAAAAACATAGTCAGAAGTGGAATATATATCTTCAATTGAACCTTCCCAATCAGAATCTGTGAAACCAATGATATCCATGGATCCTCCCTCATATAAGAGCCCAAAGTGAGTAGTTCCTTGCAAGTAGCGAAGGATTATTTTTGTTGCTTGCCAATGGCTTAAATGAGGTTGATGTGAGAATCTAGATATTAAGCCAATAGCATATGAAATAAATGGGCAAGTATGAGTGAGGTATAATAGACTTCCTACAAGTTGTCTATAGAGTGTGGCATCACATAGAGGGGATTTGTAGGAAGTACTTAGAGTGACTCCAAACTAAAAAGGTGTGGAATATGGCTTACAATCAGTCATCTTAAATCCCTGAAGAAGGTCTAGAGTATATTTTTGTTGACACAATGAAATTTTTGCATCTGTTTGAGTTATCTGAATCCCAAGGAAGTAATGATCTAAACCTAGATCAACCATATCAAATTTCTCAAAAAGGAAGTTTTTGATAGTTTGGATGTGAGAAATGTCACTACCCATGAGTAGTAGATCATAAACATATAGAAAAAGTATTGTCATTTTTTCTTCATCTCTCTAAATGTAGATTGTGGCATCAGACTCACTATGAGAAAATACTGAGGAAAGAATAAAGGAGTCCATTTTTTCATACCAATATCTAGGAGCTTGTTTGAGACCATAGAGATATTTTCTTAGTCTACAAAAAAGGGAGGAGTCTTGAGTGAATCCAGCAGGTTTTTCCATGAATATTTCATATTTTAAGTCACCATATAAGAAAGCATTTTTAACATCCATTTAAAAAACATGCCACTTTTAGGAAGCAACAAGTGCAAGTACTGGCCTAACGAAATCCAATTTTGCAACTGGTTCAAAGGTTTCATAATAGTCAATGCCTTCAATTTGTGAGAAACCTTTAGCTACCAAGCAAGCTTTGTGTTTTTCAATTTTTTTTGTCAGGTCCATACATAGTTCTATAAATCCATTTACAGTGAATCAATTTTATTCCTTTCGGTAGAGGGAATAGATCCCAAGTTTTATTTTTGATTAAGGAAGAAAATTCATTCTCCATGGCATCATCCCATTCTTTTATACCAGTTGTTTCTTTGAAGGATTGAGGATCTGTGGAAATGGACTGATAGACAAGACCAAAATCCAAGAAGTTACTTAATCTAGATGATGGAATATATTGGATGTAAGAAGTGGCCTCTTGAACTATGGTGCGGGCCCATTTTGGCATTGTGGAAGGAGTAATGGGTGTGGAAGGACTTTGAGTTGGATTTTGGAGTATAGGATCCTCATTTTGGTCATTTATCTCAAGGATGGGATCTTTATTATATTGAGTCTCAAATATTAAAGATGGCTCAAGAGAAATAATATTGGAAGAGGATGGTTGAGGATCTTTATGAGGGAATGTTTAATCAAATTGAATATATCTATGAAAAAATACCTCATGAGTTGTGGGATCAAGGAGCTTTTAGGCTTTCATTTCTTCACAATAACCAACGAAGATGAGCTGCTTGCTTTTCTTGTCTAGAGATTTCCTCTTTTTATTTGGGATATGTGCCCAAGCAGTACACCCAAAAACTTTGAAGAAAGATACATAAGGTTTTGAGCTAGTCCATACTTCCTCGAGAGTCAAATGGCCAAGAAATTTATGATGTGTACGATTTTGGATATAATTTGCATAGTTAATTGCCTTAGCCCAAAAAACTACTAAAAGATCCTTTGAGTGGAGCATACAGTTTACCATTTCCTTTAAAGTTATGTTTTTCCTTTCTGTAATGCCATTTTAATATGGATTATGGGAGATTTAATGTTGATGAATTATGCCATGAGTTGAGAGAAAAATGGAAAATTCATTACTGAAGTATTCCCCCCATTATCTATACAAATTTGCTTGATTTTGCATGTGGCTTGATTTTCAGCTAAGTATTTGAATATTTTGAAGTGGGATAGATCATCACTTTTGTATTTTAGAAAGTAGACCCAAGTTCTTCTTGAGAAATCATCAATGAAGGTTAAGGCATATTTTGCTCCTTTGAAAAAAGGCTCTAGGAAGACCATCAAGTCACTATGGATTAACTCTAGAGGGGATGAGTCTCTTTGATAACCACTTGGGTGAAAAGGATCTTAATGTTGCTTTCCAAGAGCACATCTAGAACATACTCCATAAATAGAAGAGACTTTTGGTAACCCAGTTACCATTTCATGTGTATTTAACTCCTTTAGATAGCTATAACTAAGATGTCTAAATATTTCATGCCAAATTTGATTTTCAAGATCTCCATGTGCAAAAAAACAGGAGGCCCCATCTAAATTTTTGAATCCCTGGAAGTGAAATAGATGAGTGTTATGATCAATATCTCCTTTTTCTATGAGAGAGTGTGGTTTTTGAAAGTTTATTATCTCAACTCTTGTTGATGAAAATAGAATTGTTTTACCCTTTGCAGAAGTGCAAATTTGATATATGGAGAGGATATTTGTAGCTATATTTGGGACATAGATAACATTATTTATAGAACCACCTTCAATGGATATGTCACGTTTTCCTATGACTGGTATAAAGGATGAGTCACCAACTTCTATGCTACAAGTTGATATTGAGGAGATTGAAGTGAATGACTCATGAGAGGAAGGCATATGATGAGTTGCCCCTAAATCTAGAACCCAGTATTTTTATGATGTTTTTATAGCTTTGCCTTGCACATTTAAGGATTTTCCTATCTGCTTCTTAGTGTCTATTTTGTGATCCTTCATTGCTTCCTCTAGTTGTTGAAGTCTTTTATAGCATTTGTTCCTAGAATGACCATCCTTTTTGCAATGTATATAAGTATGGGGCCTCTATATTTATTTTTGAAATTTTATTTAGTGGAGGTGGATGCTACTAATGCTTTTGAGGAAGAAGGAGAGATATCGTATTTTGCAAGTTTTATTTCCTCTCTACTTAGCCTATCACAAAACTCCTCCAAAGAGGGTATTTTAAAACTTGTAGCAAGTGCATCTTTTGTAGACAAAAAGGTGGTTGTAAAAATTTGAAATACTCCATTTAACTTAGAGAGAATAAGATAGATGCATTTATATTCTATTTTATTCTTGCCACTGCATTTTAATTGAGTGAGGACTTCTTTAAATTTGGTGAGAAAATATACAATTATGCTGAAATATTCTCGAGATAAAGCTATTAACTCTGATTCTATATGCATTGATCTTATTTGATCCACTTTACCAAACAAAGTCTTTAGTTTCTTCCAACTCTCAAATGGAGTTTTACATTCAAAATTGTGAAACCATAAGATTTCACTCATATTTGTGCTTATGATACCCATTGTTTCATACATTTTCTCTTTCTGAACAAATATTTCGTATTCCATTTCAAATTCAGACTGCTTCTCTTTTAGAAAGCGTGTGAGCCCTTTTTGAGAAATAAGATTTAATATTTTTGGTTTCCATGTATGATAGTTATAAGGGGTGAGTGGGTCAATTGTATTCATCTTGCAAAAAAAATATTGCAGTGAACTAATTATTCCCCCCCTTAACTGCAAGAAGCTTTAGAGTAGACAATGATGCACCTTTATTCAATTAGAGTAGTGTGGAGCAAGAATTCTTTTTGAAACAAGGCAGCAAAAGCCAAACCTTTATACCAAACTCTTCAATTTACCCACCCTTACGAGAGGGAAACTATAAGTAAATTTAGGAGAGTGATACGTGGAACATAGGCAAGGGGAAGCAAGAATAATCTACCAGACCTTTATACACAATCTTCTTAATGACCTGCCCTGACATGAGGGAGACTATAGGTGAATGAGGATATCGATACATGGAACATAGGAGATTATTTTGAAGATATGGGTCAAATTTTGGTGCCTTTCTTGATTATGTTTATTTTCTTTGGAGTGAATTCTGAATTGTATTTCTATTTACAACATGTATGGAATGATCCATGAATGAGGTGCAAGCATCAAAAATCAAATATTTAAGAGAGTGGGTTCATAACCAATGTAGAAAACTATGCTAAGTATCACCTTGAAGAAGTAATGCAGCAATAGGAATGTAGAAAATAGTTATGGGGGTTAGACTATCAATTATCCCCCCTTCAGTAATATCCAGAGAAAATTGTAGCAGTGACACCTTACCCAAAAAATTCAGAAATTGGTGCGAAAATAGCACTAGAAATAGCCTTCCCAAAAATCATGGTGTGAAAAAAAGCACCAAAAACACCTCAAAAATCTCTTTTGTATTATAGTATTACATGGAGACTGCCCTTTTTTTTTGGCTAGTCTAATAGCAAAGTTACAATTCATGCAACCAAAAAATATTGAATCCACTAGCACCGCTCCTTGCGAGTCTCCAACGTAGCATGGTTTGCAGTATTTGAAAAATGAATCCATTGTGTTCGTGATGTGCTCTACGTAGCCTGCAAAAAATGAATCCACAAGTGTTGTGTTAGGATCCTCCATCCTAACATTATTAGTTAGTATTAGTTAGTATTATTAATCATTTAATTATTATATTATTAACTCATAAAGTGAACCATCACATCTCTTCATAACATGAACCATCACGTCTCTTCATAACGTGAACCATAACGTCTCTTCACCAACATAGCTTTAGGGTAGATATATATATTATGTCGAACATTCACAGAAATCATCCGAGAAGAAGAAGAAGAAGAAGAAGAATCATAGATTCTAAATTAGGGAGCCCCCTATAAGGGAGCCCCCTTTGAGTGGCCTATGATTAAATTTACATTAATTTATTAATAATTTTACAGTAAGACCTTGGGATATTACCATTTGGGACCCAACCATGTGGTAATTGATTAAGGTTCTTCATCAAAACACTATCATACGTGAGTATGAAATTTGATTTAAGGATATCACCAAACACAACATAGGTTTGGATGAATCATTTCTCATATATTGCTTCATCAATGGATTGAAAGAGGAAATTAAAATGGAGGTGATGAAGTTCAAAACCTATACCATGATGCGGACCATTTGATTAGAAAAATTAGTAGAAGATAAATTAGATGCTCAACATGGAATATGAAGGAATGAACAAGAATATAAAATTAAAAGCATTTAAATTCTTGAAAGTAATTTGAGCGATATAGATTATCTAATAAATACCAAAGAGGAAGCTAAGGAATCTAATAAATATAATTAAGATGTGGAAAATAAGGACAATGAGCAAGCAATACCCATAGCACCTAATCACAATGATGGAGACAATACAGTTGATATGCTAGAAGTGATTGATGCATCAGGAAAGGATGAGATAGACATTCCTAAAGTGACTCATTATGGCCAAACATGCACTCTACAAGAACAACACTCAATTTCCTCTCCAATAGTGATTTATCACCATAGGGTCAAACCTATTCAAAAACAAGGCAAAAAGGTGACTACACACTCCTCCATTGCCTCTCCTAGGGAACAATAGGAGAATGTAGAAGTTTTACCACATCTTTTTATGCATCATTTTAAGGTATTTGAAGAACCCCAAGGGTTGCCCTTCCTACATCATCACATATTTACTAATATTTTTGGTAATCCCTCGTTAACACTTCATACTTCTCGATATCCCTGCCTACAGAAGGATGACATTAAAAGAGTCCAAGAGCTTACACAAATCCTTATTGGAAAACAACAGACAAAGCTCATCACCTTGATCTTTGAGGACAAAGATATTTTTAAGGAGGGTGGCATGTTAGGATCCTCCATCCTAACATTATTAGTTAGTATTAGTTATTATTATTAATCATTTAATTATTATATTATTAACTCATAAAGTGAACCATCACATCTCTTCTTAACATGAACCATCACGTATCTTCATAATGTGAACCGTCACGTCTCTTCAGCAATGTAGCTTTAGGGTAGATATATATATTAGGTTGGAAATTCACAAAAATAATCCAAGAAGAAGAAGAAGAATAAGGATCATAGATTCTAAAGGAGGGATCCCCCGATAGCAGCAAAGTGATTACAAGGGATCCCCCTTTGAGTGGCCTACAATTACATTTACATTAATTTGTTAATAATTTTATAGTAAGACCTTGGGATCTTACTATATTGTTACACGATGCATTCAATGAAGTCTGCTTTGCACCCTTTAGTCTGAATCCACGAGTGTTGCTCCTCGCAGCCTGGTTTGCACTTTGCAATATGAATCCATGAGTTTTGCTTTTTTTGCATAGATAAGGAAAGAAAAAAACTTGCAAAAAAGGTAATATATCACAAAAAATGTTATGATTACTGCCATAGACTCGAGACTGCTTCTTCATATCATTGAACTCTGTCAGGTCGGTACTCTTGATGTTGCTTTCAAATTTCACTTGCAGGATTTGATATGATGCACCAGATGCTACTGCATTCTCTAGTAGATAGTACAACTCTTCAAAGTTTTTCATAAGAGAGCATTTGTTTTTAGGAGAGTGGTAGATTTATATGACGAGCATGACCATTTAGAGAGTAAATAACAAATGGTGCACTAGGATATTATTGATGGATATGACCATTAGAGCAGGAGATTTGATACGAAGAGCACCAGTAAATCATGCTTTTATTCCACAAACACTATCATGACTACAGAATGACTCATATAGAGTGAAAAACTGACTTTGTATTCTCATCAATCATTGGCGGTTAACTGAGATTAGCCAAATTTCCAAGCTTCGAGATGGATTTTTTGGTGGCATTAAATGGCACACTTGGATTTATATGGTGCGATGAAGGCAACATTCAACCAATATGACATGCTTGAAACTTGCACATGATGTTTATTGAGGCATTCAGATGGCACGCTGGAGGACTGCATGCATGACATCAATACTTTCATATGGTGTTCTTCACAACAACATTCAGCCAAGAACACTTCATATGATGCTTCAATTCACCGGGTATGAGTGTTGAATATGCACGACTGTGGTAGTTGTTTCCTTACAAAATATACTCAAATTTTTTTTAACAATCATCAAGGTTCAACATATTCAAATCCATCAAAAGAATAATCTAGGCCCTTATAGTTGATGTATTAATCGAATGTTCATAGTGTGACACATTCAATTAATGATGTAGGAAATATAAATTTTTAACTCCACCAGAGTGGAGTAAATATAAATTGAAGAACTTCATACTCATTTAAAATAAAATAAATATGGATTTTATTTCATTTGCACACTTAGATATGCAAATAGCGCTTTGGGTGTGTCAAACAAAATAAGGGTGCCAAAAAAAAATCTTCAAAAAAATTATGCTTTCAACAGGAGCACAGTTAGAAGTGTAGGTGAGGATTATCACAACCTTAAAATTGATCTGGAAAAAAAATTTCCTATCACTGTGAAGCACCAATATCAGATAGAAATATGGTCAAATGATGGCTATAACTGGACTAGGCAAGTAGTAAATCTTACCAAAGAGTGTCCAAAGAGAAACCACCAAAGTGAGCAGACTTTCTTTAATACAATGAATCAGATTCAAAAAAAAAAAACTTCAAAAAAGAACTTGAATTCTTGCAAATAACTATCCTTGCTCTGATACCATGTATTAAATATTAAGGAATAATATTCTATTCAAAACAAATAGTTTTGTAATACATAACAAGTATAGAGTGAATCTCAAAGACTGATTGATTATTCCATGGGATCAAATTTGTATAAATAGAAAAGTTGATCAATGTGAGCCATTGGATTACAAAAACTCAACAAATATGAACTAGTATAAAATAAGAGTTCACTTGACTCATGGAAGAGTGGTAACTCAAGTAATACTATCCTAGTAGAACTTAAGAGAACAAATATTTATTCTAATAGTTTTACAAAGACTCAAACATCTTAGAGACTTTGAAAAAAACATCTATTTGTCCCACAAATCAGTATGATGCTAAAGGTGTCCTAATTTTTTCAAGTCTCTCAAAGACCAACTATGTGTGCAGTGAAATTTCATTACTCATCATGAGTAGGGATTGAGTAAACCAATTGTCACTTATGCCATTAAGCTAGATTATCTGTGAGCATCCATATGTCTTATACAGACTTAGCGCTATTGAGCAAGGATACCTTATTACCAGGAGGGTTTCATTCAACCCATTTTTGTAATGAGGATCACCCCATGGTTTTTGAAATACTAATAATTCCAAGGATTCAATCTCTTCACCCTTATTTTATTTAACTTTATTTAGGATACTTGCTTATTTTGATAGGAATAAAGAGATTTTGATTGCTTTTTTTTTGGATTCTTGCTCATTTTAAGAGGAAGCAAGAAGATATTTTTTTTGGGATACTTGCTCATTTAGAGAGAGAGCAAGAGATTCTGTTTTATTGCTTTTTGGGGTTGTTGCTCATTTTAAGAGGAATTAAGAAGATAATTTTTGGGATACTTGCTCATTTAAAGAGAGAGCAAGGGATTTTTCTCTTTTTTTTTTCAAAGGTGAATGGGGAGCTTGTCCTTTTGCCAATTCATTAGCTTTCTAGACCATCCATATAATTTGGATAAGCAGGGGAAACTGTTCACTCTTATGGCAATAGTAACTCATGGTTAGTCTTTCCAAACTTTACTATGTTTTATTTATTATAAAATGTATAGTCCAAGAGGAAACTTGATTAATTAGGAGTAACTTATAACATCCAAATATTACTTTATTTTCAATGAATATTTACTCAAAACACTAGTGGTGGCTAAGTAATTGAAAACACTTAGATTTTTTATTTAGCAAATAGAAGTATCATGCAATATGTGGCAATAATTTTCCTACAGAACTCTCAAGCTAATGCAAAATAAAAAATGTCTTTTTAGGATCTTTGTGAAACAATATTGAGACTAAAAATAAGATGAGAGTATAAGGTAAGAGTGTTGCAAACATTGGAACTCCATTATGAAACAAAAAGAAGCATAATATTTTTTATTTTTATGTATATATATATATATATATATTAGATATAAAGCAATAGTTTATTTAATAGGTAGTATATTTGTTGCTTTTTAAAGAGAAGTATTTATTCAATAGTAGTGATTTGCAGTTTAGATATACATTGTAAATCAATTTTTTGCTTGACATGGTGCATGAACTCTTCTTTAGAACATGGATTTTTATATAATTTAAGCCTATGTCCATTCACTAGCAATTTTCTAGTTGAGTCATCAATAGGCTTGAGTTTTACTATACCATTTTAAAATATCTCTTCAATTTCATAGGGCCCAAGCCATCTTGTCATTAACTTCCTCTAAAAATCATTGAAGCGAGAGTCAAATAGCAAATACTAGTCTCTTGGTTGAAACATTCTAAGTACAATGCATTTATCATGTCATTTCTTCCTTTGTTGTTGTGTTAATTCCATTCTATGAAGTGCTTCAAGTATCCTTTCATCAAGAATATTTAACTTCTCCAACCTAAACCTTTGAGCTCGATCTAAGTTCATATCGAGTTGTACTATTGTGTAAAGAGTCTCAATTTCAAACTTGATGGGCATGATGGATTGCTTACCATAAACCATATAATAAGGTTTTAAACTAGTGGTAGTCTTCCAAGTTCTATTATAAGACCATACAACTTCTTTTAATATTTCTACCCAATTTGTTCTACTAGTGGCCATGGTTTTAGTTATTATCTTTTCAAGCTCTTGATTGGTTACTTCCACTTGTCCATTGGCTTGAGGATGATATGGTGAAGTTTTCATGCATTTTATTTGATATATTGTGGTGAAATTTTCTATTAATTTAGATATAAATTGAGTTCCTTGATCCGAAACTAGTTCTCTAGGTGATCCAAAGTGCAACATGATGTGTGAATAGAGAAAATCAGGGACAGGTTCAACTTGTGTAAATGGTATAGCTTGTACCTCTACCCATTTTGTAATATAATATGTGTACACAAGTATATGTTTATTATTTTGCACTCGAAGGATATATAGGTCCAAAAAATTCAATTACCCACTTCTCAAATGGCTCAAACATAATTTGAGGTACTAAGAGCATCGCCATTGTAGGGGTTGGTTTACTGACCCTTTGGCATGCATCACATCTATCAACAAATTGGTGAACATACTTATTTATAGTGGGCCAAAAGTATCCAGTTTGGTATATTTTACTAGTTGTTCTTTGGTCTCTATAGTGACCTCCACAAAGTTCTTCATGTGTTGCTCTAATGATATCATACACGTCTTCTTCATACACACATCTCCTAACTACATGGTATGGGCAAGACTTGAATAAAATTCCATTAATCCATGTGTAAGGACCACTCTGATGTATTAACTTTCTTCACTCATAAGGTGTGAAATTTTGAGGCATCTTCCCCGCTACCAGATAATTTACTATATCAGCATACCATGGAATGAAAATAGAAAGAACAAATAGATGTTCATATGGAAAACTATCAGGAACTAATTCATCATCATCAAATATTTGCATATGAGATATGTGATCTGCAATGGCATTATCTTTACCTACTTTATCTATGATTGTAACATTAAATTCCTAAATCAAAAGAAGCCATATAACCACCCTACCCCGACTATATATATTTTCATTAAGTACTTAATGGTAGAATGATCAGTATGAATAAATACTTCATGCCCTATTATGAAATGTTTAAATTTATTAATGGCATGAACCACAACCAAGAATTTCTTCTTAGTTACTGTATAATTTAGGTCAGCCCCATGTAAATTCTTACTTACATAATAGATAGCATAAAGCATTTTATTTTCTATTTGTTGAAGTACTGCTCCTATTGCATATGTTGAGGCATCACAATGAATATGAAAGGGTAAATTCTAGTTTGGCCCTCTTTAGATTGAAGCAATAATCAATTTTTCTTTTATGATCTCAAAAGCTCTTTGACATGCTTCAATCCATTCAAATTCACTATATTTAGTTAAGATTTTAAGCATAGGAGAAGAATTTTTGCTAAAATTATTAATGAATCTTCAGTAGTACCCTGCATGCCCTAAAAATATTCTTACCTCTGTTTGCATTTTTGGAGGTTGAAGGGATTGAATAACTTGTATTTTTGTAGGATATACCTTAACACCTTATTCAGATATGGTATATCCTAAAACAATACCGTCCTCATCATCATAAAACACTTTTCAAGACTTAGAGAAAGGTTTTGCTCTGTGCATCTAGCTAGGAATTTTTGTAAACTTATTAGAGTTTCTTCAAAGGTGTCACTATAGACTGTAAATATATCCATATAAACTTCTATGCATTCATTAATATTATTAGAATAAATAGTGAGGACAACTCTTTGGAATGCAATATGTGCATTGCATAGTCTAAAAGGTAATACTCTATAAGCATAAGTTCCTAAGGGACATGTAAAAGTGGTCTTCTCTTGATCTTCTTCAGCTATTGAGACCTGGTTGTATCCACTAAATCCTTCCAATAAATAGAAGTATTTCTTACCATATAGGATGTGAAGGACGATCAATGAAAGTCAATGGAAAATAGTCCTTCTTTGTCACTTTATTTAGTTCACTATAGTATACAAAGATTCTCCATTTACCATTATTTTTAGGAACTATTACCAATGGTGAAACCCATTGACTATTGGAGATAGGGTATATAAATCCCATGTTTAAGAGCTTAACAATTTCTTCCTAGACTATATATTTCATAAATGGATTTAATCTCCTTTGAGGTTGTCTTACTAGATGACAACCTTATTGAATGAAAATACGATGGGTAAAAATACTTGGATGTATCCCATTCATGTCCTCATAACTCCATACAAACATTGTCCAATATTTTTTTAATACTTCTATCAGTTGTGAAAACTAAATGTTTGTAAGCTCATTACTTATATTTAAAGCTTTTCTAGATGTAATATCTAGTTGTTTATAACTACTATATATAATCATTATTTCATGCTTAAGATTATTTAGTTGGTAATTGTAAGGGGCCATCGGATGAGGATAAATTATGCTTTCTTCACTATTAGTCATGGTAACTTCATTAGAACCTTGTTCCTCATCAAGAAGTGAAGCTAAGGGTCCTTAAATTTCTTGTTTAAAACATTCTCCTAGCATATTGATTGATAAATTTTGTATATTGTCTAAGTCTTCAGGAGAATCATACCACAATTGGTTTTAAAAATCATTGTATTTTATTGATTCAGGAAAAAAACTAATATTTTTAGTATACTTACCATTTGAAATGGTCATATTCCTAGATCTACAACTAATATAAGCATCCGCTATTGCAATACATGGTCTTTCCAATATCAATGGGTGTCTCCCTAAATTTCTTTTTGGTTGTAAGACTATAAAGTCTATAGGGTATTCCCTTGAGCTTATGGAAACTATAATGTCTTCTAATTTCCCCTCTGGTTTAATGGTAAATCTATCTGCAAGTTGAAGCACTATAGAGATTGGTTGAATCATGTGTACCCCTAAATATTATGTTGTTTTCTTTGTCATGACACTTAAGGCAGCCCCCAATTCTACTAAGACATTATGCAAGGTTGTCCAACCAATGTGAACTATGAGTATAGGCACTCTAGGGTATTTCTAATTTGGTAACAATTTCTCACCGATCATGATTTTAGATAGTTGCCCAGTAACTTGAATAGTCCTAGTCTCATTCCTATTTCTCTTTTGTGAACTTGTTATACTTTTTACTAATTTGGAGTAGATGGAAATGTATTTAATAACTTGTAAAAGAGGAATTCTAATAGAGACATTTTCCAATTCTTGAAGAAAATCGAAAGTTGGTTTAGATGGTTCTTTAGGTATAGCCAGTCTTTTAGGAAATGGACCTCTTATTTCTTTTTGGAAAATTTTAACTTCTTTCCGTTGATCCAACACTTTTTCTGGGGGAATTTATATTCCTTCCTCACATTTATCATCTTGTCCTTTTTCTTTGCTCAAGTTTTTGGTAGGTTCTCCAAGTTCTGTGAGGGTTGCTCTATGATATTCCAATCCTTTTTAAGATATTAATTGAATTTTTTGACTAACATTGGTGGAGAAGAGATCTTGCATAATACAGAAAAACCAGAGAAGCAAGAAAGAAACCAGAAAAACAAGAGCCCAAGATTTTGTATTCAATACTTTGGAAGAATTTACAAGGATATACAGCATAACAGCCGTTTGCCAACCCCTATCTCATTACAATCCATGGGTTTTTATCGAGGTCCCGATCCTCTGTGCTTTCCCCCACTTTCCACGATCTACAATCGCCACTTGGAGCAATTTTCCCAATTTGCATTGATGAGACTCGAGTTGAGGTGCGCGACTGGCTGCCATACCTCAACGAAATCTTCTTCTCGATCTGTTGCTTACTGTTTGTTGTTGTAAATGCATCTCCAGATCTCATGCGAGAGTGGCCAACATGCCCGTTGAAATCCTTCTTTGAAACTGTTGTTTCACTGCCTCTAACTTGCCGCGCACTAAGGGACGTCTTTATGAAACTGGAAGTGCGTGTCTTTCTGTTTGGTCGCGATATCGCGACATGTCGCGATATCGCGACCATTTTCCTTCGGCACCTTCTCTCTCCGTTTTGGCCGCGATATCGCGACATGTCGCGATATCGTGCCATTTTTCCCATCGGCCTCTGTTCTCCCATTTCGGTCACGAAATCGTGACATGTCACGATTTCGTGACCATTGCTTCCCCGCGCCTTGGTTCTGCTGTAGTGGCCGCGATTTCGTGACATGTCATGAAATCGTGACATGTCACGATTTCGTGACCTTTGTGTCCCTCGGCCTCGCCTTCTCCATTTGGGTCACGATTTCGTGACCCCTTTGGCTTTCGACTTTGCTTTCTCTGACTTGGGTCACGAAATCGCGACATGTCACGATTTCGCGACCCCTTTGGCTCCCGACTTAGCTTTCTCCGACTTGGGTCACGATTTCGCGACATGTCACGAAATCGTGACATGTCACGATTTCGTGACCCTTTGGCTCCCGACTTAGCTTTCTCCGACTTGGGTCACGATTTCGTGACCCTGTGAAGCACTTGAAAAAAACAACAACAAAAATAACTTTGTTACTTAGAAAGAAATAACAACAAAAGTTTGGTTGATGCTCGATTGCTTTGCTGCCCTCGGATGCTCCTGCATCAGACACCCGGGGTGGATTGAGAAGTGATCCTCACTTCTGATCTTTGGGAGGAAGACCCAGGCGGTCAACCTCTATTTTTGACAACCAAGTTGCATCTTCTACAGGTCTGCCCTTCCACTTGATTAAATACTCAGAATACTGCTTGTTCCTTGTGCTTCTGCCTTCGCGAGTATCTAATATTTCTTCTATCTCTTCTTTGTTTGGGCTAGATGCTGGAATGTTCCACAATTCTGTGCTTGGTGCCTCTGTACTATCTCCTTCATGGTATTCTACTAAATCGGATATGTTAAAAATAGGTGAAATGTCAAGTCCACTTGGCAATTCCACTTCATATGCATTGCCTGAATCCCATTTTTGCAGTATTCTGCATGGCCCAAACTTCTTCATTTTCAACTTGTTATAAGTTTTGGCTGGGAATATTTCTTTTCTGAGATGCACCATGACTTCATCTCCCACTTTGAACTCCTTGAACCGCTTCTTTTGGTCCGCTCTTGCTTTATATTGAGTATTCATTCTTGTAATCTGTTTCTTCACTTCTTCATGCAGGCTTTTCATCTGTTTTGCAAATTCCTCTGCCTCCGCACTGCACTTTTCTCCTTTATCCAATTTCCTCAGCTCAGAAACGTTTCTTGGACTGTTTCCATATATTATTTGGAATGGAGATTTATTTGTACTCTTGTTGACAGAATTGTTGTATGCAAATTCTGCCTGTGGCAAAACCAAATCCCATCCCTTGGGTTTATCTGCTATCAAGCATCTTAGCAAATTTTCCAGACTTCTATTTACCACCTCTGTCTATCCATCAGTTTGCGGGTGGTATGCAGAACTGAACTTCAGATCTATCTTCAGCTTCTTCCACAATGTTCTCCAGAAATACCCAACAAATTTAGTATCTCTGTCAGAAACTATGCTTCTTGGTAGGCCGTGCAGTCTTACTACTTCCTTGAAAAATAACCCTGCAATGTGAACTGCATCACTTGTTTTCTGGCAGGGAATGAAGTGTGCCATCTTGGAGAACCTGTCAACTACCACAAACACAGAGTCATTTCCCCTCTGGGTTCTTGGCAATCCAAGAATAAAATCCATGCTTATGTCCTCCCACGGCCTCTCAGGTACAGGTAACGGCTGGTATAATCCTGTGTTTTGCCTTACGCCTTTTGCCATCTGGCATATTCTGCAACTTTGCACAAACTTTCTCACATCTTGCTGAAGTTGCGGCCAGTAGTAATTTTCATTTACCAGGGCAATGGTCTTATCCCGACCAAAATGCCCAGCCAGTCCTCCGTTGTGCTTTTCCTTGATTAAGTTCTCCCGCATGGAACTCCTTGGAATGCATAATTTACTTCCTTTGAACAACATTCCATCTTGGATTAGGAAATCCAACCATTTTGTCCTGTCCATAGTAACAGGTGCCAAGCAAGCCGTCCAGGCTGCTGCAAAATCAGGATCTTCAGGATAAAGACCCTTCAGCTCTTCGAATCCAACTACTTCCACTGTCATTTCAATCAGTAGATTCTGCCTTCTGCTTAAAGCATCTGCAACTCTGTTTGATTTCCCGCTCCTGTGCTTTAATACAAAGGTATAGCTTTGGAGAAACTCAACCCATTTCATGTGCCGCTGATTCAATTTTGTCTGGCTGTTGATGTACTGCAATGCCTGATGGTCAGTAAATAGAACAAACTCTTTTGGCAACAAATAATGCCTCCACTTCTTCAGAGCTTGAACTATGGCATAAAATTCTTGGTCATAAACTGAATACTTTTTTCGAGCATCATTGAGCTTTTCACTGAAATAAGCTACAGGTCTGCCTTCTTGGCTCAGTACAACCCCTATTGCACTGCCACTGGCATCACAGTCTACCTGAAATACTTTGTTAAAGTCTGGAAGTGCCAAAACAGGTTGTTCTGTGACCTTTTTCTTTAATGCATCGAAGCTCCTTTCAGCACCTAAGGTCCACTTGAACTCTTTCTTATCCCCTCTCATTGTTTCTGTGAGGGGTGCACAAATGCTGTTGAAGTTTCTTATAAACTTCCTGTAAAAGCTGGCTAGACCATGAAATGATCTTACCTCTATTGTGCTTCTTGGGGTAGGCCATTCTATGATAGCCCTCACCTTCTCTGGGTCCATTTTTAGACCTTTCGTTGAGATTACAAATCCCAGGTATACTAACTCTTTCTTGACAAAATTACACTTTTTTAGATTTATTAATAATTGCTCCTCCCACAGCTTTTCAAAAACCCTCCTGATATGCATCAGGTGTTCCTCCAGGGTTCTACTGAATATTAATATATCATCTAAATAAACAATGACAAACTTCCCCAGAAACTCTTTCAGTACCTCATTCATCAGCCGCATGAAGGTACTTGGTGCATTGGACAGCCCAAATGGCATGACCAACCACTCATACAGGCCCTCTCTTGTCTTGAAGGTTGTCTTCCACTCATCTCCTTCTCGGATACGGATCTGATGATAACCACTTTTTAGGTCAATCTTCGTGAAGTACTCAGCTCCACTCAAACAGTCCATGATATCATCCATTCTTGGCAATGGAAATCTATATTTTATTGTTATCTTGTTGATGGCTCGAGAGTCTGTGCACATTCTCCACTCTCCATCCTTCTTGGGTGCTAGTACTGTAGGTACTGCACATGGGCTAAGACTCTCCCTAATCAACCCTTTCTCCAGCAACTCCTGGACCTGCCTGTTTAGTTCTTCAGTTTCTACAGGTGTCATTCTATGTGCAGCCTTATTTGGCAAGCTTGACCCTGGCACCAAATCAATATGGTGACTGATTTTTCTTACTGGGGGTAAACCCTCAGGCACATTATCAGATATGATATCTGGAAATTCCTTTAACAGCTCTTGGACTTCTGCTGGTGCATCTTTGCATTCTGCATCCCTGACTCTAGGGACTAATGCATAACACATATGCTCATGCTTCAAATCATCTAAAAACTTTCTTCCATCAACCAAGAAAATTCTTGCACTGCCACATACCTTTTCTTCCACCTCCTTCAGGGGCTTCAACTTATGACGCATTCCATTCTTGGTCACGGAATAGGTGTTGGCTCGGCCATCATGAACCGCACACCTGTCAAACTACCACGGCCTTCCCAGCGACAAATGGCACGCATCCATGGGCAGAATGTTGCACAGAACCTCATCACGGTAATTTCCAATACTGAACTTTACCAGGCACTATTCATTGACCAAAACTTTGTGGTCTTTCTGCAACCACGCGATCCGATATGGATGCGGGTGTTTCTTTCTCTCCAGTTGTAGCTTTGTAACCATTCCCTCTGAAACTAGGTTATCTGTGCTACCGTTGTCAATGATAATGTTGCAAATCTTACCAGCGCACTTGCACCTTGTGCAAAATAAACTTTTCCTCTGATCTGTAGCTCCCTCTTCATTCAGCAGGACTCTCCTTGCAATCATTACTTCTCCTCTCTCAGCTTCTTCTGAATGCTCAGACCCAACATCTTCATCCACGACTGCTACTCTGGCATTTCCTTTCGGCCTACGATTATTTCTTTCTCATTGCTGTGGGCACTCATACTGGTGATGTCCCTCTTCACCACACTGGAAGCAAGTCCCTCGAAATCTCCCTCTTCCTTGACCTCGTCCAGTTCGGCCTCTTCCCCCTCGGTAACCATTATTCTGATTACGGGGGCGGTCTGCATTTTCCCTCCTTTGTTCTTGATTGCTGCTACTTTCTCCATTTTTTTGAGATTCTTCATTTCTTCTTCCACTGTTCCTTCCGTCGGTCCTTCCGCCTCGACCTCTTCCTCTTTGCTTGTTTTCAAACCTCCTATTGAGCTTCTCTTCAACCTTTAAAGCAAATTGGTAGGCATCCTCTATGGTGGTCATCCGGACTAGACTTAGTTCCTCCTGAATGCTGGCTCGTAACCCATTAATGTAACGGGCTACCTTCTCCTTGTTGGCCTCTGAGTGGCCTATTCTAATCATTATTTTATGAAACTCTTCTATGTATTCTTTCACAGACTTGCTTGATTGCCTCAATCCTTGCATTTTCTTTAGCAGATCCAGCTCATAATCACTAGGAATGAACTGCCTCTTTAGCTTTTCTGCCATCCTTTCCCACTTTGTTATTCTTTCCTTTCCTCTCTTATTTCGCTCCAGCTGCACTCCCTTCCACCAAATGCTGGCATGACCCTTCAGTTTGGTCTTTGCGAATCTGACCCTATCAGGATCCTCAACCTCCTCGTACTCGAAGTACTCTTCCAGGTCGTTGATCCAGTCGATCAATTCTTCTGGATCAAGGTTCCCGAAATATGTGGAAACCTCCATTTTTGGCCTCTTCCCAATCTGGGATATGGCCTTGTAAAGTCTGGCCTGAGCAGGATCTACTGCTTCTTCTTCTTCCTCAGGTTGGTCTTCTTCTTCATCATCTTCCTCTTCACTGCCTTCATCTCTTCTTGGCTCCAATATTCTACGCATTTCTTCTTGCAGAGCTTGCATTTGCCGCTGCAAAGCTCGAACATCTTCTGCTGCTGCCATGCCTCTCCCACCAATAGGATTTCTCCTTGGAGGCATTCTGTTCACCCGATCTCAAGCCCTCCCACAGGTCCTGGTACAACTGCCTCTCCTTCGGCGATCTGCTGCACGCTCAGGAACTACTGGCTCTGATACCACTTGGTGGAGAAGAGATCTTGCATAATACAAAAAAACCAGAGAAGCAAGAAAGAAACCAGAAAAACAAGAGCCCAAGATTTTGTATTCAATACTTTGGAAGAATTTACAAGGATATACAGCATAACAACCATTTGCCAACCCCTATCTCATTACAATCCATGGGTTTTTATCGAGGTCCCGATCCTCTGTGCTTTCCCCCACTTTCCACGATCTACAATCGCCACTTGGAGCAATTTTCCCAATTTGCATTGATGAGACTCGAGTTGAGGTGCGCGACTGGCTGCCATACCTCAATGGAATCTTCTTCTCGATCTGCTGCTTACTGTTTGTTGCTGTAAATGCGTCTCCAGATCTCATGCGAGAGTGGCCAACATGCCCGTTGAAATCCTTCTTTGAAACTGCTGTTTCACTGCCTCTGACTTGCCGCGCACTAAGGGACGTCTTTATGAAACTGGAAGTGCGTGTCTTTCTGTTTGGTCGCGATATCGCGACATGTCGCGATATCGTGACCATTTTCCTTCGGCACCTTCTCTCTCCGTTTTGGCCGCGATATCGTGACATGTCGCGATATCGCGCCATTTTTCCCATCGGCCTCTGTTCTCCCGTTTCGGTCGCGAAATCGTGACATGTCACGATTTCGCGACCATTGCTTCCCCGCGCCTTGGTTCTGCTGCAGTGGCCGTGATTTCGTGACATGTCACGATTTCGTGACCTTTGTGTCCCTCGGCCTTGCCTTCTCCATTTGGGTCATGATTTTGCGACATGTCATAATTTCGTGACCCCTTTGGCTTTCGACTTTGCTTTCTCCGACTTGGGTCACGATTTCGCGACCCCTTTGGCTCCCGACTTAGCTTCTCCGACTTGGGTCACGATTTCGTGACCCTTTGGCTCCCGACTTAGCTTTCTCCGACTTGGGTCACGATTTTGCGACATGTCGCGATTTCGTGACCCTGTGAAGCACTTGAAAAAAACAACAGCAAAAATAACTTTGTTACTTAGAAAGAAATAACAACAAAAGTTTGGTTGATGCTCGATTGCTTTGCTGTCCTCGGATGCTCCTGCATCAAACATTATAGATATTGAACATACCTCATTCATTTCTTAAACCTGTTGAGTATTTTTATTATTATTTGGGTTAGGCACAAGTTGAACTGGTAAAGGTGATTATTTAGGAGGATTGTTGTTTGGAGGTGGAAGGAGTCTATTTTGAGGCTGGTTTTGAGGTACTTGCCCCCTAAATTGATTTTGAAAATTTTATTGTTGGGGATGTCCTTGAGACCAGCTAGGTCCTATCTGATTGTATTGGCCATTCCAACTAGATGCATTTTGATTTTGACCTACCATCCATGGAGGTGAATTTCCATATGAATTGGGCATGAATTGTGCTCAAAGAGGCATATTCCAATATCAATTATATTGATTCCAATTTGACCAACTTGGAGTATTTGACCAATAATTAGGTCTTTGTTGGTTGGAATAGTTAGATTTTGACCAATTTGGTGGACCATTAAATAGAACATTCCTTCTTTGAGCTATAAAGTAGACATATTATACCTCTTTGACCTTTGGTTATTTTATAGCGATTTTTGAAGTTGAGATATATTTGCAATTTTTGGTACTATGGTTTTTGTCACGATCTTGCAACAGGAAAAAATGTTGGAAATATTTATAATATTCAAAGGGCATTCCCTTAGAATATATTTCTTTCTGCATCGAGGGCAATATATCTCTTCAATATTTTGGTCCTTTGGTTTCTTATCCATGAGGTCAAGGGATGATGTCAATGTGCTTAATAAATAAATTTTGATATTTTCTAGCATATTATCGATTTCATCTCGTATTACTCCTCCTAATTATGGGTAATTATTATTTCTTAATGGTTTTTTCCTTGAGTAATTTTTATAGAGATTTATGATCTCTCATAATCCCATATAATGGATATCTCCTTTCACCATAAGGTTTAGTATGTCTAAGACATCTTCCTTAAGCCCTTTTAGAAATATTTCTTTCTAAACTTCCTCATCCAAATCAATGTTTACTCTAGATCCCATAAACCAAAATATATCAAAATATTCCTCAAGGGATTCATCATATTTTTTATTCATACAAAACAATTTTACATAATTATCTTGAACCCTGCAATAGTCTTGGTATCTTTCAAGGAATATGTCTTTTAATCCTTGTTCTCCATCCCATCAGTTGCAAATATTTTCCCCTAGAGCCATGAACCATATTAAGGTTGCATCCTGATGTGTAGAAGGGAATAGTATTAAATTTTGTTCATCCATGGTGTAAAAGGAAGCCTAAAACACCACTTCAAATTCAAAATGGAAGGCATCAAGATCCTCGTGTGGTTTACCATGGAAAGTAGGCAAGACATAAATAGAGTCTAGTTTAGGTTCTCTTGTTAGCCTATCTTCAGGAGAAGGAATTGGAAAGAAAAAAGTCTTTCTCTATCCACTCCCCCCTTTTTTTTACACTTATCCTTGATCCATTGTTCGTTTCCTTTGGTTTCTATTTACTTCCCCTTGTTGACTAGCCTGATCAACCATGAATAAATATAGAATTTCAAGAATTGGACCAGGTATAGGGTTGATAAATATAGATGAGGAATATATATGATTGTCAAACTCTATTTCAGGTATCAAGAATGTTTCGTTATATTGTTTTAGAATTTTAATTTTCTTAGCTACTATAGAATCTAAAGATGCAGTTTTGATTTCTTTTAACTCAAAAGTTTTAGATTTCTTACTATGGTTTTCTTGGAAATTTGATTCTTTTTTACTAATTTTAAGAAATATACCTTTTGAGTCTCTAGTCCTGTGCATAAAATTTTAAAACAAAATTCTAATATTCCTTGAAAAACCTATGAATATCATTGATAGGTTTGAGTTGTTCAGGATTCATATAATGCTCTTCATTAAATCCAAAGTCTTTTGTTACCAAAGTAATCAATTGAACAATAAAAGCCTATTTTACAATTGAATTAGGGATTTCAAAATCTAGTTTATAATGCAAGTCTTGCGCATATCTCTAAAGAGTACTACTCTTGGGGCCCTATGATATCTTTGACTATATTCTAGGTTTACTTACCTATCCTCTATTTTTTCTAGGAAACTATGGATGGAAAACAAATTTTTGAAATACTGATCCCATGTGTAGGTTACTAAGTTCATTGTTGATCTTCTATTCCCTAACCACCATTTACAACTCCTAATAAGTTCAAGGTAGGGTGAGTGATAGTTTGGACCTAGAATTTAGGCTATGTTTATCCTCTAGATTTGACTCAATTTGTTTGATCTATCTTTATGGTATCAATATGTTTACACAGGCATTCCCACTCTTCCCCAGGTGTTTGATTTTTTTTTTAAATAAGGTTAACTTCTTGCTCTATCAATAATTTTCTAAGGTCAATGAATGTAGACTATTTATTATTCTCCACCATCTAGAAACATATACTTCTCTACATATTATTTTTTTGGTTTTGTTTTGGTTTTGGTTTTGTGTTTTCTTTTCTAAACAGATCTTACTATATTGAAACTAAATGGATTAGCTAGATAATTTTAGCATAGTAAGAAAAAGTAAATTATTCTTTAAAGAAGGTCTTATTGACTAAAATCAATAAAATTGGCCAGGTGATATTATATCAATAAGGGAAAAATAAAGCAAATATTATTATAATGAAATCAAATGGATTGGTCAAGTGATCTCAATATAATAAGGTAAAGTAAAATTTTTATAAAGCAAATCTTACTGTGGCTGAAATCAAACAGATTGGCCAGGTGATCTCAGGAAAATAAGAAAAAGTAAAACTATTCTAGATAAAATATTACTATGGCTTAAATCAAACAGATTGGCCAGATGATCTCAAGACAATAATAAAAAGTGTTGTTGTTACCATTTTGCTTCTAAGGGATGTTTTCACTGTGTTTGTGTCACTTAGTCACCTCTACTTCATGTACTACATTGGGTTTCTACAATCCAAAGAGTATTAGATTTAAACTAGCAACAACCACACTTGTAGAAAAATAAATTGTTGAAAAGGAAATTGCTGAGAAATAAATTGCTAAAAAGTAAATGCTTGAAAATTAAATGCTAGAAAGTAAATGCTAGAAAATAAATAGTGAAAAATAAATGACTAAATTCTAAGAAAACAATAAAAACTAATTTTAAGAAAATTGGAACCTGATCCACCTAAGGTGGAGGATGCTTGTTGCATGTGTGCGTTGATCACTACTTGCACCACCCTCCACACGTAACTCTATATATGCATTGATCACTACTTGCACCACCCTCCACGTATAGGCCTACACATGCGTTGATCACTACTTGTGCCACCCTCCACATGTAGGTAATATTCCTTCCTTACGTGGTCCAACAGATTGTGGATTAATGTAATGGCACTGCTCTCCCCAGCAATGATGCCAAAAATATCTAGCTTTGAGGGCTAATCATTTAATTATCAATCCAGGTCAAAATTATTTAAAGAATAGACAACCCCGTATAGATTTTTCCAAGACAATAATCATTTTACTTAGTTTGTTTCCTTAATATCAGGTTATAGAGAAATGAAATATTTAAATGCAATATGAAATTTGATTTAATAGATATGAAATCTAACCTAGTGTGTGTGGATCCACATGCAACTAATTATGATTTACCTATTTACTTTAGAAATAAAATAATTTAGATTAATTTCTTATTAATTCTAATCTATACTAATCTACTCCTATTCTATTGCAGGAGCAGGAGAGTAGGGACTGGACTTCTGGAAGTGGGCCCTACCTTTGAAAAGGTCAGTATATTCTCTTCTCCTCTACGCTATTTTACTTCAGTAACTACTTATTTCATCTAACCTATTATAACTATTACTTACTCATTGATTGCAGGAAAATAAATGTACTACATATGGAAATAAATCATCACAAAAAATAAATTAACATTGCAAAAGAGATGTAGAAAAATAATACTATCTTATTATTGGAATTTGATCATGTACATTGCTAGAAATATACAGTGTGACTTCTTCAACTTTCATTATATAATAATTCAGAGAAAAGAGAGTAGTGATGAAAAGCAAGGAGGTGAGGACCTTTTCAGTGGCCTCCCTATTGTAATTTATACATTAATGTTCAAGGAAGCCTTTTATGTATCACACTTTGTTTCTTCCAACTAATAAAATCTAAATCCTAACTTTCAATCCTAACTACGCACTGATAATTTCCTAAATAGATAGAATTTCATAATAAGATGAATCTTTGACTAATCAACACAAACATACGTGCTAATGACTTACTCTAACCAAATAAAACTTTATAACAACATAAGAGTTTGAACTAATGGTGAGCCCAAGTTTCAACCACTTAAAAACTTCTAATTTTAAGAAATGATGAGAATAATCTTGTGCCCTATTCTCAAGGAAAGAGAATATGAGTTGGTGAAATAAATCAATAGTTTGGATTCTTTCCAACTTTTAATAAAACTTTACAACTTTATTAATAAATCAAAGATGCCAAATATTCTTTGTCCATATTTTTAGTTGAATGGGTGATTGTGTAAGATGTGCTCATGCTAGATTTTGATGTGGCAATAGGATTTAGTCAACTTTGACTCAACTCTCTCATAGCATCCCTTTCTGTAGATGCTTCAGCAACTTCTCTCAGTACTTCGTCCACAACCTTGTAGGTGTGCCATACATCCAATATTGCTATGTATATTGTCCTTATGATTTAGTTGCACATAGATTTTATCCAACTCCATACACATTTATCTAACAACACAGTGACTTGCACAAAATTCATGTAAAATATACACGTAAATAAATTTTATAATCATTAATCAATATGATGCATAAATGGCAATATTAAAGTGAAATAATAATAATAAAAATTATTCATATCCATCCATTTACAAAGGAATACATAAGTAAATTAGATACATATATTGTAACATTATGACACTCATCACATGTATGCCACAGATCACTCCAATTTATTTTGAAACAAAGCAAATCAATTTGGTAACCTAGTTTTGGAAAGTGATGGTGTTCAAGGAAGTTTGCTCGATATTATCATCAAACCCTCTCCACGATGTTGTAAAAGTGGAAATCATATACAAAATTAAATTTGGCATGCATCATGCAATAGGGTTAAACATGATACCCATAATGGTTTTTTCATATACCATATTACAAGTGTTCATCATTTTGTCAATGAAAAAGTTCCAACAATGCATACCCACCCAAAAATTGGGGTAATCAACTTGATCTTATTTTTTGACATTTGCATCCATCAATACCACCCATTTCATCATCGGTATTTGGTCAATTGGCTCATGGGTTTCATCCTTCACCCATTCACCAATTGAGAGGTAATTCAAAATCAAATTTATAAAAATCATTCTTCTTGTGTGTTAAGGAAAAAGTCCATTTATCCATCCAATAAAACTATGTATCTCTTGTTTTTGCATCGCATCATATTTTACACAATGCAATACAAAAAGGAGAATTTGTAGATACTTGCAAAACCCTAACCCTTCACAACACATAATCCACTTCCCAAACCCTAACCCTTCACAACACCTAATTTGCTTGACAAACTCTAAACCTAACCATAACCTTCTAAAATATTATAAAAATACCATCACTTTTGTGATGGAAAGAGGGGATTAAATCATACCATCATGTTTCTCATATTTTCTTAGGACTGTTCAAACTACCCAACTTGATTTGGTCATATCTCACTCACCCAGACTCATTAAGATAAAATTTTGAGGGTAAGTTCATGATAAACCCTAGAATATCTCCACCAATTTTTATATCATTTTGAGAAATAGAGACTTAAGTGTAGCCCTATGTTTGAACAGGATCATATTTAGCCATTTATAGACCCAAATTGAAGTAGGTAAAGCAGCAAGGCATTTTAGTTTCATTTTTTCTATTTTTTGTACATCAATTTCTAGATTTTGTAAACATTAATATTAAGGTTTTATGCCTTTCTTTTATGCATATAATAAAGTGCTACTAACCCCATTTGTTTACAAGTTCATATCTGTAGGTTATAGGTGATTGAGGGTAATTGGAGCAATGAGTGGCCTGCCAAGGATACACAAGCTCACTCACCAAATTGATCAGAGAAAAAGGATATCATTAACACCACCTTCACTATGATGTTTCCAAAGGTACTTCACCCCTTTTTTCCCATTCAAATCATAAAGAGCAGCAATCATTTGTAATCATACCCTAATACACTTGGGGATAAAAGCATTGTAAAAAGGAGACTAAGGCTCCACAAATTTTAATACAAAATCAATTCTTTCTACTATAATATTGGCTCTTTTATTTCATTGATTGGTGTCATATCAATTTTTCTTACAAAAAAATTTAGATCAAAAGGTAGCAAGATACAATTGAAGAGATTCGGCCCTAGAAAAGATCCCATAGTGTAGTCGTCAGAAGAAAGCAAGCATTGAGGGAAATTTTTTGAAGTTCAAGATGAAGAAGCTTGAAGTTTGAATCATCTTTAAATCAAGGTATAGTCATTCAATTCAAAATAGAATAAAAATAAATGTATTAAGCTATAAGTAAAACAAAATAGCACAATGAAAGCAATAGAAAGCAATCTCATTTGGTTCAATAAATTCAACATCATTTGGCTCAATTAAGTTAGCCTCATTTGGTAGAATTAAGGCAACATAATATGGCTCTATAAGGAAGCATCATTATGCTTTAGAAGATAACATAATATGACTCTAGTGGAAAGTGATATTTGGCTCTAGAATAAAGTATTATTTTGTTCAACATAGAGTTAAAGAGAAACACAAAAGTGTGAACATAACTAGACTTAGAGTCCTAGAACATTGAGCTAAGACGAAGAAAGAGCATCAAGAAAATATTGAAACAAAAAGCTAGAGCAATATAGGGTGAACAACATTCAAAGGGAAATTTGAACAACCTAAAATATTGGATAGCACCTAGAGTATTGGATAGTGCCCATAGTGTTGGATGATACCCATAGTATTGGATAATTCCCATGGTATTGGATAGCACCTTGATCAAGGGTATTAGACAAAACCCTAATCAATGGATATTAGACAGTGCTTGAGATATTGACAACACTCTAGACAAAGGATATTGAGTAGCAAAAAATGCCTAGGATAGTGGATAGTGTATAGTATCCTAGATATTCAAGTGTCAAACAACATCCTATGAAATACTATGTCAAGCAATGTTAAAGTAGTGTTAGGAAAAATTCTAGAATGAAGCATAGAGTCAACAAATAGTAGCACTATGAGGAACATGAAGTATTAAGTATCCGAAGAAATTCAATACATTGAATGTTGGTCTAAGGGATGTGAAAAAATAGAGAATGATTTTTTTTTTATGATCATAGGTACCAAAATTGAAATCAAGTTCCAAAAATATTTTGGTTACAATTGTAACATCCCAAAGCTTAGGTTTATGGTTAAAAAAATGACACATCAATTGATGTGAATAATACCACCTCAAATGTAATGCCACCTCTACATTAATGAAACTAAAACATTCCAAACCAAATCACCTTAGAGACTGTGTCATTCCAATTATCTCATTAAGAGTCTTTGCATGTACCAGGATAAGCATTCACATCAAAGTCTTGTAGCAGTTGAATGTGCAGGAGGTTGATAGAGGTATTTTTGAGTTTTAGGGTTTTATAAGGTTTTTATTAATGTTAGGAGTTATAAGGTGGAGGTTAGATAATTTATTAAATAAATGGAGTGATAAGTAGTGATAGTAAATTTTATTGATTTGTTTAAGAATTAAATTTATTTAAGTTCATTTGGAGTGATAAGGTTTGTTTAGAGTAATTTAATGTTTTCGTAGTTTAAGTTATTTTTAAAGTTTTATTTATTTTAAGGTTGGAGTAATAAGGTTTTCAATTAGGATATTTATTTTTTAAAATATTAATTTGAAATGCAGAGCTAAGGAATCAAATTAGTTTATTTGGATTTTAAAAATTTCAAGTTTTATGAAATATATTTGGTTTTATTTATTTTTTAAATAGCTGAAAAATAAAAGTTTTTTAAAATTGCAAATTTAGTTAGTTGGGAGACAAAAGGTTTTCAACCTCAAATTTAGGAAAACATAAATTTGCAAAATTTATTCTTAGTTTCTAAAACTAGGGAGACATAAGGTTTACTACTCCATAGGATTTAAATTAGAAACTTTGAATTATTTAAACCTAGGGAGATATAAGGTTGTCAACTTCAAAAAGTACAAAAATGGATAAGTTATCAAGAGGAAATTTTTGATGTAGAAGAAATTATAAAAGTATAAAACCATATTTTTTCAAAAACAAAAGTTCAAGAAAAAAATCCATTTAATGAACAATATTATACTCTTCAAAACTCTTGTCAAAAATGCAAAATAGTTTCAAGTAAATCCAATCAAGTGATTCAAATAGAAAAATATATTTGGTATATAGACTTAGGTGCTAGTCATCATATGACTCATAATTTGCAATGGTTTGATTATATAGAAGACAAATATGATTTCAATTTAAATATTGTTGATGATAATAGGTACCTAGTTCATGGAATTAGTAGTGTAACACCAAGTACACCATTTTTAGATTTTATACTAGAATATGTTATGTATGTTCTAGGATTGTCAACCAATCTTATTTTAGTTACTAAATTGATTGAAAGTGCAATATAAATTGAATTAAAATGTATAAATGAGCATAATAAATGTATTATCAAAAATAAAAATATAACAAAGGCTATAGCATCAATTAATAATGGGATATATGCTTTAGATTCAATTGGTTTTTCTCAAGAGCTTATCTTATTTCAAGATGACATTGTTGAATGTTCTAAAGGATAAAATACATGAAATGGGAATAATCAACCCTTATACCAATAGAATCATTGAGTGAATCCAAAGTTGAAGATGTATTTATTGTAACAAAATTGTTCATGAAAAGGCAAATTGTTGGAGTCTTCATCCATGTAAATATTATGGAAGAAAAAATCATTCTCCTATATTTTGTTGGTACAAATACAAGTATTGTAGAATATTTGAAAGAGCATTATTATTCAAATTAGACTATCTTTTTCAAATGCTTATTTCTAAATAATATTCTAATAATGGGTTCAATTGCATAATTTCTAAGGTACAAGAAGAGAAATAATTTAGAAAACAAGGATAAGAACATGTATTAATCATGGTCTAAATTTGTCTTAAAAGGTAATCATATCACATGTATTATAAGGTCACTTTTAGATTGAAGATCTAAATTAACACTATGATTGAAGACCAAAGTCTTCAATAACCAAATAATAGAATACAGGGGGATGTTGGAGTATATTACATTATTTGGTACATTCTAATGCACCCCATGGTACCTTCATGGTACAACTTGTAAATATTATATTAAGTTTGATTCATGGATTAGAGTGTGAGTATTATGTCCCATTTTATGTAAGTGTGAATGTGTAGGATATGCACAAGTTTCATGTAATTATGAATGTGTTGTGCAGGATATGCACAAGTTTCATGTGATTTTGTTTGCAAACGTAAGTTGAGTATAAGTGCACAAGTGTCTTATATGTAAGATATGAAATATGTAATGTAAATATGTGCACAAGTGTCTTAGATTAGAGTGTGCAAAGTGAAGGTCAAAAGTCATGTCTAGGTTTTCATAAAATATAGAGTAATGTGTTCATCAAGTATGCAAGTGTCAAGTAGAGTAGCCAAGAGTCATGAGACTTAGCATATGGAAAGGAATAGTAAAGTATGCAAATATGTAGAACTCCATAGAGATGTATCCCAAGTATCTAATTATAAATATCACATTATAGAGAAGATCAAGTTCTTATCTAATTATTAATAATGTAAGTTGTGCTACATAATTTTTACATGTGTGATTCAGACTATTTACATTCATATTGTTCTTTACTATTGAATGTTATTTGATATATTATAAGCCTTGATATACATATTAATTTTCTCATATCATTATCATGATCTTACTGTATTGTGTATATATTATATTTGATCATGCAATATTTATCCTCTCAGATTTGTGGTAGTATTATGGCTTAAAAATCCATCATATTCCTATAAGAGCAATTTCAGAATACTTCACCAATAAACACTTGGGAAAATTTAGAGTGTGGAAACACATGTAAAGGAAAAAAGTGTGGGAAGACATAACATATATGAGAATGTAAATAAATAGAGAGTGCAACATTATAAGTTACCTTGCAAATGTTCTTACCTAAGAATTAGATTATTTTAGACTAAAATGTATGTCCATAACATTGAAAGGGAAAAATATATATGACCAAGGACAATGATACTTTGACCAACAAGATAACCCATAATTTGATTTATGCACTAGAAATTTGGAACTTGGAAAAGAGTATATAGGAGGATATTTGATAATTTATAGGATAGTACCCAAAATATGACAAAACAACTCAATTGGGAAAATTAAGAATCATCCAAGTTAAGTTCTAGGTAAACAGGCCTATGGGAAAAATATTAAAGGTTGCATTTTTTGATTGCCTCTAAAACTAGCATGTAAGACTCAAAATAAAGGACATTACAAGGTTTATATAAAGTTACCCCATGGATCCACCAAACATGACCATGGGCATAAAAAATGATAAACTAGATAAACCCATTAATATTTCTACCATGAAAACTAGCAAGTAAAAAGAATTAAATTTAATCAAATCTAAATGAGAGAGAACTTGATGGAAGATATGTGATCAGAAACCCATTAAAAATTTAAAAAGTTATAGCCAAGGATTAGATAATGTCCAACAAGGTAAAGAGGTAGAACTCTTATGTACTCCTATTATTGAAAGTTCTAAAGTAGGCAAGGACATATGATGAGAAGGAGAATGCATTAGATGAGACCATGTACATTGCTAAACAATGAAATTAGAAGAGTAAAGTAATTTATTGGTATTCAATTGTTTAATATAATAGATAATATGTGGGTATATTAAAGTATTATGTGCATATAAAAAGTAAGGTTGGTGGGCATTAAATAGATAGGTATAATGATGGCCTTAGGAGTAGTGCAAAGAATACAAACAAGAATTTTAGGGATGTGTGTAAGCTTCACATTGAATTGGATGTGATATATTTGACATAGGTTTTATTGGAATTCCTCCATGAATTCCCTATAAGTATTTTTATTGCATGTGCATGTGCTACAAAACATGGGAAGGCATTTTTAATTTTATTTTTGGACAATTATGTACAAAGAGAAAATACTTAAGTGTGTTTCATTCATGAAATATTTTTAGAAGCTACTCAATAAGGTAATGTAAGGTGAATATTTTAAGGGAAAAAATGTGTCTTACCTTAATATGGACAAGTTGTATGTGTATGCTCAAATTATCCTATATTTGGACGTAAACTGTTGAACACCTATACTTTGAGTATCTAAGGTTCCTCTTAGCCTTATGAGCTTTTATATTGGTATAATGAATGCAAGAACACACATAGGATAAAATAAGTAAATGAATTTTATGTACAAGGGATAT
This sequence comes from Wollemia nobilis, assembly GCA_028583015.1. Taxonomy (NCBI): domain Eukaryota; kingdom Viridiplantae; phylum Streptophyta; class Pinopsida; order Araucariales; family Araucariaceae; genus Wollemia; species Wollemia nobilis. Next base: position 8,396,782 of record JAQPPZ010016334.1, on the reverse strand, counting down.
GTGCTAACAAGTATTATTTTACAACTAAATAGAAATAAGTTCTCATCAAAAGAGCAAATAAAATATAGTTAATTTTCCTACCTAAAGTGCAACCATTTTTTTACGTTATTTTCTAAATGCAGGAAGCATATCATGACATGTTCCAATACCCAATATGATATATATATCTACACTTAAGAAAAATACAAATTGACATTACAAAAAGGTAATAGAACAACTAATTAATGATAAAAAATCATGTGCTACTTATCTCCTATGTGACATCTCATACTAAACTTTCTTAAAACAAAAGAATTTAGCATGCAAAATAATGACAAGATAATGATTCAAAAAATACAAAATATCTAAATAAAAGTAAGCTTTAGAACTATAATAAAATAGTAGATATGTTGATGAAGGTTGGAAATGGTGACGAAGGCTAGAAATGGTGTAGGTCTGCATAGATCCGTGCTCACCCATATTTCCAGTTTGGTGGCCACCCTATATGTGGTGGCTAAGATTCTCAATTATACATGGATGATCTTTAATCAGGTGGCTAAGGACCTTGACATAGCTCATTCCCATCTCAACATTATTTTCAAGGATGTATACGAGTCCTAAATCACCCCAGATGGCAACTGATTGTTTGGTTTTCGTTGTGGGGTCTCCCCTGGGATAGCCTTGGTTTATTGGAAGGGTTCATCCCCTCTATTTGTATTCCTTATCTTATTTCATTCTATGGGAGTTTCGCTAATTTTTTTAGACCCCTCTTGAGGGTTGCTTCTTGATTCGACTGTTAGGCCTATTTTTTGTTATTTCTATTTTGGATGTACTAAGTTTTTGGGGCCCCTTCCAAAACCCATATATTAGCAAAATATTACTTTACCGATAAAAAAAATTAGTAGATATGTCATCAGGTATTTTGACATGACAATGTAGGGTTGAAATCTATTTACTCCAAAAATACTCAATGTGAGCCAAAGAAAATAACATGAATATTTAAAGTGATAAATCTATAGATAGTTCAAACACACATAAAACTTGTCAAATATCCATAGTAAATACATAAAAATAATTAAACTTTTAAATATGAAGAGATGTGATAAAATGATATAAACCATTAGAAAGAACACCTACTTAGTTATGTGCAAGAAGCACATAGGATTGTTCACCCTATAAATTAAATGTTGATGGGTATATAACTATGAAAAGGGACTCTTTAAATAGAATAATAATATGTTAGTATATGGGGGATTTTCAATTATTTAAGGAAGAAGTATACATTAGGTCCTTGTATTTCTTAACAAAAGTATGAGATTCGATAAAACTAAAATAAAAGGGCATAATAGTAAGGTTTATAGTCATAAAGGTGATGGTATGCATGTGCAAAATTTAATAGAGATATGAATATGATCAAATGGACTATACGATGAGATAGATCAAGATTAAATGATTCAAGAGATATTATTCAAATTTAAGCAAAACTACTAAACAACAAAATCAATTGATATTGTAAACACAAATGGTAGACCGTAAAGTAAAAATATGGAACACTTGCATAATGAATATAGCTTCAAATATAATAGCATAAAATTCATTTGAAATATACTAGATAGAATATAGAGCAAGAAATATCACCCTTACCCATCTAGGGCTTTCAAGAGCATGAGCAAGATACGTCCTCTACCCAAGGTCCAACCATATTGCTAGTAAAGCCAAGAAAAAATTGTGACAACAATAGAGGGAGAGACATTGAGACTGATCTCAAGATAGTGTAGGGGTATGGGCATAAAATAAAAATAATCAATAATCAAATATTTTATTAAAAATTTATTAGATATTTCTTCAAGTGTCCAAAAATGATCGTCCTCATGGGTATTTTTAAGTGGTATTCATAGAAAATTAAAGCAATTTTTCTATTTGAAGGAAAAAATATGTAATTAGGTATTTTGAATGTTACATAGGACATTTGAATAGTCCAATACATGAGATAATTTTCCATACATAAATAATGGATGTTACACTTCCAAGTGAAAGCATGCTAAAGAGGTTGGGTCAGCAGGGTGCGATGTGTCATACCTAAATTTGATTGCTTTGGGAGCAACCTTTGCATATAGCCAATGGTCACACTGGAAGAGATAGTTTTATGCTCATGTTGATGAATATGCATGCAAGAAAAGAGTTTGGATAGGGTGATCATATTTTCCATCATAAAGCAAAAAATTTGATGTCTAATCTAGGTGGTTGGTTGCCCATTGCTAGACAATGATGACATGGGGAATATGTTGATTAAGGTAATTATTATTATGTTTCAAAAGGGGATATTGGTCCATTTCTCTATGTGTCTCTATCCTTGGAAACAAAAGAGGTTGTGGGTTGCTATACATGACATCTAGCTAGTTCACTAACATCATGCACTGGAAAGGTCAGTCAAGTATATTAATTCAAGGATTTTTGGCCCTTAATGTGCTTTTTAGATGTTGTTACTTCAATTTTTAACATGTTTTACTAAGATAGCCACTGCAAATATTCTTTGGAGCATTTTGGCCTAAGAATTTTTACAAAGAACATTTGTAGAATTCTAATTGCATTAAAGGTAAGCATGTCTATATTCATCAAAGAGTTTTAAATATTTTATACCTAAAATACTTATTTAGTTGATAGATATCACAATAGACTAATACAATCAAAATTGTGTGTCTAAATTTTACCCCTTTTTGATGCATTCATTATATAATGAACATTTCAAAAATTGGTATAGAAGCCTTACCTTTATAATAGGATTATCTCAAGGATTGACTATGTAGAATAACACTAAAAAATTTATCACAAAGGTATATAGTTTACCCTTATGTGTCCCCTCATTTTTCATAGGGAATCATAGGTTTCCCCACATAAACTTGATAAGTAGGAGAAACACGGAGAGAGGAAAATGGACAATAAAGTGAGAAATTGGTGCTACATGGCTAAAAGTAGAAGAATCACAATGGGTGTGACCTTCATGTGGAGTGTAGTCCTTTTCTAGGTTGTGATAATTATTAGGGATGTGGTGGTCATTGGGAGCATAATGTGACATGTGTGACAAGAATATCATGCATGGGAACAAATATGCATTGTGGGATGCATGTGGAAAGATGTGTGTAAAAATATGCATGGGGGACACATGGTGATGATCAAGAAATAATATGTGGGGAATGACTAGGGGAGAGGGAAATCAAGCATTGATTAGCATAGCCAATCATAGAGAGGCACATGAGAAAAATAATCAAATTCAAGTAACAAACATATTTCCAAGATTGGAAAAAAATGTGAATGATATTTAGGGTGCATGGAGAAAGATATTAGGCATAGTTATATTTATTTGGAGTGGTAATTACATGCATCCAAGTGTTTAGCTATGGATTTTATAAAGGGTGTTTCTGCGTACTTGGCTAGTACAAAATATCAAAAAGATAGGGTAAAATAATTTACAGCATACAATATTACCCCAAGATTCATTAACAAGATGACAGGTGGCTAGTTTGCAAGGACACAATTTTGGGTGATAGAATACAAAGGATATGTTAGCTACAAAGATCTTTATTTTTTCCCATTACCATTACTAGGGCATGCAAAATTAGGGGAATATTTGCTAAAATAGCATGGGCATTGGTGTAGGGTGGTGGGAAGTCATGTTGAGAAGAGGGGTAATAAAGCAAGTTCAAAAATAGGCATAAGTGGGAAGAAGGTTCAACATAAAACCAACAATGTATTAGAGATGAAGAGATGTGATGTAGTGGTGGCACTATTCATGCAAGCTAGGTGGATGAGATACATCCACTAGATACAAGGTCATGACAAGGCGGTATGATGAAATCTATTGTAAATATTTGAGGAAATGGTGCCATAGTGTGTGGGCTAGAGGTAGAGGTGATGAAATATGCAAAGGAAAAGGTGATTAAACTTGATCTATCAAGCAAGTGAAGATTTAGAGATTCATGGTTGATGCCATAATCACATAATGTGTTCTTTTACCTTGGAAAATATAACACCTATAGGCTAGGGCTAGATGGGGGGACATTGTTGATGTCATTATTTCAACCATTTTATGTCATTACATTATATGCACTTAATTATTTTTGGGGTGATGAAGGATTTGCAATGTTGTCAGGGCATTAATTTCATTCACTAATTCATGTAAATCAGGGGAGATAAGTGGATGAATCTAAACTAATAATGCTCCATTGTTTTTTTAGTACCTATACCAAGTTTAGGTACTCTAGGGGAGTGCAATGAAGTTGGATAATCAAAATTAAAAAATCAATTGATAACTTTATTAAATTTACAAATTTAAATAGACATTCAAGGTACCAATTACAAATTGTATGCTACAACATTAAAATATGCTAACAAATTTTTTGACTTTTTATAGTGTTGACATTTAAAAATATATAAAAGATTTTATTAACTTTTATTTTATACTTTATAAAAGAAACCTAAAATAATGTCCTATGCCTTTGATATCTTTATCATCCCTCTCCACCGTAGAAGCATTGGAATCCAATACTTTTACAATAATGAGGGATACAAAGGCACAAATCAAGCATATTTTCAAGTATTTGTATCTCTATAGTCTTTAAAAGAGGTTGTTGTTTAAGTGTAAAAATCTATGTAGTCTTTGAATATTGGAACACTAGTCATGTTCTAAAGTATCTATCTTTGTAGTCTTTAGAAGTGGTTGTTGTATGAAGTATCAAAATATCTAAATTCTTTAGATTCTAGTAACACGAGTAGTTCTTATGGCTAGTTTATGTGACTCGACTCACGATGCTTTGCTGAGTTATTTGACAAGAAGGATTCAAAATATGAAATAGCTAAGAAGCTAAAGTAGAAGTAGTGCTTGATGTTGTGTTGGTCAAATGGGCATTGTAAGTCATGTTGGTGAAGATACAAATAAACTAAAAAATCCACTAAGGGAGAAGCCTACTAGGGAAAATACAACTTCAATGCATGGAGTACCCATGTGATATCCAGGATCACATGAAGGATTGTGGTCTTGTGAAGGAGAATGCACTCCAAAAATTCTTTAAAGAATGCAGTACATATACAACAGTTTGAGTTTTGAAGAATATTTAGAGAACTTAAAGTTTGGAGTATTGTAGGTCAATATAGACCTTTACAAAATGGTAAAATAATGGTGCTATAAGAACCATATCACAAAGAGATTTTCTATGACTATATGCAAGCCTATGCTTGAAAAAAAAAGTGCCTCGAAGAGTAAGAAAAAAAGAAGGCTCTCCAGGAAACAAAATAAAAGAGGCTCATGCTCCTTTACAATTAAAACAAGAATATTGAAGGGAATATTTTATGGAATTCAACATATTAAAAAATAAATATTTTGGGAAAAATCAACAACACACTCAAAATATTTGAAGGGAATATTTTATGGAATTCAACATATTAAAAAAATATTTTAGGGAAAATCAACATCGTACTCAAAATTCAATGGCTAGAAGGAAACCCATACCAGAATTTAATGATGCAAATGACCTACGTATGATGATAGTGTAAGCACCTTCAATTGGCACATCCCAAAAATCACATGTAGAAGTCCCCCTAAACACCAGAGGTGGTTGATTAAAGAGAGGATTCTTCCCTCTTTTAAGATGCAAAAGGCACATTCCCATAAAAATGTGGGATAAAATATCCTCTTTAACAAACAACACAAAAGTGAGGTCCAAGTAGCATTGTGCATGGTATCAATGTGATTATGGTGTCACAAGTGGATTATAATAGGTAGGCATGTGGATGGCTTTAGGATCTCCAAGAAAGTTTCATCGATCATTGTGTTTGATGTCAGCAGAAAGACTCGATAGTAGAACCCAAAGGCCAATGTTTTTAATACACCAAAATATGTGCTAGGAGTGATGGGTAGTAATAAAGGTATTGTAGGACTATTAAGGAGGAGGATAGTTAAAATATATTCATTTGTTGTGTGGACTATGTTGTATTAGGGCTATAGAAAGAGGCTATGCTAATAGTTAGGACATTGACCAATCATCTCAGATTGGATTAGAGCATAATGAACATGGGTAGAGTGATTAGGGACCTATAATTGGTGTTGCAACTATTCGAAACTATGTATCCCAACATCAAAAAATAGTTGATGGTCAAGATTCATGATCGCTATCAATGGTGCATTAGTATAAAATTGGATGTTAAAGATGCCAAGGGTCTTGAGCGTGCACCATGTTGTATGTGGTGATGCTCATAGAGGGTGATTATAGAAGCAGACTAGGATCACATTGAAGTAAGATATTTTTCTCAATGAGTAGAGGTTAGACATAGCAACTGTGTAAGGTAGAGGGTTAAGCCTTCATTAGCACCCCTTTTAAATTAAGCAATCTAGATCAATTTTGATTATCTAGAAATCAAAGACAATTTTAATTTAAATATTGTTGATGATAATAGGTATCTAGTTCATAGAATTAGTAGTGTAACATCGAGTACACCATTGTTGGATTTTATACTAGAAGATGTTATGTATGTTCTGATAGTACTTAATAAATATGAGATATATTATACAAGAAATGATTACAATATATAGGCATAATCCTATATAAAAAATATGACAAGTGTCAAGAACAAGGTATAGTACACATTATATTCTAAAATTCTCCCTTAATGTGCACAATCCTAACTATAGAAAAAAACAAGTCAACATAAGGTAACATTCCCCCTTAATGTTGAATTCACGAAAAGAACCCTATCATCCTCCTTTATTACATGATTTGGTCTAGGCTCATGCTCTTTGCACTTGGCTCTCCAATTGTGAATAATGCTAGATCAATTATGTATACATCTTGGTTTGTTACCTCAAGGTCATCCACTTCCTTGGATCTATTGCCACTGGGTCAGCCTTCTAAGTGCCTCAGGGTCATCTTGGGTGCCTTAGGGTTAGCCACTTCCATGGGTCTATTGCCTTTGTAGGTCATCCTCTAGGTATGTTACCTCTCGTAGGTCACTGACTAGATTCATCATGAATATCATCCCTCTTCATGGTAAACTCAACCTAGAAGGTGTCAATCTTGTCAAAAATGCACCTTAATACAAAAGAAATACAATCCATATGAGATTGTAGATATCTGTTGAAAATGCATTCAATACAATAAATGAGCCATAGAAGCCAAATATAGAGGAGTCAAATAAAGAAGATAATAGAATCTTCTAAAGTGTCTTCATCTGTAGTCTTTAGAAGTTGATCTAGAAAAGACCTCGGATAGAGTCTAGGGTGTCTATGTCTATAGTCCCTAGAGTAGGTATCCTTATGGTGACCTCCTCATCCCATCAAAATGCATGGGTAACCAGTCACTGCATCTGCTAAGTTTTTAGAGAAGGTGACTAGATACTAGGATCACATACAAGTTCCTTGGGAGTGTCAGGTTCAACTGATAGTGCACTCCAAGATACAACATATTTGAGGTTAAAAAAACAAAAGAAATAGCCTCAAAAATTAAAAAGTACACCACCATTGTGTTCATCTCATAAAAACCTTTTCGATGACTATAAATACCCCTATCTTCCACTCTCAATTGGGACTTCATCTTTCTGGAAAAGCAGCAACATACCTCTATAGGTAGCAAAATAAACATTGGGAATAAAAGATTCCTAGCATCAGAGAATATTCCCTTAGAATATTCCTGGCATCGCTCTTTGGCGGAATACAAGGCAAAAAAACATCATTCAAATTTTTCTTGGCAAGGGAAATTACATGCATAGACCATGAAGGCCATCAATTTTCACTTCCCATGTAGACATAAGCTCCTCCTTGGAAATAAAATGATAAAATTTCACCCCAAAAAATTTAAAAAATATCTCTCTTAAAAAAAAAAATTCCCCTAAAATTTCAAAATGTCAACATATGGGCCTCATTTATGAAATAAAATCCTTTAACATGGTGGGGTGAGATATTTTCATGGCCTCTTTTCTTTTCTCTTGAAGAAATTCAAATTAGCATGCATTTTAGAAAATATTTGGTGGCCACTTACATCCACATTTTTAAGAAATGAAACATTAAAAATTGAAATATGTCTCCTATAAATCACAAGTCCCATTGTATTGGCATCTTCAACTGCTAAAAATTTTAATGGATTGGATGATTAATGTGTAAGATAGCAAGCACAGATAGAGCTTATAGGTCTGCTATAGAGTGCAGTGGAATGTTGGTCCCTCTGTTGGTGCCTCCTGGCACACCCATGGTGAATGCCCTGGAAAAGCAAAGGGCAATGGAATTTTTGTTGCAGTCGCTGAGCCAAAAATCCTCCAAAAAAATAGAGCTCCTTTGAGGATGGTTTTATGGCTTCAAAATGCCACACCATTGTATCATTAACCATAATTTTATATTGTATTGATCTTATAGCAGTGATCTTATAGTAGTTGCACAGGCTAAGTGAGAGCAGGCATGGTTAGCACCCATGCCACCTCATGAAGAAATTGTGAATATTATACTTGGTTTATTATAGATCCAACATTATCAATTTGTGTTGGCGATGTCAAAATGATGGATCGGGTTTCAACATGTGGCTTTCACAAAATGTCGCATCCAAATTGCACTCTCATGATCTGCGATGCAAAAATTTCTACTTCTAGGGAAACATTAAACATTATAAAGTAAAAATAGTTGTCAAAAATTGTTTTGACACCAGCATCCAGCATGATAGCAATGTTGTATTTTACCCACAGTTTACCCACTATGAAGCCATTTGAATAGAACACTATGGCTCGATCACATTTTTTAACGTATACATTTCGTCAAATATTTGTTTCCTACGAATCTGCATAGCACAACCTCCTACAATGGAGTTCCACATTCTACATGGAAAATATTATTGTGACAATTTTGTAGCCACCGCTACGATGTCTATCATAACCTCGTAACACTATTGATTAGTGCCCTTACAATGAGCTATAAGAGGATCCACAATCCCATCACGTCTACTAGCAAAACCCTGTATTCCAATGAGCATGTACTTCTTGGTGCCATTACGAGCTCATCCTTGATCTAGATGAAGTTTAGGAAACATAGAATCATATCCAATGGAGAGAAACTTGATCACGATTGTGCTAACAATAACTTCATGAATATTGGCACCAATGAGCAAGATTACTCCTGATTTGGACTCAGCACACTTCCGCTATAGTTAGGAGGTTTTCCACCATCATTTAGATGTCAAGGAGAAATAATGGCATCATGTTCATGATAACATGGAAAAAAAACTTTCGTATATATTCCATAATCAATGGCACCACTTCTCTACATTCAGCACTATTGAAACCTATGTTGAGAGGAGCAAATGTTATGCCACAAAAATAACAAACCATTACCCACTATGAATACAATGCGCACAAATATGCATCCATGAAACTCATTCATTTATGCTTTGATGAAGTCACAATATAACTTGTGAGCACAAATCACACAGAAAATCACCATGAGAGTCAGTGTAGTGTATCAGGTGCAACGACTCTAATTGAAACTACCACTCATCTTCACCAAAAAAACCTTGTGACATCTAAATGCGGTCATCCGAAATCTCACCAGAATCAACACGACATCTTCTCCATCTGGGTTGAGTATAGGTGGGTTGGCATTAAAGGAATAAATCTCCATTATAGTAGAATCATAGTGTTAGCTGATCCAATGCAAACATGTAGTGTGATGTTCATATCCCTGTTTAATGCTCCACACTAGCAATAAATTATTTTCTGCTATGAGGTGATCCAGTTTGCTGGCTATTCTATGACTAAAACTAGTGGTAGACACCAAAAAAAATACCTCCTCCAAAAAATAACAAACAATAGCTATTTTTTTTGTAGAATCTTATGGTGGTCTCAATCAAAGTAAAATGGTATTTTATCATAGGCCAATCCATAAAAAAAATAAGGCTCTTGCTCGTCAAAAAATTTAGAAAAACAGCCATTACACTCTCCTCCATCTCCCTCAACTTATGCAACTCATCATCTTACCAGTACACGTGCTTGGGCAACAGCTCGATTACCTTATAAGGCTCTAATCATCACTCCTCAAGCATCCAATGTCCTCTTCTGGATATAAGAAAGCAACAACATCATAGAACTTCAAGCTAAACGTCGACTATTAAAATATGAAGAACTAACAGTTTCAAATTATTGCAAACTATGAGGCCGAGTTTGATTTACAATGGTAGAATGTCTTGATTTGGTAGATTGATGAGAAAGCCTTCAATGATTGAGTTATTGCCACTCTTAGAACACACAGCACACCAAAAAACTTGGCTTGAATTCATGAAAACTCATTCCACCGGCACACATGCATAATGCAATATAGAATTCATGCTGCCTGTAATATCCAAAGCCCCAATGGCTCCAACAACGTGCATCACATTTCATGGTGGGCATGAGATGATCTATCATAAACGAAATAGGAGATGTAGGAAGTAGATATTTTTAGTAGCAACAAAGTTTTTCAACTACACTCAAACTCCATCATCGCGTTGTTCCATCCATTGTTATCGTACACAAAGCATTTGAGGCTCTTCATAAAAAATTAGCACCACTTTGTGTTGGTATTGGATATCCTTTGTGTTGGAAAAGTGTATCAGATCAGTCGATACTAGCCTTCACTACAATCATATAAATGGTGATACAATAAAAATAGGACACATCAATCCTATAATCTTGATGCCCCCTTCGAACGTGGCTAGCCTGAATAACCCCTTCACTGCCTTCACTTCAAACATGGTTGGCCTGAATAGCCCCTTCACCATATTCACCACTATAGATCTTGCTTGAATATGGTAGGAACTAGACAAGTCTTCAATTTAGTGAAACAAAAATCATTAAAAAATTGGGCCATTTTCATTTTAAAAAATGAACTGACGTAAATCAAGCACCAAGAGAAATGGGTATGCTGAAAACTAGCCCATCAATTAACTGAAAAAACACTTAAAATGTAGATCTAGAAGCGACTACAACTAAACTTCTTCAGCATCAAGCTACAATCTGGAAGTGACTACAACTAAGCTTCTTTGGCATCTAGCTACCAGTAATCACATAGTTCTTGACAATATTGGCTAGACTTGATGCACCAACAACAATATTGTCGACATTAACAAAAATTAAAAAACTTTTCTCGTTCTTTGAGAGGCATCACAAATGGTGGAATAGAACTGATTTGATGTCCTACCTCTTTGAATCATTTGCAACAAGGATTCACAAATGGTATGGAGTGGCTACTGGTTTACTATGTCTAGTTGGTTCTGTGTCAGGGGTGTGCAGTCGTAAGGACTCAAATTGGTCAAGTTATTGAATGCTCCTTTCAAGATGCAAATCTATCTTCTGGACATAAAATAATCTTCCATTCAAAATGGAATACAGCCATAGAAAATAAAAAAATGTTATTGATTTTTATCTCCTCTATGTCTCACAGTTACCGAAGAATGGAAACCCACTGGCCTATCAATGTACATTTGCAAGGTGCTCTTCAATATTATATCTAGGAAATATGCTCCTCATGGTAACACCTTGCTCATGTGTAGGTGTTTATGACTCTGTAATATGACATTTAAGTCAGTATGTGATGAAAAATTGGCCAAAACTTCAAATCCAGTAGCACCGGTGAAGAAACCCACTATTAATAAATCTACAGAGACAAATCCTTCTCACTATGAATGTACACTCCACAATTGCAGTCAAAAAATATAGTAAAAAAATGAGACATATTGCTCACTGTTTACGGTAGAAAATTAGCATTAGATCTTCCCATAAAATCTGCATTTCTCTATGTTCAAAAATGGCATTTAACAGCCACAAACCAATCAATGGCAGCTCATCCACTACATCAAATTTTGCAAAACAAACCATAAAAAAATAAAAAATAAAAGGTGTATCCCATTTTTTGTTTCTTTACCAAGAAACTACTTCTGCGAATGGATACATAGGAAAATAATAAACCTCTCAATCACTTTAAGAAAAAATATTTGGTAGCCATTGGTTTTTCAAATATTTTGGTTTCTGATCCATATCATGGATGCACTATTGGACAACACAAAGATAACCCAAAATCTCCTAGCTAGTTTTCCACGTGGTGTAATGGATGAAATTTTTAGTGAATAAAATAGATCTGGGTATACCATCCATAGAACCATTAATGTGGCCCGATAACCACGACTCCGTACAATGGAAAAAAATAAGAGAAATAGTAGAACTAGAATAACACATCCATGATTATCTACTGGTATCTAGTCTTCGAACATAAAAATATCAATACCAAATAAATATAAAACAAGTTTCATGCCCACAAGACTGGCTTGCAACTCCATAATGCATTCTTATTGCCATGGAATAATATTTTAAACTTTTGCAACTGAGAGTGATGAAAAAATATGTCGTAAACTACAACTACTTCTAGACTTCATGGAAACTCTTCAGTGTAGAAAAAGCAATGCCTCGATCAAAGTAAAATAATAATAATAAACTGTAACGTCAATCGTCATCGCCATTAGAGCATTCCAAAAAACTTGTTTGGGCTACCTTTCATTATGTCTGAGTTGAAAGCTGCTAAAGAATTTTCAAAAAACAAACCGATTCAAGGTTCTAAATGGATTTGCCACCACAAGCGTCATGGCCATCGTATCTCAAAAATAGATATTACACAAAAAAACATGACCTCCCCCCAAAATAAAAATAACTGCTACAAAAAGCTAGCATATTACTGCCTTATATGAAACTTGAACAAAACAGAGAATATTTCTACTACATTATTAATGGAAGAATTTTCTTTTCCCGTCTAAACCAAAAATGGCTTAGAGAAAGAGGATAATCTCTTCCAAAAACAATGAGGGAAGGGCATCACTACTGGAATGGGGTGGATAATGAGGGGGGGATTTCCATGAGGTAAATCCTCCCTCAAGGTCATAAGGGTAGGAGAGTGCTTGGGCTCTAATACCAAATGTTGGGATTTGAAAAGATGAGATATATTGATACAATATGGATTATAATATATAGGCATATGCCTATATGAAAAACATGACAAGTGTCAAAAAATATGACAAGTGTCAAACTAAAATTGAAGGCATAGTGCACATTAATATTCTAAAAAATGTTGGTAGTTGAATAGATGAGTTATATTGATACAATATGGATTAAAATATATAGGCATAAGCCTATATGAAAAACATGACAAGTGTTAAAAAATATGAGAAGTGTCAAACTGAAACTGAAGGTATAGTGCACATTAATATTCTAATATTCCCCCTTAATTGGCACTATCCTAACTATAAAGAAAAAAATAAGTCAACATTAGAGAACATTCCCCCTTCATGTTGACTTCTAAAAGAAAACTAACATCCTCCTTTATTACATGATTTGGTCTAGGTTCGTGATCTTTGCGCTTGGCTCTCCAACTATGAATAATGCTAGCTTATCAGTGTATACATCTTGGTCTATTGCCACAGGGTTAGCCACTTCCTTGGATATGTTGCCTCTAGGTTAGCCGTCTAAGTGCCTCAGGGTCATCCTGGGTGTCTTAGGATCATCCACTTCCATGGGTTTGTTGCCTCTATAGGTCATCCTCTAGGTATGTTGCCCTCGTAGGTCATTGGATAGATTCACCATGAATATCATCCCCCCTCATGGTGAACTCAATCTAGAAGGTGTCAATATCTACAAAAAATACACCTTAATACAAAAGAAATATGAGCCATGAAATACAATAAAATGAGCCATAGAATCCAAATGTGGAGGAGAAGAAGAAAGAAGAGAATATAATCTTTTGAAGTGTCTTCATTTGTAGTCTTCAAAATTTGATCCAAAAAAGTCCTTGGATAGAGTCTAGGGTGTCTTTATCTTTAGTATCTAGAGTATGTGTCCTTATGGTAATCACCTCATATTACCAGAATGCATTGATAACCAGCCACTACATCTACCACGTATGATAGAGAAGAATAATAGATACTAGGATTACATACAAATTGCCTTCGGAGTGTCGAGTTCAACCAAGAGTGCACTCCATGATACAACAATATTTGAGGCTAAAAAGACAACTAGAATAGCCTTAAAATCTCAATTTAACACCACCAATGTGTCCATCATGGAAAAACCTTTTTTATTACCATAAATACTCCTATGTTCCACTCTCAATGGGGCCTTCATATTATGGGAAAAACAACATCGCTCTCTGACATATTAAAAAACATGCTCTCAAGGTTCCCCCATAGGGGAAATGACAGGGCTATCTAGGTCTTCCACTTCCACTATCCATGTGAAAAAACATAAAAAAAAAGCCAATGAAGCCATATTCAATATGCCCACGAACAATATTTGAAAAAACATTTTAAATTTTCCAGTGCCCCCTTGCATTAAAAAAAGGCCATCCTCTTGTATTAAAAAAATGCCATCCTCTTGCATTAAAAAAAGGCCATCCTCCATGGCCATAAAATAAAATATGCCCCCACTAATAAAATGGGCCACTATGATAGCATCATTTTAATTAAAAAATGATCTATGCTGAGAGAGTCATTGACGACCAAGTCAATAGAGCATAATATGCCATATTTTTTGTGAAAGCTTCAATAAGTGTGCATGTAGGAGTTTCATCATCACAAGTGCCTTGAAAATATGTACCATTTGTCAAGCGTGTGAGGTTGCCATATTCCACAATATGCACGTTCTCAATAGGAGCAATTTTATTTTGCTACTTGTGCATGAACCGCCACTAAGGTTGAAAGGTTTGCCACCAAACATTCTCCATGGGAAAAAATGAATGCCCCATTATATGTAACTTTCAATTCCTCCTAAAATAAGGGTTTTGAAAAAATTTCAAAGTGTGTGGACCCCGAGAGAACCAATTATGACCTTTGGTGGGACCCACGTGTCACACCATTTTTATGCACCACTTGATCAAAATATCGAACTCCTAGTAATTAAAAATATGCATTAATCAAAATAATGACCTTACATCAGGCATCACAGAAGGAATGAGCTTCATTTGCATGGGCATGGCCTTCTATTGAGACCGTCGATGGTGGCATCACCAAAAACTTGAAATCACTGCTCCACTTCTTGATGAGTGGGCCCATTGCATCCATTGCTCAATGCAAACTCAATGTGAAACTCCACTTGGAAGCCACCCACGCCCACAATATTCATGCTCAGGGCTGTCTCACGCATCCTCCCCATGTGACATTTCATAGTAATAAACCAACTAAGTATTTTATTGGTATCGAGGGATATAGGTGATCTCAATAATGGAGGAGCTAACTGCCACTGATTAGTCCCTTCTCTGTAGTCGTAACTAGCAAGTGGGGTGGTGCTCCCTCGATTACGAACTCTAGCTTTCTCTCTGAGAAGGTCAAAATCCAACCACCATAGCATTGGGAGTTTGGACTTTTGTGGTGAAATTAACAGGGAATATGACTGTGATGGAATTTCCTTTGATTGGCCACCCCCACCACTACTAAAAAAATCATAGAAATATCCCTCTAAAGGCAAAATTAAAAACACTAAAAATTAAAGTCATGCTACACTCGAGAGATGCATGATCTCTGAATGGAAGTGCCTTGAACCTTAAAAACTTAATAGTAATTGTTTATGCGCAAGCCAAAATCACATGCATAATGGGAGAAATAGGAATGCGATACAAATATCCTTTAGGACATGAGAAAAAAAATAGGTACGTATTTGTTCGACGATTGGAAAATAAACAAAAATCATTGCTTTTTAAAACTGAAAATCCATGATCTGTGGGTAGGAAAAAAACTATGCATCCATCTCCTTAGTGAAAAGCAACTTACGGTGGTGTTGTGTAATCTCCTGCATACTATTTCCTCCTCCAAAGAATCTGTGGCAACGGGATCTGTGAATAATTTTTAGCAACAATCCACGCGCAGTGAAAACATATGAGAGTGGCTCGGGGAAATGAGGGTAGCTTTAAATATGTAGCTAGTTATTTTTGGTTAGCGTGCAAGAACACACAACACTTTAAGATACAATTTCTTCACTTCATGGATGAAGATCAACACTATCGAGTTGCGATAATGGAGAGGCGGTCTCCAAAATATCCTTAATCACTGATGCCAAAATAAATTATTGCCTTCATGGACTTCATGAACTGGGATGTGGGTAATTGACACTTGCAGTAGTTTCCAATGTGCATAAAACCACTCAAGCCTCAACATCAATTCAAGATCCTACAGATCCATGACCATATTATTGTGAAATTTATTTAGTTGTTACATGAAAATTGTTACTCTAATGTCATCGCCACTGGTTTTGAACGGAATAACAACAATAGTAATATCATTCTATATTCACCCAATGGTACAACTCAGTAGTAAATAATAATGAATATACATGACCATGAACAAAAATTTCTCATGACTCCTAAAGGTACAACTCAACAATAAAGAATAATGAATATACATGACTATGAACACAAATTTCTCACACATCTAAAACATAAAACAACCTCAGTGTTGTTGAGAATACTTGGAGGCCAAGAATACCTGTAGCTCTAACAACACCTCTGCAAACATTATGGTAGCACCCTCAGCCACATGATGCAAGACCTCTCCAAGGTTGCTGCACTTGCAGACAAGCATTGATGGGACAAGGGATGGTGGCTCAGAGAAAATCTACCAAAACTTGAACAAGAAGCCACTCGAGAAATACCAGATCTATGTACTTTATTTCACAACACACATAAGTACACTAGTAGTGGATGAAATTCACTCTTGCAGCATAAAGCCACTCTACAAAAAAAAACATCAATAATTCCACGTTTCGAACTACTTGCCACTGAAAAAAAATAAAATTTTCCGAGCCTCACCCAAAGTAGGGATAATAGATTATGCACATAAGAACGACACCGGGATGTCAATTTCCTTGAATTTTACACATAATAATGGCACACATCCATAGCTACTATAATGGGTTGCATAGTTGATAGGCACCTTGAATGGACTCCCGTACTTCTTCATGATCAGAGCTCTCTTCGACTATGGGAAGCCTCCTCAATTTTGACTTTAAAAGATGATCATGGTAGTGGTAAAACAAGCATTGCACCCAAACACTATCAACGAACAAAAAAAACATACTCTCAACCTTGATGCAATGGTGGATATGTTGAAGTGAGTGAAAGCACTTGGATACGGAAGCACAGGTGCACCGGGTGTGATGCAAACAAAAGTAGTTGTATTAACGAAATGCTAAGTGCATGAAAAAGGGAAAGTGAAGCATGAATGAAATGAGATGTAAAGAAAAAACAAAGGTGCAACCTATTTTATTAATTTTGCTTATGATTAGGTTACAATATGTCTCCCCCCACATTTTCATGGGCTCGGAGCATTCGATACAATTTTTTTACACCAACGGATGGTGTGCTTCCCTTCGGGATCTTTCGCGTGCCCACATTCGAAATGAGTGGGCCAAACATCACCGTTGCTTGAGTGAATATGTTCTTAGTTCCTTTCTGCCCATCTAGTGTTGATATCCTATGTACATAGAAATAGCAAATGATTAATAGCACCTGTGGATGGAGGGAAACATGCAATCCCCAAGGCCTCCAGTTAATGCATACATGAAATAACTAAAACAGTGATCAAAACTTATTAGAACATAATTAAATTTAAATAGAATCATGTAAACACCATTAGGGACACATTGCAAAAATAATAGTTGAGAAATCTATTGTAGATTTCTAATCGCTCCGAGGTGGGACGATTAGGACTGTCATAAAATGTCCAAAAGTGACCTCCCAAATGTCCCATCTAGAGGCCTCCAAAATACCTACAAACTTGGGGTCAGGTAAAACAGGGCATTTTGAGACGACCCAGAAGGTCGGATTTGGTATATTCTACCTCGATCACCCTTTATCCGAAGGCACTCCTTGTATGTTAGTAAAAGCGTAAAACAATGAAGACCCATTCAAAACAAGTCAAAATGCTTTGAAATTTGAACTACAGCATATATGAAACACATAAAAAATGATGCAAAATAAATAGTGAAGAAATATGTTATAGATTTCTAATCGCTCTGGGGTGGAGCGATTAGGACTACAACAGTGCAGGGGGCACCCTGGGCAGGACACCCACCATTTGGGGCTTGGTTTTGACACAAATCCACTTGGGATGGGTCCAAAACATCATAGGGGGTTGTTTCGGAAAATTGGGTGTGGGATTGTGGCCAATTGTTCAATTTTTGGGTTCAGATTATGCTCCTAATGTTCACTTGATAACCTCCCTTCCAAAAGAGAGATCAAGGATGTAGGAAGCACAATGCGGGTGAGGGTATAATTCGACAGCACTCTATTGCTCCAAATGCTCCTACTCGTTCTCCTTTTAGGGTGAGAAGACTCACCATTTTATAGACCTGAAGGTCTACTTTGAATGTGCATGTAGGGGTGCCACTTGGCCATCATGCCTTGTTAGGGGAGAGAATATTCCTCCCTAATTAAGGGCTCCATGACTGCCTCTATGACTGCCTCTTTGAGCTTTGAAACACTCACTCGCACTCCCATGCATTGAAGGTGGAGTTGAGTGGCAGATCTGGGCTGCCATTTGTCAAGGTTTGACTTTTTTCCCATCAAACCTGCTATTCACCCCACCTTGGAGCGATTGCTGCTAATCGTCCCGGGGTGGGGCGAATAGCATTCTAATTGTCCCAGGGTGGAACGAATAAGGAGCAGGGTGCTTGAAAGGTGCCAAATTGACCTTTGACCTTCCAAAACTACTTTGGGAGTGGTTATGACCACTTTTTAACCTTTGGGGTCTGCCCTAGGGGTTGTGTATGCCAATTTTTTTAGTTCTTGTAGCCACATAATCGGATTGGTGTTGTTTTGGTGTCTACAAATGCCCCTTTTTGGGATGCGCTATACGTGGTTTAGTGCTGAGAAAAAATAGATAACCAAAGCACTTAATGATTAGGGTTTCTTAGTAACCTAACCAAATTTTGATTCCCCAAGTATGGAAAGGGTACGCATTCTTGAATCCTTGCTTCTGACGAGCTAACTTAATTCAAGTGTTAACCTTTTTTGGTGAGGTGTTACTTGATCTTGAACATTGTTCAATCATGAATAGTCAAAGGGCGCAACATTTTGTCTATGGGAACCTTGAGTTCATGATTTTAGAATGCAAAGTGTTTTATCATCTTGTTATTATTGCTTGTTTGTTGCCCCAAGCAAGAGCATGATTGTCTTTGTCAATGATTCTTTGAATGCATATCATTTCCTTGATTGGGTGTGTACTTGTTGATTGGTGACTAAGTGTGACTACCCCCTCAAGCAACGAATCGATGAGGGAATGACTGAAATGAGAAAAGCGACGTGTTGCTTGACCCAAGATGACTTTTTTAAGTGTGCCTTCAATTGTTTTTTGTTGAATGCTTATGCATTTTCCCAACAATCTGACCTGTTTGTGGTGGGTTTTAACCCTTTTTTGTGACGCTTATTGGGGCTGAAATTGTCAAAAATTCGTCCTCTCGTGGAGTGGTCTGGCTATGGTAGCCTTCTTAGGGAGTAGTATATTGATAATTTATGGCCCCGACATTAGTTTTTTATGCCAAGAATATCAAGCGCAAAGGCGCCTTTGTTCGCAGTTTTATTGTTGTTTTTTGGTGGGTTTTGACCCTTTTTGTGACACCTTTTGGGGATAAAATTGTCAAAAATCCTTCCTCTCATGGAGCGGTCCGGATATGGTAGACTTATTAGGGAGTATGGTAGTGATAATTTGTGACCCCGACATTGGTTTTGCATGCCAATAATGTTAGGCACAAAGGCATCTTTGTTCGACAATTTTATTATTGTTTTTGGTGTATTTTGGATGCAGTTTTGGTTGTTTTTTATTTTCTTGCTCTGTAATCGTCCTAGGGTGGGACGAATACCAGTTTTGTAATCATCCCAGGGTGGGACGAGCACTAACTAGAGCGCTCATCCTAGGGTGGAACGATTACAGGCCTAAGAGCCTATATAAGGGCCAAAACTAGGTTTTGGGCTCATTTGCAATTGTTTTTTCTGGCAATTTGGAGCTGTGAGGAGGAGGATTTTGAGTTTGCATAGCGAAGCATTGTCAAAATTTCATAGACACTATGAGTGCATGGACCAGATATTCGAGTGGCAGAGCCGAGGCGAGACCGGTAGGCACTCCTTATCTTTAGTTTATTTGTTTGTTTTTATATGAATTTTTTTTTTTGAATTTACATGGTGGAATCGGTAGTCGCCACGAATCCGGGCAGGTTGTCTAGATTTTATGGCCGCTACAGTATTCTGCACTGTCTGCCCTAGAAGCTACCACATAGATCTTCATGTAGTCCACCCCTATAACCACCATGCCATAATCATTTTAAAACTTTTACATCACTGAAAGCACTTTTTTATATGAATTTTTAAAACTCACATTTTATCATTGTTTTTTGTCACATTAAGGTTAAAACCCTAGATGAATGTTGTGGTTTTATTTGTTTTGTTTTGTTCATAATAAGGTTAAAAAAACCCTAGATGATTTTTGTGTTTTAATTTGTTTTTGTTTACACTTAAGGTTAAAAACCCTAGTATAGTTTTAATGTTTTTGTTTGATTTTTTTGTCCACACATAAGGTTAAAAACCCTAGTATGATTTTGTTTGTTTTATTTGATTTTTTGCGTTTAGACTAAGATTAAAAACCCTAGTTAAAAATTTGTATTTTGTTTTTGTTCTTGATTGTACAGTTTAGTTGATTGATCTATACTTTGGCTGTACAGTTCTATACTTTTGTTTTTCTGTACATTGTTTGTCGTTTGTACAGTTTATTTGAATATTTTTGTTTAAATTAAGGTTGAAACCCTAATTTGTTTTTTTTTGTTTTGACTAAGATGAAAAACCCTAGTTAATTTGTTTTGGTTTTTGTATTGCATTGTTTATTTGATTTTTTTTTTGAATGTTTGTACTGTACATTTTGTTAATGTTGTTGCGGTAAATTTGGTTAATGTTTTAGCTGTACATTTTGTTAATGTTTTTTTTGTGTTTTTTTTTTGTTTTTTAGGTTGTGAAGAGTCGGTACCATCAGCCGACAATATTTTTTGATGCATGGGATGCACTGACTATGGAATATTAGGATTGGGTGCAGCTATTTGTTGTAGTGCTGGGGGTGGTAGCACATAGCTGTGGAGCGGTCGTAGGGGTTGTCATGGACCACTTGGGGAGATATGGTGGATAGGGAGATTGGTTATGCTGCTCTATGGTAGAGGTCATAGGAGTAGGGGTAGAATCTATGATGGGCAGGTGTCGTAGGGCACTATATTGATGCCTTATCTCGTCTTGCTCTAGGGGAGGTGTTTTTGCGGCCATACTAGGACTGTCTAGCCTAGCCTAAGGCTAGAGAGTGGCTTCGGTGGGTGCGCAGGGGGAGATGGTTGATCGGGCGACATGGGACCGAGCAGTACTTCCTGTATGTCCGGGTGACTCGACATTTTGGGGTGCACCAGGGATTGCCTAGTGAGCCCTTGATCTATCGGTGTTAGGGTGACAAGAGGACTCTATCCTGGTCGATTATTGAACCACTAGGCGAGGAGTCTAATGTAGTGATTGATGTCCCTGATGTGTACAATGATAGGGTGACTATAGAGTATGACCAATGGTGGATGATACTGCGATGGAGGGTTGAGGGGCCTCTAGGAGGTCTAGATGCAACAACAGCAGGTGGTGGGGTTGCGAAGGCACCAGGGGAGGGTTGGGGGGCTCTGCTCGATGATGCGGATATGGTGGAGGTTTATGACTTCACTGGGGATGATGTAGGGGTTTCAGAGCAGTCGGATACACAAGATATCCCAAAGAAGCAGGTGTCAGAGCAGCATGTTGATGTGTGTTGTCTAATCCTTCACCATTTAATCAATATGTTTCAAATCCAGGGTAGTTTCCATGGCTGTATGCGAGAGTAGGGTATAACAGAATTTTATTCAGATCCTTTAGTTCATAGCTCTTATTGATGGGACAATTAGTATTGGGGTGTTTGGTTTTCCTATGAATGTACTAAAAATGCTAAAATACTGCCTGTGACAAAAACATAAATTATCCTAAGTTATGAAAACTAAAGAAAAATGCATGGAAATAAATAAAATACACTCTTACTGTAGAAAAGCAAAGCTATACTACTAAATACTGAGAATTCCAAATTGAAATGGTTGAAAGTAAATCAAATTCCTAATGAAATCATCACACATTTTGTAGGAAAGATAACAGAATTGAAATGTTTGTAATTGCAAAACCTAATGTCAATAGAAATTCTAGAAATGTTGCAAATCTGAAATGTGTTAAAAATAGAAAGAAAGATTTGATCTATGCAATAACCTAAGAAAATTACAGAACCTGTCAGTTTCTTGTTGTCCTACTATAGCCAGAATAAGCAGAATTCTACCAGAAGAAAAGTCCTCCCCTGGGCTTGGAAGTGGCCCTTGCTTCCAGCACCAAATGAGGCAAGTAAAACCTTTCTAAGTTGACTAAATATTCACATTTAAATTAGAATAAGACATGAATAATGATGCACTCTTTTATTTCATCAAAACAACATTACAGTAATGCAGGGAAAACTTGTAGAATATTGAATTACTACAACAAATTACAAAAAATATGATATATGCTACTCACACCTATTTTCTACTTCTTCTCCTCTATCTATTACGCTCAAAAAAATGGGAACGCTTATTTATTCTAAAAAAAACATCTTGTAGATAAGGTTTATAGCTATAATTTAGGTTTGTTACAATAGTTTTAGTCCAGGTCTTCTCTTGAATCCAAGGTTTGAACCCTTCAATCCTTATCCTCTTGTAGTGCTGGAGTGTTCCCAAGTGAGGAAAAGATGTATATTTGGATAAGGTATCTCTTGAAATAGCTCAACCACCATTTTCTCCTTCTTTCAATAGCATATTTGAGCAGTTTAGACTGTCTGTGCTCATTTTGGAGTTGTTTCGAAATATCAGGCGACAGAATAGGAAAATTGTTGTGTTGTCTTCAAAGGTTTGTATGACTGGTTGTAGCAGCAGATATGGCTTCTTTGGACACCCAGGAGACTAGTTACATCCTTGATTTGAGTTGGGGTGGACAAATTCCATGCCATGCTATAGAAATACAGTTGGCTAGAATTTGTATGACAAAGTCCAGTCTATCCTGCACAGTTTTCATCCTGACAACTTTTTGGCGCTAAAAGTTAATTTAAACAGGTGCATAACGATGGAATACATTGTGGAAGAATATAAAAATTATACACAAATTGCATAAAGAGAATAATATCCTAATTAATGCAGAATTATAATCAGATTTTAGCAAAAACATGAATAAAGCAGTAAAAACAGAGTATTTGTAGTTTCCTATTTCTCATGCAAATATTACTACATAATGCATAATTATCCAAAATTAACATGAATCCACATCACAAATAATGCCAAATGAGTCTTAAAATTATTCAAAAGAAGTCTTTGAATGTGGCAATTCAGTGCCTCATCATTCCCCCCAGCCTAATTCAATTTTTTGTCCTCATGCATTTTGTTCTACAAGAAGGGCACATAAATCCACATCCAAGTATCGTTCCTTATATGGCCATACTTTGATGAAGGGTGAATAATATACCCTATGATTTTTGATTTCCTGGAGCCATTCTTGAAATTGATCTTCCTCCTGTGAATCACTGTCAAAGAAACATGGAGCAAGTGTAATGATGGTAGGCATTCTATATCTTAGGCCAATCCATTGATCCTTGAGCTCATATATTATCTGTATGATGTTGGCAGCCCTTCGTATTGACCAAAGTAGATTATTGGGTGATATGGGTTCTCTCTTTTGGAGAGATATAGGAAGTTCATCCCATCTACCTTTGTAGGCTGACAAAGCATTAGGAAATGATACTGAATAGTATTCTTGAAAATTATTTATACCATCCTGCAATTTTTTTAGATATAGCTTCTTCACTCTGTCATCCCTCATTAATGTAAAATGTTCATTAGTGGCAGTTCTATGGTTAATATGAATCAGTCTAAGAATCAAAACAACCTGTAACTCCAAGGCCTTGTTGGATTTCTTCTGTTCTTCCCATTAGACCTGATTTTGTAGAGTTTACTGAAATAGCCTCAATTGAACATCTCCAGTGAAAATGTGGGGAAGGAAAATTACTTCTGATGGTAGAAGGAATCTATGGAGAAACAATTCACACAGTAAATTTTTGTATTCTGTAGTGCTTTCATAGAAAACTTCTACAAATTCTTCAACTGTTTCAACTGTGTCTATCAAGCCAAAGGCAATCCTCATGATTTGCCAACGCAGGTACTTTTCCTTCAAAATTAGGCTGTAAAACCTAGGAGGCCTTCTGCATTGTACTAGACATTCAACAATTTGGCACATACTTTGAATTTTTCCCTTCAATTTATTGACTTCAGAAGTTTTATGTTCCACTTCTTTCTCAAGGTTCTTCTGAGATACAACTTTATCTTCTAGTTGTTGACATTTATTCATCCTGAAGGTCACATCCTCAGTGTATTTGACAAGTGAGATTGTATCAGGATGTCTAACAATAGGCGGCATTTGGGAAACAATCTCCACTTGTATACCAACATCCACAGTTTCTATCATAGTATTATCTATTTGTGTCTCTGTTTCAACCAACGCAATTTTAGAAATGACCTTTTGTGGGGATGACTGAGTAATTACTTGTGCTGGAAATATTGAACCTGCTTCTACTAGTGAGGTGATTGTGATGGAGTCTTTAGACATTTGCACAACTACCTCTACGGGTTCATTTTATGAACTCTATTGAGTGTGTTGTGGTAGCTCCGTTGCTTCTGATGCTTTAGCAACTGACCTTTTCTCTACAGTGTCTGCCAGTTTAACCAAAATATTTGCTAATTCATTCCCTAAATCTGTTTGAGAGGGTTGTTCTAAAATTGCCAGTCTATTTTTTATAGTTTCAATTTTTTGCCACGGTTTTGCAATGACATTATCATTTTCTTTTAAATTGGCCTTATTATTTTCAATCCAACTCAATTGAGTTTTAATCACACTCTTTGCTGCACGAAGTTGTGTTTCAATATCAGCTGCTTCCTCTTCTTCTGAACTTGAATTACTTGCTTTCTCTGCCCCTGTTTCTACATCTTCATCAGTATCAGGGTAATCAACTAAAGATTCCCACTGATTGGAAATAAATGCATCCTCTTGTTTTTCCTCTATATTGATATGTTCCTTAGAATCAGAGGAATAAACATGAGTCATGGATGGTACTATTTTTTCTTAAACATTTTCTTGTTGCATATTACCTTCCATTGCTTGAACATCAACATTTTGTTTCATGTTATTTCTTGTTTGCACATTAATACCCCCTTGCAATATTGAGGACCTCCTCAATTCCGGGATAGATGGCCCTTTCCTCCTTTTAGTACTAATTTCAAATTTTCTATCTTGTAGAATAGAAGGTTCCCCTACCTCAGAATTGTGATGTTTTTGTGCACAGGTAATTTTTTGCTTTCGTTCAACATAACGCTATGTTCTAGTTTTTGCAGAGGGAGGTTATTCAGGATATGAAGGATTTGCCCTGGTTGAAACGCTAGGTGTAGAAGTGGAATTAGGTTTAGGTGCTTCTATTTCCTATTCAGAATTTTCACTAACTTCCTCTATAGCAATTTCATCCTAGGTTCGGAAAAAACGTGTAAAACTTCCAAGATGACCCCAAAAATGGTACTTACATATTATTTTTATCAACCCATGGTGCTTCGGATATCCCATCCCTACTTGATATTTTTGAGACATGTTGGTCAATTCCTGGTATAAGTATTGGAGCAAATTGACTTGAAGCTCAAGGTTTTCATGGCCAAAACAGAGATGAGTTAAGATTTTCATGTGGCAGCAAGAAATAACAGGATTCTGCCAAAAGAAAAGTCCTCCCCTGGGCCTGGAAGTGGCCCTTCATTCCAGCACCAAAGGAGGCAAGTAAAACATTTCTAAGCTGACTAACTATTCACACCTAATTCAGAATAAGACAAGAATAATGATGCACTCTTTTATTTCATCAAAACAACATTACAGTAATGTAGGGAAAGCCTGCAGAATACTGAATTACTATAGCAAATTACAGAAAATCTGATTTATGCTACTCACACCTATTTTCTACTTCTTCTCCTCTATCTATTATGCTCAACCAAATGGGAGAACTTATTTATTCTAAAAAAAACATCTTGCAGATAAGGTTTATAGCTATAATTTAGGTTTGTTACAACAGTTTTAGTCTAGGTCTTCTCTTGAATCCAGGGTTTGAACCCTTCAATATTTATCCTCTTATAGTGTTGAAGCATTCCCAAGTGAGGAACATATGTAGATTTGGATAAGGTATCTCTTGAAATAGCTCAACCACCATTTTATCCTTCTTTCAATAGCATATTTGAGCAGTTTAGACTATCTACGCTCATTCCAAAGTTGTTCCGGAATATCAGGCGACATAATAGGAAAATTGTTATGTTGTCTTCAAAGGTTTGTATGGCTGGTTGTAGCAGTATATATGGCTTCTTTGGACACCCAGGAGACTAGTTCCATCCTTTATTTGAGTTGGGGTGGACAAATTCCATGCCATGTTGTAGAAATACTGCTGGCTGGAATTTGTATGACAAAGTCTATTCTATCCTGCGCAGTTTTCATCCTGACAACTTTTTGGCGCTAACAGTTAATTTAAATAGGTGCATAATGGTGGAATACATTGTGGAAGACTATA
Organism: Wollemia nobilis; assembly: GCA_028583015.1. Classification (NCBI taxonomy): domain Eukaryota; kingdom Viridiplantae; phylum Streptophyta; class Pinopsida; order Araucariales; family Araucariaceae; genus Wollemia; species Wollemia nobilis. The sequence goes on along the minus strand of JAQPPZ010016334.1, from coordinate 8,370,074 downwards.
AACCTTATACACAAATTGCCTAAAGAGAATAATATCCTAATTAATGTAGAATTATAATCAGATTTCAACAAAAACATGAATAAAGCAGTAAAAACAGAGTATTTGTAGTGTCCTATTTCTCATGCAAATATTACTACATAATGCATAATTATCCAAAATTAACATGAATCCACATCAAAAATAATGCCAAATGAGTCTTAAAAGTATTCAAAAGAAGTCTTTGAATGTGGAAATTTAGTGCCTCATCACATGCCATCCCGGAGATGCCCATGCCTCAGGCAGTCCAAGGAGATATGGAGGCTAGGTATCGCGCTGAGATAGCACGATTGGAGGAGCTACTACAGAGATGGGATGAGGAGCACCAATTCGAGAGGGAGATCCTACGGGCTCATTTGGCATAGTGAGATGATGCACTAGCTATGTACCACCGATAGGATGTGAAGTGGGGTCGATGCTGTGTGGAGTAGGAGGCAGAGATTATTCGCCTCGATGGATAGTTACCAGAGCTCACTAGAGGTAGATCGTCACCCCATATGAGAGGTAGCGAGACTGAGCAGTCAGAATCCTCTCGTTGCAGGTGACTGGGTGAGGGTAGCACTAGTGGGCATGATGCAAGGGCTGGAAGCAGCCACCCTGAGAGGTCCCATAGGACCCACACCACTGGGGGTAGTTCCAGTCGCACCGATCCTGCGTGATCATGGTGGCCGAATCCCTAGGCTTGGGATTTTTGAGTTTTTGATTTTTTTGCTTTGTCATAGAATCGACTTATTGTATCCTATGGGCATTTTTGGCGATATATATACATGACTTTATTTTTTATTATACACTTGTCATAATTTATTGTTTTTTTTATGCACATTTATTTACATTGATGTATGCATATGTTATTATGAATGCGATTGTTTCTAATTATATGATGTATGCATATGGAATGGATGAAATGATTTGTTGATAACTTTGCGGTGGCACCATAGACTGTATAGGATTTGTTGGCTTTCTGTACTATGTGATTGCTTTGTGGAATGACTTTGCATGTGTGAATTTTTTGTTTTGTATTTTTTGATGGTGATGTAATAATGGAATGTGCTACAGTTGTGTTAAAATGTAGTTAAGGTTTTTTGAGACTCAGATGATTTAACTAACTAGCCAAGATTGTACATTTATCCGAATCAGACTTGAGTTTGACCAAGTTATTTCACATTCTTGTATGTGCGATTGAATTTGTTTATGTGGTAGTTGTTAGGATACCGCCAGTGACAGGTAGGCTATCAACCAAACCTGTACTGAGGATCACCTAATTAGCTCCACTAACTCCTTTTTTGTATTTAGTAAGGTTAATCTATGGTGCAATCTAGGATACCATAAGCTAGCTCATCCACATGCAAACATTGATTTATACACAGTTTAATGTGACAGATATATCGTCATGCAGGAGGTTTGCCACTAGTGACTAGCAGGCTATCCACCAAACCGATACTGAGGATCACCTCATGACCTTTCGAATGCTGAGAGTTCCAGGGATTCAATTTCGACTCCCTTATTTTCTTTACTTTGATGGGGATACTTGCTCTCGTATGTAGTGATAAAAATCATTGTTTATTTTTATTTTTTTCTTTTGAACAAGGGATTGGAATTTTGAGTGATGAGAATCACTATTTCTTGTGCTTTTTAATGTATGCACTGTGTGGGTTTTGATGTCAAACTTTGGAGTTTGTACTTTGAATTTTTGCAATTTTTTTGGATATTTGCAACTTTTTGAGAATTTGGGATGCTTGGGGAATTGGACAAGGAAGATGCTTGTCCTTTTGCCAAATCTCAGCATTCTTGGGGTCATTCACACAGGGGGATGAGCGAGATAACATTTTCACTGTATGGTATCCTAGATTGCTTTGCAGGTTTCATATTTTATTCACACAACTTGGGAATTTTTTATGTGTTTTAACTTGTGTTGGGATGCGACATAACAAGGTGTGATCCAAGTAAAACTCTACCTTTGTAAAAATATTTCTGACTTTGTACAATTTTTGGCTAGAAATCTAAAGACAGCTAAATGATGAAAGCCCTAGATACATTAGAAGACAACTAATTATGATATGGTGAAAAATGTGGATGGCATTTATTTTTGTTGGACTATTTACAAAGTGGAAAAATGTGGAAAATGATGGAATTTTCGAGTAATTGGTGCATTTGACCTGCATGACCAACAAATATGCAATGTATGTTTATGATGCCTAATGCAACTTATTTTTTTGTGTTTTCATTTTTAAGAGTATGCATGGAAGTGAGATGCAAATTTTTTGTTATTTTTGATTATTTTATTTTTTTTGAAAATTTGTTATGGTTGGTTTATCCCGAGTGGGTGCGGACCAAGTGATTCTTTCGGATCCTTGGAGGTTTTGACCAAAGGGATTATAGATACCTTTGGGGCATTTTGGGTGACCAAGCGATTGTGGGAACCCTTGGGGCTTTTGGTTTGACCAAAGGGTTTATAGATACCTTTGGGGCATTTTTGGGTGACCAAGCGATTACGGGAATCCTTGGAGCATTTGGTTTGACCAAAGGGATTATGGGTACCTTTGGGGTATTTTAGGGTTGACCAAACGATTATGGGAATCCTTGGAGCTTTTGGTTTGACCAAAGGGGTTATGGACACCTTTGGGGAATTTTGGGGTTGACCAAGAGATTATGGAAATCCTTGGAGTGTTTGGTTTGACCAAAGGGGTTACAGACACCTTTGGGGTGTTTTTGGGTTGACCAAGCGATTGTGGGAATCCTTAGAGCTTTTTGGGGTGGGCCATGGCTCTTTTAAATGTGGAATGGCCTCAAATGACTGATGTTCAAGGGTTCTAGTTCCTTGATTCTATCAAGACAGGCTAGCCGGTATGTTCCAGGTACTATTTTACTATCAATTACATAAGGACCTAACCAGTTTGCCATGAAATTATCCCTTATATGGGGTGGCAAGTTAGAATTTTGTTGGTTCTCATTTAAGACCAAGTCACCAACTTGAAAGTCCCTCAGGTGAACTTTCATGTTGTATTCTTTCTTAAGTCACTCTTGATAGATACGTAAATGCTCGAGAGCATTGATGCATCATTCGTCGAGCAACGTAAGCTGGTCTAATCGGGCCTATCGTGTAGTGTCATCATCGATGAACTCTTGCATTGATATGCGTAGGGAAGGTATTTCCAACTCAAGAGGCATGACTGCCTCAGAGCCATACACTAGCAAAAATGGAGTTGCCCTAGTGGGCGTCTGAATGCTAGTGCGATAAGCCCACAGAGCAAGTGGTATTTGAATGTGCCAATCCTTATGACTATCTATGACCGTATTTTTAAGGATGGCAACTAGCATTTTGTTTGACGCCTTTGCTTTCCCATTTACCTATGGATAATAGGGTGTTGAAAAACTATGCTAAATTTTGTACTTTGTTGTCAAAGCACGCACGTATTTGTTCTTAAATGATGTCCCATTATCCGAGATGATCTTGGATGGAATACCAAAATGACATATGATGTTATGTAAAATAAACTCCACAATGTGGGGTCCAGTCGTAGAGGTAAGCAGAATTTCTTCCACCCACTTGGTGAAGTACTCTGTGGCCATTATGATGAACGTGTGATGGCCTAACGACATAGGGGAGATATTTTCGATTAGATCTAAGCCCCACTACGAAAATGGCCAAGCCAATTGGATTGGATACAAGGCCTGAGAAGGTACGTGTGTCAAGTTAGCATGGTGTTGACACTTCGTGCACTTCCTCACATATGCGCAACAATATTGATCTAAATATGGCCAATAATAGCCCATGCAAAGGATGCGCTTTGTGATGGCCATACCACTGGAGTGGCCACCGCATGTACCATCGTGCACTTGGGTGATCGCCCAAGCGGACTCCTGCTGGTCCAAGAAATAGAGGAGGATCCCTTCATAGCTTCGATGGTACAAAATTTATCCTAGCAAGACATGTTTTGTCACTTTCTATTTGAATGATCTTTTCACGACATGCGATAATCCAAGTGGGAGGCTACCTAACTTGAGATAGTCTCTTATGGGTGTGTAACAATCCTGCTAATCAGAAACCTTGATGGTATGAACATCAGATCCTTCTTGAAGTTCATCCCTAGAAAAATTTGAGTGGGAAAGAACTTGTAGAAATAGTGTTGTGTTGCTATTAAGAGGGGTTAGGGAGAACAAGGACCCCTAGTTGGTGTGATTCAGATTATCGTTGATTTGAGAGAACCTATCCTGATATGGTTCAATCTAGATCAAGTGGATTCCTGGAGTTATGTCAAAGATTTCACGCTCCATTGCGTATTGCAATAATGTTTTGACTTGAATGATTGTCATCTCACCAGAATGATCTTGCGGGATTAGTGACCCCAAGGAGGCCATAGTGTCCACAAAAAAATTTGATGATCGAGGGACTGTCTCGATGTCATCATTCAAGCTTTGCCAAGAATTTATCCACAAGGGCTTTGTAGGCCTGCAAAATTGGGTATTTACATTGGAATACCCCTTTCACTTGGTTGACAATTAATAGCGAATCACCAAAGATGTTCAAGCGTTTGATGTTCATGGTGATGGTTGTCTGAAGACCTATGAGCAAGGCTTCGTATTTGGCATTGTTATTGGTGCACGAGAAATCAAGTTTAAATGATAGAGGCATTGGAGCCCCTTGCGGTGTGAAGAATACGATTCTCGTGCCACCTCCTTGCTCACATTTAGAACCATCAAAACATAGGGTTATGTTAGCCTGTGACTCAGGCTCATCAAAATCTAGTGATTTTGAGACATGGAAGACCCCATCATCGGGTAGCTCTAAGGTTAGAGGCTGATCATCTTCGATAGGAGCCTTTGCTAGTTGATTGGTGATGACTTGACCTTTTATGGAATTTTGTCCAATGAATTCGATGTCAAACTTTGTCAACAACATGATCCATTTCATCGTGCGGCTACTATGATAAGTACGACTCATCATGTACTACAATGGATTCTCCTTAGACACAACATACGTCATATTTCTCAGCATGTAATGGCATAGCTTTTTGGTGGTAAATACCACTACTAAGCATAGCTTCTCAATGTATGCATATTTAAGTTCATAACTGACTAGGGTGCGGCTAAGATAATAATTAGCCTGTTCTTTATGTAGTTCATTTTTCTGGGCTAGCATGGCACCCAGTGCCACCTCAGTAGCTAAGATGTATAAATAGAATGACACTCCTGGTCTAGGTGGTGCCAATACTGGTGGCAAAGCCAAGTATTGTTTGATGTCATCAAAGGTTGACTGGCACTCGTCATCCCAGTGAAATGCTACCCCCTTGTGTAATAATTTATTCATGGGTCGACACTTGTCATATAGTTGTGCTATGAAGCACTTGATCGATGCGACCTTACCCTACAAGCTTTTAAGCTACTTGATGGTGGTTGGGGGAAGCATTTCAAGGATTACCTTGACTTTATTCTGATCTACCTCGATGCCTCATTTTGAGACAATGAAACCCAAGAGTTTTCGAGATGTGATGCCAAATACGCACTTCTTGGGATTTAGCCTAACTTTGTGTTCAATGAGGTGATCAAGGATCTTGCGCAAGTCATCAAGATGATCTGGGTGCAAAAGAGATTTGGCCAACAAATCATCCATATAATCTTCCAAATTTTTATGCATGTGTTCGTGGAAGATGTATGTCATAGCGCGTTGGTACGTGGCACCAATGTTTTTAAGGCCAAAGAGCATGACCTTATAATAAAATGTCCCCCAAGGCATTGTGAATGCCATTTTTAGTTGATCATCGGGATTGATACAAATATGGTTGTATCCCGAGAAACCATCCATGAGGGAAAGCATTTCATGGCTTGTTGTAGCGTCTACCAATGTGTCGATGCTAGGCAAGGTGAAATCGTCCTTGGGACTCACTTTGTTTAGATCTTGAAAATTAGTGCATATGTGAATCCTCCCATCAGGATTTTTGACGGGCACCATGTTGGACAACCATGGTGGGTAATCTATGCATATGACAAACTATGCATCCAATAACTTTTGTAGCTCATCTTTGACCATTAAGGCTACTGTTGGGTGCATCTTACGTAGTTTTTGCTTGACTGATTTGACTGTTAGATCAAGAATTAGATTATGCATGACTAGCTATGGGTCTAGCCCCGACATGTCTTTGTAGGACCATGCAAAAACCTCCTTCTTATCTTTGAGAAGGGTAATGTAATCAGCTTGCTCTTCATGGGATAGACTTACCCCCAGCTTGATTATTTGTGGATTTATTGGATCAGAGCCAATGTCTATGTCATTCATCTCTTCGATTGACATGTGGGACCCGTCCTCCAAATGGTGTGGAGTTGGGATCAGGTGGATATCATTTGCTAAATTTAGATCTATGTTTGGAATGTTGGGTTCCTCTTTAGCGTGGAAGATATCCTAAGTTGGTCCTGGGGTGAAATGAAGCATCTCATCGCAAGGCCAGTACTTTGATGGATATGGTGGTGAGTTAGCGTGATCCCAGTATATGGCATCTAGGTTTAGATACAATGGTCATGCTAGAATGACTGGATTGTAGATGGGGGTGGTTAAGTCAATGGAGATCATGTTTATGAAGTAAATTTGGTCTCCATTACCTCACAGGTGGTGACTCGGACATCCTTGGTGATCTTTATGCTCCGAATCTGGCTTTGTGGGTATTGGCACAAATGGATCAGCCCTATGTGTGGATAAAAGAATAGGGTCTACCCTTGGAACTGATGGCTCTATAGGATCTCTGGTCGGAGGGTGCTCTATGTATGCTTGAAGTGGCGGATGCAGCACTTGGTCCAACTATGCTTGGTTCAAATGCCACCTATGCCTTGGTCCCATGTTTAGCTGTTTAAACATATTGTCAATGTCCATGGGGTATTCTCGTTGCTGCTGCATATGGTTGAGATATGTCATCTCAGTCTCATCTTCATAATCGCTATCGAAGATCCATAGGCCTTCATTGGCTTCAAAAATCATCTACGACATGTGAGGCTCATTCTATTAAAGAAATTTGATTTGGTCCCATCGAGGTTGTTCTGCTCTCTACAGGAGAACCTGGGTCTCTTGAGGTGGCAATTGCTCAATTGGAGCATTCAAGGGGAACATCACCATGAATTTATCCTGATAGTCATCTATGGGCATCACTTGCAAGTTATTGCTATCAGACTCGAAAGGGTCCCAAGGTGCTACCTCATACTCTGACTTATCTTTTGAAGATCCTTCTTGGCCTTGCCTATATCCCTCTTGGAAGAAAGTTCTTTAACTTTCCCCTTTCTCGATCAAAGGGGAGGATTTGTTGACGCCCACAAGGTTGGTTGTTAGCAATGGGAGATAATCCCCCAATGTGTATGTTGTGTTAGGATTGGCATATGGATCTTGTGCCAACCCATCCTTGTTGCCTAGCCCTAGGCCTTGCATGTTTTCTACCAAGATGTCAAGGGGAAAATGGTGGTTGAACCCTACTCCTGATTTGTCGTATGGAATCTAATATCTTGGTTGACAAAGAATGCACACCCCTTGTTCATATCTACCCAAACCATATCCATGCCAATTACCTTGGCCAAGGTATTTCAAAGCAAAGTCCAGGTTGGACAGATAGTTGACATTCTCAGCAAAGGGCTCCTCATCCTCTTTCTCTTGCAGGTAAGGTTCAATGCCATTTTTGAGGCCCCCATCTACAAAATTTGTCTGATTCAATGGGTAGCCTAAAGGGACAATAGTTTCGATGGGGAGGCGAGGTCTCCCCATGTCCTGCATGGACTCAAGTGTGGGTGTTGCTACATTGTTCCACATTAGGTACTCCCCCAGGCCCGTATTGGCCATATCAATGGTGATTGTTGGTGGTTGAGGGGGAGGGAATGGGAGTTCTTCCTGGGTCCACTCCATGTTGGGTGAACCAGGTGTCTCGACTTCCATTCGGCTGGGCACCTCTTCGATAGATATGGTTGAGACCAATGGTGGTATTTCTTCCAAGGGCTTCTTCTCGTTGTCCTTCGGTGTGGCCACTGTAGGTGGCATCATTGGTGAAGGATGAGACGATGAATATGGGATCGATTGGTGATTTGAGGGACTTAATAGCAGGGATGTATGCAGAATCAGACCTTTTTTGGATGAATTCAACTAAAATTCCAAATGTGTCGATGGGAGGGTCGACTGTGGAATTAGCTACACCGCATTGCAATACTTGAAGGGCTCTAAGTCTGTCAGGACTACATGCACTTGCCCTTCATATGTGTACTTTAGGAATTGATGGGCTATCAAAGGGACACACTTCATGTCCCTGATCCAAGGCCGGCCTAGCAAGATGTTGTAGGCCATATCACCTTCCAGGATGTGGCACAACATAGGAATAGTATTTTGTCCCACTTGGATGGGCAAGACAATTGTGCTAATTGTTGAGCATATCGCATCGTTGAATGCTCAAAGAGTATAGGTGGAGGCCACAATATGAGATGCTAACAGCTTCAGGCGTTTCAATGCCACCATTGTGATTATATTACTAGACGAGCCAGTGTCCACCAACACCCTCTTAAATGGAATCCTATTGACCCGTGCAATGACGTGCAGGGGTGGATCCACCATATCACCAGTCACCAATTTTAGTTTGTCTTCTCTAAAGATGATGACTAGTTTTGTACATCGTTTTACATGTCCCACAAAGTTGTTGAAAGATTTTGGTTTGTGGGGTTGTAGCTCGATGGATTTGAGTATCTCCATTAAAGCCTTCCGATGGGATGATGATTGTTGGATGAGCTCATAGATGGAGAGCCTAGCCAACATGGTACTTAAACTTTGGGTAAGTTTAGTCTGAATCATGGCCACTGGTCTAGATGGGGGAGGCTATGTAGGGTGTTGCGAAGGTTGTGACGTTGATGGAACATCTCCTATAGCTGCAACAGGGCCAGCTATGTTTGGGTACCTCATGTTCCACGTCACTATGCTTATCATCCCTACATACCCCTGCATGGGGTAGTTTTGTGTCACCTCATTTACTTGTAGAGTCTTTGCCTGTGCATCATGGGCAGGAAAAGGGTCTTTGAAGACCTCCATTTGTTGGTTTCTTGGTGGTATGGGATTATCTACCGCTAGTGTTTTGTTGTCTATTATGTCCTGCACTAAGCTTTTGAACTTACAACATGCATGAAGGTCATGTCCTTTCTGCCGATGAAATATACAATATAGGTCTTCCCTATAGCCCTTGGGTTTTGGTGCGTTGGGTTCTACGGGTCAACTTTCTGGCAGGTTTATCAAGTTTACCATGAACAAACGGTCAAACAAGGAGTCTTTAGACTTTGTGAAGGGTGTGAATTGTCGCCTAGGGTGATGCTGCTAATTTTTTTCTTACTTATGATTTTCATTTTCATAGTTGTCAAGAGGAACTGCCTGATAATTAGCCTTTGGGGGCTGTGTCATCTATGTAGGATTTGGTATGTTTATGGCAACCTAATTGACTGCAGTGGGTTTCAGTTGCATGGACCCAATTTTGGTATTTTTGGGCCATTCTTTCTTGCATGGCTTGGCAATATCGCCATCCTATATCTTGATCTCCTCAATGATTATGGATTGCACCAAGTCTTCCTCGAGAGTGGCATATTTCTATAGCTACAATAGCATGGAGATCAACCTTAGACAACTTTTCAGAAACATTTGGGTTAGGTCGGCCATGGGAGGGAGGTAAGGAAGCTTTGAAAGCAACGTTCTCCATCGATTTCCATAAGCCGCAATGGTCTCCTCCTCATACTGTCTGAGGCTAGCTAGGTCACTTAACGATGCCCTCTTCTTGGTGTTGAAGGTGAAACATTCGAGGAACGCATCCACTAGCTGGTCTAGGTTACCAATCCGAGGCAGGGCCTACGAACGTGGTTATAAACATTCTTAGAAGCAATACATCGTTGTCCTAAATGCCAAAGCATTGGCTCAGGAATCTTGTCATGTGCTCTTGGGCATCTTCATACCCTCTAAATATTGCCAATTGAGGCATTTTGAAGTGTTCAGGGTATGGGGGTGTCGACACTAAAGGATGCATAGGGTGACTGCAAAGCTAGCGTAAAGTGGGTTTTTGGGGCCTAGAAGTCTTGGTCTCCACAAACTCTAAGCATTCTAGTAGCACTTTTTATGCATTGAAATATTTGATCTCTTCCTCCTTGGTTTGTTCTCGTTGTGAATTACGAGGAACTTGAGGCCTATGGAGGGGTAGCCGGATAGCACCCCCTACCTTGGTAGGGCATTTTAGCCCACTCTTCTTCTTGCTCGAATTCCTCATAGGCTTCTTGAGGAGTTCCTGGACGTGACCTATAAACATGGGTGGGTGCCCAAGGAGGGTGCCCATCATTGGCTCTAGGAGTGGCCTCCTGCTCAGGTCTAGGAGGTCTTGGAGGCAATGCTTGATAAGGTCATGGAGACCTATCTTGCACCAAGGGGTTGTGCCTCTCATAAAGCTCTGTCTTATGTGTGTGAGGGGTTGGAATCCTCTCATGCATAGTTTTGTGGAGAAACTCATCTTTTTGACGTTGAATGCACTCTTTGTTAAGACGGTACAGGTGCTCTAACTATTGTTGATCTTTCTCAAGCTACATGATTTGCGCTTGGTGGGTGGTATGTTTAGCAAATGCCAAGTCAATTTGTTCCATCGTCTTAGGTCTAGGAGGCCTAGATGCTTCCCTTACATATCTACCTTAGTCATAGTGATCTAAGATTTCTATAGGTCGCTTCCCTCTATCGAGGTTAGCAACATTCACCCGAGGCTTTGGCATCAGTAGGTGATCCTAATAAATAGCAGGTGTGGAGGCGCATTTCTCCTATGTTATGTATTGATCTTGAGGAATATAGTCATTTTCCTCATGCTTCCTTTCATTTATGTGAAAGGGGTGGGCAGAGTTGGCTCACCCTATCTGAAGAGCCTTGTGCTCAGGGTTTGGCCTATTGTTTCTGACAGTAATAAGGGGTAGAGGAGGGATGATGTAATCATGTGGCCCCTCTTTATGGACCCTATGCTATTCTAGTGCTTCATCATGTAGTGGCTACTCATAATGAGTGTCTACGGGGGATTTCATATGTGTGTACTCCTCCTAAAAGGGTCTATGTTGAATGGGAGTGCCCCTCAAAGGGGTGCCTCTATAGTTCTGTTCCATCATGGTATGATGTGGACTAGGTTATGGGTCAGGCCACCAAGGTGGTATAACCAAGTCCTTGGGGCTATAACAGAGGCGACTTGTGCCCCCTTGTACACTTTTTGTAGCTTTTTCCCATGATTGGGCTTGGCTACGGGTGTACACCATGGTGGTGGTTCTATAAAAGATATGTATATTTTTATCTTCTTTTATGATTTTTTATGTTACACTAAACAAAGGGGACCACACAATCAAAGAAATGATTATCTCATTTATAGATTAAATGTGTGCCCTAAATCTGGTTCAGTGCATTTTGATTTTTGTTTTGAAAGCCTTGTAAAGAAAATTTTGCTGTACATGCAATATGAGGGCTCTTATATCTCCCAAAATGGTCGCCCCTTCAATATACCACTGCCAGGCCATTATACTGAACCTCTCAATATACCCTCCCTTACGTGGGGGAAATTATTGGTATGTGAGAGCAGAAAAGTATGTGGAACATAGGTGATACGGGAGGGGAATCACTCTATTTTTGACACCTACCATAGAAAACTTATCCTCATGCACTAGGAATCACCCCAGATACACTTGGTCAGCTTTCATAAGGATTTACGTCTAGCAATAGTCACGATTGGGGTTATGTATGCAAAATTCAAGCCAAGGTGGTGATGAAATCCACCGTTGGTCTTGATCAAGTGTTGGGGTTTTACAACCAACTCCTTGATGTTTATATTATCCCATGGTGTGTGTGGTTATTTTTACTTGCACAAATAAAAAAAACATGCAACAAAATTCTTTATGCAAGCAAAGAAAACAAAAAAATCACAAAAATAGAGACAAAAAATTACAGAGGATGTTCAAAAAACCTACCTTTTATCTGCCCAAACTGGATTCCCCTGAGTTTCTACTCAGAAAATGCACAGAGAGCTAATCATCCTAGGGTGGGATGAATAGAAGATCTGTATTCATAACAAGGTGGGACGAATACCTATTTGTCCCTGGGTGAAACGAATACCAGCTTTGTATTTGTCATAGGGTGGCACGAGCAGCAGTCCAACGCCTAAAGGATTAACACCTGCAAGAAAAAACACAAAATTTTGATCAAAAACTTGATCCTAAAATTAGGGTACAGGGTCCCACCATGATCACCACTAAAATCACTTGGATACGAAAACACAAGCACATCGGGTGCGATGCAAACAAAAGCAATTGTATTAACAAAATGCTAAGTGCATGAAAAAGGGAAAACGAAGCATGAATTAAACGAGATGTAAAGAAAAAACAAAGGTGTAGCCTCTTTTATTAATTTTGCTTATGATCAGGTTACAATATGTCTCCTCCCCCCTTTTCATGGGCTTGGAGCGTTTGATACAATTTTGTTACACCAATGGATGGTGCGCTTCCCTTCGGGATCTTCTATGTGCCCACATTCAAAATGGGCAGGCCAAACATCATTGCTTCTTGTGTGAATACATTATTAGTTCCTTGCTGCCTCTGTAGTGTCGAGATCCTATGTACAGAGAAACAACAAACGATTAATCGCACCTGCGAATGAAGGGAAACATGCAATCCCCAAGGCCTCCGGTTAATGCATACATGAAATAACTAAAAAAGTGATCAAAACTTATCAAAAAAGAATGAAATTTAAATATAAGCATGTAAACACCATTAGGGACACATTGCAAAAAGAACAGTTGAGAAATTTGCTGTAGATTTCTAATCGCTCCGGGGTGGGACGATTAGGACTGTCATAAAATGTCTGAAAGTGACCTCCCAAATTTCCCATCCATAGGCCTCCAAAACACATGCAAACTTGGTGTTAGGAAAAACTAGTCATTTTGAGATGACCCAAAAGGTCGAATTTTGCAGATTCTGCCCCAATCACCCTGTATCCAAAGGCACTCCCTATATGTTAATAAAAGTGTAAAACAATGAATACCCAGTCAAAACAAGTCAGAATGCTTTGAAATTTGAACTGTAGAATATATGAAACACACAAAACATGATGCAAAAAAAATAGTGGAGAAATATATTATAGATTTCTAATTGCTCCGGGGTGGGCCGATTAGGACTACAATAGTGCAGGGGACGCCCCAGGGCAGGACACCTACCATTTGGGGCTTGGTTTTGACACCAATCCACTTGGGATGGGTCCAAAACATCCTAGGGTGTTGTGTCAAAAAATTGGGTGTGGGATTATGGCCAATTTTTTAGGTTTTGGGTTTGGATTGTGCTCCTAATGTTCACCCAATAACCTCCCTTCCAAAAGAGAGATCAAGGATGTAGGAAGAACAATGCGGGTGAGGGTATAATTTGGCAGCACTCCATTTCTCCAAATGATCCTACTCATTCTCCTTTTGGGGTGAGAAGACTCACCATTTTATAGACCTGAAGGTCTACTTTGAATGTGCATGTAGGGGCGCCACTTGGCCATCATGCCTTGTCAGGGGAGAGAAGATTCCTCCCTGATTAAGGGCTCCATGACTGCCTATATGACTGCCTCTTTGAGATTTGAAATGCTCACTCGCACTCTAATGCATTGAATGTGTAGTTGAGTGGCAGATCTGGGCTACCATTTATCAAGGTTTGACTTTTTTCCCGTTAAACTTGCTATTTGCCTCACCCTGGAGTGATTACTGCTAATCGTACTGGGGTGGAGAGAATAGCATTCTGATCATCCCAGGGTGGAAAAAATAAGGATCAGGGTGCTTGAAAGATGCCAAATTGACCTCTAACCTTACAAAACTACTTTGGGAGTGGTTAGGACCATTGTTTAACCTCTGGGGGCTGCCCTAGGGGCTATGTATGCCAATTTGGTCAGTGCTTGTAGCCACATAATCGGATTGGTGCTATTTTGGTGTCTACATTGAGTATCTAGGGAACCACCATAAACACCTTGTATGGGCCATAGGACGAATATCTACAAATATAAAACCTGCATACTAAACTTGATAACCACCAATAAAATTAAAAAATATTAAAAAAAAATTAGTTTCCTATTTTTCATTTCTCTTTCAAGAAATTACTTCTTTGGATGGAAACCTCCCCTAAATCATATTTTCAACCATTAATATTTCTCAAATTTTTGGTTTCTAATCCATCAATTATGGAGAACATACTCCCTAGTTTAAAAAGAAAAAAATAGGGGAAAAATGATTGGGAAAAAGTGAGGGGGGGTTTCCATGAGAGAAACCCCCCTAAATATCACAAGGGCATAAGGACTTTTGGAGCTCTGATACCAAATGTTAGTAATAAACAAAGATGAGATACATTATACAAGAAATGATTACAATATATAGGCATAAGACTATATGAAAAACTTGACAAGTTTCAAAATAATATGAGAAGTGTCAAGAACAAGGCATAGTGCACATTATATTCTAACATGTTCTAATATTGTCAACCAATCTTAATTCAGTTACTAAATTGATTGAAAGTGGAAGATCAATTGAATTAAAATGTATAAATGAGCATAATAAATGTATTATCAAAAATCAAAACATAACAGAGGTTATAGGATCAACTAATAATGGGATATATGCTTTAGATTCAATTGGCTTTTCTCAAGATCTTATCTTATTTCAAGATGACATTGTTGAATGTTCTAAAAGATAAAATACATGAAATGGGATTCAACAACCTTTCTACCAATGTAAGCATTGGGTGAATCCAAAGTTGAAGATGCATTTATTGTAATAAAATTGGTCATGAAAAGGTAAATTGTTGGAGTCTTCATCCATGTAAATATTGTGGAATAAAATCTCATTCTTCTATTTTTTGTTGGTACAAGGACAAGTATTGTAGAATATTTGAAAGAGCATTAATATTCAGATTAGACTATATTTCTCAAATACTTATAGTTGAAACATCTTCTAACAATGGGTTTAATTGTACAATTTATAAGGTACAAGAAGATAAATCATTCAAAAAATGAGGAGACGAAAATGGATCAAACATGGTTCAAATTTTTCATTATAAGGAAATTAGATCACATGTATTGCAAGGTCACTTATAGATTGAAGATCAAGATGAATTTATTGAATGAATACCACTCTTCAATAACCAAATAATGTAATATAGGGTTGTTGAAGTATATTACATTATTTGGTACATGCTAATGTACCCCATTGTACCTTCATGGTACAATTTGTAAATATTTATATTAAGGTTGAGTAATAGTTTAGAGAGTGATTATTATGTCCTGTGAATGTGCAATATATGCACAAGTATCATGTAAGTGAAAATGTGTAGGATATGCACAAGTGTCATGTGAGTGTGTGTGCAAATGTAAGTTGAGTATATGTGCACAAGTGTCTTATATATAAGAGATAAAATATGTAATGTAAATATGTGCACAAGTACCTTATATCAGAGTGTGCAAAGTGAAGTTAAATATTCATGTCTATGTGTGCATACAATATATATTCATGTGTTGGTCGAGTATGCAATTGTCAAGTAGAGTAGCCAAGATACATGAGGCTTGGCATATGGAAAGCAATAGTCAAGTATCCAAAGATTCACTTTACTATAGCTATATAGTACTCCATAGAGATGTATCCAAAGTATCCAATTAGAAATATCACATTATAGAGAAGATAAAGTTCTTATCATATTTGTAAGAGAAAGAGGAGTAAAAAATATTGCATATATTGAGTAATTAATTATGTAAGTTGTGCTATATGTTTTTTACATGTATGATTCAGGCTATTTAAATTCATATTATTGTTTATTATCGAATGTTATTTGATATATTATAAGCCTTGATATACATATTAATTTGCTCATATCATTATCTTGATCTTATTGTATTGTGGCTATATTATATTTGATCGTGCAATATTTATCCTATGAGATTTGTGGTAGTATTAAGAATTTAAATTCCATCATATTCCTATAAGGAAAATTTTGGAATACTTCTCCAATAAAACTTTAGACACCAAATCCTGACCACTTATCCACCATCACCCTTTCCCGCCATTAAAATGACCATTCCATGCCTTTCTCACGATCAAATGGCCCACTTTAGCCTTTTTCTGCCATTTTGACCCTTATTTGACTTATTTATATTTATTTTATATTATTTATATTTAAATATAGTGTTTTATATTATTTATATTTAAATATAATATTTTATAAAATATATATTTATAAGCCAGATTAACCTCAACCGTTCGATATGATCTAATCTTAGTTTTCCATCTTCCTTAATCTGTGTCACACCTAAAGTTTAATATCAGCCTTTGGATCCACTTTAATATTAGCCATACAATCAAAAGTGTTAAGCTAAAACCCTAATAAAACCCTAGGCTTGATAATAAATAGGAGTATTCTCAATGCTCAATCCTTGAATCCTAGAAAACTTGAATGCTGGAGCTCTAATTTGCTTTTGAGACCTAACCTTGTTGAAATATTATTTCTTGTGAGTATATTGTGCCCTAGCTTATCCTTCCCCAAAATCCTAGCTTGTCCTATGATTTTTGGATTCCAACCGCCTTCGCATCCCACTTTCGCTGTTGCCATTATCGTTCATCCACTGAGCCCTTCACATACCCCTAATTTGCTTCTATAGATTTAGACCTAATTCATAGGTGTAGCTAATAATCTGCCTCATCCCACAGGTGCAATAGTGCACCTTCTATATTCTATAGGTGCAACACAATGCCTACCATCCCTTTAGCCATAGACCATAGTTTGCCACACAAGATCATCAGGTGCCACCAAGGCACCCTACCATCAATATACAACGGAGAAACAAAACAACAAACTAAGTATTTTTGTGCATTTTTTTTATTTGGTGTTATTTAGACTTTGCATGTTTTATTCACTCAGATCTAGGGTTTTTAGTTTACATTTATGAGGGTTCACACTGTGGAACCCTCATTATGTTTGCTAATGGCTTTATGTTTATAATGTGTGTAGGATTAGGTAGCATTCATCAAGGACTATTGAGTAGCTGCTAAAGCTAGAGTGGCATGATTACGGATAACCAGAAGTCCACTGACCCTATTGGAAGCAAGATATATTGAAGACACTACTTATTTTGTAGCTAGGGTTTCGAAGAACCCTAGCATATGTAATTGTTGTATCAAAATAATTCCTTTTAAAAGATCAATTGTAACAAAGGATTTTTTCATATCCTCCCCATTTATTGAATAAAATCATATTTTGTGCAATCTCATGTTCATTGAAATTGTTTTACTTTATATTTTATTTAGTGTCGTATTTTCGCTTCACAAAAAATTAGGAAAATTTAAAGTGTGGAAACACATGTAAAGGATAAAAGTGTGGGAAGACACAACATATATGAGAATGTAAATAAATTAAGTGTGCAATTTTATAAGTTATAGTTTGCAAATATTCTTACCTAAGAATTAGATTATTTTAGACTAAAATGTATGTTCATAACATTGAAAGGGCAAAACATATATGACCAAAGAAAATGATACTTTGACCAATAAGATAACCCATTATTTAATTTATGCACACTATAACTTGTACAATAGCATGTAAGAGGATATTTGGGAATTTATAGGATAGTGCACAAAATATGAAAAACCAACTCAATTGGTAAAAGTGAGCAATCATCCAAGTTAAGTTCTTTGTAAACAAGACTATGGCCAAAATATTAAAGGGTGCATTTTTTTGAGTGTCTCTAAAACTAGCATGTAAGAAAAAAAATAGAGGATACTACAAGGGTTATATAAAATTACCCCATGGATGCACCAAACATGAACATAGGCATAAACAATTATAGACTAGCTAAACCCATGCATATTTCTACCATGAAAACTAGCAAGGAAAAAGAATTAAATTAAATCAACTCTAAATGAGAGATAACTTGATGGAAGATATGTGATCATAAACCCATCAAAAACTTAAAAATTTATAGCCAAAGAAAATATAATTTCCAACAAGGTAAAGGGGTAGAAACCTTATGTACTCCCATTGTTGAAAATTCTATAGTAGGCAAGGACATAGGATGAGTAGGATAATGCCTAATATAAGACCATATAAATGGCTAAACAATGAAATTAGAATAGTAAAGTAATTTTATTGGTAGTCATTTTTTTATATAAGATATAACATGTGGGTATATTAAAGGCTTATGTGCATATAAAAATTAGGTTTGGTGGGCATTAAATAGATGGGTATAATGATGGTCTTGGGAGTAGTGAAAATAATACAAACAAGAATTTTAGGGATGTGGTGTGTGAGATTCACACTTAATTGGATGTGATATAAAATATTTGGCATAGTTTTTATTGCAATTCCTCCATGACTTACCTATATGTATTTTTATTGCATGTGCATATGCTACAAAGCATGGGAAGGTCATCCATGATAGTTATTTGAATATGTTAAATGAATGATACTTCTCTACACTTTTAGTAAATAAAATATAATTTTCATTATTCCATAAGTATTTTCACCATTGTACTCCATGAAGAAACACTTCTTAAAGAAAGATTCCTTCATCAATATCTTTCTCTTAGAGTAAAATTTCAAACCTAGGTTAGGCATAAAAGTTTTAAAAACTTAGTAAATTTTCACACCACCAATCAGATTTGGCTAGGGATGATCATTATTCCTAATGATCAAATATTTCAACTTCTCTAGTTTGTTGATTGATTCTTTATCCATTAGGCCTTCCTATTAACTTCCTTCCTTATTTTTATTTTTGGATATTTATGTACAAAGAGAAAATCCTTAAGTGTTATTAATTCATGGAATAGTTTTAGAAGCTACTCAATAAGGTAAGGTAAGGTGAATATTGTAAGGTAAAAAATGTGTGCCTTACCTTAATATGGACAAGTTGTATGAATATGTTCAAATTATCCTATATTTGGATGTAAAATATTGAACACCTATTATTTGAGTATCTAATATTATTCTTAGCCTTATGAGCTATTAGATTGGTAGAATGAATGCAATAACACACACAATGTAAAATAAATAAATGAATTCTATGTACAAGGGAGAGGCACTAATAAATATTCCTTTCCAACTAAATAGCAACAAGTTCTCATGAAAAGAGAAAATCAAATATATCTAATGTTTCTACTTAAAGTGCAACCATTTTTTTACATTATTTTCTTAATTTAGGATGCATATCATGACATGTTCCAATACTAAAGATAATATATACATTTACACTTAAGAAAAATACAAATTGGAATTACAAAAAGGTAATAGAACAACTAATTAGTGATAAACAATCATTTGCTACTTATCTCCTTTGTGGCATCTGATACTAAAAATGCTTAAACAAAATAATTTAGCATGAAAAATAATGACAAGATATTGATTCAAGAAATACAAAATATCTAAAGCAAAGTAAGCTTTAGAATTGTAGTAAAATAGTAGATATGTTATCAGGTATTTTTATATGACAATGTAGGGTGGAAATCTATTTACTCCAAAAGAATACTCAATTTGAGACAAAGAAAATAAAACGAATATTTAAAGTGGTAAATATACACTAGATAGTTCAAGCACACATATATAACTTTTCAAATATCCATAGTAAATAGAAAATTATAATTAAACTTTTAAATATGAAGAGATTTGATAAAATGACATAAACCAATAGAAAGAACACCTGCTTAGTTATGTGCTAGAAGCACATAGGATTGTTCATCTTATAAATGAAATATTAATTAATGTAAAACTATTAAAGGGGACTAGTGAAATAGAATAAAAATGTGTATAGGGGCTTGTCGAGGATTTAAGGAAGAAGTCTACATTAGGCAATTTCTTTCTTAACAAAAGTATGAGATTCGATAAAACTAAAATAAAAGGGAATAATAGTAAGGTATTTATACATCAAAGTGATGCTATGCATGTTCAATATTTTATAGAGATATTAATATGATAAAATGGACTATACCATGAGATAGATCAAGATTAAATGGTTCAAGAGATATTACCCAAATTCAAACAAAACTACTAAACAACAAAATCAATTGATATTGTATGCACAAATGGTAGATCATCAAATAAAAACATGAAACACTTGCATAATGACCATAATGAAAATTATGTGGAAATATACTAGCAAGAATATAGGGTAAGAAATATCACCCTTATCCATCGAGAACTTTCGAGAGTGTAAGCAAGCTACGTCCTCTACCCAAGGTCCAACCATATCGCTAGTAAAGCCAAGAACTAATTGTAACACCAATAGAGAGAGACACACTGAGACTAATCACAAGATAATGTAGGAGTATGGGCATAAAATAAAACTAATCAAATATTTAATTAAAATTTTGGTAGAGATTCAATAAGTGTCCAAAACTGATCCTCCTCATGGATCTTTTCAAGTGGTATTCAAAGACAACAAAAGCATTTTTTCTATCTAAAGGAAAAACTATGTAATTAGGATATTTTGAATGTTAACTAGGATATTTGAATAGTCTAATTGGTGGTAGAATTGTCATACATTATTAATGAATGATACACTTCCAAGTGAAAGCATGCTAAGGAGGTTGGATTGTCAAGCTATGATGTGTCATGCATAGATTTGATTACCTTGGGAGTATCCCTATCCCTTGCATCTAGCCAATGGCCATACTGGGGGAGAGGGGTTTATCCTCATGTTGGTGAATATTCATGTGAGGAAAGAGTTTGAATAGGTTGATCATATTTTCCATCATAAAGTAACAAATGTGATGTCTAATCTAGGTGGTTGATTACCCACTTCTAGACAAAGGTGACATGGGAATTATATGGATTAAAGTAATGATTGTTATTTTTCCAAAGGGGATATTGGGTCATTTCTCTATGTTTCTCTAGTTTAATTCCTTGGGAAAACAATAGGTTATGGGTTGCTACACATGGCATCTAGCTAGTTCTCTAACATCATGCACTGGAAAGGTCAATCAAGTATATTAATTCAAGGACTTTTGGATTTTAATGTGCTTTTTAGATGTTGTTACTTATATTTTGACATGTTTTACTAAGAGAGCCACTAAAAATATTTTTTGAAGCATTTTGGCCTAAGAATTGTTACAAATAAAATTTGTAGCATTTTGGCCCATAATAAGCTACAAATGGTGTTTGTATTATTCTAATTGTACTAAAGGTAAGAATGTTTATAGTCATAAAAGAAATTTTAAATTTTTTATACCTAAAATACTTATTTAGTGGATAGATATCACAATATACCAAGACAATAAAAATTGGGTTTCTATATTTTACCCCTTTTTGATGCATTCATTGTATAATAAACATGTCAAAAATTAGCATAGATACCCTAATTTTATAATAGGACTATCTCAAGGATTGACTATGTAGCATAAAATTCAAACACTTATCACCAAGTAATATAGTTTACCTCGATGTGTCCCCTCATGTTACATATAAAATTATAGGTTTTCCTGAGAAACTTGATAAGTAGGAGGAACAAGGAGATATGAAAATTGTATAACAAGAAAGAGTGAGAAATTGATGCTAAATGGGCTAAAAGTAGAAGGGGTAAAATTGGTGTGACCTTCATGTGGAGTGTGTTCCTTGTTTGGATTGTGATAATGATTAAGTATGTGGTGGCCATTGGGAGCATAAGGTGACATGTATGACAAGACTATCATGCAAGGAAAAAAATGTGCATTGTGGGATGCATGTGGAAATATATGTGCAAAAGATGTGTGGGGGACACATGGTGATCATCAAGCAAGAATATGCATGGATTGAGTAGAGAAATGGGAAACCATTCATTTATTAGCATAGCCAAGAATAGAGAGGCACATGAGAAAAATAATCAAAGTCAAGTAAGAAACATATTTACAAGTGTGGAAACAATATGAGTGCTAGATAGGATGCATGGGAAAATATATTGGGCATATACATATTTATTTGGAGTGGAAATGGCATGCACCCAAGTATTTAGCTATGTATTTTATAAAGGGTGTTTTTGCATATTTGGCTAGTACAAAACATAAAAAATATAGGGAAAAAATAATTTACGGCATGCAAGATTATCCCAATATGCATTAACAAGATGATGGATGGCTAGTTTGCAAGGACGCAATTTTTGGTGATAGAATAAAAAGGGGATTTTAACCACAATAATATTTATTTTTTCCCATTCCCATTACTAGGGTATGCAAAAGTAGGATAATATTTTCTAAACTAGCATTGGCATTGGTGTAGGGTGGTGGGAAGTCATATTGAGAATAGACGTAATAAGGTAAGTTTAAAAATAGGTATAAGTGGGAATAAGGCTCACCATGAACCCAACAATATTTTATATATCAAGAGATGTGATATAGTGGTGGTACTATTCAAGCAAGCTAGGTGGATGAGATACTTCCACTAGCTAAAAGTTCATGACAAGGAGGTGATGATGAAATGTGTTGTAATATTTTTTAGGAAATTATGCCACAGTGTGTGGGCTAGAAGTAGAGGTGATGAAATATGCAATATCAAAGGTGATCAAACTTGAGCTATCAAGCAAGTGAATATTTAGATATTCATGACTGATGCATAATCACATAATGTGTTTTTTTTCCTTGGAAAATATAACACCTATAGGCTAAGGCTAGATGAAGGGAAATTGTTGATGTCACTATTTAAACCCTTTGATATCATTACACCATATGCACTTAATTATTTTTGGGGTGATGAATGATTTGCAATGTTGGCAGGACATTAGTTTCGTTCATTAATTCATGTAAAGTAGGGGAGAGAAGTGGATAAATCCAAACTATATATGCTCTATTTTTTTAGTTCCTATACCAAGTTTAGACACTCCAAGGGAGTGCAATGAAGTTGGATGATAAGGATTAAAAATCTAATTAATGATTTTATTATATTTAGAAATTTAAATAGGCATTCTAGATGCTAATTACAAATTGTATATTGTGACCTAAAATTATCCTAACAAATTTATCGACATTTTAAAATTCTATATTTGAGATCCTTATCACCCCTCTTCATCATAGAAGCATTGGAATCCAATACATTAACAAGAAGGAGGGATGCATAGGTACAAATCAGGCATCTTTTGAAGTGTTTGTATCTTTGTAATCTTCAGAAGTGGTTGTCGTCCAAAGTGTCAAAATCTCTATAGTCTTTGATTTCTTGGAACACAAGTAGTCATATTCTAAATTTTCTATATATTTGTAGTCTTCAGAAGTGGTTATTGTTTGAAGTGTCAAAATATTGGTAGTATTTAGATTCTTGGACCACAAGTAGTGCATATGGCTAGTTTATGTGGCTCAGTTCATGATGCTTTACTATGACAAGAAGGTTTCAAAAGCTAAAATAGTTAAGAAGATAAAGTGGAAGTGATTCTTGTTGTGATGGTCAAAGGAGTTTTGGAAGTGATGTTGGTGAAGATAAAAACCAACTAAAAATCCACTAAGGTACAAGTCCACTAGGGAAATAACAACTCCAATGCATGGATTACCCATGTGACATAGATGATCACATAAAGGGTCATGGTATTTTGAAAGAGAATGCACTCCAAAAAGTCTCTAAATATGATGGTGGATTGAAAGAGTTTTGGATTGAATAAAAAATGAACATTATATACAACAATTTGGTTTTTGAAGAAGATCTAGACAACTTAAAGTTTAGAGTACGATAGATCAATATAAACCTTTACAAAATGGCAAAATACTGGTGCCATAGGAATTATCTCGCAAAGAGCTTTTTGATGACCATATGCAAGCCTATGCTTGAAAAATAAAAGTGCGAAGAGTAAAAAAAGAAGAAGGTTCTCCAGGCAACAAAATAAAAGAGGCTCATGCTACTTTACAATTTAAATAGGAATATTTGAAGGTAATATTTTATGGAATTCAACATATTAAAAAATAAATATTTCAAGTGAAATAAATAACACACCCAAAATATTTGAAGGGAATATTTTATGAAATTCAACATATTAAAAAACCATTTCAAGCAAAATCAACAGCATGCCCAAAATTCAATGACTGAAAGGAAACTCATGCTAGAAGTTAACAATGCAAATGACCTTCATGTGATGATAGTGTAATCACCTTCAACTAGTACATCTCAAAAAACACACGCAAAATGCCATCTAACCACCATAGGTGGTCGATTAAAAAGGTAAGCCTTCCCCTTTTAAGGTGCAAAGGGCACCTTCCCATGAAAAATGTGGTATAAAATATCCTTTTAAACAAACAACATGAAAGCAAGATCCAGGTAGCATTGTACATGGTGGCAACACAATTATAGTGTCACAAGTGGATTGTAATAGGAAAGCATGTGGATGGCTCTGGAAGCTTCAAGAAAGATACAATGGTCATTGTGTTTGATGTTAGAAAAAATGCTCGATAGTAGAACACAAAGGCTAGTGTTTGTAATACACAAAAATATATGCTAGGAGTTATGGGTAGAAATAGAGGTTTCCATTAGGTAAGAAGGTATCCATTAGGTAAACAAGTCTCCATCAGGTAACAATTCTACATTAGGCAATAAGTAAATGATTATCTAGGTCTACTTTGGCTAGCATATTCTACTTGTCAAATATGTAAATTCTCTTCTTCCAAGAATATGCTCCAAAATTTTTAATTCATCAAACCTTTGTATTTGGTGCGAGGAGAAAATAGAGATGAATATGGAAGGGAAAGAGGAGGGGATTTCCTAATGAAAATCACCCCCTCACAGGTTAGGAGCCAAGAAGGCTGTAATACCAATGATAAAAATTAAAAATCCTATTAATAATTTTATTAAATTTATAAATTTAAATAGGTATTTGAAATGCCAATTACAAATTTTATGTTGTAACCTAAAATTATCCTCACAAATTTTCTAACCTTTTAAATTGCTGATATTTTAATAAAATCTAAATGAAATTATTAATTTTATTTTAGAATTTAGGAAAAAAACCTAAAATAAAATCCTATGCCTTCAATATGCTTATCATTGGATGAGTTTTTGATGTTATTGAAAATTTGGGAGCCAATATTTTCTCTCAGTTGGTCTATAGTGGTCTTAAGGGCACAAATTTTTGGTGAAAGAGCTGGAACAATAGAAATTGAAGTGGATAGAGGTGAAATTTATACCTCCTTTAATATTATTTTCAGTTCCATATTATTGGTAAGCCATAAAAGAGGAACCTAAGGATGCCACAAAAAATTTATATGATAGAAAAATGGATCAAGTTTGCTATGATACTTATGATAGGCCATAAAGAAAGGTTTTATTCTTGTGATTTTATGTCAGAGTTTCTTGTTGTTGTATAGTTTATGTATCACCTAATTGGGATTAACATTGTAAAAAATTGTTTAATATAAGTAAAATATTTTTTTATAGAAAATGTTTACTTAGAATTTTTAAAATTTTGACTTTATAGATATATTATATTTGTTAGTCTACAACTATCACGTAGTATTGTATATATACAAGTTTTTAACACCATAATTTACAACTCTTAACTATTTCTTCTAATGTGGAATGGATTTGGATTGCACTCATACCACAGCAAGTTTGCATGCTATGCACGGGATCAATTTAGCATACTAAACCAATTATAGCACTTAAATGATTTGATATGCTACACTATCTATATCACTACGCAATTTGGCATTCTACAATGTTTGTATAATTACGAAAACTCGAAGTGGTCTATGACCTATAGTACCCAAAAGGGGTTTGAGAATCAAATTTTTTATAGCACTCAATGAGTTGAAGAATTGTAGGATTTTTAGAAGTCAAAAAATTGAAGTGCTACATATTTTATAACACTACAAGCCATATGAATTGAGTCTTAGTAAGATAACAAACTAGACATGGATAGAGTGACATATTCATACATACATACATATATGTATATATATATATATATATATATATATATATATATATATATATATATATATTGAGAGAATAAATATTGTCATGCTAGATATGTATAAAACAAACCTACAAATCTTTAGATATGGATTTGTCCTTAGCTATTGGCCTTGTAGCACTTAAGCAATATTTTAGCATATAAAAAATATGTAAGCACAAGAAATGTTCACTCTTAAGTAAGGTTCTTAAGGAGTATTTAAATTCTCACTTAAGGAGTGATTCAATGCTCACCCATAAGGTGTTTCAATATATGGTCACTCATAGTTGGTGTTTGCACTCATACCACAACAAGTTGGCATGCTATGCATGGGATAAATTTATCATACATACTACACCAATTGTAGCACTTAAATGATTTGATGTGTTACACTATCTATATCACTGGGAAATTTGGAATTCTACACTGTTTGTAGAATTAAGCAAACTCGAAGTGGTCTATGACCTATAGTACCCAAAAGGGGTTGGAGCATCAAATTTTTTATAGCACTCAATGAGTTGAAGAATTGTAGGATTTGTAGAACTCAACAACTTGAAGTGCTACATAGTTTATAACACTACAAGCCATATGAATTGGGTCTTAGTAAGGTAAAAAAATAGACATGTATAGAGTGACATGTATATATATATATATATATATATATATATATTGAGAAGATAAATATTGTCATGCTAGATATGTATAAAGCAAATCTACAAAGCTTTAGATATGGATTTGTCCTTAACTAGTGGCCTTTTAGCACTTAAGCAATATTTTAGCATATAAAAATATATAAGACCAATAAATATTCACTCTTAAGTAAGGTGCTTAAGGAGTGTTTCAATGCTCACCCAAAAGGAGGTGTTTCAATATATGGTCACTCATAGGTGGTGTTTGAATATGTAAGAACACATCCATTTTATGTTGATTAATGTCACATATATAATGGATGGAGATGACTTGTAATGCTCACCCATAAGGGGCGTTTCAATATATAGTGTAATGCTCACCCACAAAGGGTTGTTTCAATATGTAATTCAATGCTCACCCATAGGGGGGTGTTTTAGTATGATAATGTAATTCTCACATGAAGGGAGTGTTTCAGTATATTCTCACCTATAGGGGATGTTTCAATATGATAATGTAATTCTCACCCATAGGGGGATGTTTCATTATATATTGTAATACTCACCCATAGTGGGGCATTTAGGATTGATAATATAATTCTCACACATAGAAAATTTAGTATGATAAGGTAATAGTAATCCACATGGATGTTTTAGATTGATAATATAATGATCACTTGTAGAAGGTGTTTCAATATGATAATGTAATGCTCACCCATAGGGAGGTGTTTTAGTATTATAATGTAATGCTCACCAAAAGGATATAATGCTCACTCATAGGGGGTGTTTCAATATATGTTCACCTATAATGTGTGTTCCAATAATGCTCACCCATAAGGGGTGTTCCAGTATAATAATATAATGCTCACTAATAGGGGGTGTTTTAGTATGATAATATAATGCTCAACTCTATGATGTGTTTCATATTGATAATATAATTCTCTCCTACATGGGGTGTTTCAATATGATAATGATCACCCATAGGGGGTGTTTCAATATTATAATGTAATTATCACCTATAGGGAGTGTTTTAGTTTAATAATGTAATGTTGACCCACAAGGTATTATTTTAGATTGATAATATAATGCTCACTCATAGTGGGTGTTTCAATATGATAATGTAATGCTCACACATAAAGGGTTTTTTTAGTATGATAATATAATTATCACTCATAGGGGGTGTTTCATTACAATAAACTATATTTCATACAAAATTTAATGTAGTTACCCCCTTGGGAAGAATTTGGATATTTGATTAAAAAGATATGCCCATGGTTGGAAACAAATTATGTTATTTATAATTCATATACCCCTTATATGTGGGGAAAGAAAATATGAATAAGTAGGCAATGATGGTGTTAGAATTATGAGGGTTTTTAGTAGTTAGCATAAGTGATGCAGGAGCATCCGGTGGTCAAGGAGCAATCTTGCATCCTCCAAATCATTTTATTGTTTGCTTTTATTTTCTAAGTATTTGTTGGGTTTGTTTCAAATCTTGGCCCAAGAGGGAGGTTTCGTAAAAATAAGGAGAAGTTTTTGAGTAAAGGCACAAGTTGCGTTGGGGTCATGAAATCGTGACCCCAAAACTTCGAAAGGGCAATGGCCAGTTTGAGTCGCGATATCGCGACTCTTGTTTCGACTTCTGCAGCGTTGAAGGGGAGAAGGTTTTGGTCGCGATATCACGACGTCGTGATATCGCGACATCTTTTTGAAAATTAAAGTGAGGTGACCGTTGGGTCGCAATATCGCGACATGTCACGATATCGTGACTCTTTCCGCCAAGGTGAAGGCAAAGGGACAGTGGGTCGCGATATCACGACATGTCGCGATATCGCAACTTTTTTCACCAAGGTGAAGGCAAAGGGACAGTGGGTCGCGATATCGCGACATGTTGCGATATCGCAACTTTTTTCACCAAGGTGAAGGCAAAGGGACATGTCGCGATATCACGATATCACGACGAGTATGAAGACAAGCTTGTGACACGTGTCCTCCACGTGTATTAAAGTAACACGGTCAGCCGAAGACAAAGCAGAAAAGGAAATTAATTAAATGCGGACACACGTTCAAATGAGAAGGAAGGCCATAATGACACGCGTCCTCCACGTGTATTAAAGTGACACGGTCAGCCGAAGACAAAGCAAAAAAGGAAATTAATTAAACGTGCGGGCTGCCACGAAGATTAAAATTGAAATTGGTGATCGCGTGTATTAAATATGGGAATGGTCTTCACAACAGTACAAAGCATGGACGTTATGGGCGAAATAGAGGCACGGAAGGACGATCTGACCAAGGCGGCGTTTGCAGGTCAGAGAAGATATTTAATGAGGTTTTCATGGTGGGTAAGGCAGTGGCCATTTATTGTGAGAAAATTTGGGGAGTTCGACCGAGGGAGGGAAAATTAGAATTTGAATTTGTTAGGTAGGGCATTGATGGCCGAGAGGATCAGGGGCCTCGTTAAAAACCTGAAATGCTGTAAGGATGGAGATGGTGAGTTCGAGATTTGGGGAGGAGGAAGTGTGCTGAGAAAAAAATTGTAACAGAGACCATATTAATAAATTTACTAAAATTTGTGAGACTGGTGCGTAGCAAATATTGACCTAGATAGCAAGTGGTATCAGAGCGGGAGCTCCTGAGCGTGTGACAGATCGCCGAAAAGAGGCAGTTACACTAGGATCTGTGGAAGAATTCTAAAAATAAAAATAAAAATAAAAATAAAAATAAATAATACAGAGAAGATATCATGCCTCCACGAAGGAACCGTGGCGGAGCAAGAAATGTAGTGTCGGCCGAAGACTTTCGGGCCTTGCAAAGGCAAGTTCAAGCCCTACAAGCAGAGTTACGCAGAAGACGCGAACCCGGAGGGGATGAGGAAAGTGAAGACAAAGTTGAGGAAGAAGACCAGTTTGAGGAAGAAGAAGAAGCTGTGGACCCTGCTCAAGCCTGGTTGTATAGGGCCATCTCTCATATTGGAAAACAGCCAAAAATGGAGGTATGTACTTACTCGATAAATCTGAATCCAGAAGAAGTGATTGATTGGATAAATGATTTAGAGGAATATTTCGAGTATGAGGATATTGAAGACCCCAACCGGGTCAGATTTTCTAAGACCAAGTTAAAGGGTCATGCCAGCATTTGGTGGAGGGGAATGCAGTTGGAGAGAAACAGAAGAGGGAAAGAGAGAATAACAAGATGGGATAGAATGGTGGAGAAGCTTAAAAGACAGTTCATCCCGACAGATTACGAGTTGGATCTGCTAAGAAAAATGCAAGCTTGAGACAGGACAAACAAAAGCTGTCCAAGAGTACATCGAAGAATTTTACAAAATTTCTATTAGAACAGGGCATTTAGAGGCAAATAAAGAGAAAGTAGCTCGTTACATTAATGGGTTGAGGCTTGGTATCCGGGAAGAAGCCGAGCCCGGTTCGAGTAAACACCATTGAGGATGCTTATCAATTTGCCTTGAAGGTAGAAGAGAATCTAAACAAGGCGGTTTGAAGGCAAGCAAAGAGGAAGAGGCCGAGGTGGAAGGACTCGGTGGGAGGACCAATGGAGAAAAGTACAAGGATCCGAAGAAGACCGGTGAAGCCGATAGTAACCGAGACCAAAAAGAAGAATATGTTTATCAACCTCGAGATCGAACAGACTACCCAAGAGGACGGGGTGGATCCGGACGAGGGTTTGGAAGGGGAGTATTTCGTGGAACATGTTTCCACTCGTGGTGAAGAAGGACACAGGGGCATTTGAATGTCCACAACACCGAGAAAGAAAAAACAAGAGGCCTGAGGGCCCAGCCAGAGCTACTGTGGCAGAGAAGGATGCTGAATCTGAGCATTCCGAAGAAGCAAAGAGAGGAGAAACAATGGTTGTAAGAAGAGTCCTGTTGAACGAGGAGAAGGACACAGACCAGAGGAAAAGTTTATTCCACACTAGATGTAAATGTGCGGGCAAGGTTTGCAATATCATTATTGATAATGGTAGCACGGATAACCTGGTTTCTGAGGAAATGGTTACAAAGTTACGGTTAGAAAGGAAGAAACACCCACACCCATACCGGGTCGCATGGTTACAAAAGGACCACGAGCTTTGGTCAATGAGCAGTGTTCTATTAAATTTAACATTGGGAATTATTTTGATGAGGTCCTGTGTGACATCTTACCCATGGATGTTTGCCACATGTTGCTGGGGAGACCCTGGCAGTTTGACCGGAGTGCAGTACAAGATGGCCATGCCAACACCTACTCATTGACAAGGAATGGTGTACGCCATAAACTAAAGCCCTTGAAGGATGCAGGTGAAAAGGTATGTAATATTTCCAGAATCTGTTTATTTGAGGGGAGAGAGTTTCTGAATGGATTAAAGCATGAACATTTATGTTGTGCAATAATCCCTAGAGTTAGGGGGAAGGAATGTCGGGATACCCTAACAGAAGTTCTAAATCTGCTGGAGGAATTTCCAGACATTGTGTTTGACAATGTGCCCGAGGGCTTACCCCCTGTGAGAAAAATTAGCCATCATATAGATTTAATATCGGGATCAAGCCTGCCAAATAAAGCTACACATAGGATGACACCTGTAGAGACTGAGGAGTTAAATAGATAGGTCCAAGAATTATTAGAAAAGGGATTAATTCGGGAAAGCTTGAGCCCATGCGCAGTGCCTGCAGTGCTGGCACCAAATAAGGATGGGGAATGGAGGATGTGTACAGATTCACGGGTCATTAACAAAATCACTATTAAATACAGATTCCCGTTGCCAAGAATGGATGATATCATGGACTATTTAAGTGGAGCTGAATACTTCACAAAGATTGATTTAAAAAGCAGCTATCATCAGATCCGTATCCGGGAGGGAGATGAGTGTAAGACAGCCTTCAAGACAAGAGAGGGCTTGTATGAGTGGTTGGTCATGCCATTCGGGCTGTCCAATGCACCAAGTACTTTCATGCGGCTGATGAATGAAGCACTGAAGGAGTTCCTAGGAAAATTTGTTATTATTTATTTAGATGATATCTTGATATTTAGCCGGACCCTGGAGGAACACCTGATGCATATCAGGAGAGTCTTTGAAAAACTGCGAGAAGAACAGTTATTAATAAATTTGAAAAAGTGTAATTTTGTCAAGAAGGAATTGGTATACTTGGGGTTTGTAATCTCAGCAGAAGGTCTGAAGATGGACCCCAAAAATGTGAGAGCTATCATTGAATGGCCTACTCCAAGAAGCACAACAGAAGTGAGGTCATTCCATGGTCTAGCCAGTTTTTATAGGAAGTTCATAAAGAACTTCAGTAGTATTTGTGCACCTCTCACAGAGACAATGAGGGGAGATAAAAAGGAGTTCAGATGGACATCAGGAGCTAAAAGGAGCTTTGATACATTAAAAAGAAAAGTTATCGAGCAGCCTATTTTGGCACTTCCAGACTTCAACAAGGTATTTTAGGTGGATCGTGATGCCGGTGGCGAGTGCAATAGGGGCTGTACTGAGTCAAGGAGGCAAGCCAGTTGCTTATTTCAGTGAGAAGTTAAATGATGCACGGAAAAAGTATTCAGTCTATGATCAAGAATTTTATGCTATAGTTCAGGCCATGAAAAAGTGGAGACATTATTTATTACCAAAGGAGTTTGTACTATTTACTGACCATCAGGCTTTGCAATACATTAACAGTCAGACAAAACTAAACCAAAGGCACATGAAATGGGTGGAGTTCCTCCAAAGTTATACCTTTGTGCTGAAACATAGAAGTGGGAAGTCAAACAGGGTTGCAGATGCCTTAAGCAGAAGGCAAACTTTCCTGACTAGATTGATAGTAGAAGTAGTGGGATTTGAAGAACTGAAGGGTCTGTACCCTATAGATCCAGATTTTGCAGGACCCTGGAAGGATTGCTTGATACCTATTACTATAGACAGAACAAAATGGTTGGATTTCTTAATCCAAGATGGAATGATGTTCAAGGGTAGTAAGTTGTGCATTCCCAGAAGTTCTATACGAGAGAATTTAATAAAAAAAAAGCACAACGGAGGATTGGATGGGCACTTTGGTCAGGATAAGACCATTGCCTTGGTTGAGGAAAATTACTACTGGCCACAACTTCAGCAAGATGTGCGGAAGTTTGTGCAAGTTTGCAGAATATGCCAGATGGCAAAGGGTGTAAAACAAAATATCGGGCTGTACCAGCCATTACCCGTGCCCGAGAGACCATGGGAG
The DNA here is from genome assembly GCA_028583015.1 of Wollemia nobilis. Taxonomy (NCBI): domain Eukaryota; kingdom Viridiplantae; phylum Streptophyta; class Pinopsida; order Araucariales; family Araucariaceae; genus Wollemia; species Wollemia nobilis. The sequence goes on along the minus strand of JAQPPZ010016334.1, from coordinate 8,337,313 downwards.
GACATAAGCATGGATTTTGTTCTTGGATTTCCGAGAATACAAAGAGGAAATGATTCAATATTTGTGGTGGTGAACCGGTTCTCCAAAATGGCACATTTTATTCCCTGCCAAAAGACAAGTGATGCAGTTCACATTGCTGGGTTGTTCTTCAAGGAAGTGGTACGACTTCACGGTCTACCAAAGAGCATAGTTTCAGACAGAGATACAAGGTTTGTTGGGCATTTTTGGAGAACTCTGTGGAAGAAATTGAAGATAGACTTGAAATTCAGTTTAGCATACCATCCACAGACAGATGGGCAGACGGAGGTGGTCAATAGAAGCCTGGGCAATTTACTGCGGTGTTTGATAGTGGATCAACCCAAGGGATGGTATTTGGTCTTACCACAGGCAGAGTTTGCATATAACGATTCAGCTTAATAAAAGCACAAATAAATCTCTGTTCCAAATAATATATGGAAACAGACCCGAGGAATGTGTCTGAGCTAAGAAAGTTGGGCAGAAGAGAAAAATGTAGTGCCGAGGCAGAAGAATTTGCAGAGCATATGAAAAGTCTGCATGAGGAAGTAAGAAGACAGATTACAAAAATGAACAGTCAATATAAGACAAGGGCAGACCAGAAGCGGCGGTTCAAGGAGTTCGAGATTGGAGATGAGGTTATGGTGTATCTCAGGAAGGAGAGATTTCCTGCCAAGACTTACAATAAATTGAAGATGAAAAAGTTTGGGCCATGCAAAATACTGGGAAAGAAGGATTCAGGAAATGCATATGAAGTGAAATTGCCGAGTTGGCTTGATATTTCACCTATTTTTAATATTTTAGATCTCATGGAATATCATGAGGGAGAAAGTACAGACATGCAAAGTCCAGAACCATGGCAATTTCCAGCCTCTACTCCAAGCACGGATGAGGCCGAAGAAGTATTAGATACCCGTGAAGGCCGGAGCACCCGAAACAGGCAGTATACTGAGTACTTGATCAAGTGGAGGGGCAGACCAACTAAAGATGCGACTTGGTTGTCGAAGGCGAAGGTTGACCGCTTGGGTCTCCCCTTAGCCGAACAAAAGTGAGGGTCACTTTTTTTTATTCTACCCCGGGTGTCTGATGCAGGAGCATCCGGTGGTCAAGGAGCAATCTTGCATCCTCCAAATCATTTTATTGTTTGCTTTTATTTTCTAAGTATTTGTTGGGTTTGTTTCAAATCTTGGCCCAAGAGGAAGGTTTCATAAAAAGAAGGAGAAGTTTTTGAGTAAAGGCACAAGTTGCGTTGGGGTCATGAAATCGTGACCCCAAAACTTTGGAAGGGCAATGGCCAGTTTGAGTCACGATATCGCGACATTTCGCGATATCGTGACTCTTGTTTTGACTTCTGCAGCATTGAAGGGGAGAAGGTTTTGGTCGCGATATCGCGACGTCGCGATATCACGGCATCTTTTTGCAAATTGAAGTGAGGTGACCGTTGGGTCGCGATATCGCGACATGTCGCGATATCGCGACATGTTGTGATATCGCGACTCTTTCCGCCAAGGTGAAGGCAAAGGGACAGTGGGTCGCGATATCGCGACATGTCATGATATCATGACTTTTTCCACCAAGGTGAAGGCAAAGGGACAGTGGGTGGTGATATCGCGACATGTCGCGATATCACGATGAGTATGAAGACAAGCTTGTGACACGCGTCCTCCATGTGTATTAAAGTAACACGGTCAGCCGAAGATAAAGCAGAAAAGGAAATTAATTAAATGTGGACACGCGTTCAAATGAGAATGAAGGCCATAGTGACACGTGTCCTCCACGTGTATTAAAGTGACACGGTCAGTCGAAGACAAAGCAGAAAAGGAAATTAATTAAACGCGCGGGCTGCCACGAAGATTAAAATTGAAATTGGCGACCGCGTGTATTAAAGATGGGAATGGTCTTCACAACAGTACAGAGCATGGAAGTTATGGCCGAAATAGAGGCACGGAAGGACGATCTGACCAAGGCGGCATTTGCAGGTCAGAGAAGATATTTAATGAGGTTTTCATGGTGGGTAATGCAGTGGCCATTTATTGTGAGAAAATTTGGGGAGTTTGACCGAGGGAGGGAAAATTAGAATTTGAATTTTTTAGGCAGGGCATTGATGGCCGAGAGGATCGGGGGCCTCGTTAAAAACCTGAAATGTTGTAAGGATGGAGATGGTGAGTTGGGGATTTGGGGAGGAGGAAGTGTGCTGAGAAAAAAAATTGTAACAGAGACCATATTAATAAATTTACTGAAATTTGTGAGACTAGTGCGTAGCAAATCTTGACCTCGCCATCAATAAGGAACAAAAAATTATAATAGACCATAGTATTCATAGTAGTCATCATGTGACAAGGTGATATAAGGGTAGAGGAACATGATACAGGAGGTTGATTGTATTGCAACCACATCCTATGAACATTATTTTGATAATATTTACAATGAGATTGATTTGGCTATCAATATTTATGGATAATATTAGTTTTTCATTTTTGTTGTTCGACAACAATTTGTCTTTATGGTTGTATTTTAGTAGAGCAACATAGGCTTTGTAATTCCATTGCTTAGCAAATCCATAAAGCCTCATCTTCTTTACAATTTTTAAAATGTCAAGTCCTATCCTCTTGGAAATTCATAAGGGTGCAATAATAGAAAATATTATGCTATGTTTAAGAAGAATGATGAAGTTTCAATTTTATTGGGTGATCAAAATTGGGGATAGAATTGGTTTTCTTCATGTGGCATGATGATGAAAGATTAACTAGGGATAATTTTATCTTTCCATCTTCTTTGGTAGATGTAGTTAGAATAGCAAATAGTTTTCTAATTGTTACTTACTACATTATTCATTATGGATATACATGGTGGGGATCTAACAACATGTTTCCTTCTAAAGGCACCTACAAGGTAGTTGTATGACATTATAGGAATGGGATAAATCTATATGAGAGATTATTCTAGGCCCATTATGGACACATGAGGAGGAAATATATGATGTGTCATGTCACTAAGGTATGTAATATGTCTCAAGATGATAGCAATGTACCTAGAGGTAGAGGAGAGTCAATAATTGAAGTTAATAGAAGGAAGAGTCTTAATTTTTTCCAAAGAATTAAATCAAGAGAATTGGTTTTATGATTATAAAATAGGACAAACATAATCTTCTAAAATTAGTTGATTTCATTTGGCTATTTTTTATGTAATGCTTTGATGATCATGAATACTATTATCATGGTGGAAAATAATAATGAGGATAGAATATAGATAGGGTGCATCATGGGGTATGATGTAATATTCCTTATGAAATATCTTGAACCATGTACAAGTATATATCTATTAGCATCAAGTGAAATGCATGTGAACTATTTCTAGCTAAGATCAGCATCACATCCTAGTAGATCTCCTAACACTATATGCAAGTAAGTAAACCATACAAGTCAAAACACATGAATGCAAGCCAATATTATGCCAAGCAACCAATCATGCAATTAATAAAATGAATGAGTAATAAATACAACTCATACATAATATATTTTAAGGTGCATAATATTAATGATTTTTTTTAATTCTTTACTATCAAGAGTGGATAGGCAATAAGCTCTTGAAGTAAAATTGGTAGTGATTATGAATGGATCTAGCTAGTTAGTCTCAAACTTGTATTTGAGTTCATATTTGGCATTGGTATTATTTTAATTTTCTTTGGGAATGAGGTATCCAATGTTAAATTATTGGTATCATAATTTATTTTCATAGGCTCATCAAAGCCTAACCTAGTAGACCCATAGGTTTTATAGAGCATGGATGTAATTTTCATCAAGCAACTCTACTTGGTTAAAATAATTGTAGTGAAGTTCTCACTATAGTGGGGTAGGTTCCAACCCTAGAAGAGAGATAAGTAGAGGTTGTTAATTAAGATAATAAAATCAAGGGTCCTAAAGCTCCATCCATGTACCAAGTAGATAATTTAGATAAATCACCTGCAAATGATAGTCTATGCCAAATAATGATAGCATGCTCGAAGCTCCCTTCACCCCCAAGGCAAAGTCATTCACCCTAATAAGAAAAAGAAGGAATTATATCATTTTTAATGGTGACTAATCCTAATTCACCATAAATAGGAACCCTTGAGCCTTCTTGGTGGTGACTAAAAGTTTCCCCTTGATGATGATGCCTCCAATATCTTGATTTATTTGTACCTTCCTATCTAGCCAACTACAAGGCCCTAAGACTAGGTTATTTTCCTCTATAATTTGATTGTAGTACTCCATATACCCATGTATTATTTATCAAGGGCATGAAAAATATACCCATAATGGAAACCTAAATTCCATAGAGGAAAAGAATAAGGGGGACTAGAAGAGTCAAATAAGGACTCAACAAGGCTAACATACCTTGTTGACCTTCATTAATATCCCCCAAAAGGATCGTAGGTGGGGGAGGTGAGAAGAGCATAAAAAATATTGGGGACCAAAAATTTGCCCATAAAGTGAGATATAATAGAATCTTGTGCAAAAGTGTCTTTGGGAAATTATCTATCATAGGGAATCGGGCAACATCAAAAGCAATGATAATCCAACTTGAGGCTAATATGAAGTACAAGGGAGGGGACACCTAAGAAACTAAATTACAATAAGGGATTCCTATACCTAGACCCTTACCAAAACCCAGAGAGCCAATGAAATAAATGACAAGTCACCAAAATATATCAAAAGTAAAGAAAACATAGGATATCAGAATGGGCCTCATCAACCGAAGTTGACACTTGATCTTGTTTCTCCATGAAGGAAGGTGGGAACATTAAATAGAATCCAATTAAAAAGAGAGGACCATGCTACCTTTGGAGGAATTTATGGTGATTTAAATTTGTATAGCTTTGGACTCTCCAATATTTAATACAACAATCCTCTAAATCTTGTAACTGAAATTAACTTGGGCACTCCTACCTAAACTCATTATGAGGAGACTTTTGAATTTCAAACCTTGCATATAAATATTTTAATTAGTAGTCCCCATAGGTGAAGAAAGTATTTTGGAATTGTTACTATTTTGAGCATCTGACTTGTGGCATATACTTTCTCCCTTTTCTACTCTCTTTCTCAATCTAGACTCAAGCCTTGAACCAGCTACATGTACAAGCCTTGAGCCTCTTTTAATTATACATATTGCATAATTGTATGAGAAAATATATGTTCAAATATTTATCTTGCTTTTTTCATGTGCTTATTTATATCACTCAATTGATGTGGAAATTATATTTTCTTATTTTGCACATAACCACCCTCAAATAGGTTAGATAGGTTATGTTTTTTGTAGTTTACTTTATGCTTTGTTTTATCCATTTTTTCTCTTTTCCATTTTACCTTGAAGCATCTAGGCTAGGATTAGATTAGAGAATAAAAATAATATGAGCATCAAAGTACACATCCAAATTTAAAAAGATGACATTGGGTAAAAACCCTTGAAGTCATATAACGGGAGTTGTGTCCCATGCTCTCCTAGAATTCCTAGGATTGGAACCCCCCATGTGAGGCATGAGGTATTAAAAAACCCACTCAAAGTGAGTCCCAAGGAATGAATATCACAATTTTAGGAGGTCACAATGCCTAGGGAGTTGTAGAGATTGCAATTACCCCTCGATAGTTTAAAGTAGCATGCCCGATGGGGCCCAAAGTTGAAAACATATATCCCTTGATAAAAAAGTTAAACTATGGTTCTAATGAAGGCCATGGTCATGGAATTTTTGAAGTACTCTATCGATTCATCTAGAAACTCCACTACTAAATATTTCATGAACAAGAGACCTACCACTAGATCGATAGCAAGAGCAAATCCTTGATTGCTCCTCCCTCCTTTGAATATCAACATCATACAAAGGTATCAACAACAAAGTATGGTTCCCCCAACAAAAAAATCTAAGAACTATCCCATATTGGTACAATGAAGGTCCATTATAGTTACCAACAACACTAGTTATAGGGTCAAATCCCATCTTCCATGGTAAAGTCTTTGTTGTATTTCACTAAAGAAGATGCAACAATTCCTATGGAACATCTCCAAGACATGGTAAATCTATATGTATTGTATATTTTTGAGGAACAATAAATTTATCTTAGAATTATAGATGCATACATCAAAGGGAAAGAAAGGTATTGGCATCTCTCTTGTACAAAACTCTATCACCAACTAGGATCAGCCTGCAAGTCATCTTGTTGATCGGTTTGAAAAGAAGAAAAATGGGGTTTCACTGTTAGAACAACTAGTGACCATCAAAAGGACCCCTATGGAATATATGAATGATTTCAATGCTATATTCGAAAAATCCTAGAAAAGAATCCTAAAAGAAATCTAGTAAGTACTAGGTATGGATTTTGTATACTACCTCAAAGTAATCAATTCTGAAATAGCCATGATGGTAAAAAAGTAGGAAGTAACTCATTATTTGTAGCCTATGGAATAGTTATCCAAGATTTATGGGACCTCATTAAAATTGGAAAGCTAGCCCCAAGGCCACTCATATGCCTTTTTCTAGATATACATTTGTTACACCATACCCTTCTGGCTATATAACCAACCATTTTCCAATAGATCACAATATTCGATTAGCCTTCCCAATCCATGATAACTATGAGGAACATAAAAAATGAAATTATATCCCTCAAGCATCAACAAAACTTCCAAATTTTTGACTACCAGAATCATCCTCACCCTTCATTCCATCAAAATAACTTGGGTTATCAACCACCATCAAATGGATATAAAAATTACACTCCCAGTATAGAACCCAATTCTTTCCAAAATTTTAGAAGGCAAATGGTACCCCTCTTAGTTCCTATAAAACTAGCTCCTACTAACCTAGTAAGAGACGTGATCCTAGCTCAAAACAACTACATAGAAGATCCATATGGTTGTATATGCTACTACCTAGACTATGGATACCTCTAGTTGGTCATGTACCCAATGACCCCACCCATTGCATTTACATAGATACCAATCCCAACCACTCAAAATCTACCACCAGGGGAATCCTTGGTACTAGATACTAGAGCATCATAACAAAATTTAGTAACATAGGATGAGGAATAAGTCATTTCCATCCTCAGGTGGATGAATGCTCAACTAGACCACCAATACCAATTCCAATATAGTGTTCTCACTAAAATTAAGAGGACGTCGATAGAGTAGTCCCTAAAATAACAAAAACTAAAATAAATTTTCTAAAGACAAGAAAAAAATTAAGCCAAGGAGGTGAACTTGGATTGAATTAGACCACCAACACCAAGATATCCAACACTAGTACAACTAAAGTCAAGTCTGGTCCAAGCAATAAGCTTCAACACTAAAATTATTAGGGTACAATGAATGCCAAACATTGCATAAAGGACTCATACACTAGAATATTTCAACATGGTAAAGTACCTTAAAAGTTCCACCATACCAGTGTTGATATGGGATATCCTCACCCTCCTTGAGTAGATGAAGTAGGTAGAGCAAGCCTTGGAGAAGTAAAATATCATTGAGCAGTAGAATGAGCAAGTTGTACTATAGATATTTAGTCCTAGTAATCCCAAGATGGATCCATTATATCTAAAACTCATATGCACCCATAAAATTATCCATAACTTCCTTGTGTATTTTGAATTAATCACCTCAATCATACCTAAAAGTGTGGTTGACACCTTGGAGTTGACATATGATCTAGTCAAACAAGGAGTAGTTTAGCTATATGTAACCTTAATACCCATCCTTGGCATTCTAAAATACCTACAAATTTCTATATATGCTTGTCCCAATTGGCCTATTATCTATGAGCTAGCTATGGTTGATCTTCCCATATTATTTGGCCTCTTCCTCTCTCAATATTTCATTGCAAAATTTAGTGGGTACCTTTCTCTGGATGGTCCCACATGTTCTTAAGGACTTGCTATAGAGCTAAGATGAATATGCCATATAAACTACCACATACACACACCACTTAGAGTTGAATATAGCTATAAATACTAAAGGGGGTGGGATTACATAATTGTTGAAGGATAATTAGAGACACTCAGGGATGAGGTACACACCCAAGTGTTGGATAATCATATGGATATGTGGGAATATGACACGAGGGAAATATACTTATATGGAGAAGCAGAGACAACCAAACCGAAGGTGCACCTAATGCAAGGAGAGTATATTAAAATACTAGCAAAGGTTAGCCCTTCAGATGCCCCATATCACACTAGGATCCAAGATACATGTCCCTAGTAAGCCAATATACCATGATAAACAAAATTTTGGATCACTACGGTCCAAGCATTGCATATTCTAGTGAAATAACAATACTAGGGAGGACCAACATGTGCATATACATAAGTTCATGTGCATTATGTAAATAGAAAACAATTAAATAAAGGAGAGCCAAGTACTATAATTTATGACCAATGTAAATAGATGGCACAAAGATAAAGGATACAATATTTTAGGAAACTCACATGTGCAAAGTAAAATATGCATGGAACAATAGGACTAGTGTTTGATATGAGTGGCATGCAATCATATCTTGGGATACATAAAAAAGCTTCCAAAGAGGACATTACCCATAGCCAATAGGTGAAAAATGTGACAGATAATCATGACATCCCTAATCTAGTTGCATGAGAAGGATTTAGGAGGGATAAAGGAAGTACAAGAATATCTTAATGCCTTATGAGCCAAAAGTCTATAAGAAAAAGGGTTTTTCCCTAGTGCATTTTCAAAATCCCAAACTTCCTCTCCTAAGCTTCCAAGCTTCTAAAACATGTCTCAAAGACTCTATACCCAATGAATAATACTATTGTTTGTTGGGTTCTTTTACTCTTGTAAGTAGAAGTCCTTCATGAATCACCAAAACTATAGTGAAGTTCTCACTACAATGGGGTAGTTTCCTACCCCAAAAGAGATACAGGTAGAGACTAATTCCTAATCCAATTAGATGAAGGTCCTTGAATTTCCATCCACATACCAAGTAGTTTATTTAGAGAAAACACCTACAAAGGATAATTTATGCTAGAGATTGATAGCATGCCAGAATCTCCCCTCATTGTGAAGTAAAATCATTCACTTAGATCAAGAAAAAAAGGACTTCTAGCCTTTTAAATTGTCACTAAGACTCATACCATCATAAATACGAACACTTGAGCCTTATCGATTATGACTAAAAGGGCCCCCTTGATGAATCAACCTCCAATAACTCAAATTACTAGTACCTGCTTGCCTAGCTAGTTGGAGGGACCTAAGACTTAGCTATCTTCCTCTAAAAATTTTGTTTTACCACTCCATATACCTAGTGGGAATTTCTTAAGGACATGAGCAACATACCCATTAGGAGAAACCCAAAGGTATTGGAAGGAAAGAATAGGGATGACCAAAAGAGTCAAGTAAGGACTCAACAAGGCCATCATACCTTGCTTAACTTCATTAAGATACCTTGAGAGGATAAAATGTGGAGGAGGTGATAAGAGCATGGAATAACATTAGGAAATAGAAACATGTTCATGAAACAAGGTTTGATGGAATCTTGTGCATAAGCATATTTGAAAAATCAACTATCATAGGAAACGGGTCAATATCAAAAGCAATGACAATCTGACTTGAGGCTAACCAAAATTATAGGGGAGGGGCCACCAAAGCAACAAGAGTTTTTAAAGGGATACCTATACCTATACATATTATTTGGGAAGCTAATGAAAGAAATAATATGTCACCAAAATAGGTCAAAATCTAAGGGAACATAGGATCTTAGAGTGGGCCTCATAAACTAAAGTTGACACCTAAAATAATTTCTCCATGAAGTAATGTGGGAACATTAAATATCTTTAAATAGAGGAACATGCCACATATGGAAGAATTTATGGTGATTTAACTTGTCATAGATTTGGACTCCCCAAGATTTAATGCAACATAGTCATCTAAATATTTTAACCAGATCTAATGTTGGTTCTCACACCCACACTCATTTTGGGAGGAATTTTGAAGTTCAAAATTCACCTATAAATATTATAAATAGTAGTTCCCATAGGTAAATAAAGGAATTTGGATTTTTTACTATGTCTAGTATCTAACTTGTGGCATCCATGGTTATGCATAATGATAAATTATCATTAATTTGTGAATATTAGGATTTTCAAAATTTGAAATTGGTGAATATGGGGACCTTTGATATGGGCCTATATTCCTAAAATTTTTATGTGCAATTTTTTGTCGGTTGGCTCACCCCACTTTGATAATAATTTCACCATTTTTATTTTAAATCGCCAACATTCCTACCTAAATTGTGGACCTTTTTACCTTGAAATTATAAATAATTTTATTTACACCACCATATTTTCCTATTATACAACCATTATATATACCTAACATGACAATGGTACTTCTACATATAAAACATTTATTCTCCTTCAAAAATGACTTGTAATAGCAAAAAATTACTTGTAGTAGCAAAGAATGACCTATAGCAGCACAAAATAACCTATAGCAATGAAAAATGATAGGAAAAAAATAGATATGAGTGGTAATAGGAATATATTATTGATAGTAGAGAAAAATAGATATTATTGGAATAAAGTAGATATGATTTTTAGGATAGGAAAGTATATACAATCGATAGAGAGCAGAGACAATCAATAGCAAAGAAAAGTAGAGATAGTCAACAAATAAAGATGATTAGTAACATAGAAATATGATTAGCAAAAATCAAATACAATTGATAACAAATAAAATAAAATATGATCAATAAAGAAATATGATTGGTAGTAGACAAATATGATCTTTAGAAAGTAGAGATGATCGATAGTAGAGAAAAGTAGATATAATCGATAGAGAAAAACAATCGATAGAAGATAAATACAATCAATAGAGAAAGACAATAACTAGAAAATAAAGATGATCAACAAATAAAGGCAATCGATAAAGAAATGTGATTGATATAATAGATGATAGTTAGCATGAATAGGTGATGGATGATAGACAGAATGGATGATCAAGTTTTTTTGAAGGAACCTTCTATAAGGTGTAAGTTTGATCTAGAGCTTCATTTTTATTTTTTTAAACCACCTAGATCAACAATATATATGTTTTAAATGGACCTATAATCAATTTGGTTCTCGTTAAAATTCTCAAAATACCCTTAGAAGACCTCCAAAATGAGATTTAAAGTCACTAAAGTGTGATACCTTACAAAAAGCAAGTAGAGATCTAGTAAGGGTAATATGCATAAAATCTTAAAGGATGCTAGATACTGGTAACCTAAAATGATGGATCTAATAAATATTATTGTTAGAATATTTGAGACTAAGAATTATATAGGGGTTAAGTCTTAACATAAGAATATATGATATATGAGCGATAATAGGATTTCAAAATTGATTTACCCCATTTTATATTTTTGGTAGAAAAAAATGGCAATTTTCCATTTCTACACGAGTTTGGATACTATTCACCTATATTTTGATACTAATTTTTCCTATTTTTATAAATACATTTTGGGGTGACCCCTTATGCATTACCCTGGTGGCATCTACTTTCTTCCTTTTCTACTCTCTTTCTTATTCTGGACTCAAGCCTTAAGCCAACTACATGTATAGGCCCTGAGACTCTTTTGATTATATATTACCTAATTAAATGAACAAATATATGTTTAACTCTCATATTGCTTGGTTCATGTGCTCATTCATCCCACTTATCTAAGGTGGAAATTGTATTATCTGCTTTAGCACATCACCACCCTTAGATAGGATAGATAGGTTATGTTTTTTGTAATTTTACTTTATGCTTTATTCCATGCTTTATCTTTTCCCTTTTCCTCTAAAGTATCTAGGATAGGAGTAGATTAGTTAATAAAAATAATATGAGCACCATATAACACCTCCGAATGCAATCAGATAGCCTTGGGTAAAAAACTTTAAAGTTCATGGAGAACAATAAAGAACAAGACGATCATGGAGAACTCAAATTTTAAAATTTTGAAGAGTGGAAATTTTTTTTAAGGCAAAGCAGACAATGGCAAGGGATTTTTAGGTGGTTATTAACCAATGGGATCATACCTAAGGATGATACTAATGGATTCTAGTCCCATGACCCCCTTGATAAAGGGATTGAAGTCACGAGAGTCAAAGGAATTCTTCTGATAGTTATCCAAAGCTGAGGACCTATGTCCTATGCAAAGATAGTACATAATGTTCCCAAGGCCAATGATACTCCATACCAGATAAACATTATTTCCCTTACCCCTAACAGATGTGATTTGGTCATCCCTAAAAGTATGATGGTCAACTATGTGTCCTTGGAATACCTATCCCTGGTAGGAAAATTCATAGGTTGGAGACTAGAGATGGAATCAATTTGTAAATGGGCATATTCGAAGTGGAATACTTATAGAAGTATGGATTTAGTCACCATATCTAGAGGGTTATTTATCATAAGGATCAATAACCAGGAAGACTATTGTTGCATACTAACTGGTGGCCCATGGTTTTTTGGGTGCAAAAGTTTATTCCTTAGGAAATGGGTAGAGGATTTCAATCTTGGGACTCAAAGCATCAATTTGGCACCAATTTGGGTTTATCTCCCAGATCTCCCAAAAAATATTTGGCATAAATAAATCTTAGCAGGGGTTGCTCATGGTATCAATGACTTGGTGTCCATTGACCTAGCAACCAGATCTAAATTCCAAATGGTACATGCTCGTATTTGCATCAATGCCAATCTAGACTCTAAACTCCCTACTCATATTAATTTGATCCATGGTTTCTATAGAGTATGCCAACCTATTGAATTTGAGAATAATTTGGCAATTTTTATTGAATTTCACACCCAATGCCACCTCAGGTTCCAATTCCCAAAGCTTAAACCATCCAAATAAGTAAACAAGAAGGAATCCAGCTAGTAGGGTAAACCTCTATGGGGATTTCAAAAACATGGTCCTTTCAAGAAATCTCTTTTCAAACCAATTTAGAGTGGCATAAAGTAGCCTCACCTTCCACCCTCTTCTCAAAGTTACCTTGAAGGTCAGTCCCCTATGGCAATCATCAAAGAGAAGCAAGTGGTAACTCCTTCGCATCAACTTCTCTAGAAAATGTATGTTCCCTATTTGCATAACCTAATCATTTTAGCATCCTCTTTGAGATGAGTGTTCCTGAATCTGGTTATAGAGACAAATTTCTATTCCCTAAATCAGACAAATTTCTATTCCCTAAATCAGTCACCCTATCCCAATTTCATGACCATCATCATTCACCGACTAGATTAGTACCATCATATTCTCCTCCCACCATCATATCCCAAAATCTCCATCCATCAATCCTAAAGCATCCTTACCTAACCTTGTAATTCAGAGACCAAATAGGTTAAGTAGTCCAACCCACCCATAAGATCCCCCTTCCCTTGAAGGATTTAACCCTAAGCATACCAAAATATTCAAAAAAGTATCCATCGATGTTGGAAGTGATAAAAAGAGAGGAAAACCCCCTAATTCGAAGCAAAGAAAAAATACCATCAAAGATGAAATTACAAATGGCATTCAAGGAACTCTACTATCATATATGTTTGCATAAATGTTGGATGAAACAAAGTGAACCAAACTCTCCTTGCAATAAGGCAAGAGGAGGAAAATGTCCAACAAAAACTCAAAATTAAAATCCTCTCATGGAATGTGATAGGCCTCAATGGTCATGCCAAGCAAACATTGGTTGCTACCATAAGGAAAGAAGTAAAACCAATATTTTTTATCATGCAAGAAACCGGACTTGATGGCACCATCTCAGAAAAAGATACCAAAGTTATATGGAAGAATAGTAAATTCACTGCAAGCCTGGATCATGGCTCCTTGGAAGGACTACTATGTATTTGAGATCCATCTAAAGTAGAAGGAATACTTATTTTATCATCTATTAGAATCACCAATGTTATTTTTTTAGTAAATATACCAATATAAGTTGGATTCATTCAAACATTTACGCCCCTAATACTGCTCAGGGAAGAGTAACTCTATGTAACACTCTAAGTCACATGAGGTCCATTTTCGCCAATCATCCTTGGATACTGATGGGGGATTTTCACTCCCCATTATACCCATATTATAAAAAGGGAGAATTTATCTCCCCTAGAAATTATGAATATTTCAACAATTTTGTTGATAACAATGAATTTATGGACGTCCAGCTCAAGGTAACCAAGTTCACATGGAGTAACAGGAGAATTGAAGCCCAACATATCCAACACAGGATAGATAGGTTTCTTCTATCCAAGGAGGTTGTTCCATTCCTAGGATATGTTTTCCTCCAAGCTCTTCCCCAAATAGGATCTAACCACAATCCTTTAATCCTTGACATTCTCAAGCCCCCTATTTTTAAAATCCATTTTTGGTTTAAAGCTATGTGGTTCCAACACCCGAACCTCAGGGATCAAATTGCTGAATGGTGGGTTCAAAGCTTCTCAAGACTACCCATATTTCAAGTTGAAAAAAAGCTCCAATTTATCAAGAACTATCTCAAGGTGTGGAATAAAGAATTTTATGGTAATATTTTTTAAAATAAGCAGGTGATAAAATAAGGACTACTAATCATTGAAGATAAATTTTAGCAAGGAAAGGATGACACTCAAACCAAAATTGAAAAAATTAGGTTGTTGGCTAACTATATTAACATCCTTGAAAAGGAGTAAGTGTTATGGAGGCAATAATATAAATCCCTATGGCTCAAGGAAGGAGATTTTAACACCAAATTCTTCCATGCATCGACCCTAAAGAATAAAAGTTCCAACAAAATTAAAGAGTTAGTAAAGAGTGACAACTCTCTTACATCATATTAGGGTTCCAACCCCTCGGGCCTCGTAGTATCGGTGGGTGTGTTATGTCAATGTAGCCAACTATGTAAAAGGTTTAACCAATACAACTAGAGGTTATTGTGGTGACAAGGTGTATAAAATTGTAACGAGTTATCGATTCCTCTAGTATAACAAAAAAAATCTCTTACATCATGCATTCATGAGATTAGGTATGAAGCTATCAACTATTTCAAATCCATCCTTGGATCTTAGAGTCCTATAGCCACCCGACATTTGAATCCCTACTCCATCACATCTCCAATATTGTCAGCCCTAAGATGAATGACCAACTCACAAAATCCTTCACCAATGATGAGATTAAATAGGAACTTTTCTCCATGAAACCTAGCAAAGCCTCAGGTCCTGATGGCTTTTACCCTAGGTTTTCCAAAAATTTTGGTATATTATGAGTGATGATGTGTGCAAATCTATTCAGGATGTCCAATAGTCCAAATCTATCCCCAAGGATGTGAACTCAACCTTTCTTGCCCTTGTTCCTAAAGGTGTTATTTGTAGATCAATGTCTGATTTCTAGCCTATCAACCTTTGTAATGCACTCTATAAAATTCTAACCAAATTTTTAGCCACTAGAATGAAATAAATCCTCCCTTCCATCATCAACCCCTATCAAGGGAGCACTATCCAAGGGAGAATCATAACTTATGGAGTCATCACCATTCAAGAAGTCATTCATTCTATCTCTTGAAGAAAAAAATCTAAATTTTTCCTCAAGTTGAATATGATAAGGCCTTTAACAAAGTTTCCTAAAATTTTATTTTTGCTATCCTTAAAATTTTTAGCTTTCATCATGAGTGGATTAATATCATTAAATATTGCATCACCTCAGCTTGGTTCTCTATCATTGTTAATGGATCCACTACTGGTTACTTCCCTAGTGCTAGAGGACTTAGACAAGGTTATCCCTTATCTCCCTTATTGTTTATCATCATTTCTGAGTCCTTAGGTTAATACCTTAAATTTTTTTGTGCTTTTAGTGCAATTTCAAGAATTAAATTTACTTCCTCTCTAGGAGCTACCACTCACCAAAAATTTTTTGATGACACCATCCTAGCCACCTCTGCATTCGTGGCTAAAGCCAAAAATATCGAGTTGATCCTCAACCTTTATGAAGAAGTTGTTGGTCAAAAGGTTAACTATATCAAAAGCAAAATTTATTTCTTAAACACCCCTTTAGCCCATCAAGATAAAATTGCTTGAGTCCTTGAATGTACCATAGCTGATCTCCCATATTCATACTTAGGCCTTCCCCTTTTCTTTTGAAATCCTAGTGAATCCATGTGGAACAATTTCCTAGAAAGACTAAAAAAATCTTGCGGGATGGAAGGGAACCTTCCTTAGTCAAGAAACTAAAGCCACATTAGTCTTAGCTTGCCTTCAAAGCATTCATGTTTACTTCCTATCCATATTCAAGGTTCTTGCAGCTATTTGTTCTAGAATTTAGTAGATTCAAAAAAATTCTTATGGTCAGGCTATGACAATAATCGAAGGTTCCCATTAGTGGCTTGAGATAAAGTTTGCACTACCAAAGTTCAAGGAGGTTTTGGTTTTAGAATGATCAATAAGATAAATATGGCCCTCATTGCAAAACATGTCTAGAAAATATTCACTAATGCTAACATTGAGTTGGTCTCTATTGTAAAAATAAAATATCTTCAACACCACAACTTCATGTATGAAAGAGTTCCCTAGTCTAGTTCGGTCTTTTGGAATTTTGTTATTCAATACAAACCCATCATCAAAAAATGAATCATATGGTACCTTGGTGATGGTCAAACTATCAATTTCTGGGAGGACCCTTTGGCCTATGATCACCATCTTATTGATGATATTATCCTCACTGACATTAAACCACTTACTGATCGTCTATTTGATAATAAAGTTTTTAATTTCATTATCTCATGCCCAAGTCTCTCCCTCTTGGAAACCCATCCCTTCTACCATCATCAATCCAGAGCTCTTCCAAGTAGCTAATTCCTTGGACTGTATGCTTAATACATGTGTTATTCCCTTGAATCGGCCTCCTAACCAACCCTTTTGGAAAGAGTGTGATAGTGGCCTATTTTCTATCAAGTCTACCTACTTGTTACAAGAAACTTTTCATGCTTTCCATATCCTAGTTAACCTTTTTTAGTAGAAAATTCTTGTCCCTAAAGTTGTTTTTTTATTGGCTAACCACCCAAAATAGGACTCTTAGAATTTAAAATATTTTAAAGTGTGGTCTCATCATACCTAATCATTGCTATCTTTTCTTATCTACTATCCACCCACCACCTTTTCATCGAATGCAATTTCTCAGTAGCTATCCTAAACCTCCTATTAAGCATTTTCAACATCGTTTGGGTTCATCCTAACTCCCTCATGGAATATTTTACTCAATGGCCCAATAATTTCCACAATTCTAGACTCAAATTATTGTGGACCCTTTGCATCCATCATTTACTGTGGAAAGTCTAGCTTGAATGTAATAATAGAGCATTTTTCAACCTATCCAAAGACCCCATATCTATTTGCAACAAAGTTATCTATTTTGCAACTGAGCATGCCCAACTCATTTCTTGTGCCAAAGCACCCAATCCTATAATTGAGGCCTCCATTATTTCTTATCTTAATTCGATCCCTTATCTTGCAACACCTTCATCCCAAGCTAACATTAGAGCCAATGCTAAATGGAGCCCTCCTCCTGAAGGTTGGCTCAAAATTAACTTTGATGGATCTTCTAGAGGTAACCCTGGTAGAGCTAGTGGAGGGGGTGTCATTCGTGATTATAATGGTAGAATCATCACTGCCTATGCTTAAAACTTAGGTACTCAAACCAACCATGTTACTAAAGTGAAATCTCTCTTACGTGGCCTAATCATTGTGTAAAAACTCCATTGTATAATCATTATCGAAGGTGATTCCATAAATGTAATCAATGACATCAAAAAATATAAAGCACTAGCATGGAAGATCAAGAATGTAATATCAGAAGCCAAGATACTTCTTCATCAATTTTTCAATTCCACTATTTATCATGTTTTTAGGGAAGCCAATAGAGCTTCTGACTATATGGCCAACCTAGTTCTTAACGTGGAATTCCTAGCCATTTGGAAAAATAAGTTTCCTCAGCCCCTCATTGATGCTTCTATTCGTAATTGCCCTCATGTTGGTCAAAAATTTCCAATTAGTTAATTGGGTTAATTGGTCCACCCATGACCTTACGTGGTTTTACCTTCCAAGGATGAATTATCCCAACCATAAATTAATGAGATTAACCCTTGATTTGGAATGGGTCTCCTTGCCTCATCACCAGTGCCACTTGCTTATCCTTCACATGTTCTTTCACTTTCACCATATTATATATTCTTTTTACCTGTTCACCCATTCCTATCTAGTCACGTTCAACCTTCTCAGTCCTATTGGTTGTCCCATGTTTGGCAACCACCCTAATGATTCGTTCATTTTAATCACTAGCAGTTCCTCTAGTTGAAGCAGCTCGTATGTAATCCTTGACAAATTTTAATTTTGAGGCATAATTTTTCCTAGTATTTTTTATGTGGAGGATGACTTATGCCATCCCTATTGGAACCTTTCCCAAATGAGAAGCATTCATCACACGAGGGCTAAAAAACCAATTATTTCCACCAATTGATGCTTGCAATGGTCACAAGGTTTTTCTCACTCCAGAATATTTTTCTTGCATGGCATCTATAAATATGATGATTGGGATGTTTTAATGCATAACTCCCTCATGATCCCCTATCCTTGGGCTATTTTTTGCAGATCTACCATGACCCTCCTTGAGCCTGAGACTCTCCAATTGGACCCTGCGAGTGAAGACATATTGGGGTCTCATGGCTTTATTCCATTATTTAAGAAGTTATGTGGTAATGATGAAGAGATATCTAATGATATTATAATTTTGTGGGACAAATAGAACATTGTCATATGATATCTAGAGTTCATCATAAATGTTCGCTTGTTGGTCGAAATCACTAGAGTTTCAGTTGATGGGTGCACCACTAGAAAGGAAATACATAACTTCATGATGGAAACTAACTTCTTTCTAGATAAATATAAGAATTTAATTTGAAAAAATGGTGGTATAGTTATAACCTCTATTCCATCACCCTAGGACCGAGTGATGATACCTATTTTGCAGTATATAATAGTTAATAATATTAACCTCTAGTTATGCAGTTTCAATTTACCATTCATAAATAATCTTAGATATTTTAAGCTTTTCAATTTCCTTGATTACATGTATCACTCCATTGAAATTTCCATTGAAAGATTAAAAAAGTAGAAGTCTACCCACCCAACCCACCAGGATTTGCACTTGATACTTTATAAGCATACCCTAGAAGAGTACACTCAAAGAGCTATAATTACTAGTAATTCTCTTGAACCTTCTCTAAGAAGCCCTAGCCATATCACAATTGTCACTGAGGAACCCAATGAGGAGGATGATCCCAATTTCATGTCCCCTAAACCTAAGTCTCATACCCCTATTTTCATGAAGCATGAATATGAATCCTCAAGGTTTGAACTGAGGCATTGATCACTAAGGAAAATCACGCAAGAGGAAATCACCAACAAGTCTCGTGGTTCTGGAAGGTCTAAAAAGCTAAAGGCTGAGGGGAATCCCTCAAAGTTAACCCATTCTCAAATTTTTGAGGATGATAATGTGCTAGAGGTAAATTCTGCCACCGTGCTACAAAATTCCATATTAACCCTTGTTTCAATCACCATGATCAACCTTTCCACTACTACTAATGATGTTAGGGTTGCTTGGATAATCTATATTCAAGATACCAAAACCATGGAGGAGCTTCATGTGCAGCTCAAATAGCTTTTCAATAATGAATATGGCATCCTTTTAGATCATGTGGAAATCATTGAAAACTATTTTTCTTCTTTTCTATGCCTAAATATTTGATTTTTTATTTTTTTCAAGGATTTTCCCATGGTTTTTTTACCCATGGCGGCTGGGATCATCCTTTTGGGACTATCCCTTTGAATTTTTTGCTGGTTTTCTAGCTATAATGCTATACCTATTGTAATATGGTTTTGCGATCCATTCAAAACCCACTTTCAATCTACCAAAAAAACTCAAAGGTCATTTGACAGGAGCAACATCCCATGCTCTCCCAAAATTTCTAGGACAGATGCCCCCCACATGAGGTATGAGACACTAGATACACCCACTCAAAAGGGGGATCAAGTGCTAAATAATATAATTATGGGAGGTTGTTATGTCTACATAGATGTAGGGGTTGCATCTAGTCCCTAATAATTTAGACTAGCATGCCTAGTGGGACCCAAATTTGAAAACATCCATACCTTGATCAAGAAGTTATACCATGGTTTTGGTGATGTCCATGGTCATATACTTTCTAAAGCACTCTATAGATTCACCTAGAAACTCTACTACTAAATAATAATCCATAAGAAGAAGCCAACATCCCAAGATCATAATTATAGTGGGAATTTATGTATAACTAACAACATCCTACACCTAGTGACTCTCGTATTAAAAGAAAAATAAGAAATGGAGGAATCCTCTAATGAGGTGTTTAAAGGTGGTTTCATGATTACATGAGCAAGAGGCCTACCACTCTATTAGCAACAATAAAAAATTCTTAACTGCTCCTTCATCCTCTAAATCTTATCATCATACAAAGGTATCAATGACAAAGGATGGATACCCTAGCAAATCAAAATTTGAGAGCTATCCCATTATGGGAAAATGAAGTCCTTTGTGACTGCTAGAAATAATAGCTACATTGGGTTAACCTCCAATTTCCATGTAAATTCATTTTCATATTTCATCAAATAATAAGACATTGATCTCAAAATTCTAGCCACTTCCTTCAAAGGGAAAGCAAGGGACTAGTACATCTCATCCAAAACTATATCACAAACTAGGATAAGCTCCTTAAGTCATCTTGTTGACCAATTTGGAGAGAATACAAATGATATTTTGCTAATAGAACTACTAACAACCATCAAAAGGGACCTTATGGAATATATGGACAATTTCAATGCTAGATTCTAGAAATCTTGGGAAAGGATCCTAGAAGAATCTAGCCAATACTAGGTATTGCTTTCATATACTACCTCATAGCAATCAATTCTAAAATTTATGGTAAAAATATGAGGGGGGAACTCATTACATATATCCTATGGAATAGACACCTAAGCTAAATGGGACATCATTCAAATTAAAAGTCTAGCCCCTAGGCCACCCACAACCTTTTTTTTGGATATTCAACCATTGCACCATACCCCTTGGGTTATACAACCAATAACTTTCCAATAATCCTTAGTATTCAATCAACCTTCCTAATTCATAAAAAATCCTATATACTTTGTCTTCTCATCATAACAATCCCTAAAAATGGAAAATATAAAATTATATGAGGGATGTGAACAATGAAATTATATCCCTTAAGTTTTAGTAGAATTTCCAAATTTTTGGGTACCAAAATTACCCTTACCCTCCATTCCATAAAAACAACCTAGGTTACCTACCACCACTAAATGGATATAGAAAATACACTCCTCCTAGTAGAGAACTTGGTTATTTTCAAAATATTAGAAGGCAAATGGTACCCATCCTAATTCCTATACAACCAACTTTGACAAACCTAGTAAGAGACATAGTCCAAGTTCAAAACAACTACATAGAAGATCCTTACGCCTAATCATGCTACTACATAAATTCCTACTACCTAGACTATGGATATATCCATTATGCAATATTCCCAATATCCCCACCCATTGATATTACACAAATACTAGCCTCAATGTCATGACCCTCCTTGGTAGTACTAATTATTCAAGTTGGACTTTGTATTGTGATTGATATCTAATGCTTAGTTTTACAATTTTTATGGATATATGCTTTTAATATTTTATCCATTTGTGCATAAGAATATGGTACTGCTGATGCTCTACTTGGTTGTAGGATCAAGTACTCTCATGGGTGGACAAAATTATTGGCCACAAGGAAAATGAGAGACCGTATTGAAGGGGAACTTATGATGATGACTTGATCATCAAACAACTCAGGGTAATAGGAATGAATATCCTTTTTTTTGTATGTGCATTGTGGTTTGTGTATACTCATGTTTGTGCCATAAAACCATTAAAGTTACATGCAACAAGTATTCTTAAAATGAGTTGATGATAGTTGAGTCTATCTTAAATAAGGAGCCACTCATTTAGGGATAAAACAATGGTACAAGACATCGAAATAATGCTTTTTTTTAGATCTCTTTCCCTTGATGCATGTGACTGAATGATCTCCTTGATATATTAGATGGATTGGTTCTAAGGTTGCTTCTTAGGGTTGGAGTAAAATATTATTGTTGTTTGCTTTGTTTACTTAAGGAAAGAAAAACTTAATCCTAGACTAATGTTAGACTTAATATTAATCAAAAGAATAATTGATGTTATATAGCCTATAATTAATGGAATAATTGATGTGTTTCTAAATGTTAGCATTAGTTTTAATATTAATCAAAGAATGATTAATAATTTAAGGTTAGAATTATTAATATTTTGTTTGCTAATGTTATGGTCTAACCTTTTATTGATGTAGATTAAATCATTTTAGTGCATTTTTTATTATTATTAATAGCTTTGGCATAGGCTAAGATTATAATTTTTGCCTACTCCATTACCTCGGTTGTGGTACCTTGAATGTCATAGTGGAGCACTGTAACCCTATCTAGTCTCGTTATTTCATTCATGCAACATTATGGCTTGAGGAAATGTTATCTTGATGGTGTCAGGTAATGTTGGCATTACCTATGATGGAGGCGCTTGGCCTCCATTCTGTGGCCTTTAAATTTAGACTCATGGAATTGTGTTTAGGAGGACACATAGGAAATAAATCTTAAAGGCTAGGGCATATGCAATGGAGGAACCTCATGAGTTTCAATATGGTGGTAACATTGGCTTGTTGGAACCTCCAATCATCCTTGAACCTAGGTAATGCTTGTTTTGTTACTATTCATTGATTTCTACATGAGGTTTTATGTTATTTTTCTATGTTTTCTTTAACCTTACTGGTTGTCTCTTGTGTGGGTTTGGTTGGCATTGTCAAGGTTTTACTCACTAGATTGCCAGCATGGAACATGATCTTCAGGTGTAGTAGTATCAGTGTGTAGCAATGAAGACTAGGGCTTGAAGGTAGCTTTTATATGGCCTTCACCCATGTTGTGCTTTTCAAGGTTATTCAAAGATATCCAATTAGATGCATAATTTGGATGACTATGTGTTGGTAATAGCACCTTTAAAAACTATGCCATATGGTCTACTTGTTCATGGTTTTGCACAACCACATACTTACATTTTTTCCTGCATAGGGTTGAGCTATGTTTAGCTTTAGATATATCTTTGGGTTATGTTTAAGGTAATAAAGGAGTATCATTTTGTTGACTTTGTGTTATGGCTAAATACATTGTATTTTATTTGGAATATTGGGATCTGTGTTGGTCTTTAATAATGGGTAGATTATATTTTGTTTAAGGTTGACTTGGTTCTTTTATTAGAAGTCTTTTTGGATGCCAAGGTTGGGTTTCATAGTTTGTAAAAGAATCCAACTTCTAATGCTTTCCAATATTTAGATTAATTAACTAATATAATGGTATATTAGTTTGGAAAATAATCCAACTTCTAATGCTTTCTAATCTTTAGATTAATTAACTAATCTAATGGTAGATTAGTTTGGAAAAGAATCCAACTTCTAATGCTTTCTAATCTTTAGATTAATTAACTAATCTAATGGTATATTAGTTTGGAAAAGAATCTAACTTCTAATGCTTTCTAATATTTATATTAATTAACTAATCTAATGGTAGATTAGTTTGGAAAAGAATACAATTTCTATTGCTTTCCAATCTTTAGATTAATAACTAATCTAAGGATAGATAGTTTGGAAATGAATCTAAATTTTAATGCATTACAATATTTAGATTTACAACTAATCAATGAAAGATTAGATTGGAAATGAATCTAACTTGTAATCTCTAGATTATTAACTAATCAAATGATAGATTGGTTTGGTAACTAGACTAATGTTGAGCTCTTTCTAGTCTTTGGTTTACTTAAGCAATTGGAAAATTAATCCTGTCTTTCAAAAGAATGAGAAATGGTAAATTGATTACTTAGTTCATTAAGTTTGCTTAACAAAAGAAGCAGTAAAATTAGTTGCTAAGGTTAGTATAGTTTTGAGAATTGATATTTGTGGAAAATATATTGGAAAAGAAGTATGGGATTCTTTGTGTGTTTTCTATAATGAATTAGCTATGTGGAAAATATGAGAATTGATATTTATCGAAAATATTCTTGGAAAGAAGTATAGGATTATTTTGTGTTTTTCTATACTGAATTAGAGATGTGATATTTGTGGAAAATATTTTAGAAAATATGTATGGTATTATTTGTGTGTTTGCTATAATGAATTAGCTATGTGGAAAATATGAGAATTGATATTTGTGTAAAATATTCTTGGAAAGAAGTATGGGCTTCTTTTGTGTTTTTCTATACTGAATTAGAGATGTGATATTTGTGGAAAATATTTTGGAAAAGAAGTATGGACTTATTTGCATGTTTTGCTATAATGTTTTAGCTATGTGAAAATATGGAAATTGATATTTGTGGAAAATATCTTGGAAAGAAGTATGGGCTTCTTTGCTTGTGTTTGCTATATTGAATTGAATTTATAGAAATACAAGTGATTCAGTTTTAAAATATTTGTGGAGAATATTTTAGGAAAGTAGTAAGGGCTAATTTGTTTTTGCATTGAATCTTATAGAAATGCATTCATACATGCATATGAGATGTTATGATCCCCACATTCTTATCAACTACCATAGAGGCCAAAGGAATATGGTGTAGGGACATGCTAAGATAACTCCACCTTGTTCTTGGAGTATTGTTGTTGATCACTCTTGGTGAAAGAGGATTTATTGTAATAGAATCAAAGACTATTCTTGTGTAATTTAAGCCTTTAAAATAATGACTACATGTTGCTATGTTGTTAAATGGATTTATGGTTCATATCCATGCTAGTGCTTTAATTTATTGGATAGATAGATTTATTTTTGCAAGCTTAAGATGTTAGTATTGCTTTCTTCATTGAGAATGCATTTGATTTTGCTTGCTAGATAGATAGAGAGAGAGAGTTATCCTTGGGTTTATTTGAGAAGGGTGTTGGAGTTAAATTTGTATAAAAATCTCTTTAAAATGTGGATTGTTATGGTTTAGCAAAACCTAGTTATTGTGTCCATGAGAAGAAAATCATACAGAGCGATTGTAGCTTATAAGCCATCACAGAGATGGGAAAGTTAAGCATAAAATTTAAGAGATCACCATGGAGGTGTAGTTCTAGACTAAGACACTATGCCCAATAGGTTAGCATAGATTTAATTATAGCTAGAATTAGGAATTAACATCTCCTTCTCTAAATACTGAGAAGGGATAATTCTAATGCTAATTTCAAAAGGTCTGCATTCATGGAGAATTCCAAGAAAGTGGGAAGACCTTTTAAAAGCATCCTTTATACCACTGAGGTATATAAGATGAATTCCAGTTACCTATTGAAGCATACCAAAGGCTACCATTTGATCAAGCAAATTAACTATAACAAATAAAAATGCTCAAAAGTGCTTTCAACTCATTTTATTAAGAATTTGATACAAGATTACAGGGTGAATCTCCTTTTCTTTCTCAACAATATGTGAAACACTCTGATGGTTTCTCTTGGGGCCCCTCGAATGTAGGTGGGCTTTGATGCGTGTGTGCCACCGTTGTGTTGTTTTATTGTTGTTGTTGTTTGTTGTGATGTATGTTTGCTACTATTGGAGGGCCTACAAAATGGTGTTAGTTCACTTGGGGGCCTATCATGGATCAGGCCCCATATTGATGAAGACAAAATGACATTAAAAACATGAAATAAAGCCCAAAATGAAGTGTAAATGCTATAAAAACATGAAATAAAGGTTACCTAAAGTTTTTGCTACTGTAGATCAATTGTACGACCAACTCATAGGGTAGGGGATGATCTGGAACCCAGATTCATAGGTCAGGGGGTGAATCCAACTGCAGGTGCCTTCTGGTGGAGATCCTTTGTCCGGATGGGCTCTTGGGATGCTTGGATGCTGTTTGTACCATCCACAATCAAAATAAGGGATTCTGGCAGGATTTTGGTAGAGTTTCTGTAAGTTAGCTAAAAGGGAGAGAGAGATAATGAGAGGGGGGACCCTCTATTTATAGGAAAATCTAAGGTTAGGGGGGTGGTTAGGTAGACCAAACCCTAGAGTCTATTCCATGCTAGGTTAGGTTAGGGTTTGGGGAGGTGTCATCTCCACATTCCCTAAAGGAATATCTCATCCTCACACATGTGTGAGGAGAGATTAGGGTTAACTAGGGTTAGCTAACTCCTAGGTTAGATTAGGGTTTAGTTAGGATTTCTAGGAAATATCCTAACTAACCTAATGTGCACACATGTGTGAGGGAATAATTAGGACTAATTTGGGTTTAGGATCCTAATTAACCTTTTTAAGTCATAAAGTACACTTAAGTGAAAAGTGACTTTACAATTAGAAATTCAATTAACTTAATTAGGAGTTTTGGGAAGTAATAGTCCCATGGGGTCCTAATTAGGTGTAGGAAAGGGCTTAGGTTACCTTAGGGAGATGATAGGTGACCTCTTGATAGATAGAAGGTGGTTAGGACATGAATTGTGTAGTTTAGTAGGGTTTCATGCCTATAGGCCAATGAGATGGTCTACGTAGGTCTACGATAGTCTAGAGTGGTCTACATTGGTCTAGAGTAGTCTACAATGGTCTACAATGGTCTACACTGGTCTACAATAGCCTAGAGGGGTCTAGGATGGTCTATGCAAACCTACAAGTGTCTGGATAGATCTACAAGTATGTAGAAGTAGACATGTGTGACTTTTGGGTGTCTACATTTACCCCTTTTTGTACTATGTTGTGTGAAACATAGTTTAGTACAAAAATGTGATGGGAGAAAGTAGAAGATGAAGGAAGGAAGAGAAGAATAGAATCTAATCAAAGGTATGTAGCCGCTCGAAGCATGACCATACAACATTGATCGGGAATCTAGGGAGAGAAGAGAGGAATAGGAATCCAACCAAAGGTATGTAGCCACTCGAAGCGTGACCATACAACATTGACGAGAATCTAGGGAGAGAAGAGAGGAAGAAAGGAGAAAGAAAAAGGGAAAGAAGAAAGAAGAAGAGAAAGAAAGGAAGGGGGAAAGAAGAAAAAAAGGAGAAGAGAGAAAAGAGAAGAGAAAGAAAATGGAAAATGTTGATGATGAATGCAAGTGGATGATTGCGGATGCAATGCGATGATTTTGTTGATTCTGTATGACATTTTGCAATGTCATACTAGTTGCTTGTGAAGGCAACTTATGACTACTTTGCTTTTGCGACCAATGCAAGATGGTCCAAAGTATGAATAGAACAAATGCCTATTCAAATTTTTGTTGATTGATTGATGAGTGCATGGTGACATGTGTCAAACCATTTGAGCTAGTTAACATGGATTATTCAAACGTGTCATTCATTGTGTATCATGAATGCCAGAGTGACATCTCTGAATGTTGCGCATGGATTATTCAAATGTGTCATTCATTATGTGATCATCATCGACATACATGAACGCTAGAGTGACATCTCCATTGTTGTGCATAGCTCTCATGATCTAACAAATATCTGGTTGGTTGGGTTTAGTATTATCTTGAGATAATCTTCAGCAAAAATTTGTGTAGATAGATGTGATATCCATGATTTGGATGTTTGATTGTTTGGTTGCATGTAAAGCTAAATTTTGTATATGAATACCCCCTCAAATGAGGAATCAATAATGAGGTGAATGAAATGTGGTGAAATGATGATGAGTCGATTGATAGAAGAAAATGGTTTGCAAAAGATGGAAAATTTACAAATTAGCATGAAGATGGAGGGGAAGAATCTTTTGGAATGAAGAAATTTTGAATTTTGTGTTGTTTGGTTCAAATCATAGGGTGACCTATGATTTGGTGTTGGATTCATAGGGTGACCTATGATTTGGGTTGAAATTAGGGTGACCTATGATTTGGGTTGAAATCATAGGGTGACCTATGATTTAGGGTTTGGAGGCATATAAAAGCCTTTTGTTGCGCGTGTGGGGTCATTTTTATGGTGTGTGAGTGGAGGAGTGAGGTGTGAGTGAAGAATTTTGATGTGGAGTGCTTGCAAATTTTTGATTGGACTTGATTATGGCGAGGGGTCAGACTAGTATTGGTAGTCATCGTGGGAGCCATGGGTAAGTGTTCTAACCCTTTGTATTTGAATTTTGGAAATCATGTAATTGAAAATGAATGTTGTAGGGTAGCGTTTTTCTTGTTTTTGTTACTTGCATGGTTAATTTGATTAAAATTTAAACACAAAGTGTTAAACAAGCCAAATGGGTATTTGGAATGATTGCCCATTTTTTTTTGACCTATTTTGGTGATTATTTGACTGTGTGATTTGAGAATAAAAGACCTAGTTTGACCTTGATTTTCATGCCAAACCATGTGTTGTTTGCAAAATGTTTTTGAACTTTCACCATGAAATAGCGAAATGGGTATCCAAAAATGTGATTGTTGTTGTGATTTGACTTGATTTGATGATGTTTTGAATTTACATGTTGTACGATGTAAATGATAAATGTGGATGTAGTTGTTTTTGGACAAATGGTGTACTGTTTTCCAAATATTTTTGAACTTTTACCATGAAATGGTGAAATGGGTATTCAAAAATGTGACTGTTATTTTATTTGATTTTTTTGTAATTGTTTTGAATTAAGTGATGTAATTCATAGTTGGTTGTGTTTGATTTACATGAAATGGGAAATGGGTGTTAAAATGATTTGTTGGATGTTTTGGGGAAATGGTGTATTGTTTTCCCGATGTGTTTGAACATTCACCATGAAATGGGGAAATGGGTGTCCAAAAATGTGATGTTATTTTGGTGTGATGTGATTTGGTAATGTTTTGAATTTCGTGCCATGATGGGGGTATGAATGCATGTGAATTGCTCTATTTTGTGTCGATTGTGCACTATTTTTGAATTTTGTTCACACTTTAGCCATGAAAGGGTGAAATGGGTATTCAAAAGTGCTATTTGTTTTTCATGTTGAGGTATGGTTGAGGTTGTGCATTTGTAGTATCTCGAAATGCATGAAGATGTATTTTTTTTGTACATAGAATGCAGTTGTATGATGATTGTATTGTAATCATAGGAGTAAAATTATGTATTTTGATACTAACACAAATTTTATTATGATGTTTGTGAATGAAATAGGTGAAGATGATTGAGCCTCATCATCGTGTGCGAATGATGAAGGTGATGTTGGTGAAGGAGTGGAGTGATGCTGATTTGGAGTGGTTGGATGTAGTATGGCTGAGAGGAGTGTGGGAGTGTGTTAGCATTCATGCTAACCAGGCCTATATATCAGCTCTATGTGAGAGGTGGGATCTTGATAGGAACACCTTCCATTTGTCGATGGGTGAGATGATGATCACCCTAGAGGATATCTATAGGATTTACAAGTTACCAGTCGAGGGTGTTCCTATGAGGGTGGTAGATGATGGTAGGCGTGATGCAGTACTGCAACGTACATTTGGTGAGAGGTGGAGGGAAGTAGATACCAAGAAGGGCATTGATTATGAGTATTATTGGTATCATAATATGTTGTCTAATCACCATTGTGTGGTGATGTTGATGATTTTGACATGGGTGCTTCCTGATGCTTTCGGGTGAAGTTCACCTGGAACATGTTGGATGTAGTGTGTGATATGGTAGAGCACAAGGTTGTGTTTATATGGGTACCTGCACTATTAGCCTAGGTATATAGGGAGCTACATGATGTGGTGAGGATAGGGTGAAAGGGACTGAATTGGGTCCCTTTACTATAGGTTTGGGTGTGGGAGCACATAGTAGTGGAGTGACCAATGCTATTGCCATACTTGGTGCATGAGAAGAAGAGTAAGGATTTATGTATGCATTGAGGTGGTGGATGGATGAGGAGAAGGGCATGAAGAGACCACATGAGGGTGATTACTTATTTTGGAGGGTTACTTTTGGATAGTTGGAGCTGAAAGATATTGAGTGGAGGCCCTAGAGGGGGGGTGGTGTGGGAGAAGGATGATGAGTAGCTTAGGGCTATACAATGAGGGTGATGGGTTGTAGGATGATATACCCATTAGGTCGAGTTCTTTCCCTTCAGTAGGGTGATGAGGTAGTTTGGATTGTGGTAGGGTATGCTAGATGTGCCTATCATGATCTATAGGTGGAGAGGTGATAGGGGGATGCATCCTATGGTACCTCCTTGGGATGGTGAGAGGGATCCATTGATGGTGATTCTTGATGTAGTTGATGTGGGTACCACTCCTGAGTATGATTCCTGGTGGGCTAGGTAGGATTGGGAGGTAGGTACTAGTGTTATCGAGCATGTGATGGGACTAGTTGGTGGGGTGCCTTCATGAGAGGGAGAGGCACTAGGTGGATCAGGGGTGAGGGCTGAGACATCTCTTTGATGGTCGAGGTGACTTTAGAGAGGGGAGTCTAGTGCACCTAGTGAGATGGGTGGGGTTGCACAGGATGTGGTAGCTGGTGATCAGCCTATAGAGGGGGATGTGGTGATGGAGGATATAGGTGTGGATGTGGAGGTTGATGACATGATTGATTTTGGGGATATGGGAGATATCCCATTGGAGGAGTAGGAGAGGAGAGATCTAGAGCTTCAGTGTGTAGAGCTATAAGAG
The DNA here is from genome assembly GCA_028583015.1 of Wollemia nobilis. Lineage (NCBI taxonomy): Eukaryota > Viridiplantae > Streptophyta > Pinopsida > Araucariales > Araucariaceae > Wollemia > Wollemia nobilis. The sequence continues at coordinate 8,306,641 of JAQPPZ010016334.1, read as the reverse complement.
AGGTTGGTAGCATCAAAGATAGTGAGTGTTGATATGAGGAGGGATCTAGAGTTGTAGTGTGTGGAGTTGTGAGGTGGACTTGCTGCTCATGTGGTCGAGGTGATCAATTTGTATGCTAAGGTGGAGCAGTTATGGTAGGAGTTGGGAGAGGTGAGGGTTCCTATAGATGTGGTTACTCTTTAGGTCAAGATAGAGTAGCTGAGAAAGGGGAATGAGGATCTAGTGGATAGGTTGAGAGATGAGGTTTTGATGAGGTATGATTGTGAGATAGCCTTGATGGTTTAAGGGATTACACTACTATATTATGATAGGTCATGATCGAGGTCGAGATCATGGTCATGAGCATGGACTCAGTCTGAGTAGAGTCATCAGAGTGCTACTTCCATAGGATGGAGAGAGGTGGGTATGGGTAGGCTACCAATGGTGTAGGTGGGTGGTGGTGCTCTAGGATTAGAGGGAGTTGTAGCAGTTGTAGGCACTGAGGCATCTAGAGTAGGTGCTGAGTCGAGTAGGGTGGTAGTAGTGCATAGAGTGGAGTAGATAGATGGGGCTCATGAGGGGAGTGGAGAGACTCCTGGTGATCAGTAGGGGTGATGTTTATATGTATGGGTATTGATCCCTATTGTAGCCATTAGGTATTTTTGAGGATAGATAGTGGATATTATCTTATTTTGTAGCTTGAGGGTATTTTGATGATTATATATATAGATATAAATTTTTGTTGTGGCTCTTATATGTGTGTGTGAATTTTTTATTAGCATTTTGTGTTGCTTTTGTGTATGATTGTTGTGATGTATGGATGTGTAATGTAGAATATTGGTATGTACTTGTATGATAGATGAATTTATGTGTATGGGGTAACACATAGGAAAATTAGATCATTGTATCATAGACAACATTGCTTAGTGATGTGACACTGATAAATGCATGTTGGAGAGATGTAATGTTGCATGATGGAGATTGAGATGTTGATATGTAATGCAATGTAGATAACATGTATGTTTGATAGATGTGATGTTGCATGTATCTTGAAATTTGAAATGCATCGAGGAAACACTTGTATCATAACATAAACCTATGTGGATGTGATCCGTACCATAATCTCATGGATATAATATGGTATAGGGGTATGTGTAAGACTCTTGACTAACATAGTTATTGCAATCAAACATCCTAAATAACTGAACTAGGTTTTTATTGACAACTTATGACTAACCTTGCTAGGTCAAAGTCTATCATGGACCAGTGTGTGCAAATGAGTGATGTTCATTTATCCATTTTGAGGGAGGTAGGATGAACCCATTGTAAACATAGCCAAGGTAGCTAGCTCATCCACAAGCGCTCAATGATCTATACAAAAGAAGGTCACTAATGTGATAGATGTGTCACCACTTGTAAGACTATTCCATTGGTAGGCATGCACTTAGGGCCTATAGCTAGTGATGGAAATCATCCCATGATGTTATGTTAAACCTAAGGACCAAAGGTGATGAAGCATAACAATTGTGATATCTAGAGGCTTTTCCTTTTGTTTTCTGCCCCTCGTTTATTGCTTGTATTTTTGTGGTGCTCTTTTTCTCTTTTTTTTGTATGGGCATTGGATTTTGTTTTCTACCCATATTTGTGATGCTTTGTTATGCTTATCCCTTTGTTTATCCCTAGATCATATGTTGATCATGCAAATGATAGGATGAGTAGGGGAAACCATTCGCTAGATGGTGATATCTACGCAAGGTGTTATCTTCCCTAGACTCAAAAGGTGCTTTAAATTTATGCCATGTGTGAATGGTCCCTGAAAGAAGTTGAATCAACAATGGAAAGCTATAAGGAGTGTAATAACCTATCATCTAGAGGTGATGCTTGATTAGTTGTAACTATCAGATGGTCAAAACTTACACAATACCCTATAATCTGTGATCCTGAGTGAAAGGTGTGGACATCCATGTGGTGATGCTAACAAGTGTGTATGTTATTTCCTATTATGAGCACATTTTTAGAAGGAGAATATACAAACTTGAATAAAATTATGATAGAAGAAGTGATGGATATATGCAATGAAAGATGGGATGTAAGAGGAAGATTTTATTACAAGAGGAATTTGCATGTGATGAAACTAGATGAACATTTTGAAATTCATATTTATAGATGATCATGTGTAATGATGGTGATGAGAATCACAAGATGTGGTGAGGTTGCCCTAGCGTGTGGGGGATGTATCGAACCTGAAGAGATTATGTAGTTGTAGATGATGTATGTGATGAGAATGATCAAAGAAATGCTAACTAAAAATGTGACATAGTAAAGGAAAAGAAATAGACATAGGAGGAAATAGGAGAAGATTAGAAATGCGAGAAAGGTAGAGGAAGAGTAGGAAGATGATAGAAGTAGCATAGGTATGTAGCCACTCGAAGTGTGACCATACAACTATGCTTGATAAATAGAGGAAGAAAAAAGAGGAGAAGAAGAGAAGAAAGGTGAAAATAACCTAGAGATTTTAAAAATTGTGAGGGTCAGATCATGCTCGAGTTGGTGATGTGACAAGGTGACCTAGGTGTTGTTGAGTTGTATAGTTGGCTAGCCATTGGAATTGGTATGATGATGTTGTGTTGGATTCATGGGGTGGCAATGGGTGAGATACCAGGTGATGTGGAGGGCTTTGAAGTTGGATGGATGAAGGGGTGTCTTTGGGTGATTGGATTGGTTCTTCAAATAACATATCATTTACTAGGGTTTCAAAGGTATGACATATGTTGATGTCATGCCCTGGTTGGTGATGGTAAATGTAAAATTGATTCTCATGAAAGTTTCATGGCTTGGGGTGTAGTGGGTCCATAGGATGAATTTTTGGTAGGGCAATGAGGCCCTAGTGTAGTAATTGATGGAATGTTTGGTCTAGTGGTGCAGATTGAACTGGCATGGGGTAAATATAAGGTTTGGGTGGTGTTGAGTGGGAAAGGGGTGGAGTGGAGGTGAGTGTTTGGGAGGTAGATCAAGAATTTAGTGATGGTCGAATCCTAGGTCTAGTGGTCGGCCTAGGATGAGGTGTGAAGATTTGGGCTATGGTAGGTTGGTGAGGAGAAGTACAACAAGGACAATGATTGAAATGGAGTTTGAGATTATTGAGGTGGGAAATAATGTGTTGGATATCAAGTGAAGAGGGTGATAGAATTGAGGGTGGTGGGGATCAAGGTTTTGGTGAATGTGTTGGAGTGTGGTATAACTATGAAGATCTAGGTGAAGAGGAAGGAGAGTGGAACTACACCACTGATGATGAGGTAGGCTAAAATGGAAGACCACGTAGTGTGGATGGTGGTGTCTATAGAATGGGAGGAGTGGGAGATGGCTCGAGATAGCATCAATGATGAGCTGGGATAGGTTTCCTAGTGGTGAGTAGGGTAGCATGTGCTTGGAGGGTTTGAGTGTATGGGGACATACCACTCGAGAGGGGTGGAGGTAAACATGGAAGGCATGTTGGGTGAAAGGTAGGCCCCCTATTAGGTGGGTAGTAACCTAAAGGGGGATGATGGGCCAAAGATGGTGGTATGTAAGGGTCCCTCTCATCATGGTATGGAGGGGGTGGAGATCCTCGTGGGTGAGGATGTGGGTGCTCCTCCTTGTCATCAAAGGAGGATAATGAGACCTGACTATCACTTGATTGGGGTGAGTAGGAGGAGCCTCTATGAATAGGTGAATGGTGTCATGGTGATGGGTGATGATCTGAGTGGGAGGATGGTGAGGATTTTTGAACATGAGTCGAGGTAAGTGGTCATGTAAGATCGGATGGAGTGATTGGAACTGGGGGTAATATTAGAGGGTCTTGCATGGTGAGATCTAGAGATGTTGTGGGTGTATGCATGGAATAGTGTATATCTATTGATGATGTGGTAGTCGATGATGCAAAAACCTACAAAAATATATAAATACCAACAGTATATAAATGATGCAAAAAGAAGTAAAATATTCCTATTGTGAAATAGAAAGTGAAACACCGTATGTGAGGTGTTGTGTGTGATTTTGTCTAAATTGCAATTTAATGATAATGTACATAACCTATGATGTCACAAACCTAGGTAGGCTAGGCATTGAATGCACATAGGTGGATGATGTTGATAGGTTCAAGTTCGACATGTCCTTCCAAATTTTCCAATCGATAGGCACTATAACTGAATCTGTGTGTAATAATGTATGGGCCAAGCTAGTTGGGAGTGAACTTGTCTCATTGCTAGTGGGGTTGACTCATGATTTGCTAATTTTCCTTGAGTACCAGGTCACCAATTTGAAATTTGTGCTGATGTACCTTACTATTGTAGGTATGATGAAGGTGATCTTGATAAACATGCATGTGTTCGATGGTATGGATACGTCACTCATCTAGGAGTGTTAACTGATCAAGGTGGGCTTGATGAGCAGTGTCATCATCAATGAAGTCTTTCATGGACACTCATAAAGAGGGTATTTCGAGCTCGAGGGGCATGATGGCCTCAGCTCCATAAACTAATGAGAATGGGGTTGCCCTAGTGGGAGTATGAATGCTTGTGCGGTAAGCCCACAAAGCCAATGGTATTTGGTTGTGCCAATCATGGTGTGACTCTATGACTATCTTACGTAGGATAGAATAGATAGTTTTGTTGGTGGCTTCCACTTGACCATTACCCTGAGGGTAATATGGGGTAGAAAAGCTATGGTGGATGTGGAATTTGGTGTAGAGAGCATGGATAGTTTTGTTCTTGAAGGATTTGCCATTGTCCAAGATGATTTGGGATGGGATCCCAAAGTGGCATATGATGTGATCAGTAATGAATACCATGATTTTGGCCCCCATGGTTTGGACAAGTGGGATTGCTTCGACCCACTTTGTGAAGTATTCTATGGTGGTTATGATGAACTTATGATTGCTTGATGAAGTAGGTGTGATTTGGCCAATAAGGTCAAGGTCCCACTAGGAGAAGGGCCACATGGACTGGATAGGTTGGAGCGCTTGTGAAGGGAGATGCATGAGATTTGCATGTTGTTGACACTTGATGCATCATTTTACATACTCACAACAATCATGTTCCATTTTGGGCCAATAGTAGCCCATGCATAGGATACACTTTGTGATGGCCATGCCATTGAAGTGGCTACCATAGGTACCATCATGAGTTTCTTGCACTACTCATTGGGATTCGTATGGTTCTAGGTAGCATAAGAGGATGCCATCATAACTACGATGATAGAGGATGTCCCCTAGTAATGTATAATGGATTACCCTTTGTTTGAATGCTCGATGATGAGCATGTGGTAAATCATATGGTAAGAAACCTAGTTTAATATAGTCCTTGATTTACGAAAACCAAGGATCATGAGGTTCGGTTTGGACAATGTGAATGCCCTCATCATCTACGATGGGTGAAGGTGCGATGGTAGATTGATTTAGGGTGTGAATAGACACATGTGTGGTGTCAGAAAGGGGATTTTGGGGTATGAGTGATCCCAATGAAGCCATGGTATCTATGAAATGGTTTGATGAGCATGGGGTAGCTTCGATAACATACCACTCAAACTGGGTGAGAAGTTGTTGGGCAATTTGTTTGTATTGTTGGAGAACTAGGTAACGACATTGCTAGATCTCCTGGACCTGATTAACAATTAGGAGGGAATCACCTATGATGTGAAGGCATCGAATGTGCATGGAGTGAGCTTGTTTCAATCCCAATATTAAGGCCTCATATTCCACATTATTGTTAGTGCATGGGAAGCCTAATTTGAAGGAAAAGGGGAGTGGTTCCCCATTTGGTGTAAAGAAAATGATGCTTGCACCCCCGATGTGAGTGTAGTGGGAGCCATCAAATAAAAGTGTTAAATCCATTGGCATTTCAGGTTCAACATATTCTTTGGCTTCTATGACATGGAAGATAGAGTCATCAGGGAGTTGGATGAGAAGTGGTTGGTCATCATGCAATGGAGCTTCAGCCAATTGGTCTACGATGACCTATCCTTTTATGGATTTTTGCGAAATGAATTCTAGATCAAATTTAGTAAGAAGCATGATCCATTTGGTTGTGCGAGAGTTATGATAACTCTTGTTCATCATGTATCAAAGTGGGTTGTCATGAGCGATAACAAAGGTGGTATGGTTCAACATGTAATGGCATAGTTTTTGGGTGGCAAAAACTACAGCTAGGCATAGCTTTTCCATATATGCATAACGCATCTCGTAGCTAACTAGGGTGCGACTAATGTAATAGATGGCTTGCTCATGATTGAGCACATTCTTTTGTGCTAACAATGTACCAAGTGTGAAGTCTGTAGTGGTGATGTATAGAATAAAAGGTAGTTGTGGGTGTGGAGGAGATAGTACTAGTGAGGAGGTGAGATAGGCTTTGATCGAGTCAAAAGCTTGTTGATATTTGTCATCCCATTTGAAGGAGACTCCTTTTTGCAAAAGGTGATTGAACGACTTACATTTATCCGATAATTGGGTGATGAACCATCGGATTGATGTGATTTTACCCTACAAGCTACGTAATTGTTTAAGGTTGGTGGGAGGAGGCATCTCGATGATGGCCTTGAATTTGTTAGGGTCGACTTCGATGCCTCATTGAGAGATGATGAACCCTAATATTTTTCCGGATGTAACACCAAAGATGCACTTCTTTGGGTTGAGGTGCACGTTGTGCTCCAGGAGGTGATCAAATATTTTACGTAAATCGGCTAGATGTTGTGAGCATTCTTTAGACTTTGTGATGAGGTCATCTACGTAATATTCCATGATTTTATGCATGTAATCATGAAAGATATATGTCATTGCATGTTGGTAGGTTGCCCCAGTGTTTTTGAGGCCGAATGGCATGACCTTGTAATAGAAGGTCCCCTAGGGGGTTGTGAAGGATGTTTTGTGTTGATCGGTAGGATTGATCTTAATTTGGTTGTAACCAAAAAATCCATCCATGAGGGATATCATTTCATGGTCGATGATGGAATCGACAAGGGAGTCGATGTTTGGCAATGGAAAATTATCTTTGGGATAAGCTTTGTTTAGATCATGGAAGTCAGTGCAGACTCGAACCTCGCCTGAAGGTTTGGGCACTGGCACCATGTTAGACACCCATTCGAGATAGTCTATGGGTTGAATAAAATCTACATCAAGGAGCTTTTGTAGCTTGAATTTAACTAACAAAGCAACCATAGGGTGCATACATCATAGTTTTTGTTGGATAGGCTTAGCATCTTTGTCCAATGTAAGATTATGAACTACTAAAGATGGGTCAAGCCCGACATGTCTTTGTAGGACCAAGTGAATACCTTGATGTATTCTTTAAGGAAGGTAGTGAATAACATGCATTATTTAGGTGAGAGGTTAGCAACGAGTTTGATGATATGAGGGTTGTCAGGATCATCACCAATATCAACATCGATGGTTTCTTCTATCAACATGTGGGAACCATCACGAAGTTGCTCTAGGATTGGAATGAGGTGGAGGTCATCGATGACCTCAGGTATGTCATATTCATCATCTAAATATATGTCCATGTGATGGATGCATGGAATGTGAGGTGGATTTGATGATGAAGGAGCATTTGCTGCATGTAGGACGTGTGGTGATAATAGGAAGTCTTGTGGAGAAGGTATTGATGAAATGTGAGTTAGGTCAATGAAATTTGGGTTGGGGATGTTGTCTCAATTTGTGTGAGATGTGTATCAAAGTGGTACGAAGAGGTCCACATCAACCATGTTAACGTAAGTGATGGAAGAATCTAATAGTGATGAATCTGATGATGAAGATTCATGAGTTTGTGAGCATCGAGAAAGGTGTAACGATGGATGCAAGACAATGGGTGGTGATCGAGGCCATGTTATGGATTTTTAGAGTTGGTGACACATGTGTGAGGGTCTAGCTAGATACATCAATAAAAAAGGGGGAAGTGTGATGTTGCACTATGGGGCTTTAGGTGTGAAGGATAATGCGGTGAATTGATTAACTAGTTCATCGATGTAGCATGAGGACATGTCATCTAGGGAGGGGACTTCATGAAAGAAGTCTGAGGGAACCATGATCATAGAGTGGGGAGATGAGTTCTCATCGAAGAGGTCCATATCAACATATTCTTCTAAGGTGTGCACAGGAGGTGGTATGGGATGCAAGGAAATATCTTGCAGTTCATCCTTGAGTGTATGGATAGTTGTGGGCTAGTATCCTAAACCTGATTTGTTCATGGGTAGTTGGACACAAGGATTTATGGGTGTGTGTAACCCTTGTTCATAATATCCTAGCCCAAATTTATGCCAATGAAAGCATCAAAGATAATGCAATGTGAATTGGGGGTTGGACATGTGATCTAATGTACCATAAAAGTTGGATTGTGGTGGTGGAGGGATGATAGGCGGGAGTGAAGAATCAATGCCTGCGTACACAAAGTTGGTATAATTTTTTGGGAAACCTAAGCACATGACTGTACCAATGGTAAGTACCAAAGTGGATGGGTGACCAAAGTCATGGGTAGACTAGATTGGAGGTGGATGCAAATGAGCATCGTGGATGTTGTAGTCATCAGGACCAGTGTTTGTCATGAAGATAGAAACCTGGGGTGATGTACGCATGGGTGAATGAGGTGGTGAGTCTAAATCAGATGATGATGATGCAAGTTGGGAATCTCGAATGGTGGTCATAGATGATTGAAATAGCTAGTCATCAAGGTGGGTAGCTCATTGCTCCCAATCATGGCATTCGATAGTCATAGATGGGATGGGTTGGTAAGCATGTGGGAACTATGAGGGAGGAGGAGTAAGTGTTGGTGGTGACCTATGAGGAGATGTGAATGACTGAGGTCATGGGAAAAAAGGGAGTGGTGGAATTTGCGGTGTAGGTAAGAGAGGAGGTTTTATAGAGGAAGATGGATGTGAAGTGGGGGTTGGCCCTGATGAAGATGACAAGCCTACTATCGATACTGGTGGTGGGTTTGTAGATGATGAGGGTTGTGAAGGTGGTGGAGGCCATGAAGAAGGTGGTGAAAAGGGTATGATAGTAGGATGGGGTGCTATACTAGATGATGATGGTGGAATGGACATTGTTGGTTGTGAGTGCATACATGTCCTAGATGAAGGTTGTGGTGAAGGCACTAATGAGGGAGGAGGTATGAATGCTCCTGGTGGGTGAGGATTAGATATGGGAAGGACCTGTGTCATAGATGAAGAAGGTCTAGGTGGGAGATCTATGATGTTGCAAAATTTGAAAGGGTCCCCATCGGTAGGAACACAATGGACAAGCCCGTTGTAGACATATTTAAGACAATGGTGTAATGTAGATGGCACACACTGCATATCTCTAATCCATGGATGTCCAAGCAAGATATTATACTACATTTCACCCTGAATAACATGGAATAGAATCAGAATAGTACGTACACCTACACAAATGGGTAGGATAATGGATCCTACTGTAGGTCACATTGAACCGTCAAATGCATGAAGGTCTAGTGAGGGTGTGGAGAAGTGAGCGGGTAGAATGTGTAGGTGATGTAGAGCCATGGTGGAAATAATGCTGATTGAGGAACCGTTGGTCCAAAATCTGCCACAGGAAAGGATTTTACAAGTGCGCCCTAGACCCGGCCAACATTGAAAGGCTGGAAGCAAGAAATGGCTCCCAAACCAATCTCCAGAGTGGGCCGGTTCCCTTCACTACTCTAAAATCTGGTTTTAAGATAAGGGCTGCAGGAAAGAAAGTTAAAAAAATGCAGAAAGAAATGGGAAATATGGCCACAGGCCGAAGTGATGGGATCAAAAAAACAATAGCAGGAAACTACAAATGTAACAACAGTAAGTAACATAAGGAATTATCTTAATCCTCGCACAATCACATGCAGCAAATCCCTCCAAACCCACATTCCAGAAATCGTACCCTGATCGCAATATTTAAATCCAAAAGAAGAATTTAAATGTAACAGCAATGCAGGAGTATGAATGCTATTAGAAATGCAGAAAAACAGAAAAGAAATTCATCCATGCAATGCTTGAAAAATTAGAAGTTGATCCTTTTATTCCCGCAAATACAATTCCAGTCTCTAGCAGCAAGTTTTTCCAACCTTTTGAAATGAAGCTTACATTGGTTTTTATAGAGGTCCGTCCTCTTTGCAGCATTTAATGTTTGAAACTGACCATATCGTGATCTACAATTGTGCCTTGGAAACCAAGAACACGACCCCTTGATTACAGCCTCGAAGAAACAAAAATTAAATGCAATGAAACGTTCGCGGTCCTTCATTAAATTTGATTCTTCGAACATGTGCATGAAACCGTTAAAATAGACCACGAACAGTAGCCTCGAATGCAAATAAATCTTTAATTTTGGAAGCCTGGGCGGTTCTTCGACCTTGAATGCCTTGGAAATCCACAAAATATTTAATTCGGGGCAGCATTTAATCCTTAGAAATCTAAAAAACCTTCTCGGGCGTTCATACTGCACTTGGCGAGAAAATGCACAGGTTGCGAAAACGTGACAGGTCACGAAATCATGACGTCTTTTAACACCATACACCCTGGCCGCTTGGAACCCATGAAAATAAGACATGTAGTGATTTTGCTATGCATTTCGTCCTTTAGTTCTTTCCTCCTTGCTACCCCGCGATTTGGGAACATGTAGCGATTTCGCTACACATTCGTCTTGCTCAACCTTATCGCCAAAAGTGTAGCGATTTCGCTACAACTTTTCCCTTCCGTACCATTTGCCATTTTCCGTCGCGATGCGCTGCATCTTTGCCTTGCAGGAACCCTTCCTAAAAAAGTGCAGCGATGCGCTGCAACTTTTCACCTTTGACTCTAATCAACTGCCCACGCTTTCAAAAAGTGCAGCGAATCGCTGCAACTTCTTCCTTAGACTCTTCTCTGCTTGAACATGCAGCGAATCGCTGCAAGTTTTGGCACTTGCCCCTTCGAAGCCGCCAGCGTCGCGATTTGAGAACATGTCAGCGACGCGCCGCAACTTTTCAACTTGAGTCTTTGAAGCCGACCGACCCGCGATTTTGAGACGTTGGCGGATCGCTGCAAGTTTTTAACTTTGTGCCTTTAGCTGAACCTTTTGTCACGATTTCGTGACAATTTGTCACTTTTCCCCCTTCACTTGTCTTCGGCCGCAAAAATAGAACACGTCACGATATCGCGACGGTTCCACCCCAACTGCATGCGTTGACCGCGTTGACCGCGATTCTGCGACATGTCAGCGAATCGCTGCAATTTCTGGACTTTGTCATTTTTTGCTCATTTTCTCTCCTTTTTTGCTTCAAAGCCGCATCAAAGCCTGTATAAACGTTAGATTTGCAATAATGTACTAAGCATTAATACTTCAATGAAAATCAATGTGGCAAAAATGCCAACATTCTTGGTGGCTCACGGGGTATACAGCTCGTTGTATGCAAGAATCCAGGCCTTAGTCCATTGGGCACAGAGTCATATTAGAACAGGAAGCTGGCTGCTGCAATACATGTTCTGCTAAAAAATTGAAACTAGAAAAAACCTGCATATAACTGATTATGAAACGACTAATGGAACGCGATGATGGAGTGAGCTCTTGCGATTGCACAAGCGGTGACTACAATGGAATGATGAAATGAAAATGAACGAAGTTATGGAGTGGGAATAAAAGTATGAAGGCTGTGAAATGAAATGAACTAGACTGCGAAATAAATGCATAAAAGACTGAACTTAGAGGAAAGGGATAAGAAGGGACGGGGAAAAATAGAAAAAGGGAAAAGAAACAACAGCCGTGGCTTATTTTTGTTTGAATGCAGAAGAAAAAAAAGAAGGAAGAAGATGAAGAAAGGAAAGAGAGGAAACGGGGAAGGGAAAAGAAGAATTTTCTGAAAGCCACCAACTGTCGGGAAAGGAAGAGACAAAAGGAAAAAAGAAGCACCTACAGCTCGCAGGCAACAAAAGAGCTGAGATGAACAAGTAATAACAAAATATATATATATATATATATATATTATATTTTTTTTTTTTTTTGTTTTTTTTTGTTTTTTCAAAATACTATATACAATAGTTCACGACATGATTGGCATGTCGCCACCAGAAACCCAGTCTCAGGAGTTATCCGATAAATCTGCAATGTCCCGACCAGATCCAATCATACTTGAGTCGGTTCTTGAAATTAGGCTGGCTCCTTCCTGAAGTTCTCCATGGTGTGAATAGGATGCAATGCGGAAGATTATCCTTCTTACTAGTACCCACATGGAGGACTTCTTCAGGTACTGGATGTAGTGGCTGGAACCAACACCACCACTTTGCAGACTTTACTGGCTGTGGGCTGAGTACAGGCTCCTCTAACTCCTTGATGTGATCACAGGGCTCTTCAAGTGAGAAATCTGATTCTGGGATCTCCTCAGGTTCTGGAATTTGAACTTGTTCTTCTACTTGGCCCATCTCTTGATGAAAACTGCAAGCAACCATATTGTTCATTGCTGGAAAATTTCTTGCATGTTCCAATCCTTGACTTTGGACGAGATCTGTCCCTTGAACTCCACATGACTGCATCTCAGGTTTCTGCTCAGTATAAGGGATCTGGCATGAAAAGTACTGTGCAGGGTAGACAGGAGCAGCAACCACCGGAGAAGGTAATGGAGTTTCTCCCCACGGTAACTTTCTCGATAAGAGCAAAAGCTGTTCCGCTCGCACTGCTTCCTCAAAGATTTGTGGGAACCGTTGTTCACCTGACTGCAGCAAAAAGAGACCTATGTCAGAATTAAAAGCTCGAACATAAAAGAGGTGGGCTTGGGTGGGTGATGGACGGATCTTCTCTCGGAATTCTCTTCCAACTTATCAAGAATCGGACATTGAAGTCCGTGATGCTTTCTTGAGGTGCTCTCTTGATGTACATGAAAAATTGGTAGAGATCCAAAGAACTGTAGAAAGGATCTTCGTCAAATCTTCTGATCAGTGCCCCCGCTAGATCATCCCATGAACCGATGCTTTGACGTTTGAGCAATCTGTACCACTGCAATGCTCTTCCTTCCAAAGACTAAACCAGAAGTCGGATCATGACATCTTCGTGTTCTATGACATGGATCATGGATAGAGTAGCAATGTCTTCAACATGTGCCAGAGCCATGCCTTCGGTACCATCATATTTTGCCAGGTTCTTCAGGGCACCTTCGGGAATTTCATGCCGAACTTGGAGATTCAGAGGGCCAGGATCATCCCATCTAGGAAAAACCCTCACCTTTGTGGCAGTGGTCTACGGAATCACGGCCATCGCCATTAAGTCAGAGTCGCCAGATGAACATTCTTTGAATTTAAAAAAAAAATAGGCATCCACGAACAGATCTTCAACTCAGCAAAGTCGCCAGATGAACTTACAAATCTCCGTTGTGAGGCCAAGACAGCTCATCAAATCTTGAGACCTCTGGGTGTTAAAATAAATGTGGATTTTTGTGAGACAGAAGAAGTATATCCCACCAGGCATGCCAAAAACTATTGGCACTGGTGGGTTTATCACTTTGGAAAATTATGCTTATCCCACCGATTATGAATTCTTGGAGACAAAACTAGTCTGTCCCACCGGGCGTGCCAAAAACTGTTGGTCACGAATCTGCCACAGGAAAGGATTTTACAAGTGCACCCTAGACCCGGCCAACATTGAAAGGCTGGAAGCAAGAAATGGCTCCCATACCAATCTCCAGAGTGGGCTGGTTCCCTTCACTACTCTAAAATCTGGTTTTAAGATAAGGGTTGCAGGAAAGAAAGTTAAAAAATTGCAGAAAGAAATGGGAAATATGGCCACAGGCCGAAGTGATGGGATCAGAAAAACAACAGCAGGAAACTACAAACGTAACAACAGCAAGTAACATAAGGAATTAGCTTAATCCTCGCACAATCACATGCAGCAAATCCCTCCAAACCCACATTCCAGAAATCGTACCCTGACCGCAATATTTAAATCCAAAAGCAGAATTTAAATGTAACAGCAATGCAGGAGTATGAATGCTATTAGAAATGCAAAAAAATAGAAAAGAAATTCATCCATGCAACGCTTGAAAAATTAGAAGTTGATCCTTTTATTCCCGCAAATACAATTCCAGTCTCTAGCAGCAAGTTTTTCCAACCTCTTGAAATGAAAATTACATTGGTTTTTATAGAGGTCCGTCCTCTTTGCAGCATTGAATGTTTGAAACCGACCATATCGTGATCTACAATTGTGCCTTGGAAACCAAGAACACGATCCCCTTGATTACAGCCTCGAAGAAACAAAAATTAAATGCAATGAAACGTTCGCGGTCCTTCATTAAATTTGATTCTTCGAACATGTGCATGAAACCGTTAAAATAGACCACGACCAGCCGCTTCGAACAAATAAATCTTTAATTTTGGAAGCCTGGGCGGTTCTTTGACTTTGAATGCCTTGGAAATCCACAAAATATTTAATTCGGGGCAGCATTTAATCCTTGGAAATCTAAAAAACCTTCTCGGGCGTTCATACTGCACTTGGCGGGAAACTGCGCAGGTCGCAAAAATGGAACAGGTCACGAAATCGCGACGTCTTTTAACGCCGTACACCCTGGCCGCTTGGAACCCACGAAAATAAGACATGTAGCGATTTCGCTACGCATTTCGTCCTTTAGTTCTTTCCTCCTTGCTACCCCGCGATTTGGGAACATGTAGCGATTTCGCTACACATTCGTCTTGCTCAACCTTATCGCCAAAAGTGTAGCGATTTCGCTACAACTTTGCCCTTCCGTACCATTTGCCATTTTCTGTCGCGATGCGCTGCATCTTTGCCTTGCAGGAACCCTTCCTAAAAAAGTGCAGCGATGCGCTGCAACTTTTCACCTTTGACTCTAATCAACTGCCCACGCTTTCAAAAAGTGCAGCGAATCGCTGCAACTTCTTCCTTAGACTCTTCTCTGCTCGAACATGCAGCGAATCGCTGCAAGTTTTGGCACTTGCCCCTTCGAAGCCGCCAGCGTCGCGATTTGAGAACATGTCAGCGACGCGCCGCAACTTTTCAACTTGAGTCTTTGAAGCCGACCGACCCGCGATTTTGAGACGTTGGCGGATCGCTGCAAGTTTTTAACTTTGTGCCTTTAGCTGAACCTTTTGTCGCGATTTCGTGACAATTTGTCGCTTTTCCCCCTTCACTTGTCTTCGGCCACGAAAATAGAACACGTCGCGATATCGCGATGGTTCCACCCCAACTGCATGCGTTGACCGCGTTGACCGCGATTCTGCGACATGTCAGCGAATCGCTGCAGTTTCTGGACTTTGTCATTTTTTACTCAATTTTGCTCCTTTTTTGCTTCAAAGCCGCATCAAAGCCTGTATAAACGTTAGATTTGCAATAATGTATACATTAATACTTCAATGAAAATCAATGTGGCAAAAATGCCAACAGGAACCAATATCAATAAGAACACATTTGTACGTGATGTATTTTATGGTTTCTTAAATGTGAAGGGGATGATACACTCCTTTGCCTATGCATTTTATGATCTCGTGATCATGGAAACTAATATATGGCTAAAGTCAACATGGGATATTACCCACAAAGTTGGAAAACACATTGGTATCGTGGGTATCAAGGTTTATTGAGTGAAGGATATCGTTTAATACCTCATGATGGGGCTGATATTGTTGTATGAGGTCAAAGATAGATAATATGGTAGGGGTATTATGCAACTAATATGTAAGGCTACCATGAATGGTAGTGACATGCTATGGGGGATGAGGTGGATCTTGAGGAGCTGTAGGCACTTGTGGGAAAATAAATGGTGTTGATGTAGAGGCTACTGGTGTGGGATGACATGAAGGATAACATTGATTTCAAGTGGTAAGGTTGATCATTCCTACTATGCCACATGAAAGAATGTCACAGTGGACATTGTTGACTTTTCTTGGTGGTCCTCAGGGTTTATTTTGAGGTGTTTAGGGATTAGTCCCTCAATGTTCAGGTAAAGGATTATGATATATCCCTATGTTCTTATTCTATGGTGTGAGAGGATTTGGAAATTGAATGGTCCCTTGATCAATGAGATCTTGGACCATACCATGAATAGAATTACATGATTCGATATCATGGCCACACTATCTATGGTATCCACAGTAGGCTTGCTCTATGTAACCTCAAGGCATAGGTGTGTTTGGATTGAGAGGTCAAATACATGGTAGGGTGATGTGATATACCTCGTATAATCTATAGAATAATGCTAGGAGAGGCTCATAAAGTAGTGTTAACTTACACTATGGAGGTGGGGTATGAGATCCTCGAATCTCCTATTGTCTAGGTGGAAGAGGTGCATTGGTTTGAAATAGTTATTTTTATGGAGGGGGTCATGGGACCAGTGTAGGGACTGAATAATATGCTACCACTTGTTTGGATTATGGTGGTTGTGGGAATGGTTGATTGGGTGTGTTTCTGTTAAATTGAAAGTTGGAGTTGTATGAAGGCTTTTGTTGTAGTTTGATTTTTCCATATTGGACATTGATGTCCTCAATAAATTTTTCTTGAGTAATGACTTCCTAAAAGGTGTGAATTTGGTGAATTTGTAGGGATGTGGAGATGTGTTTATGGCAACTCTTTGAGAAGAGTGTAACCAACTCTATAGATGGGAGGATATGAGTGAGGTCATGCATGACTGATATACATCTAGAGATAAATTTTATGATTGGTTTGTCATTACCCTATCGTAAAGCATAGATGTTAGAGAAGTTTTTCTTCTTTTTTATGTTGATGGAAATGTGCTCAACAAAAAAAATTGCCAGATACTCAAAAGTGTAGAGTCTATCAAGCGGGAGCATGTTGTACCAGTCTAAGGATTGTCCCCCAAGTGAAAGAAATAAGGTACATAACATGAGAGGATTGCTGCTATGAAGCTGGTAGCAAGATGAGCAGTAGTTACTCACATGTTCATGTGGGTCTTTCTTGCTTTAAACTTATCAAACTTCAACATATTGAAGTGATATGGATAATGAGGAATTAGAACTGAGGGATGTATTGGCTCATTACAGAGCTCATCGTACATGGGTTTCTATGGCCCATATCTAGCAGTGCAAAGGTTTAACATCTTAAATTCATATTCTAAGAGTTGAATTTTAGGTGTTAATGGTGTAGGAGATGGCACTAATGAGGGTGAATCCTACAAGTGTGGGGGTATTGAAATTGTTGTTCTTCCCAATGTTGGGGAGGAACATGTTGCAATAGTATGTCAACAGGATAATATGTCGAAGCAACCAACATAGTATTCTATATATTAGGTGGTTTTTGAGGATAAGAGTATTATGGATGTGTGGTCTAAGGTTGTTGTACAAGGGTTTGTTAGAGAGGAACCTACTACAATGGTCGTGCCATGGAAGACAACAACCAAGAAGGAGGAGGTGTTAAAAATGTGGGTCCAATAAATATAGGTTGATGTGAAGATATTTGAATGGGCTATGTGACTTTTGGATAGGAAGAGGCATGTAAGGATGATGTCTGCATTTGGCTAGGCAAAAATTGTGGGAAAAATCTTGGTTGGTAATATTAGGATGTTGGATACATAGGATGTGAAGGATGTTGAGGCTTGAACGTGGGTAGGTAGCTCAAAGTTAGAATTTGAAATAAAGGAGATGGAGGTAACTGAAATGGAGGCATAGATGAGGATGGACTAGAAGAGGGTGTATCGTACATTCCTGATGGATGAGATGTAGGTGGTAGTTATTATGAGAATGAGATATAAGTCTATGTGGTAGGAACCTGGGGAGGTGATGTGGAAAGTGTATTCACACTGGCTTGAAAAGATAAAGTTTTTTGATGCTATGAATATTGTGTTTGTTAGGATAGTTGAGGTAGTTTTGATGAGACCTCAAACAACTAGAAAAAATATTGTTGAGGAAGGGGTCACGGTGTTTCTTCCTCTGTGTATTGATGTGTTGAAGTGGGTGGGGCTTAATTTTTTGTACTGGAGGATATTCTGATGGGGATTCATGTGTATCTATGATAGAGATTGATGGGTTTGAAACCATCCCTACAGTAGGGGCAAATGACACAATATCTGGATGGGTGTGATTGAGTAATGAGGAATAACTCTCAAAAAATAATTGAGCTAAGTTTTGGAAAAAGGAATGAGCAAAGGTAGGGGATGTGGAATGAACATCCTCATCAATGACAAGGTAAGGAGGTGGATTTCCTCATGCTATATAGATGATATGGTCACAAAAGGTGATAGAAGGATGAGGTGATGATGGATGGGAAAATATTGGATGATCCTCCTCAAATTATGTGGCAAAAGCATCTTTAGATGTAGAGGTCTCACCATGATACACAGTACCAAATGGATCTAGTCCTACAAAGATGTCTACTATGAGCATAGAATTGCCCTTCATGGCTGAAGGTGGGGATGGATTGGCTAGAAGGAGTGCTAGTCACTTTTTACCCAAAGCATGCTTACTCACATGCCTTGCTATGGGTGATAATAGGCATGGTGTTATCTATTAGGGATTGGTGCTCAAAACTATACAAAAATATAAATCTAATGTTCTAGGTATGATTTTTGTGGGGTTTTTATGCAACCCAGTAAGATCTATGAGGTTTTTGTGTCTAAAAAATAAAATCATAGGTCGAGGGGTGATTTGAATAGTGAATTTATAGGGCAGGCAGTGAATTGGATTGTAAGTGTGAAAAATATACAAAATTGAAAATGATAGGCTATAAACAGTCCCTAGGTGGGCTGCCAATAGGTGAATGTGCTGAAACCAGTTTGTGGGAATATGCAAACACATATAACTGGAGTCAGTTCTAAATATAGAAAATTAAAAGTGTTGTTTCATTTTGTGTGTTTTGATATTAGAATCTCCTAAGGAGTATCATGGGCAATGAGGTGAACTTCTAGATAAAATGGGAATGTTGTAAACATAGAACCTCCTGCAACACCCAAAGATGCACATAATAGAACAATGCTTCAATAGGTGAATGGTGACCTAATGTAAAAGCACAACAAAAAGGATGCTAAAAGGGGGAGAAATCAAAATGCTAAAATGAGTTCACTATATCCTCTCACGAGAAGAGGTGGTAATGTTTAAGACTTGCTACTTTCCCAACTAGGCTTTTTCTTCACTCTCGGGTGAGCTTAGTCAATGAAAATAATTACCATGTTCACTAATTATGTAAACCTCATGAACAAATATGTATAAACCTATCCCACTCCAAAGGCTCCTTCTGATGATGAAATATAAAAGACCAATGTCAAAAGTGAGGGATTTTCTAGTGATGAAGTCCAAAAAACCACTCCTATGGGGCTACTAGGTGTCTAGGGGGGTGATTTGGTGGAGGGTAAAACTCCTACCTCACTAGTCTCGAGTGATGGATTGGGGATGAAATCCAATATCACCAATGTATATACCACGTGAGCATGTGGGTTTAAGTTGTCTAGCGATGATGTGGAAGTAAATTACAACTAATTAAATGTCTTTTCAAAAATATATCTAGGCCTAGATGCATATTTTGAAAATAAAATAAGTGTATAATTGCCTTCTTGAAAAATATAATCTAATCTTAGATGCCTTTATGAAAAGCAAACTTATCTAGGAAAGCATGAAAATAGGACAACTAAGACACATGAGAAGGAAAATGGCATATCCACATGTATTAGAAACAATCACAAGTTCTACTTTAGATATTTGAATAAAGATAATGCAAGTTACCCTAAGGATTTGGAAAGTGATATAGAAATAATTTATTAACCTAGACATGTTGTGAGATGCAAGTGATGCAAAAAGAATTTGACAATTCTATGTTAGATACAATGTTTGAAAGAAGAAAGAAATTGGAAATGCCTTTTTGGAAGAAAAGGAAATTTGTGAGGTGAAGTGAATAGATTTTGAATCTACCCTTAGATGCAAATATGAAGAGAAATTTTTGAATAACGTGAAATACAATTTGTCCACATGAATTGGGAAAACACCTGAAATCTAATCTTAGATGTAGATGTAAAGAAAAGCTTACTCTAAATGTATTTGAAAGGAAACTTGAAAAGCAATTAAGAAAGACATCAAGCGATTTACAAAATTCTAATCTAATTATATCTAAAAGTAATTCTGAAAATGAACTATTTTAACTATGTTTATATCAATTTGAAATCCTAATTTTTTGTATTTAAATTAGGATTTTGATATACTAACACAATACATTTGTTAGAAAACTAGTCTTACAAATAAATGATACCCCAAATAATTCTAAGGAGAATACCTATGTTATGAAGTTAAATATGGCTTGTTTGAGTCCTATGTTGTGATTCCTTGCTATCTTGGGTTTTGTAGAGTAGTTTATTTAGAAATCTTAGGCTGAGGGGTTATTTGACCTTGGATTTGTAGGTCGGGGACTGAACAGTATGTAGGAGCCTAAAACTCCTATTCTTATGACCTGAGAGGTATCTTAGGGTTTTAGGGATCCTGTAGCAATCACAAAAAAACAAAATTATATTAGATTCATGGTAAGATAACCTAATATAACCTATTGTGGGTGGTCCCATTGGGAGTGCCAGAATGAGGTGTACCAGAGGCTACCATTTGTTCAAGCAAATTAACTATAACAAATCGAAGTGTTCAGAATTACTTTCAACTCATTTTATTAAGAATTTGATACAATATTATAGGGTGAATATCCTTTTCTTTCTCAAAAATATGTGAAACACTCTAATGGTTTCTCTTGGGACCCCTTGAATGTAGGTGGGATTTGATGCATGTGTGCCACCGCTATGTTTTTATTGCTACTATTGTTGTTTGTTGTTGTAATGTGTGTGTTTGTTGTTGTCGGATGGCCTAAAAAATGGTGTTAGTTATCTTGGGGCCCTGTCATGGATTAGGTCCCATATTGATGAAGACAAAATGACATTAAAAACATGAAATAAATCCTGAAATGAAGTGTAAATGCTATAAAAACATGAAATAAAGGTTACCTAAATTTTTTGCTACTATAGATCAACTGTACATCCAACTCATAGGGCAGGAGGTGATTTGGAACCTAGATTCATAGGTTAGGGGGTTAATCCAACTATTGGTTCTTTTTGGTGGATATCCTTTATCCAAATGGGCTCCTAGGATGTTTGGATGCTATTTGTACCATACACAATCAAAAGAAGGTATTCTAGTAGGATTTTGATAGAGTATTTGTAAATTAGCTAAAAGGGAGAGAGAGAGAGATAATGAGAGGGTGGAACCTCTATTTATAGAAAAATTTATGGGTAGGGGGGTGGTTAGGTAGACCAAACCCTAGAGTCTATTCTATGCTAGGTTAGGTTAGGGTTTGGGGAGGTTTCATCTCCATATTTTGTAAAGGAATATCTTATCCTCACACATGTGTGAGGAGATATCAGAGTTAACTAGGATTAGATAACTCCTAGGTTAGATTAGGGTTTAGTTAGGGTTTCTAGGAAATATCCTAACTAACCTAATGTGCACACATGCATGAGGGAATAGTTAGGACTAATTTGGATTTATGATCCTAATTAACCATTTTAAGTCATAAAGTACACTTAAAAGTGACTTTACAATTATAAATTTAATTAACTTAATTAGGAGTTTGGGGAAGTAATAGTCCCGTGGGGTCCTAATTAGGTGTAGGAAAAGGGTTTAGGTTGCCTTAGGGAGATGATAAGTGACCTTATGATATATATAAGGTGGTTAGGACATGAATTGTGTAGTTTAGTAGGGTTTTGCACCTATAGGCCAATGAGATGGCCTATGTAGGTCTACGATAGTCTAGAGCGGTCTACATTGGTCTAGAGTAGTCTACAATGGTCTATGCTAGTCTACAATATCCTAGAGGAGTCTATGATGGTCTATGCAAACCTACAAGTGTTTTTATAGATCTACAAGTACATAGAGGTATACATGTATGACTTTTGGATGTCTACACTTATGAGATATTAGACCCTCTTATCCACTCAAGTGATGTATATAGCATATTAGACTCGAAATGTGGGTGTCTAGTCGATGTATGTATTTTGTACATGCTCTTGTGAAATTTTTGGTTAAATAAGAAAAATATCTTAGGTTGGTTAGCTTTTGGGGTTGTTAAAGTTGGTATCAAAGTTCTAGGTCATAGGGCTAGAAGTTTCCTTGGAGAAAAAGAGACTTAGAGATGCTTGAATTTATGGATGAATTTCGGGTAGATGGTATTCTATGTGGAATTAGGATGTCCATCAATACTTTCAGTGGATGATAGTATCTTGATGTTAGTACATTGGAGAAATGTGACTAACTAGTAGGTAGGAGGTATGAGAAGGAAAACTGCAACCTAACCTAAGAATATTTGTGTGACTAGGAAACTATGGTACCAAATTTAAGGAGAGGAAGAAGAGGATATTCTATCCCATTGAGTTAGGCTAATAAGGATAGTGCTAATGCTATACCCCAAGGGAAATTTTAAGGAATTCTAGCAGAGAGGTGAAGAACCTCACTACTATTGTCTCACTTTTGCAAGAGCTATTGGAGCAATAGAGAGAACAAATGGACCAATAGAGATAGAGGTTATAAAAATTTGTGAGTAAAATAGAAATCCTAAGGGTATAAAATAAGGAAATATTCCCTCAAATGAGCAATATATTAGGGCCCTTATAGTGGAAAAACTAGTTAGATATTTAAATAATGTTAAGACCTATAAATTCATCAAAAAGGACAAGGGTGATTCAATTGAAGCTTGGTTGAATGAGTTTGAGATATAATTCTCCATGAAAAAATATTCTTCAATAACTTAGACTTGTTGGGATACTCTCCATTTGTAGGATATTAGGTTGGAATGGTGGAACACTTCTAAGTATGGTCTAAAAATTGAGGCCATTAACCTATGATGGGCAAGGTTTGTGGAGGATTTTAAGAAAATTTTCCTTATTGAACAATATTATGTGGTGAAATTCAAGGAGTTTCCACAATTTTCCAAGGAACAATGATAATAGAGGCTTACCACCAAATGTTTTTAAAATTGCTTAAGTATCTACCACTCTATGAGCAAGATGAACATATAAAGGTACATAAGTTTATCTTGGAGATTGATCCTAATATAAGGTGGGTAGTAAACATGCATAAGCCTAAAACTCTACAAAAGTTATATAATCTAGCTCGTTAAGCCAAGTCCAACCCATAGTTGAACAAGTCTCCCTTTAATCACACCATTTGTTTAGAAAGAGATCGACAATCCTCAAGGAAAAGGAAGAGTGTTGGTTATAAGAAATAGAAGTAGGAACAAGACAAGAGAAGTAAATATATCCTGTGGTTGAAAAATAAAAATGATGGGAAAAATGGGAGTTCCAAGAATAAATTCCATAAGAGGATGGATAATGGTACTTCTCAAGCACATAAACAACACGACCCATCTCAAACTAAGTGATCAGGGGATAAAGAAACATGAAATGCACCTAGGACCCAAGGGTGGTTACTATGATTTTGGGGGACTTCATTATGCAAATAAGTATCCAAATTGATCAAGACCAAGAAAAAATATTGAAAAACCTAACCATAGAATCTATGTGGCAAATAGAAACAAGAATATAGACATCCAAGCCACGCCTATGATTGTAGATGGTAAGTTGCTTAGTAAGAAATTTAAGGTTTTGATATATAGTGGAGCTACAAATATTTTTATTTCTTCTAGTATTGTCATGGATTTGCAAAAATACCAATATTTTTGGCACAAGGGTGAAAAGTTGAGAATGATTCTAGACAAACCTACTCAGTGGATCAATGCTTTTCCATAATCTATATTACCCTATCCAATGACTATACCCTTTGGAAATTGTATGTAGCACTAGTACATACCTTTGAAATCATATTGAGGATGGACTAGATAAAGGCTCATGAATCCTTAATTAAGTCCCAAAATATATGGATGAACTTTATAGATAAGGACAAGTAGATACTAAGAGTGCAAAATGAACAAGGATATTTTCATCCTCAAATGATCTCTACAATGCAACTAAATAAATATATTAGGAAAGGTGGTATGGTCTATGTCATTAAATTGAATCACAAGATTGAGGAGGATAAGAAGGAATTATTTTTTGAAAAACACCCAATACTGCAAGAATTTTGAGATTTTTTCCCTAAATATCTTCTATGGATACCACTTAAATGTGACTTTAACTTCACCATCAAATTATTTCCAAGTTGGAAACCCATTCATAGAACCCTTTATAATATGAATCCTATAGAAATGTAGGATTTAAAGGTGTAACTTTAAAGGTTTTTGGAAAATGAGGTTGATTAAATGTAGTGTATCACCATTGGGTGCACTACTTCTTTTTTTCAAAAACAATGATGGTTCACTAAGGTTGTGTGTAGATTACAAAATTTTGAATAAAGTGACTATAAAGAATAGGTACCCTTTACCTAGGATTGAGGATTTTTTTTATCAACTTAAGGGTGCCACTATATTCTCAAATATTGACTTGAAATTAGGATACCATTAGTTAAGAATCCATGAAGAGGATATTCACAAGATTGATTTCAAGACTAGGTATGGGCATTATGAGTTTATAGTTTTTCCTTTTGGACTAACTAATGCCTTGACAAAATTCATGAATTTGATGAACAATGTGTTTAGGGAGAATTTAGATCAGTTTGTCTTAGTATTCTTGGATGGCATTCTGATATACTTCCAAAATGAGGAGCATGATAAGCATTTAAGGACTATGCTAATATTTTTGTGAAGGAACCAAAAGTATGGAAATATATTGAAATATAATTTTTATATCCCTAAGATACAATACCTAGGAGAAATAATATCTATTGAAAAATAGCAGTAGATCCAAAGAATATATAGGCCATTTTGATCTAGTCATTGCCCACTAATGTTCTTGAAGTGTGGAGCTTCATGGGAATAATATGATATTATAGGTAGTTTGTAAAGGACTACTCCAAGATAGCCTATTCCATGACTAGCCCTCAAAGAAAAGGTAAGGAATATAAATGGATAAACAAGTGCAAATCCACTTTTGAAATGCTTAAATAGAATCTTACTACTAAACTTATTATCAAGATTCTAAACCCATAAAGGAATTTCTTAGTTTGTACTAATGCTTCTTTGGAGGGTTTGAGAGGGGTTTTATCTTAGGATTATTCAATAATTTCATGATTCAAGGAAACTAAAGAAGCATGAGGTCAACTATGCTACACATGGTCTAGAACTAGCAACTATTGTGCATACCCTTAAGATTTGGTGGCATTATATTTTATGGAAGGCTATTGAGTTAAAGACTGATCATCATAGTTTACCCAACCAATTCTCAATGCAAGGCAAATAAGATGGATTGATTTCTTAGTAGAATATGATTTTGGTATAGAGTATATCAAAGGTAAGGAAAATAATATTGGTGATGCCTTGAGTAGGAGAAGACATATAACTGCTTTAACTCGATGCCACATGGACTTAATGGACCAAGTCAGGGAAATGCAAGCATAGGATCAATTCTGAAGTGAATTTTTGACCAATATGGAAAGGAACTCTAAGGAGAGTAAGGATTTTGGCATAAAATATGGACTTTTATATTTTAAGGATAGGGTGGTGATCCCTAAAGTTGGTGATTTAAGAAATTTTATCATGCAAGAGGTGCACAGATCTTCATACTCCACTCACCTTGGAGGGGTAAAGATGAGGGAGAGCATGAAGAAGACCTATTGTCTAGGAATGAAGAAATATATCATTGATTTTGTAGCTTGATGTTTGGAATTTCAAAAAATGAAAAGTGAACACAAACATTCGATAGGTCATTTGTACCCACATGACATACTAGTACAAAAATGGCAAGTGATATTTATGGAATTCATAGTGGGATTACCTAAGACTAGGTGATGAGCCCTGTATATGCTCATTTTTTGTACTACTTTCCATATAAACTACGACATTTATTTTCATAGATATGTAAGTTTTATGATAATTATATATATGTTTAATAGTTTATTTTGCATGATATTTAATATTTGTTTATGAGTGTATTTTGTATAGATTTCATAGAATTTGTTGTATGTTAACATGTATACATCAAGGTCCCACTCGGACCTGGCACTTATGAAAAAATCTAAAGGTAAAACATCTATAGCAAATCGATGAAAGTGCTAAGTTAGGCGCCCGATTTCCTTTCAAGCATCTGATTCCCATTTGGCGCTGGAATTTCGAGCACCTTATTCCCATTCAATGCTTGATAGTCAGGAACCTGATTTTTGTTAGGCACCTGATTCCGATTAGGCACCTAATTCTTGTATTCTACAGGAATGATGTTCAATTCCATTACAGTCAAATTCTAGCATGACCCTATTGTCAGTAAAACAGAACGTGATTTTAGAAAAAGATGTATATGGAGTTTTAGCATTGGATCTGAACCAGGGACAATTTCAAAGATGATCAGCTATATATTTTTCAGCCATTATATAAAAATCCATGTAAATCAAATAAAGAAAAAATCAAACGTATTCTAATAAAATAGAATACGCTGAAATAGTCTAAAAAGCTTGATATTTTATTCAATTCCCTTTATTCATGCATATTATTATAAAATAGAATCAAAAACTTGATTTATCTCCAATATGTAACAGGGCATGGCCGCATATCTTATAAATATGTAGGCCACCCCTAAAAACGTGATCCCAAAATTTTCATGTATGTATCTTGCAACAATTTTTAATAATATTTCTGAGTCATTTTCTAATCAAATCAACTTGTATCCAATAAACTACTGAATGTAGGTGTAATCTACTGACATATTGGGCCCATTATCGATAGTATTCCTCCATTTTGATTTCTTGTTTCCCATTAGATTTTAAATTCTTTTTCTATTTTCTATAACTTAGAACAATTTTTGTTATTTCCCTTGTTTTCTGTGATTTCTAGAAAATGTGTAGATTTAATTTATGTATAAACTTCAATCATGTCTTTGATAGTATAGGATAGATTATTGGTTTGGAAAAATAACCATAACTCCAATGAAACAAAAAACACCCCCCAAACCATAAATCTAAGGGACTCATTCGGTTGAAAGAAATTACAAGCATATATTGTGCAAGGTTGCTCACAAGTTTACGAGCTTCCTCGGGTTGAAAAATTAAATGAGGTAATGAATATAAACATAGGAAACTGACCAATGTAGTGCCCAAAATTTTTGCACCATTTTTGGGGAGTATTATAATTTCTTGTTCTGTAAAAAGCATATTAGCAGTAGTTTAGGTTGTTTTCTCCAGAACCTCCATTTTAGCTTTTTATGAGTCCACCTAAGAAGAGAGGATCAGATGGTCATTTTATAAAGAATATAGATGTTTCTCAAAAGCCTTATACTTTAGCTGAGGTTGAACTTGATACTAAAAAATATCCACCTCCATATCCACCTATGCATCAGTTGGAACACCCAATATTTGCATAGGATCCTTCTGAAATAAAGTAAAAATATCTTAGATAAGGATCAGAGATAAGTAGAGTTTAGTCTTAGGAAGACCTATTGAATAGTCAAAACTGTCAAGAAGTACTAGAAGGAACTATATCAAACACTAATCTATAAATCCTCATGAAGTATAAGATGAATGAATTAGAAGCATTAACAGTTGATTTGAATGCAACAGGTGTACAAACCCCGATACTAGACAATATGACAGAGAATATAGAAGAAGCATCTACTAGTTTTAATTTTCCAATAGGAGAGGTAGGAGGATATCACAAGATGAAACACATATCCCTTGACCACCTTCCAATATTTAGAGGACTTCCCACAGAAGATCTAGATCTATTTTTGTTCAAATTCGATGTTCTATGCATATCAATGGATTATACAACTGATGCTCAAAACCTAAAATTGTTTCCCTCCACTCTTGATGATTCAAATTTACACTGGTTCATATGTTTGGAAAATAGACAAATAACTACCTAGGAAGACATGAAAAATATCTTCCTATATTAGTATCAAGACTTTGGTAGAGCCCTAGATGCAAGAGAAGAATTCCTATACATGACACAAAAGGAAGGAGAATCCATGGAAGAATATTGGGATAGGTTCAACTTTAATTTGTAGAGATCACCCCATTCAAGAATAGGAAACATGTCCTAAGAAGTATCTTATTAAAGAGAATGACAAATGAATCTCTTGAATCCTTAAACATAATTTTTGAAGGGGATATTTATCAGCATACAATGGATGATATTTGATAGTTGTATCAAAAATTTTCAAGAGGAAAAGGTAAAATAACTCCAGGAGTATTAAACAATCAACCATTGTCAATAAAATATAAATTTACAATATGCTTGAAGACCTCAAGAGTGAGATTTTTTCCTCTCTTGTGCTCCAAAGAGATACTCTACTACTTTAGAAAAATAATTAGGATAATGAAGCTGAAGAACATAGACTTATACTAAGAGAGGAGGGGTGAATAGTATAAGATGCAACAGTTTAAAAAACTTTAGTTTAGATAGCAGTGGCATCACCATAAAATTAACCATCACAGAAAGCAACACACAAAGAAGAGTCATTTTAATGTGGTTCACCCAAGATGGGCTACATATGTAGAAATATTTTTACTAAAAGATTTCTCAATCAAGTTATTTGGAAAATCCTTTCCCTATTACAAATTTTATGAACTTCCTATCCAAAGGAGAATCCTTCCCCTCAATAAGTATTTATGAGCCTCCTATCCAAAGGAGAATCCTTCCCCTTAACAAGTATTTATGAGCCTCCTACCCAAAGGATATGTCCTATCCCCTCAACAAGTATTTATGAGCCTCATGCCCAAAGGATATATCCTATCCCCCAAAGCTCTGGAAATGATACTTCAGAAGATCACTGCCTCTTCTACCGCTAGCATGAGGAACTCATTTCCATAGAAGAAGTCTTGTCATCCTTACTCTGGCTCTAGCATTCTGTCCTCATTGATCACATCCATAGCTGCTCATCAAAACCTATACTAAACATAGTCAGACGATCAAGAAAAAGTCCTCTCAAAATCTATCATAAATCTGCACAAAACTCAGTCCTCTAGTCCAACACAAATTTGCTCTCAAATTTCTGTTAGATCTGTCCCAAGATTAAGACAAAAGCTTGAACAAATCAATCACAACTACTCAAAATTCTTCACCAATATTTCATCAAATATGTCCACAATTTCTTCAACAAGAACCTGTCCAAATCAGTCCTAGCAATCTCACCAAGAACTTGCCCAAATCAGCTCAAGCAAGTTTACCAAGAAACTTGACCAATGTGAACACACAAAGAGAATTGTTAGAGACCCAATGTGTTTCATCCAATAATATCAAATCAATCTCATAGAAGCATAAAGAGAATTGTTAGAGACTCAATATGTTCTATCCTTCAACTCTCAATCTCAACTCAAA
This sequence comes from Wollemia nobilis, assembly GCA_028583015.1. NCBI lineage: Eukaryota > Viridiplantae > Streptophyta > Pinopsida > Araucariales > Araucariaceae > Wollemia > Wollemia nobilis. The sequence goes on along the minus strand of JAQPPZ010016334.1, from coordinate 8,277,342 downwards.
TCAATCTCATAGAAGCATAAAGAGAATTGTTAGAGACTCAATATGTTCTATCCTTCAACTTTCAATCTCAACTCAAATAAATATCATAGAAGCATAAATAGAATTGTTAGAGACTCAATATGTTCTATCGTTCAACTCTCAACAACCAAAAAACTCAAATAGGGTTTCAACAACTTATAGCAATGGCATAAGTTTCTCACTCAAAAACCCTAAAGCAAATTTCAAATGCTTCCACTCTCATAAACTAGAATTATGCAATAACTCAAACTCATCATGATATCATAATGCATAATCAATACTTCCACTTTCAGAAAATAAGATCCACTCAAAATAAGGAAACTTAATTTAATCCTTTTCACTCCAAACTTATTTTTAGAAAACCATCAATCAATAATAACCATGGAAGAATGTGCCCATACATTTACTTTTATGAAGAAGAACTCAAAATATGTCACAAAAATAACTCTAAATTTACCACAAATTAGAGTTAGCAACAATGGAATAATGCACAATGATAAGAGTCCTAATAAAACCTTATCACTCCAACTCATCAATAATCAAAACTCACAAATATACATATCAACAATATTCCTTCACACCTTATAACTCCTACTTAATATATCAAAAAATAACTTCAACCTCAAAAATAATTACAAGAGAATATCCACTCAATAACTCCAAAGGATTTCTAACCCCAATATGACATTAAGCGCAATTATCCTTAAACCCTTATAACTCCTAAAATACATTTACTTCTAAATGCATTTACCACATAAACATTAAGCATCAATAATAACAATGTCAAAGCAATATTTATATTTAACCTTATACCTCCATCCAATTACCAACAATAATTTTCCAAGTCAAATCAAATATTCCACATTATCAACAAAAGATCTACCTTGGCCAAAAATCAATTATCCAACCTTAGGAGAAGTGTGGAGACACCAACATAAGTGCCAAAGCGCTTCCTCCTCCAAACTTGTGGCCCAAGGCAACTGTTGTACTATGTGCACAATAATCCGTGACAAAAAATGAAACACACTCGATGCAAATCGATATCGACACCTCTACCTAGCGAGCACCTTTGCTCCACTACCTCCATCGTTGGAGCACAAGTGCCCAACTAAACTTTCAAGCACCACTCGTCATTTTAACTTCCCTTTGCTTGCATAAATTAAAGACTAATAGATTTGTTTTCCTCACAGGCATACGGAATCAGAACTTAAACACAGAGCAATATGAAACTTGAAAATCACAAAGCAATCCAAAATCGAAGGTCACAGAACAATACAAAATCGAAGGTCACCGAGCAATACTAATTCGAATGTAATCACACAAATTGAAGGTACTTAAAACCTTAGGAATTAATGCCCTTTAATAGTTTTTTGCATCCCATGTAAGTTGACGCTGGTGCTCCTTCCAAACAAACGACGTCAGCGAGGTAAGTCTCCTACATTGGCATCTCTAAGGGTTTAGAAACCCTTTCAATAATAATTATTAAATTAATAATTATTATTTTATTAATAATAAACTTAACTTAAAACCTTTTCAAAGGTTTGAGTTAATTTCTTTATTAATAATCAAAATGAAATTTTATGGTTTTTTCAAGGAGCAAAAACCTTTTCATTAAGCCAAGATGGTTTTAATAAAAACCCTTAATGATTCTAGATGGTTTTAAGAAAAAACTTTAACCTTGTCACCATGGTTTTAATTAAAAACCCTTAAAAAAACATCATGGAACTTTCATGATATTTTTGGCACCAAACTATTTTTGACATCAACACAAACTCCTTTTGACATCAATGACAACTCACAACCATGAAGCTAGGCAACTTACCCAAAATTTCCAACAATCTTCCCCTTTGTCATTGATGGTAAACCACTACTGAAACCACTGCCAATTTTCAAAATTGAAACCAAATGAAAACCATCCTCTAAATCTTTGCTCCCCCTGACTCAAGGCTCCCCCCCTTACTCAAATCTCTCCCCATTTGTCATCAATTGAAAAGGGTAGCCTTTGGGGCTTAGGACTAATAATTAGCCTCTTATCTTAGCCCCTCCCCCACCTCCTATTAAGGTGATTAATTCTGGGGTCGGAGTAAAACTACTCCCAAATTCTTCCTTAAATACTCAAAAGTCTCTCTTGAAAGAGATTTGGTGAAAATGTCAACAATCTATTCCTTAGTAGGCACATATTCTAGCTTAACCTACTTGTCATGAACCTGCTCTCTCATAAAGTGATATTCGATGGGAATATGCTTTGTTCTTGAGTGCATTATTGGATTCTTAGAGATACTTATGGCACTTGTATTATCACACAATATGGAAAAGGGTTGATCATGCTTTATTTTGAAATCCTCCAAGGTAGTCTTCATCCATAAAACTTGTGTACAACAAGCTACTGCTGCTATGTATTCTGCCTCTATTGTAGACAAGGAAACTGAAGGTTGTTTCTTGCTTAACCAAGCAACTAAACAATTCCCCAAAAATAATGATCCACCATTGGTGCTTTTTTTGTCATCAATATTTCCAGGCCAATTTGCATTTGTAAAGTTGTGAGAGTGAACTAATCGCTCTTGTGATACAAAATACCAAGATCCATAGTGCCTTTTAGATATTTGAGAATCCTTTTTACTGCCATAATATGAGTTTCTTTTGGTGTAGCCTAAAACCTTGCAACTAGTCCCACTACCTACATGATGTCTGGTCTAGTAGCTGTAACATAAAGCAAACTACCAATCATGGATCTATACAACCTTTGATCTACCTCTAGATATTCATCATCCTTGCTCAACTTACACCATGTAATAATTGGAGTACTAACATGTTTTCTATCCTCCATACCAAAAATTTTCAACATCTCTCTTATGTACTTACCTTGTGGGAGAAATATTCCTTCTTCTGATTGGGCAATCTAAAGTCCTAAGAAGAAGGACAATTCCCCAATCATGGACATCTCAAATTCACTCTGCATATTGTTAGAAAAATATTTACACATTTTGGTGTTATTACCTCCAAAAATGATATCATCAACATAAACAACCACAATTAAGATATTATTTCCATCATTTTTGATATACCAATTGCTATCTGCCATACCTTTTATAAAACCTTATTTCTGAAGATACCTATCAAGCCTTGAATACCAAGCCCTAGGAGTTTGTTTCAAACCATACAATGCCTTTTTCAATCTACACACAAAATCTGAATTTTCTAAAAGTAAGAACCCTTCTGGTTATTCAATGTAAATTTCTTCTTCTAACACACCATTTAGAAAAGCTGATTTGACAACCATCTGATAGACCTTGAAGTTTTTAAAACTTGAAAAAGCCAAAAACATTCTGATAGCTTCAAGACGAGCAATTGGAGCAAAATTTTATTCAAAATTAATTCCTTCTACTTGAGAATAACCTTTGCAAACTAACCTTGCTTTATTTATGACTACCTGACCATCTTCATTTAGCTTGTTTTTGAATACCCACTTAGTTCCAATGAAATTTTTATCTTTAGGTCTTGGAACAAGTTCCCAAGTCTCACTCTTCTCTATTTGTTACAATTATTCATTCATAGCATTTATCCAAAACTTATCTGCTTCACTGAGATCTTTTGGCTCAATCTAAGATAACAATGAAAAATTTGTATGGGAATTTGAAGATATGATTCTTCTCATTGTCTGTCTGACTTCTGGATTACCAATGATTTTATCCTTTGGATGGTGTTTCTAAACATATCTGGATGGAGTTTTAGGAAGGAGTTGTTGTATTTCCTCTTCTTCTTTATCTGAATCCTCCTTGAATTATTCTTGGCAATCTTCATCATCAATTTCCTGAACTGGTTATCTTATCCCTATTTTCTCATCCATTATAACATTTATGATTTCCACAATAGTACAAGGTCTTTTTTTGTAGCATATATAGGCTTTGCTATTGCTAGATTACCCAATAAAAATACCCTCATCACATCTAGGATCAAACTTTCCTAAATTTTTATCTTCCCTTCTGATGTAACATTTACTACCAAAAACTCTGAAATATTTTACTGTGGCTGGTCTTCCTTTCCATATCTCATAGGGAGTTTTGTGATGATTGACTCTTAACTAAGCTCTGGTGATAATATACACTATTGTACTAACTACCTCTTTCCAAAAATCATTAGGAAGCTTTGACTCATTCAACATAGCTCTAGCCATATTTTTAATAGTTCTATCTTTTCTTTCAACTACTCCATTTTTTTGAGGAGTTCTTGCTGCTGAAAATTCCCTCTTAATCCCTTGTTGCTCACAATAATCCACAAATTTATTTGAAGTGAATTATTCTCCTCTATTTGATCTTAAGAATTTTATTCTTTTGTCTGTTTCATTCTCTATCATTTCTTTGAAGGCTTTAAACTTGTCAAGGGCTTCAAATTTTTCTTTTAGAAAGGTAACCCAAGTCATTCTAGAGAAATCATCTATGAAAAGCATGAAGTAACTCTCTCCTTGTATACTCTAAGTTCTGGTGGGACCACATAAATCACTATGAATAAGATCTAAAGGTTTGGATGACATGTACACTTTAGCCTTAAAGTTGGTTCTAGTTTGCTTTCCATGTTGACAAGGACCACAAATAGTAATATGGGGTCTTTTCAATTTAGGTAAGTCTCTGACTGTTTTCTTATGGCTAATGTTGATAAGATTATCAAAGCTCAAATATCCCATTCTTTTATGCCATAGCCAACTGTCATCCTCTTGAGACAAAAAACACTTTTCCCTTTTTCCATTCTCTACTTTCCTTATCTCACATCTATTAGAATAGAAAGTCACCATATGACCCTGATCACAAAGTTGGCTAGCATTCAAAATATTATGTCTCAATCCTTCTACATAAAGCACATTTTCAATTCTGGTTTTTCCATCTAAACTTAGAGAACCCTTTCCACAAATTTTAGCTGATTTGTTATCTCCAAAGCTAACTGACCCTCTACTAGTTTCTTTGAGAACTATAAACTTTTTTTTTCTCCAGTCATGTGCCTAGAACATCCACTATCAAGGTACCATTTTTCTTCCTTATCTTGAGCATGAGGAGCAGTTTGAACTATCATAGATCTAGTTTTATTTCCATTTGTTTTCCTAACATTCACTTCACTAGATCTTTCCAATTTACACATTCTAGCTATATGCCCAAATTTATTGCATTTGTAACACATAATACTATCATCCATGAGTGGTGTAAAATAATTAATATTTTTCTTAACATTGTCATTCACAATCCTAGTACAATGGATATCTCTATGACCATATTTATTGCAAGAAAAATAATAGCCATGGAAAGTATTATGTAACATATTTGGAAACCTTTGATGAGTGTTCCTTCTTTTGTGATCAACACTTGTCCATTGCTCTCCTTTGTTTTCTTCTTTTATAGTATCCTTTGGTTTTTGAAAATTGACTTTGTTTCTGCTGGATGTTCCTGCTTCTTGGATGTGGAGATCTTCTTCCATTTGATTTCCAAGAAAAATATTTTATTTAAGAATCATATGTTCAAGTCTAACTCTTAGAGAAACCACCTCTTCTTCAAGTCTCTCACATCCAAATTCCTTCCCTTTCAAAACCTCTATCAAAACCTGCTCAACTTTCTTTCCTTCTTCAGCTAGTATCTTGAAGTCTGTGATATTTTGAGATAGTTCTATTTTATCCATCTCTTCTTCTTGATTTTGTTGTTTTAAAACAAAATTCTCTTCCTTGACTTTTTCTAGATTTCATAGGGCCAAAAATAATTCCCCTTTCAAATCAAATTCAATCTCTTCATCACTTTTCGTTCTCATATGATCTTTTGAGGGATCCTTCTCCAAGATATTAGGCTCTTCCTGGAGAGACCCACTCTGATACCAATTGAAGAACATAGACTTATACTGATAGAGGGGGGTGAACAGTATAAGATGCAACAATTTAAAAAACTTTAGTTTAGATAGCAGTGACATCACCATAATATTAACCATCACAGAAAGCAACACACAAATAAGAGTCATTTTAATGTGGTTCACCCAAGATGGGCTACATCCACACAAATATTTTCACTAAAAGCTTTCTCAATCAAGTTCTTTGTAAAATCCTTTCCCTATTGCAAATTTTATGAACTTCCTATCCAAAGGAGAATCCTTCCCCTCAACAAGTATTTATGAGCCTCCTATCCAAAGGAGAATCCTTTCCCTCGACAAGTATTTATGATCATCCTACCCAAAGGAGATGTCCTATCACCTCAACAAGTATTTATGAGCCTCCTGCCCAAAGGAGATGTCCTATCCCCCAAAGCTCTGGAAATGATACTTCAAAAGATAACTGCCTCTTCTTCCGCTAACAGGTGGAACTCCATTCCATAGAAGACGTCTCGTCCTCCTTGCTATGGATCTAGAGAATTCTATCCTCACTGATCACCTCCACAACTGCTCATCAAAACCTGTACTAAACACAGTTAGTCGGTCCAGCACAAGTCCTCTCAAACTCTATAAAAAATTTGCACCAAACTCGGTCCTCTATTCCAGCATAAATTTGCTCTCAAATCTTTGTCAGATCTGTCCTAAGCTTGAGCCAAAATCTTTAACAAATAAATCACAACTTCTCACAAGTCTTCACCAAGACTTCATCAAATATTTCCACAAGTTCTTCAACAAGAACCTATCCAAATCAGCCCTAGCAAGCTCACCAAGAACTTGCCCAAATCGTCTCAAGTAAGTTTACCAAGAAACTTGCCCAATGTGAACACACAAAGAGAATTGTTAGAGACCCAATGTGTTTCATCCAATCATATCAAATCAATATCATAGAAGCATAAAGATAATTGTTAGAGACTCAATATGTTCTATCCTTCAACTCTCAATCTCAAATCAAATCAATCTCATAGAAGCATAAAGAGAATTGTTAGAGACTCAATATGTTCTATCCTTCAACTTTCAATCTCAACTCAAATCAATCTCATAGAAGCATAAATAGAATTGTTAGAGACTCAATATGTTCTATCATTCAACTCTCAACAACCAAACAACTCAATTAGGGTTTCAACAACTTATAGCAATGGCATAAGTTTCTCAATCAAAAACACTAAAGCAAACTTCAAATGCTTCCACTCTCATAAACCATAATTATGCAATAACTCATAAAATCATCATGATATCATAATGCATAATCAATACTTCCACTTTCCAAAAATAAGATCCACTCCAAATAAGGAAACATAATTTAATACTTTTCGCTCCAAAATTATTTTCAGAAAACCATCAATAAATAATAACTATGGAAGAATGTGCCCATACCTTTACTTTGATGAAGAAGAAGAACTCAAAATTTGTCACAACACTAACTCTAAATTTACCACAAATTAGAGTTAGCAACAATTGAATAATGCACAATGATAAGAGTCCTAATAACACCTTATAACTCCAACTCATAAATAATAAAAACTCACAAATATACATATCAACAATATTCCTTTACACCTTATAACTCCTACTTAATATATCACAAAATAACTTCAACCTCAAAAATAATTACAACAGAATATCCACTCAATAACTCCAAAGGCTTTCTAACCCCAATATGACATTAAGCACAATTATTCCTTAAACCCTTATAACTCCTAAAATACATTTACTTCTAAATGCATTTACCACATTAACATTAAGCATCAATAATAACAATATGAAAGCAATATTATATTTAACCTTATACCTCCATCCATTTACCAACAATAATTTGCCAAGTCAAATCAAATATTCCACATTATCAACAAAAGATCTACCTTGGCCAAAAATCAATTCTCCAACCTTAGGAGAAGTGTGGAGACACCAACATAAGTGCCAAAGTGATTCCTCCTCAAAAATCATGGTCCAAGGCAACTGCTATACCACATGCACAATAATCCGTGACCAAAAACAAAACACGCTCGATGCGAATCGATCTCGAAACCTCTGCCTAGCGAGCGCCTTCACTCCACTGCCTTTGTTGTTGGAGCACAAGTTCCCAACAAAAATCTCAAGCACCACTCATCATTTTACCTTCCCTTTGCTCACAAAAATTAAAGACAAATAGATTTATCTTCCTCACAGGCGTACGAAATTAGAACTTAAACACAAAGCAATACGAAACTCAAAAATCACAAAGCAATCTGAAATCAAAGGTCATAGAGAAATACAAAATTGAAGCTCACAGAGCAATATGAATTCAAAGGTAATTGTGCAAATAAGAAGTACTTAAAACCTTAGGAATTAATGCCATTTAATAATTTTTTGCATCCCATGCAAGTTGACGACGGTGCTCCTTCCAAAAAAATAACGTCGACAAGGTAAGTCTTCTACATTGGCATCGCTAAGGGTTTAGAAACCCTTTCAATAATAATTATTAAATTAATTATTATTATTTTATTAATAATAAACTTAACTTAAAACCTTTTCAAATTTTTGAATTAATTTATTTATTAATAATCAAAATGGACTTTTAAGGTTTTTTCAAGGAGCAAAAACCTTTTCATTAAGCCAAGACGGTTTTAATAAAAACCCTTAATGAGTCCAGATGGTTTTAAGAAAAACCTTTAACCTTGTCACCATGGTTTTAATTAAAATCCCTTAAACAAACATAATGAAACTTTCAAGATATTTTTGGCACCAAACTCTTTTTGACATCAACACAAACTCCTTTTGACATCAATGGCAACTCACAACCATGAAGCTAGGCAAAATACCCAAAATTGCTAACAAAGGCAACATTAGCATACTTTTGTCCTAAATGCAAGGGAAAACACCTAAGAAATGAATGTTCTAAAAAAAAATCAGTGTCTTTATTGTGTTTCAAAAAGATCAGAAAACTAAGCTATGTCCACAATTAACAAAATCTGGAGGGAAACCTGAAGTAGCAAAAGTATACTTCATGGGTAATAGGAGAAATTGGCAACAGTATCCTATGTATAACAACATGTAAATGGGAATGCCATATTATGAGGGCAACAATTACGAAAATAAATATCAAGTTCAACCACCTAACATGGGTTGGTGAATACAATGACCTTGGAATCAGTTTCCCCAAGGAGCAAATCCTTACAATCCCTATCCATGGATACAATACCAGTAGCCTAGAAAGTAGTGGAGAAACTAGAATGCTTGGAATAAAAATCCATAGCATGTTGCTCTAGTTCCACTATATCCAAGTATACTTGATCCTCCTACTTTAAGGTCTTCTTAGTTACTAGCACAACCTACAATAAATCCAAATAATAAACAACATCCAGCTTATCAAATGGAGAATGAGATGTACCCCATGTACAATATTAAGGTAGATTGTAGTCTGATACAACTAAGGCCAGGAAAATAAGTAGGTATAGAAGTAACTCCTTTGGTAGAAGAAGAGGAAAACATAGAGGTAGGAAAAGAGGAATCACCTCTTATAGAGGAAGTAGAAGAAGAATCAACACCCATAAATAACAAAGAAGAGGTTCCACCTTTTCCAAAAATTTTGTAGGAATCCAAGAAGCCAGTACAATCAGAATTTGATATTATCTCTAGTCTAAAGAATCTGATAGTCACAATCCCTCTTTTTCAGGCCATCAGATATATTCCTATCTATGGAAAGGTCATAAGAGAGTTATACCTAAATAAGCTAGGAAGAAAACTAGCAAATTCAATCAATTTGGTAGGTCATTTAGCTGATATTATATTAGGGAACACCTAAAACCAAACGTACTTAGATCCAGAAAGCCTTGTTTTAACTATGAAAATAAAGGGTTGTGTTTTACTCAATACACTAGTAGATTTGGGGGCTATCATTAATGTCATGCCCTAGAATACCATGCAAAAACATAAACTATCCAAATTGAATCCAACTAAAATTGTGCTATAGTTGGTAGATTGGTCTACAATGTTCCTGGAGGGAATGTTTGAAGAAATCACTGTTACATGGGATGCATGGGAGTATCCAAAAAATTTCTTAGTGCTACAATCCAAATCTGGGTTAAGTGGATATCCATTAATATTAGGTAGACCTTGGATGGCAACATATGATGCTTACATAAGCTATAGAGATGGGAAAATGAGCATTTTTTATGATTAGAATGTATAAAAAATGACCATACATCCACCTGAACAGTCTGCTAATTTTTTGAGGGAACCTAAAAATGAAAATCAGAATATTGGTTGGTCTATCAATGATTCAAGCTGTCATGACACTTGATGATTTGGAGGATATCATCAAGTGTCATGATATCCTCCAAATCATGATGAGTTGAACATAGATGATGAGTTGACAACTGAACAACAACTCAAATTGAAGGATATGATTATGCATAAAGGGTTAAACTCAAAATGTACTTGTAAAAAATAGTGAATTCTAATCGAAATCAAGGTGAATGAAGGTGAATCCTAAGAAAATCAAATTAATCATCTTCACACAAAATTTTTAGGTATTTTAATCCCTAAAGTGTAGGATCCTCTTTGGGTCAAATTTTGACCTATTAAATCACCTTATACCTTCATAAAAATACCACCATTAGATCAGTCTCAAAAATATCTTTCCAATGAGTACAAATATGCTTATGTTTGAATATACATTTTGGTGAATTAACCCTAATAAAAAATTGATCCTAAAAATTTTAAACGAATGGACCGATGTTGAGGGTCCTCATATTCACAAATTTTCAATTTTTAAAATCCTAATATTCACCCAATTTGTAAATATTCACCACTATGTATAACCCCATTGAAGCAAATGTTAGTCAAACATCAAAATTCCCTTACTTGGGAGTATTCAAACATGAGAGGAATAGGTCCTAAAATTTGTACTCATAGGATATATCTGGAAGATCAGGTTAAACCAATAAGACAACCATAGAGAAGAATGAATCCAAATAGGAAAGAAATTGTCAAAGCTGAATTGCAAAAACTCCTCACTATTAGATTAATCTACCCCATTTCAGATAGTGAGTGGGTATCACCTTTAGTGGTGGTGCCCAATAAAAATGGAAAGTGGATAATTTGTGTCGATTATAGGTTGCTCAACAAAGCAAACAAGAAATACCACTTTCCCTTACCCTTCATAAATTAGGTCCTTGACACCTTAGCAGGTAAGAAATACTTTTCTTTCTTGGATGGGTTCAGTGAATATAATCAAATTCAAATAGGGGAATAAGATCAAGACAAAACCACATTCACTTGTCCATGGGGGACTTTTGCGTACTGATTTTTTCCCTTTGGTCTATGCAATGCATCTAACACCTTTCAAAGGGTAGTTTTGAGAATCTTCTTTGACATGATTGGAGAAAATGTGGAAGTATATACGGATGATTTCATTGTATGGTGAAACATTTTAAGTAGCCACAAAAAATTTAGATAAAACACTTTAGTGGTGTGAGGAAACCAACTTGTCCCTCAATCATAAGAAATGCTTTATACTAATGCAAGAAAGGGATGGTTTTAGGACATCACATTTCTGTATATGGGATAAAAGTAGATAGGAAAAATATAGAATTTATCCAGAACTTGTCTACTCCCAAAATATAGAAGGATATCCATATTTTTTTGGTATCAGTTGGTTACTATAGGAGGTTTATAGTAGACTTTAGCAAAAATGGTAAACCCATTAGCACTTTGTTATCAAATGATACAGAGTTTGTCTAGATAGAAGAATGTGAATAATAATTTAACACCTTGAAGGAAAAACTGATTACTACTCTAGTTCTGAGAGGTCTAAATTAGACCATACCCTTTCACATATATGCTACTGCATCTAACAATGCAATAGGATCAGTACTGGGATAGAAGGATGGTGATGAATTTTATTCCATCTATTATGTTAGTAAACATCTCACAGGTGTTGAATTCAATTATACTGTCATAGAAAAGGAATTTTTTGCAGTGATACATGCTCTTGAAAAATTATATCATTATATCATAGGATATCAAGTTTTTGTACACATTGATCACTTAGCTATTAAATACTCGAAAAAAACCCTAGTATTAGTGGTAGAATTATCATATAGTTGTTGCTTCTATAGGAAATTTATGTGATAATAGTAGACAAGCTAGGTAAGGACAATGTGGTAGCTGATTTCTTGTCCATGTTGACCCCTCCATACCATACAACTACAGATGATAAATTTCTAGATGAACATTTGTTTTCTCTGAATGAACATATACCATGGTACATATATATGGCTAATTATGAGCCACTGGTAAAGTATCCACTACACTCACCATGAGAGAAACAAAATTTAATTGATAAAAGTGTAGACTTATCATGGATTGATGGGTTCTTATTTAAAATAGGACCTGATCAGATCATGAGAAGGTGTGTTGCTGATAATGAGATATTAGAAATACTAAATACTTGTCATTATGAACCTTATGGTGGCCATTTTGCAGGAAAAAGGACTACATACAAAGTGTTGTAGGCTAGTTATTATTGGCCTTTAATATTCAAAGATGCAGTCAAACATGTGATCCAATGTGACCAATGTTAGAGGATGGGTAGACCAACCCTCAGGGATGAAATACCACTTCAACCACATGTTCACATAGAGCCATTTGAAAAATGGGGGATGGACTTCATAGGACCCATTAATCCATAATTAGTAGGTAAGAGGTACATCTTTGTTTTTACTAACTATACGACTAAGTGGGTTGAAGTGCATGATTTGCATGATTTAAAAGATAAGACTATAGCAGACTTCTTGTATTCATCTATTTTCACAAGATTTGGGGTCCCAAGAGATATCACAACTGATCAGGGTCCTCAATTTACTTAAAAAATGATTCAAAAACTCATGCAACAATATAAAATAAGGTATAACAAAACCACTCCTTACCATCCACAGGTGAATGGGCAAGTTGAGGTAACCAACCGAGAGTTGGAGAATATCCTAAAAAATACATTACAACAACATAGGAAGGATTGGGTAACAATATTACTAGAAGCAGTGTGGGCCTATAGGACCAACTAGAAGACTACTACTGGTTTTACACCATTCCAACTAGTACATGGGAAACATGTTTGATGCCTATAGAATTTAAAGTTAAAGCTCTCAAAACTATAGTTGACTTAAATATAAATTTGGATGAGTCACAAAAGGAATGGATTTAGTATCTTAACAAGTTGGATGAGTACAAAAGAGATGCTCTACATTGAATAGAGGTTATCCAAAAATAGAGGGCCAAATGACATGATCGTCATATTTGGCCAAAATAGTTAAAAGTGGGAGAATGGGTATTATTGTATGACTCTTGATTATAGGAAAGGAAAGGCAAACTCATGCAATGTTGGATTGGACCATATGAGGTAGTTGAAATTATTAATAATGGTGTTATTAGATACATAACAATTGATGGAAGCAACATTACATTAACAGTTAATGGTCACCACCTGCGTCCGTATCATGTGTCTAAAACTTACACGACGAAGTCCATATTAGGCATGGGGGAGACCCTAGTTGATTCTAATTTTAAGTTGAGATAGTAAGATGTGGAAATTGTCCACATGATCCCAAAAATAATTATTCTTTCAATTTTTTGGTTTTTAGTTGTATTTTTGTTTTGTAGGAATGATGCCATGAGTGCAGTGATTAGGTAGCCTAGGAAACATAGGCCTAAAAAGCATAGGATCCATGAACCTGAACATTACTAGATTTTTAGGATAACTATTTTTAGTAGGAGTAGCTAGTCCCCATTTGAGGGGGGATACTATACCTAAATCTGTAAATAAGAGCTTGGATTGGTCTTTATGGATAATAGAACACTCACATGTTGGTTCAGGTAGCGGATGTTGATTTTGTCCTTGTTATTCAAACCAGAGTATTGAAGGCCTAATAAACTATAAAGCATATACTAGTGGATATATCAACATATGTTAAAATAAATAAGGAATGCTTGCTTTCCTTTTTATGAAGGTAAAGGTTCCTGATTCTCATTTTTTGATGATGGAGGCACTCAACTCCCATATTGCAGGAAAAAGGTGCCTTATTACCATTTTGACGATAGATGTTGTCTGACTCCTATTTTGAGAGGAAGAGGAACCCATTTTCCATTCAAATGAAATAAGACACCTAATTCCCATATTCCAAGGAAATGATGCCCGATTTATTTTCATCGGTATCGATTTTCATTCATCGGTAGATCGACACCTGATTCCTATTTTTTAAAGGAAATAGTGTTTGATTTCCATTTTTTGGAATATGGAACCTAAGTTATGATTAAAAAAAAGTATGTATAAAGTTTGTTTTAAAAGTACGATTCTTGATTTCCATTTGAAAAGGAGGTGATCGATTTCCATTATAAGCGTGACACTCAATTGCAACCAAAAGGTGCCTGCATCCCATTTTAGCAAGCACTTGCATCCCATGAAACAAAAGAAGGCACCCATTTTCCATAAAAAAGGAACCTACTTTATATTTCAATGGACACTTGTGCCATGTGTGAATAATCTTCATCATTCAGGAAATGGCCCATGCCACGTCAACTGACTGCTCATATGCACAAAGTCAAATCTATCACGAATGAAATTATTTTAATTTTATCCATTAAAGAGATTGTGCACATTCCAAAAGAGAAAAGTTGTCATAAAACAATTTTCAAGGAAGGGATGTTTGTCATCCCACAAAGATATATTTTTTTCTAACCTTTTTTTTGAAACTTTGCAGGATGTCTCAAATGTATCACATTGCATTTATCAAGAACTAGCCACATGGAGAGAAATTCACTACATGAGAAATATGAACATCATTTTTATTTTTCGTTTGCCTAGTCATAATCTACCAACCAAGAATAATACACCATGAATATATGTGCATGGTACATGCAAGGAATAAAATACATGTACATGTTTAATTCTTTATTTTATGTATATATTATTTTCATATGCATGTGTGTCTATGAAAAAGTATTGGTACAACCCCCATTGTAGTCCTAGCCACCCGTATTGCTCCACTTGGAACTTTTCCATGTGTCATAGCTTTGATTGGTAAAACATTTATGGTTATCATTTGCATAAGATCTGACACATGTTATAAGGAAATTTTACATGGATAATAGTAATTACTTTTAATTATGGTAGTTAACCACCTACGTCCAAGGAAGCAATTGGTTTTAAAAACTACTTATACAAAAATTACTATGTAAGGAGGGAAAAATTACAGAGTGTCATAGACCAGAGAACCAGGATCTAAGAAATTTGCAGATCTGAGCTTGATTTTAAGGGAATTTTATACTTAAGTCATGGGGGGAAAATCTAAAAATCACAATTTAAAGAAAAGTGAGCCTACCGACTGTTTGAGAACTTTTGTAGATGTCCAAATGCAATTTGATACTACAGGTTGGATGGAGTACTACCGACTGGTCAATTAGGACGAGGATGTAGAGGTAGCTAATGAATTTGCAACATCCATGAGGGATGAGGTTGTCCATATGAGGGGACTAGAAATCTCAATCGTTGAAGAATATATTTCAGTTGTAACGAGCCTTCGTCTAATAGAGGAGTGCATATATAAATATGAAAATCTAGTACTTTATGGATAGAGATTATTTGTAATCCCAATGGAGCACATGATTCGTGGAGGTTTGTCAAAGAAATACATCCTTTATTTTTAGCAATCAGTCTTCGAGCAGATCGTACAGTTCTTCACATGTTCTGGTAGGTACTCTAAGCTGAATTCTAATCACTTTTAGTTTCTCAATCACTTAATGCATGGGTATAGAACTAATGTATCTTATTATTTAGAATGTACCCTCAAATATGAGGCTATATGGTACCAGTTAGGCAAAACATCTACCCTGACTCACCATGGCTTAATTTTAGCCTTGGTACAACATGTCGAGGAAAATAAAAATACAATGGTTGAGGAAGCTGAGGGGATCAATGTATTTAATAAAGAAATACAAGAAGTGGAAGCATCTAAACTGACTAATCAACTAGCTAAAAGGGTGGTAGAAAACACATAGAAGGTGCCTGTGTCCCAATCTGACAAAAACGTATAGGATGTAGGGCAAGCCTCATCCCTTGCTTCTCCTCTATTTTATGAGGATGTAGGGTAGGATTCATTCTCTTATCATACTCAACCTGATGGAGATGTGGGGTAGGGTTTTCCCTCTGATCATTCTCAATTCAATGATACAGATGCAGGATTTGATCTAGTTAACCCTGTTTATAGACCAATTTTGGCCCATATAAGGAGTAAGTGGAGAAAAATGTCTAGAGTAGTTTCTAGCTCGTCCGATGATGAGGAGAACATCGAATAATTGAATAAGGAGGAATATTTGGCCTATATTCTATAGGACTTATCTAGGGGTTTACTCCTCAACATGAAGGGCAAACATATGATCTGCAATAGGAGGTCTAGATGGAGGATTTGCAGTAACAACTACAATTGTTAAAAGAATAGGCCACCACTTTGGAGGTAAAATTTAAGGAAAAGCAGACTCTATTTCAAGAGTCAAGGAAAGTAGTTATGGTGAAAATGCATGAGTTGTATCATATAATTTGATAGCTATAGGAGAGAATAAGAGAATTATATCCACAAGGCAAGCAAGTGGAAGACAAGCAGCTGACTGAAGTGGATGGAGGGGTTTAGACTGATTAGGCAATGGATGTGCCCACTACCTCTATATATTATGAAGAGAAGGTAGAATATTTTGGTGCTTGGTGATCATATTCTAGAATTTCCAACCAAGAGGCTAAAGTAGGAGATCACTCTATGTCTTTTGCTTAAAATTTATCTAAATAGGGGAGCCCTCAATCTTAGAAAAGGTCCCCCATAGTTATAATTGAAAGTGCTTCCCTGAAATATCACATAGAAAATGAGAAAGAGATGGATCCTATAATGGAATTGGAGCAGCCCTAATCATCATCTCACTCTACAAAATAGGTAACTCAAGAGGATGAAATTGAGGCTGAAGAACCTTAGAACTCAAAACATCTATAGAGGAAAAATATGAAAAGAAGGATGAAGTGGAGGTTGAAAAGCCTCAAATTTTAGATAAGGATAAAGAAGGGAATTTGGAGGCTAAAAAGCCTTAGGAGTCCACCCATTCAACAAAATAGACACTTGATCAGGATACAGGGGTTAAGCCAAAAAATTCTAAAGTGGATGCAAGGGCTGAACAACCGTAGGAGGAAAGGGTGATTCCAACGAAATAACAATCTGGTACACAAAAAGTGACTAAGAAGTCACCCGAGCCCATACCTTTAAAATAGGTAGAGGAGACTTAGAAACATATACCTACTGAAGAATAGGAAGTAGCAGCATCATCAACAGTAGCAACACCAACATCAATAGTGGAAGGGGAAATCACCCTATTTTAGAAACACCAGCATACCTTGAATGATATCCCAAAAAGCTGAGATCGAAGAGAAAGGTTGTGAGGGAGCCTTAGAAACAACGTAGAAGTAGATCAAGAATGGTATATTTATATGAGCTTGAAATGAATTAAAATGAGGAATGAGAGGCATAAAATAAAATGTTTTCTACACAAAAATAAAATTTTGAAAATATTAAGGAAGATATTGCAGCAGATAAAAATGATTGGAAAAATGTCTATAAGAAAGCACTTGAGTAATATAATTAAGAGGCTATGAATAATGCCAAAAATTCCCCCAAGAAAATTCTATTTGCCCAACCTCACCAATTCTAGGGCTTGTATGGGTCTGATGGCAAAAATCCTTCTAAGATGAAGGAATATTTTGAGAAAATGGGTTTAATTGGCTCTGGTCAAACTGTAGGTCAAGAATCATCAAGAAAGACCCCAAAGGAGGAGAAACTAGAATCATATGATGATTCTGAACTTGATCTAGTAGTTTCCAAGTTCCCTAAGGCCTGAATTGCAAAGAAAACTAGTATGCCATTTTGGGAAGAATCTATAGTTCCAATGGAGGAGAGATTACTTGCTTACCATGATTTCTAGAAATAAGTTGAAAAAGCATTCCAGAAAAATATTTTGACTCCTCCAAGGCATTATTTGAGGAGTAAAGTAGGGTAGAAAAAGAGAACAATAGTACAATAGGGAATAGGTATAGGGATAGGGGCAGGACCAAGCCATCCATATTGGTGCAACAAGCACCTAAAAAATAATAGCCAAAGGAGCATACCCTCACAACACCAAAGGGAAGGAAGCCAAGAGACAAGGCCAAAGCCAAGGCTATAGATAAAAAAAGAAAGAAAAGCATCAGAACCTACTGGAAGGGCATAAATGAAATTGTTAATTACCAGTTTAAAGTGGCACAGGGACGTGCCAACTCTTAAGCATGGGGGAATGATGAGCCTTATTAATGCTAATTTTTTGTACTACTTTCCATATAAACAATGACATTTATTTTCATAGATATGTATGTTTTATGAGAATTTTATATATGTCAAACAATTTATTTTGCATGATATTTAATATTTGTTTTTGAGTGCATTTTGTGTAGATTTCATAGAATTTGTTGCTTGTTGGCATATTTACATCAAGGTCCCACTCGGACCTAGAACTTTCAATTTCATGATGGAAAAAGCTAAGGTAAAACATCTACAAAAAACTAATGAAAGCGCTAAGTTAGGTCTCTAATTTCCTTTCAAGCACCTAATTCCTATTGGTACCTAATTACCGTTAGGTTCCTAATTTCCATTAGGCACATGATTCCTATCTTCTATAGGAATGGCACCTGATTCTCACTAAAGCTGAATTCCAACACGACCCTGTTGTCGGTAAAACATAATGTGATTTCAAAAAAAGATGCATATGGAGTTTTAGCGTTGGATCCAGACCAGGGACAATGTCAAATATGATCAGCTATCTATTTTTTAGCCATTATGTAAAAATCCATGTAAATCAAATAAAGCAAATATCAGACGTATTCTGATAAAACAAAATATGCTGAAATAGTCTAAAAATCTTGATATTTTATTTAATTCCATTTATTCATGCATAATATTGTAAAATAGAATAAAAAACTTAATTTTATATTCAATATATAATAGGGCATGGCCACATATATTATAAATATGTAATCCACCCCTCAAAACATGATCCCAAATTTTTCATGTATGTATCCTACTGCAATTTTTAATAATTTTTTGAGTCATTTTTTGATCAAATCAACTTGTATCCGGTGAACGAATGAATGCGGGTGGAATATACTGATATCTTGGGCCCACTATCAACAATATTCCTCCCTTTTGATTTCTTTTTTCCCATTAGCTTTTAAATTCTATTTCTATTTTTCGTAACTTAGAACAATTTTTGTTATTTCCCCTATTTTATGTGATTTCCAGCAAATGTGTAGATTTAATTTATGTATAAATTCTAGTCATGTCTTTGGTAGTGTAGGATAGATTATTGGTTTGGAAAAATAACCAATACTCCAACAAAATAGCCAAACACCCCCAAACCATAAATTTGAGGGACTCATCTGGTTGAAATAAATTACAAGCATATATTGTGCAAGGTTGCTCACAAGTTTACAAGCTACCCCAAGTTGACAAATTAAATGAGGCAATTAATATGAATGTAGAAAACTAACCAATGTAGTGCCAAAAACTAGGTATCAACATGAAACAATCCTTGTAGTGGTCAATATATTGACCAAGGTTGCTCATTTTATTATAGGAAACACCAAGGATGATGCCTTGATAATGGCCAACATATTTACCAAGGATATTTTTAGGTTGCATGGTTTTCTTGAGATGATAATTTTAGATAAGAACTCTAGATTCACATATAAATTTTGGTAGGCCCTTCATCATGTAGTTGGTATGAAGTTGGATATTATCTTTGCATATCATCCAAGATAAATGGTCAAACAAAATGGGTGAATCAAATATTGGAAGACATGCTCTGTATGTATTGCATGGATCAAAAGTCTTGATGGGAAGACTTTTTTGCATCTAGTTGAGTTTATATATAATAGTGGGTACAATGCTTCCTTAAAAATATCACTGTTTGAAACCCTGTATGACAAGATATGTATAACTCCTCTATCTTGGGACAACATAGAGTATTGGGTTATCATTGGACCATATGTGATTAGAGAGATGGACGAGCATCTCAAGACATTCATGCAAATGCTAAAGAATTTTTTTGATCATCAAAAGAGCTATGCTAATTTGAAGCATCCACTAAGATAATTATCTATAAGGGATAGATTTTTCTAAATAGTTAAGCCAATGAATAGTGCCATCAAGTCTACTAAGTTGGATTCTCAATTTATTGGGCCTTTTGAGATCATTGAGAAGATCAATCTAGTGGCTTATAGACTTATTTACCACCCAACCTATCTAAGATCCATGACTCTTTTCACATATCCCTGATTAGGAAGTATGTTGCTGATCCTAATCATGTGTGATATGTCTCAAAATTGCAAGAGATAAATCCATCATCCATTGAATTGAGGCCATTAAGTATTTTAGAATTTTATTCCAAAGCAATGAGGAAATGAAATCTAGAAAAATGCAAGGTCCAACAAGACCAATATTAAAAGAAAATGTCACTTGCGAAAAAGTGGATGAGATGAAAAGATATTTTCCTTATTTTTGTTTGAATAATTATGAAATGTAATACTTTGTATAAACACAATGGACTATGTTTAGTCCAAGGGGTGTAGTATGCCATGACCCTCCTTGGCAGTACTAATTATTCAAGTTGGAATTTGTACTGTGATTGATTTCTGATGCTTACTTTTTTAGGTTTTGATGGATATATACTTTTAATATTGTATCCATTTGTGCATAAGAATATAATACTCATAATGCTCTATTTGGTTGCAATATCAAGTACTCTCATGGGTGGACAAGAGTATTGACCACAAGAAAAATGGGAGACTATATTAAAGGGAAAATTTTGATGATGAATTAGTCATCAAAAAGGTCAAGGTAACATGAATGAATACCCTTTTTCTTGTAGGTGCATTGTGGTTTGCATATTCTCATGTTTTGCCATTAGACTAGGAAATTTACATGTAATAAGTCTCCTTAACATGATTCAATGATAGCTGAGTCTATCTTAAATAAGGATCCACTCATTTAGGGATAAAACGATGGTACAAGACATCAAAAAATGCTTTTGTTTAGATCTCTTTCCCTTGATGCATGTGACTGATTCACTAAATGATATCCTTGATAGATTAGATGGATTGGTTCTAAGGTTGCTTCTTAGGGTTGGAGTAAAAGATTATTGTTGTTTGCTTTGTTTTCTTAAGGAAAGAAAAACTTAATCCTAGACTAATGTTAGACTTAATGTTAATCGAAAGAATGATTAATGTTAGATAGTCTAAAATTAGCATTAATTAATGGAATAATTGATGTGTTTCCAAATGTTAGATTTGTTATCTAATAGAAATATGATTAATGTCTAAATTTTAGCATTAGTTTTAATATTAATCAAAGAATGATTAATAATCTAATGTTAATAATCTAAGGTTAGAATTATTAATATAAATTTTTTTGGTAGTTTAAATTAAAGTGGGTTTTTATCAAGGGACCCAAAACCTGATTACAACAATTCAAAAGACTTCAAGCAAGGCCATAGGATAGTCGACAGAAAAGACCCAAGTATGGACCTAAGGATAGGATACTAGACAAGAAACAAGATCCAGGATAGGAATCAAAATTTAGGAATCAGGACAGGACACCCAAAGCGGGAAAGCCAAAAAGTTGTGTCCAACTGCAAACATGAAGAACCCACCCAATAGGAAAAAGAGAAGGTGGTAAAATTGAGTTTTAAAAATCCCACTCAAACAAGCAATTTAAAAAAAACTCCCACGTAGCTTCTGAATCAAAAAGAAACAATTTTCAAAGACAAGGCACTCCTGCCTATCCATAGAAAATGAAACAACCCAAGAAGCAGGAAAAGAAAGAACAGGAGTGCATGATCCCGTATATGGGAGAAACCAAAAACCGGTAGGGAAACGGTAGAAAACCATAATTTTTACAAAAAACCATCCTTCATAAAATTATTAATATTATTTTGCTAATGTTATGGTCTAGCCTTTGATAAAAAAAATGAACACGCTAAAAAATTTAATCAACACTAGCCTTTTATTTATGTTGATTAATTTTTTTAACATCAATAACACACTATAAATAAAATATAACATTTCTTAAAGTTGGACAAAAAAAAAATGAAAAGACTACTTTATAAATAAAATATCACATTTTTTTCTACACATGGAAATTTTGGGAGGATGGTAGGACTTCCTTCTTATCTCTAACAGTTCCAAATCTGAGCACCCATGCTCTCTATAGTATTAGTGCTCTTAGGTTGGGGACAAAGGACATGTAGACAACCCATACCCTATCTCTAGGGAATCCCCCTTGCATTAAAATAATATATTTGTGAAGAAGGCTTGCGTGTGAAGGAAAAGATAGAAAATATATATATATATTGAAAAGTTTCTTGACCGCCTAGAAGAAATGAGTCAGAAGAAATGAGTCTATAAATTAGTATTGGATTGGAAATAAATGGTATGCTATGTTTTGGAAAGGATTAGAGGGAGGTTAGGGCAAGAGGAGTAGGAATTTCAAGAATATTGGCTTTGGAGACTTCACGAAATTCCCAGGTGTGAGGGTTTCTACTTGTCTCTTACTACATGCACTTTGTATGTTGCTTCTTTGATGAAATGATATGATGAGATTTGTGTGATTTACTATATTAATGCAATTATAAGATGTCATACTCCGTTGTATTAGGCCAAGTGTTCTATTCCTTTATTTCCATGAATACTAAGGCTAGAAAATATTAGTATATGATTGTAATATGAGAATAGACCCATTCACACTCTATTTTTAGATGCGTGATAGGGTTAAGCCTTCACCAAAAAATACCCGTGTCTATTGCTATAATGAGCAAACCTTATTGTAACTATAATAATATTGGGTACTTGGATAGAAACCCATTAATACAATACCTAAACCATCATATGGTTATAAATCTGTAGAATGGATCTTGTTATAATTTTGTGGACTAGTCGACCACTACTCATCCATGAAGGAATCGGTGGAACATCGTATTCTAAGTGATAGCAATTGGCATATGACTTGGTAGTAATGGATGTGCTCTAAATAGAACATTGTTCTAGCAATACCATTCAGCTACACAGAGTATCTGAACCCCCCAGAGAAGTTTGTACTGTCGGATAATCACTCGATACTCTAGGCTTTACTTATCAACTCTATTTGGCTTGATTCGAAGATCGAGGAAATTACCCGGTCAGCAAAGCCAGGTATCGCAGACATGGAATAGTGTTATTCCTAAATCATCAACAACCGTCGCCATGCTACACCAAAAAAGAATTGTGATAGCATATCCTATGTCCGAAGGTATACCTGAGCTTCAAGTCATGTTCAATTCGTCTCTGTAATCCCTGCAATATGCTGCCATACTTTTAGACGACTTTTGCTTGAAGTCGATCAGTATATCAGTGAACATCCCTGATATCTAAACTTTGAGTTAGATAGTTCATCGTCAAAAAGATCACCTTTCGATGGTATTTGAAATTCTTATTGTTTCTATCAATATTTTGGGTCTAAAAACAAAGGTCGCTTGGGTTAGGCATTATCATAAAGGTAGAAGACACCATCGAATCTCCTCATAAACATAAAGCATAACGCAATCCATACTAAACAACATGGAATCATTCTCATAGAGGTCCTTGGAATCCGTGTAGACCTTCAATTAAGGATTGGACATGTTAGCGCTTCGAATAGTCCTCGTTGCGCTATGGAAATGGTGGTTTATTCCGATAGAACCCCAGTAAAGTATACCTTACCTATGATTTTATGGATGGGAGAAGGGTCAAATTCGAACATAAAAATACCTTTTATACTCTGTATGATCACTCTCAGTTTACCGCCAATCTATCCAAATAAACCGAGTCATCCTTACCCTATAGAAGCTACATTCACAGCTAAAAGAGGTGTAGTTATATTCTACAAGCATATTTTTGGTTCTGTGTCAAACTATATTCGAACCCTCCAAACATTTCTCCTATGACTGAGAGGTGTCATCGCTTGCAGGCTCATCCGAATAATCTACACCTATCCTTTTACAAAATCAAAGGCACTAAATACATTGTGTTACTCATCATAGTGGTTAAATTGAATTGGACTTTAAAACCATATTTCATGTAGTTATTGGATAAGCAAGTGGTTAAAGAATATTTTATATCAAGTAAAAATAAAGAATATTTTATATCAAGTAAAATTAATTGTAAGGTTAGAAGTAAGATGATGATTGACTTTATAACTAGATAGATTGAATGATTTTATAAAGTATAACATTTTATTATGTGTTAGGTATGATATGAGATTATGTTTTTGTGATTACAACCAGTATTAAAGATATTTTCAACATGATGTAGATACTTTCAAATTAATATTGTGAAAATAATACTTGATATGAATGAAGTTCAAGATGTAAATACTACAATTTTTTTTCCTTAGTCTTGTCTTCATAAAATGAATGATTTCTTAGGTAACTTAGTTTAAAAATTTGATATATACTAGTTCATGAGTTATACCAAATTATATATTGAAGTTTTGTAACCCTTTTAAAGAATAATGTGAAACTATCTAGTTTTTTTTATGAGGATGGATGGGTGTCCAATCCTTGGGAAGAGGTATGGGACTCTTCCTATGTTTGGAGATAACCCAAACATCTGATGGATGGAATTATAAATTGACCCTATTATGAGAATACATACTCGATGAATAAGATTATGAATCAATCCCTTGATATGCAAAATGCTAGAGATGGATGAATTTGTAAAAATTCATCCTTTATGATTAAGTGAAAAGCAATATACATTTGGTAAATAATTGTTGCATATATGCATAAGATATGCATGGTTTGCTTGTGTTTGCATTGGCATTTATTGCACTTGAGTTGTCCTGATCCCTTACAAACTCATCTCTCTCACCTCATGAAGATGCAAGGAAACCAGAGAAGATTCAAGAAGCCATTATTGAAGACTCTTTGATATATATATTTGATTATGTTCATTATTTATGTAATTTTTTTAAATGGCTGAAAAGATAAAGCCAAGTGATGTAATATTGGATGTATTTTTATTACTGCTTTGTAAATTAGAAAGGAAGTATTTCATTGATGTAAGCATCTCCATTAGATAGCAAATGATGTATAGCAAGGAAGCATTGTAAATTATGTCATCATATCAATTAGGTAAAGATGATGTATAGTTTTGGAAATATTATTCAATGAAAGTATGTTGAAATAGAATTGTCTCTTTGTTCTACTTGTATATTTATTTCTTTAAGGTTATAGAAATGTAAGCATGAGAACCAAACATTCGAAACATAGTTAGATGAAGATTAATTCATGAATAACATATACACAAAAGAAGCATTCCCAAAACTCGAAACTCATGGGCTAAGTACCACCACCACCAAACTTGACAACACCTTGAAGATAAGTGAATCTTATAATAATGCTTAAGACATTTAACCCATGTTATATGTAAGTAACCACAAGCTGCAATAGAATGATGATTCTCCTAAAACACTAGCCTTCATTGGTAGTGTGGAGAATTGGAGAAGGGTTATCCTTTGGTGAGGATCCCTATCCTAAGTGGTTGATACAACCATATGATGTCCCTTGCTACATAGCAATTACATAAAGGGAATAAAGCCTTTGTATGATATTATCCATCTACCAGTATGGGATGGTGAGATGGTAATGTAGGAGTTGGTGCTCCTACTTGCAATTGGCTTAAAATAAATTATAGAAGTTGGTGCTTCTATATACCTAATCTATTGCAAATCGGATTACTTACTTTTAATGGGGAAATCTTGTCTTGGTATCTTATTATAACTCTGACTTATCAATGGGTGAACAATGAGCCTATATATATATATAAAAAAAATTAGTGGACATGTAGTGTCAAATTATTGGTTGTTACAGTTGGTATCAGAGCTTAGGCTAACTGATAGGTTTTAGATAAATCTAGGTTAGTGAAAATATTTGGGGTATGGTTCTAAACATGAGCTCCCTAACTCTTGAAGATGCATATTTGTTAAGGATTAAGTCAGTTATTGAGATCACTGGTGCACGAGCTCCTTTCTCCCACGAGTAGATCCACAATCATTCAAAAAGTGGAAGAGCTAGGTGAACCCCCTATATGGGTTTTGAGCGGTGTACCCTAGACTCTTTTGGGAAACTACTCGACATCTGTGTCTCATGGCTTACTTATTACTTACCTCAAGTATGTATGATTTTCAACTAGAGTTAGAGGAAGAAAACTAGGATTCAACCTAGCAACAATAAACTATTTGGAAACTATTCTGGTTAATTAGAATTTTGAACCTTGGAAATGAGCAAGTATTAATACAACTCTTTATCCTAGGTTAACATGGCAACAAGAGGAAGAGGTAAGAGGACAATGACCTCACAACAAGCTAGTCCCAATACTCCTGAAGCCAGACAGTTAGGGGAAAGTTTTAGAAATTCGAATAAGGAAGTAGAGAACCTTGTTGCTACTATGTCTGTTATGCAAGATCAAATCCAATAGATTTTGCAAGCTATAAGTTCTCAACATAACCCCAACAACAATCAGGAGATAGACATTTTAGATGATGAGGCTAGAGAGAATGAAGATCCTGAAGAACGTGCAAATAGGATCCGCACAAAGAAGGAAATTGGCAATGATCTGAAATATATCAAAGTGACTAAGTTCACTGGAAAGGGAGGTGAGACTGTGGTGGAAGCATGGATAGAAGAACTAGAACTTCATTTCGCCATAAGACATTATTCCTCTACCACTAAAATGGCATTCACTCTTTCTCATCTAGGAGAAAGAGGAGTTGACTGGTGGAATGCCTATAGTAAGGACCTTGATGTATCCCCTAATAAGTTGAAGTGGGAAGTCTTTGTGGAAGCCTTTAAGGATAGGTTCCTTACCAAGCAATTTTATCTGAATAGGTATAAGGAGTTTTTCACATTTCAACAAGGCTCACTCTCTGTGGAGGAATACTATGAGCAATTTGTAAAACTCCTTAAGTATGTACCATCTCAAAATCTGAACAATGAAATGAAGATAGAGAAGTTTGTCCAAGGACTGAGGCCTACAATTAGAGATAGTGTAAACATGCATGTTCAGAAAACTATGCAAAAAGCCTATGATAGGTCTTGAAGAGCAGAGGCTAATCAAGCTGCTAAGGAAGCCCGAAATAATTCCTCAAAGTGGACACACAAAGGACAAAAATTTTAGAAGAAGAGAAAATGGGATAATGGGTAAAATCAGAAAAATAAAGGAAATTCAAAATTTGGGAAGCATGGTAATGGTGGCAAGAAATATTTCAAGAAAGAATTCTGCTACAAGAATAATAATAGGGACTTCCAAACTCCTCAACATCCAGCTCCACTACGAGTAGTAGACATCGAGAAGCAGGTTCAGGAGGGAAACTCAAATCCAAAGATAAGATGCTTTGATTATGGAGGTCCACATTATGCTATCAACTGCCCAAAGCGTGCCAGTACCAGTATAAATAGACCGAATCACAAGATCTATGCAACGACAATAGTGCAAGACTTGGATGGTCAGGCCACTCCTCTACTTCTGAATGGTAAATTTTTTGATAAAAATGTTAAAATCCTAATAGATAGTGGAGCTACAGATAGTTTTATTTCTAGTAATCTATCAAGGGATATACCCAAAAAGCTAGGATCTTTGGCACAAGGGTGGAGAGTTGAGTATGGGTCAGGATAGACTTACCAAGTTAACCAATGTTTTCCCTCAACTCAAATTACCTTACCTAATGGCTTTACTAGGTGGCCTCTATTTGTAGCACCCTTACATGCATTTGATATCATCTTGGGGATAGATTGGTTGAAGGCTCATGAAGCCTTGGTAAACTTCCATGAAAGATGGATTGAGTTCACTAATGAAAGCAAGGAAAGGCAAAGAATGTATAGTGAAGTAAGGGAGTTCCAACCCAAGTTAATTTTAGCTATGCAATTGAAGAAGACCATTAAGAAAGGAGGAATGGTTTATGCAGTAAAAATCAAAGAAATAGATGAGATTTCAAGGGAAGAAATTTTTAACAAATTTCCACTATTGCAAGAATATCAGGATGTTTTTGTTGATGAAATACCTGGTTTGCCACCCAAACGTGAGTTTGATTTCACCATAGAATTGTTTCTAGGAATAGAGCCTATCCATAGAGCTCCTTATAGAATGAATCCCATCGAGATGCAAGAATTGAAGGTGCAGCTTCAAGAATTGCTTGATAAAGGATTAATAAAGCCGAGTGTATCACCTTGGGGAGCACCCATATTATTTGTTAAGAAGAAGGATGGATCATTGAGGCTTTGCATAGATTATAGAATGTTGAACAAGGCAACAATCAAAAATAGATATCCATTGCCAAGGATTGAAGATTTATTTGATCAACTGAAGGGTGCATCAGTCTTTACCAAAATTGATTTAAAATCAGGGTATCATCAATTAAGAATCCATGATGAAGACACACACAAAACCGCATTCAAGACTAGATATGGCCATTATGAATTCACAGTATTACCATTCGGTTTGACCAATGCACCAACAACTTTCATGAATTTGATGAATAGTGTGTTCAGAAATCAGCTGGATCAGTTTGTGTTGATTTTATTGGATGATATTTTGGTTTATTACCATAACCAAGAAGAGCATGATAAGCATTTGAGGATAGTTTTAGAATTGTTAAGGAAAAATCAGCTTTATGGGAACTTGTCTAAGTGTGAGTTTTATGTTTCCCAAGTGCATTATTTGGGACACATAATATCAACAGATGGTATTGTTGTAGACCCAAAGAAAATAGAAGCTATTTTGAGTTGGCCACCTCCAACTAATGTGACAGAAGTTAGAAGCTTCATGGGATTATCAGGTTATTATAGGAGGTTTGTGAAAGATTACTCCAAAACTGCTTATCCTATAACCAACCTTCAAAGAAAAGGGAAGGAGTTCAAGTGGACTGAAAAATGCGAAGCAACATTTAATTTTCTTAAATAGAAGCTTACCACAACCCCTATTTTGAAAATATTGGATCCATCTGGAAATTTTTCAGTTTGCACTGATGCTTCATTAGAAGGACTTGGAGGAGTCTTATCTCAAGACAACTCCATGGTAGCATATGAGTCTAGGAAACTCAAAAAGCATGAAGTCAATTATGCTACTCATGACCTAGAGCTCATTATGGTTGTACATGCTTTGAAGATTTGGTGACATTATCTGGTGGGTAAACCATTTGAGTTAAGAACTGATCACCAGAGCTTAAGATATATTTTCACTCAACCATTGTTAAATGCTAGGCAAAGAAGATGGATAGAATTTTTAGCCGAGTATGACTTTGGTATTGAGTATATCAAAGGGAAAGAGAACAAGGTTGTCGATGCTTTAAGTAGAAGAAGGCATATAGCAGCATTGACTCATAGTCATGTAGATATTATGGACCGAGTCAAGAAAATGCAGTGCCAGGATCTAGGGTGTAGAGAAATTCGGATTAAAATAGAACAAAATTTGAATGAGAATCTGGATTATAGCATAAAGGATGGACTTTTATGCTTTAAGGAGTGTGTGATCATTCCTAAAATGGGTGATCTAAGAAGATTGATTATGCGAGAAGCTCATAACTCACCTTATTCCGCTCATCCTGGAGGAGCTAAGATGAGAGAAAATATGAAAAAGACCTTCTATTGGTCTGGCATGAAGAAAGACATCACCAATTTTGTGGCACGATGCCTACAGTGTCAAAAGGTGAAAGCCGAACACCAGCATCCAGTAGGAAAGTTGTTTTCTCATCACATCCCTACTCAAAAATGGCAGGTGATTTCAATGGACTTTATTGTCGGGTTGCCTAAAACAAAATATCAGCATGATGCAATTTTTGTGATAGTAGATAAACTCACTAAGGTTGCACACTTCATAGCAGGTAGTACTACAGATGATGTTGTAGTTGTTGCCAATAGATTTGCTAAGGAAATTTTTAGGTTATATGGATTTCTTAAGATGATAATCTCAGACAGGGACTCTAGGTTTACTTCTGAGTTCTGGCAAGCTCTCCATCATGCAGTTGGCACCACTTTGAATATCAGTTCTGTGTATCATCCAGAAATGGATGGACAGATGGAAAGGGTAAACCAAGTTCTAGAAGATATGCTACGCATGTATTGCATGGACCAGAAGTCCCGTTGGGAGGACTATTTGTATCTGGTTGAGTTTGCTTATAATAATAGCTATCATTCTTCTTTGAAAATGGCCCCTTTCGAGGCCTTGTATGGCCGATGATGCAGGACACCATTATCATGGGATAATCCCAAGGATCAGGT
This sequence comes from Wollemia nobilis, assembly GCA_028583015.1. Taxonomy (NCBI): domain Eukaryota; kingdom Viridiplantae; phylum Streptophyta; class Pinopsida; order Araucariales; family Araucariaceae; genus Wollemia; species Wollemia nobilis. The sequence goes on along the minus strand of JAQPPZ010016334.1, from coordinate 8,247,042 downwards.
TGTCATTGGACCAGAAATGGTTAAAATTATGGAGGAGCAGCTAGCACTGATCCGACAAAGGCTCAAGGAAGCCTCGGATAGACAGAAGAGTTATGCAGATTTGAAAAGAACTCCTAGAGAATTCTCTATGGGTGACAGGGTGTTTTTGAGAGTGAAACCTAAAAAGAGTGCAATTAAATCAACCAAATTGGATCCTAGGTTTGTGGGACCATTTGAGATTGTGGAAAAGATAAGTCTTGTAGCCTACCGGCTTGACTTACCACCTAACCTATCAAAGATCCATAACACTTTTCATGTATCCCTACTTAGGAGATATATTGTTGATCCTAATCATGTGTTAGATGTTTCTAACTTGCAGATGGTAGATCCGACAACCTTTGAGGTGAAACCGATGAAGATCTTGGAATTTCATTCCAAGGCTATGAGGAAAAGAAACATTGAGCAATGCAAGGTCCAGTGGGACCAATATTCTGAGAAGAATTCCACTTGGGAAAAAGTGGAGGACATAAAAAGACATTTTCCTTATTTATTTGATGATGTTATTTGATGATGCTATGTAATAATACAGGTTGAGACATTTACCACTTATGAAAGTGGAAAACTAAGCAAACCTTATGTTTTATTGATTAATATGTAATATTGCAGGAAACACAAAGGATTGTGTTTATTCTAAGGGGGGAGTATGTCATGACCCACCTTGGAGGAACTCTATTAGTATGCTATTTGTATTATGATGGCTGATTTGTAATGCTTAATATATTTGCATTATATTCGTTTTAGTCAAGAGAAAATGATGTTGCATGCATTGACTGTTTGCAGGAACAGGTATTCTCATAGGTGGAAGATTTACCATCGAGAGATGAAAAAGGGAAATGATGACAAAGACAACTCATCAGGTAAAGCTCTTGTTTCTATCATCACTAGTTACCTCCCTGATGGCGGTGTTACCTGAGGAATCACTCCCAAACTCCCGCCACTCAAAGGAAAAATGGTGATGGGAAACGACGAGCAAATGCATCGAGTGCTTGCATTCTATTTATGTGAAATAAGTTGGTTGCATCATTAATTTGCATGAAGAAAGTCTACCTTGAAAATGCATATTTATTAATGTTTGGCATTTTAATATTTTAAAATATATGTCTTTATGCATACAATTTAAACATTCTCTAGAGTAGAGATTAATTGTTTGAGCATGCTTGTTTAAATTGATTGACCCCATTTTTGAAAGAAAGTTAGGTGGCTTGTCTTTTATGGACCTGTCCAAATTTTATTGGACCAAAAAAATGAAAAGACTACCTTATAAATAAAATATTACATCTTTCCTACACATGGCAATTTTGGGAGGATTGTAGGACTTCCCCTCTTATCTTTAATAGTTCCAAATCTGAGCACCCATGCTCTCAATAGTATTAGTGCTCTTAGGTTGGGGGACAAAGGACATGTAGCCAACCCATACCTTATCTCTAGGGAATCCCTCCTTGCATTAAAATAATATATTTTTGAAGAAGCTTGCATGTGAAGGAAAAGATAGAAAAGAAATAAAATATTGAAAAGCTTCTTGGCTGTCTAGAAGAAATTGGCCTATAAATTAGCATTGGATTGGAACAAATGGTATGATATGTTTTGGAAAGCCTTAGAGGGAGGTTAGACCAAGAGGAGTAGTAATTTAAAGCATATTGTCTTTGGAGACTTCACAAAATTCCCAGGTGCGAGGGTTTCTACTTGTCTCTTACTACATGCACTTTGTATGTTGCTTCTTTGTTGAAATGATATGATGAGATTTGTGTGATTTACTATATAAATGCAATAATAAGGTGTCATACTCCACTGTATTAGGCCAAGTGTTCTATTCCTTTATTTCCATGATTACTAAGGCTAGACCATATTAGTATATGATTGTAATATAAGAACAAACCCATTCACACTCCATTATTAGATGCATGATAGGGTTAAGCCTTCACCAAAATATACCCATGTATATTGCTATAATGAGCAAACCTTGTTGTAACTATAAGAATACTAGGTACTTAGATAGAAAAACATTAATACAATCCATAAACCATCATATGGTTATAAATATGTAGAATGGATCTTGTTGTAATTTTGTGGACTAGCCAGCCACTGCTCGTCCATGAAGGAATCAATAGAACTTCGTATTCTAAGTGATAGCAATTAGCATATGACTTGGTAGCATAGGATGTGCTCTAAATAGAACACTATTCTAGTAATACCATTCGGCTATGCAGAGTATATGAACCCCCTAGAGAAGTTTGTATTGTCAGATAATCACTCGATACTCTAGGATTTACTTATCAACTCCATTTGGCTTGATTCCAAGATTGAGGAAATTATCCGATCGATGAATCCAGGAATCACAGACATGGAATAGTGTTATTCCTGAATCATCAATGGTCGTCACCATGCTACACCAGCAAATAATTATGATAGCATATCCTATGTCCGAAGGTATACCCGAGATTCAAATTATGTTCAATCCATCTTCGTAATCCCTATAATGTACTACCATACTTTCATACATATTCTACTTGAAGTCGGTTAGTATATCAGTGAACATCCCTGATATCTAAACTTTGAGTTAAATAGTTTGTCATCGGAAAGATCGCCTTTAGATTGTATTTGAAATTATTATGGTGTCTATCAAGAGTTTGGTTCTAAAAACAAAGGTTGCTTGGGTTAGGCATTATCATGAGGGTAGAAGACACCATCGGATCTGCTCCTACTACATGAAGGTTACAATTTATGTCTATGTGTCCTCATTCTGACCAAGCATAACGTAATCCATACTATACGACATAATAATTCTCATGGAGGTCCTTGGAATCTGCATAGACCTTCACTTAAGTATTGGACTTGTTAGCGCTTTGAATAGTCCTCATTGTGCTATGGATATGGTGGTTTATTTTGATAGAACCCCAGTCAAGTATACCTTACCTATGAGTTTATGGATGGGAGAAGGTTCAAATTCAAACATAGAAATACCTTTTAGACTCTGTCTGATAACTCTCGGTTCATCTCCAGTCTATATAAAGAAGCTAATCCATCCTTACCCTATAGAAGTTGCATTCACAAATAAAAGAGGTGTAGTTATGTTCTACAAGCATATCTTTGGTTCTGTCTCAAACTATATTCGAACCTTCTGAACATTTCCCCTATGACTGAGAGGTATCATCCCTTGCAGTCTCATCCAAATAATCTACACCTATCCTTTTAAAAAAATCAAGGCTCTGAATACATTATGTTATTCACCATAATTGTTAAATTGAATTGGACTTTAAAACCATTTTCATGTAGTGATTGGATAAACAAGTGGTTAAAGAATATTTTATATCAAGCAAAATTAATTGTAAGGTTAGAATTAAGATGTTGATTGACTTTATAACTAGATATATTGAATGATTTTATAAAGTATAACATTTGATTATGTGTTGGGTGTGATTTGAGAGTATGTTGTGATTACAACCAATATTAAAGATATTTTAAAAATGATGTAGATACTTTCAAATTAATATTGTGAAAATAATACTCGATATGAATGAAGTTCAAAATGTAAATGCTGCAATTTTTGTTCCTTAGTCTTGTCTTCATAAAATGAATGATTTCTTAGGTAACTTAGTTTAAAAATTTGATATATACTAGTTCATGAGTTATACCAAATTATATATTGAAGTTTTGTAACCCTTTTAAAGAATAATGTGAAACTATCTAGTTTTTTTTTTATGAGGATGGATGGGTGTCCAATCCTTGGGAAGAGGTATGGGACTCTTCCTATGTTTGGAGATAACCCGAACATATGATGGATATAATTATAAATTGACCCTATTATGAGAGTACATACTTTATGAATAAGATTATGAATCAATCCCTTGTTATGCAAAATGTTAGAGATGGATGAATTGTAGAAATTCATACTTGATGATTAAGGGAAAAGCAATATACATTTGGCAAATAATTTTTGCATATATGCATAGGATATGCATGGACTGCTTGTAATTGCATTGGCATAAATTACACATGAGTTGTCCTAATCCCTTACAAACTCATCTCTCTCACCTCATGAAGATTCAGGGAAACTAGAGAAGATTCAATAAATCATTATTGAAGACTCTATATATATTTGATTATGTTCATCATTTATATAATTCTTCTAAATTGCTGAAAAGATAAAGCCAAGTGATGTAATATTGGATATATTTTTATTATTTATTTGTAAATTATAAAGGAAGTATTTCATTGATGTAAACATCTCCACTAGATAGAAAATGAAGTATAGCAAGGAAGAATTGTAATTTATATCATCATGGCAATTAGGTAAAGGTGATGAATAGTTTTTTAAATATTATTCAATGAGATTATGTTGAAATATAATTTTCTCTCTGTTCTACTTGTATAATTAATTCTTTAAGATTTTATAAATGTAAGCATGAGAACCAAACATTCAGAACATAGTTATATGAAGATTAATTCATGAATAACATATTCACAAAAGAAGCATTCCCAAACTCGAAACTCATGGGCTAAGTACCACCACCACCAAACTTGAAAACATCTTGAAGATAAGTGAATCTTATAATAATACTTAATACATTTAACCCATGGTGTATGTAAGTAACCATAGATGCAATAGAATGATGATTCTCCTAAAACACTAGCCATCACTGGTAGTGTGGAGATTTGGAGAAGGGTTATCCTTTGGTGAGGAACCCTATCGTAAGTGTTTGATACAACCATATGATGTCCCTTTCTACATAGCAATCACATAAATGGAGTAGAGCCTTTGTATGATAATATTCATCCACTAGTATGGGATGGTGAGATGGTAATGTAGGATTTGGTTCTCCTACTTGCAATTGTCTAAAATAAATTGTAGAAGTTGGTGCTTCTATATACCTAATCTATTACAAATTGAAATACTTATTTTTAATGGGGAAATCTTGTCTTGGTATCTTATTATAATTATAAATTATCAATGGTGAACCATGAGCCTACATATATATATCCAAAAAAATAAATTAGTGGACATGTAGTGTCAAATTAACGGTTGTTACAATCTTGTGGCCTTTAAATATGGAATCATAGGCCTATGGTCAATAGGACACAGAGGTAATAGATCCAAAATGCTAAGGCATACGTAAGGGAGGAATATCATGAGTTTAAAGGTGGTGGTGATGTTGGCTTATTGGAAACTCCAATCATCCTTGAACCTAGGTAATGCTTGTTGTGTTACTATTATTTAATTGTTGCATAAGGTTTTACGTTGCTTTGTTATGTTTTCTTTCACCTTTTTGGTTGTCTTTTGTTTGAGTTTGGTTGGCATTGTTAGGGTTTTGCTTTCGCACCCACCGAAATGGAACACGATCTTCATGTGCAGTGGGATCAACACGTAATAATGAAGGGTGGGTCTTGAAGGTAGCCTATAGCTGACCTTCACCCACACTATACTTTTGCAAGGTTATTCAAAGATATCCAAATAGATGCATCCTCTAGATGACTGTGTGTTAGCAATAGTGCCTTCAAAAATTATACCTTGCGGTCTACTTGCTATTGGTTTTGTGAAGCCGCATACTTATGTATTCTCCTACATAGGGTTGAGCTAGGTTTGGATTTATATAGATCTTTGAGAAATTTTGAAGCTAAGAAAGGAGTATCATTTTGATGACTCTGTGTTATGGTTAAGTATGTTATCTTTTCATTAAAATATCGGGCTCTATGTTGGTATTTAATAATGGGTAGATTATTATTTGTTTAAGGTTGACTTGGTTCTTTTTTAGAAGTATTTTTGGATGTCATTTAAGTCTAAGGTTGGGTTTCATAGTTTGGAAAAGAATCCAACTTCTAATGATTTCCAATATTTATATTAATTAACTAATCTAATGGTAGATTAGTTTGGAAAAGAATCCAACTTCTAATGCTTTCTAATCTTTATATTAATTAACTAATCTAATGGTAGATTAGTTTGGAAAAGAATACAACTTCTAATGCTTTCTAATATTTATATTAATTAACTAATTTTATGGTAGATTATGTTGGAAAAAAATACAACTTTTAATGCTTTCTAATATTTAGATAAATTAATTAATCTACTGGTAGAATAGTTTATAAAATAATCCAACTTCTAATGCTTTCTAATATTTAGATTAATTAACTAAACTGATGGTACATTATTTTGGAAAATAATTTAACCTATATTGCTTTCCAATCTTTAGATTAATAACTAATCTAAGTATAGATAGATTGTATATGAATCTAACTTGTAATATCTAGATTATTAACTAATCAAAGGATAGATTGGTTTGGTAACTAGACTAATGTTGAGATCTTTCTAATATTTGGTTTACTTAAGCAATTGATAAATTAATCCTAAGTCTTTCAAAATAATGAGAAATGGCAAATTGATTACTTAGTTCATTAAGTTTGCTTAACCAAAGAAGAAGTCAAATTAGTTGCTAAGGTTAGTATAGTTTTGAGAATTGATATTTGTGGAAAATATATTGGAAAATAAGTATGGGCTTCTTTGTGTGTTTGCTATAATGAATTAGCTATGTGGAAAATATGAGAATTGATATTTGTGGAAAATATTTTTGGAAAGAAGTATGGGCTTCTTTTGTGTTTTGCTATACTAAATTACAGATGTGACATTTATGCAAAATATTTTGGAATATAATGAATTAGTTATGTGGCAAAGATGAGAATTGATATTTGTGGAAAATATTCTTGGAAATAAGTATGGGCTTCTTTTGTGTTTTGCTATACTAAATTAGATATGTGATATTCGTGGAAAATATTTTAGAAAAAATGGAATTATTTGTATGTTTTTCTATAATGTTTTAGCTATGTGAAAATATGGAAATTGATATTTGCAAAAAATATCTTGGAAATAAGTATGGGCTTCTTTGCTTGTGTTTGCTATATTGAATTGAATTTATAGAAATGCAAGTGCTTGGGTTTTAAAATATTTGTGGAGAATATTTTAGGAAAGTAGTAAGGGCTACTTTTTTTGTGCATTGAATATTATAGAAATGCATTTATACCTACATATAACCTATTATAATCTCCACCATATTATCAACTTGTTACATTTTGGTACAACATGCAATGGGAGATAGCATTCACAGGATGCAGAATAATAAGAAATAAAGTAAATTTATGATATGAATGAAATATGATATAAATAGAAATGATGAAAATGAGTACAATAGTAGCTATGGAGGAAATGAACACTTCGTGATACAAGACACTACTCAATGAATTAGATTTGAGCTTATAGCTCACACACTCTACACTAATGTGTCTATCCTACACTACTATGCTCTCCTCTATATCTTTACACTCTATCTATGGCCATTTATATAGGAAGATAAGATCCTTGGCCAACACTCTACCTAGCTGTACAAGGGACACCTTGCACATTTACAACTTGCACAGTGACACTTGTGCATTTATTACATTGCATCAAGTAACTAGATAACTTCCTCCTAAAGTAATCTAATGTCCTAAGTATGTACAAAGTAAAGTACATTTACATGACCCAAATAATTTAATATAAGCTATTTTTTTTGGTAGATAAAATTTATTAAGTGCAGGTTTTAAATGGGCCCCAAAACCAAGTACATAAATTGGTAGCTAAACCAATAGCATAAGATGACATGGGTCTACATATTTTCTAGCAACAACTTTAAGAAAAATATCCAAACAATAGTAAATAAGGCTATATGGACGTCCAATGCCAATAAAATAAAAATGTAGTCTGAGCAATACCCACACAGAGGTTCCTTAAGAGAAGTAACTATCTAAAAAACCTATAAAGGAGCTATGAAAAAACCTGCGTAGAGGAAGCTCACAAAAGATCCATAAAAACTATAATAGACACCATGGGACATGGCATAGGCAGTGACTCATGATCAACAACATCACCCTTCCAATTGAAAATCATCAAATAATTTAGGAAACCATGGAGCTCAAGTTTCCAATTATGATGATATCTTCACACCGCTTGCCATTTCATTGATAGTTCTATAACCTTAACCATCAGCTTAACTGTAACTCTAAAATTGAGGTTATGCACAAGAACATAACCATTATTCCATGAAATAACAAAGGCTTCAGTGATATCTTACTCAACCCTTTTGAAAATTCTTAGAAATGTAATAAGACCATGATCTTCCAGAAAGGTGTGAGACAAGGGATCAAGCTGAAGGGTAGATGGCTCAAGCAGGGCCATATTGGCAAGACTGAGGAGAAAAATACCACAAAAGCTTCTTCTTTCCTAGGACACACAACGATGAACAAAATTAGATGACAATGGACTAACACAAACCAAGGATGTAAATATAGAAATTTTTGGTATAATAGATGCCCTTTTTGGAAGCTGAGTTGCTGTGATTGGCAGACCATGTAATAATTCTCCATATAACACCCCCTTGTATTACACTATTTTGGTATTAAATATTTTAACCTTAAATATTGATCTTTCTCTTTACTCTGGAATTTTGATTCTTCTTCTTTGATTTCTATAACTTGTTCAAGCAAGTTGTTAGTGTCTTCAAAACCTATCATTCTTGCTAAAAGAGCTTTGATTTCATAATCATATATTGGATCTCCCAGTTATTCAATTTCTTCTATCCTCTAATCTAGATGTACTTTTTTATTTCCTTTTTGATACTATAATTGGAGATAATTAGTTGGATGTTGAAATTATTGTTGACGAGGATTTTGATATTCTCATGGCTGAAATTGGTTCCCATTGTTCATCTGATTTTCTTGATTATAATTTTTGGGATTGAACCTACAATAGCTGGTACTATGGATTTTTCTCTTGCATATCTGACAATACTTTTTGTACCATGGTTTTCATCCTTTTGATGAAGAAGCAATGTTTCTCTGTGGATTATATTTAAATGCTAATGCAATGTTAGACATCTCATATTTAGCTGAATTTTCCACTTCATATTCCTGTAGAATATTGACTAAGTCATCAAAAGAAATATCTTTACTTAGAGGTTGTAAATATATTACCAAATTTTTATAGCTATCTGAAAGTGCTCTCATGGTTACTTGATTAAGAAGTTCATCCTTAACTATTTCTCCTAAGGTAAATAATTTTCATTTTATATATTCTACTTTCCTTAGGAATAGTTCTATGCTTTCTCCATTGTTTATCTTTTATGAATGAAGTTTAATTTGAAGATGGAGAATAGTTGCCTTATTCTTTCATTCAAAAATTTCCTCTAGGCTTGTCCATGCATCTAAAGATGAATTTTCTAAACTGATATAGGTTTGTATCTCATCAGTGATAGTAAGGTTATTATAATTATAGCCTTTGAATCATTTTCTATAAACTTTAGGATTTAAATATCATCTATAGTAGGTATTTGAGCTTTCCCTTTGACAATATACCAAATTTTTCATATAACAAAATAGATTTTACTTTATTCTTCTAGGATAAATAATTAAGACCCTTGAGTAGTTGTAACTCTGCTAGGAAGATTTATTTGAAGTCATTTAAGTTCCCTAATACCAATTCTTAGGTTTTGTAGAATCCCTTGACTCCTTAGTCTGTTTTGGATTATATATAAAGTGATTTTGTAAATTATAGGTCAAATTTGGTTTATTTTGTATTTTTTTTTAAATACCAAAATCAAATTCTATTATCCTTTTTTTTTTGGTAGATAAGATACTATAGCATTAATACCCAGTTTTACAGGTTGACCCAAAACCTTTTACAAAAATCAGCCCAAGGTTGTTGATGAACATGTCCTTACTAAGGATCCTATATATGTAAAATCTACATGCTGCCAAAGCCATTACATCCGGTAAGGTACATAGCCTATTATCAAAAAGAAACTTCCCATACAACATTTTGGGTATACCCCAAGAAAACACACCTACATCATAATTACAAAAAAAGAAACAGACACAAATCCCTTCCTTGAAATAGTGGGGAAACAAAAAGTTGCAGACACATAGTAGAGTATTGAAAAAAACTCCCACAAGCTCTGTATTGGTAGTTACTCTTAATAATTCTTTGGTAATTTATTTCTTTCATATATGACATGCTTTGGGACCACATCCCATATTTGCCAATCAGCCTTGGAGAAGTGAACTTGCTGGCTAGATTTATGGTGGTGGCTATCTAGTGGTCCACGTGGCTCTAGTTCAAAGTCTTATATTGCTATTTATTTTCTACCCTATGATTATAAACCAACCTCAAACTACTAAGACAACCAGGAGCCATGTTATCTGACATGTGACTATCCCCATTAGTATTTGTGGTATTTCCAAGCAACATCCACCAAGACTGACAACTCGGATAATTTTTATTGTGAGTCCATTTCAAAAAAGAGATAGGAATAATCATAGCCTTCAAACTTACATTGCCTTCCCTATTGGTAAATTCAATTATAATTCTTGTAATTGTTGTTGAATAATCTCCTCTACTTTACTCGGGACACCGTGTTCCCATTTTAAAAGTTTGTCACCATCGACACCCAAATAGGCCAGCTTATCAGCAACTTTGTTAGCTTCCCGAAAGACATGTTGGGATTTTCCTATCCTGTCTTCCCTGGAAAAGGATCCTAGCCTCTTCAACAATTGTTTTAATACTTCAAGGAGGTGTTTTATAATTATTGAGGAGATTTATAACATGCATAGAGTCTCCTTCTATGATAAAATTGCCTTCTAAGTCTTGAGTCATTTGAAGGCCTCTCCACATAGCTCTAGCTTCAGCTTCATTGTTTGTCCTTGTTCCCAAATATTTAAAAAATGCAAGCATCATATTCCCATTATGATCTCACACAATGTCGCCAGCGCCTGCTCTGCCAGGATTGTCCTTAGTCACTCCATCAAAATTAAGCTTAAACCAACCTGTAGGAGGTGGGGACCACTTAACATTGGCTCTGGGGTTAACTACCCTAGGCACAGACTCATCTATCAAGGTTAAGATTAAATATTGAGCAATTATGGTCTCTTGCAGATGAGGTTTATGACTATCAAAAGGGATAAGGTTCACATTCTTGTTGGAAAAGGATAGGATCTTGGCAATGATAGTTTGATGATCATGGATAGACTCATTAAAGACTCTATGGTTCCTTTCTAACCACACCTTCCAAAGATAGTGATTGAGATAAATTTTCCACATATATCTAAGTCTTTGGCTTGAAAAGGGGCAAGGCAACTGGATGAACAACTCAAGTACCGTGGTTGGTTTAACCCAGGAAATATTGAATGCCTAAAAAACCCCACTCAGACCAGTCAAGGAAAAAGGGAACTCAAGGAAAATGTGATAAATGGTCTCCCAATTAGCCCTGCATAGATAACAACGATTAGTGATACAAATACATTTACACATAATATTATCAATGGTCATAATTCTTCCTTGAATAACCAAACATGAAGAGACTACAATTTTTGAAATTAATTTTTTTATCCAAACTAAGTCCTTTCGGAGGAAAAAATCCTCGTCATCAAGCAAAAGCTTGTAAGCTGATTTAACAGTGAACTACCTGTTTTATGTAGGATCCCAGGTCACTTGATCTTCCTTGGGTATCATGGGGATAAACTATTACCCGAGAATGTTACAAAGATCATTTGATTCCACTTGAAATTCCTGAATCCTTATTTGTTTCCACTTCATTCTACCTTTGTCCTCAACCATATAATCGAATACTTTTCTACCAATGATTTATTTTGTGATATCTTTGATTCGGGCTAAGTTAGGATATTGCGTCAGTGGTTCATCCTTAGCCCACCTATCATTCTAGCAATTTATCCTCTCACCATTACCTAAAACCCATATTAAACCTTTTTTTATGATTTCCTTACAATTGAGAATTGCTTTCCAAAAAGCAGAACCTCTGATTGGAACTGAGTCACTTAGAAATTCCATATTTTGAAGATAATTTCGTTTTATGATAGTTGTCCATTCATTTTCTTCACTAGAAATGAGGTGCCATGCCTGCTTAGCTAGTAGAGCTAAATTCATATGAGCAATTCTCCTCAGAACTAAGCCCCCATTTTCCCTCGGTCTGCACACTTTGGTCCATCCTACAAGGTGTATCATTTTTTTCTCCTCTGATCCAGTCCATAAAAATTCTTTTTTGAGTTTCTCAATTTTTTGGAAAACCTTCACAGGGGCTTTGAAAATGAAGAGGAAATAGATCAGAATGCTTTGAAGAGAGGCCTTAGTGAGGGTCAGCTTTCTTTCTTGAGATAGAAGATGACATTTCCATCCATCAAGTTTTTTTTGAATTCTTTCAATAACCTTGTCCCACATTTACTCTCTCAGAGAATTAATGAAAAGAGGGAGACCAAGATACAAAGTTGGGAGGTTTGCTATATCACACCCTAAAATTTTTGCAATCCTTCCTTGCCTCTGAATGGGGGTGTTTGAGAAATATACTTGCTTTTACTGAAATTAACTTTCTGACCAACAACGTCCTCGAAGAGTTATAGGATGTATTTAATTCTTTTTACCTCAACCATCGACGCCTTAGTCAATATAAGGGTATCATCGATGAATTGTTGGTGAGAAAAAACCCTAGTGAGAGATGTTGCCTTGATTCCTAATATTAGCCTTGAACTACAAGCATTTTTTATGGTTCTTCCTAAAGCTTCTACCATAATGATGAATAACATGGGGCTGATAGGGTCCCCCTACCGAATTCCTCTGCGACTTTGAAAGTAACCAGCAATTTTTCCATTAACCAGAATCAAGAACCATGATTTAGAAATGTATTCTTTGATCAAATTAATCCATTGGTGGTGAAAACCAAAATTAAGGAGGACAACAATCAGAAAGTCCCAATTTAGCCTATAAAATGCTTTGTTCATATCAAGTTTAAGGGTAAAAACAAACATGTTAGTCTTATGAGCTGAGTGAAGAGCTTCATGAACTGTGATAACTCCATCCAAGATTGACCTGCCCTAGATAGAGCTTCATTTATCCTTATTATATTTATTTCTCGTATTCCCTATGATAAATTCTATTATCCTTATTGCTCGTATTGAACTAAGAACTTTTACCAAATTTAAAGAGGCTTTAATGTTGGATCTTTTGTCTCAATTTGAGAATATTTGAGACAATAATATTATAAAATTTCAACCTTTAAAATGCTTTGATACAACTCTCTTTAAATATCCTTTTAGGTTTTTAATCCAAGTGTATCTAATTTCAAATTTAATTAGTTTGATGTAGTAACCCTTATAACTCCCTAATTTTGGAAAAAATTAGATCACAATAATATTTGCAAGTATTAAGGTTAATTGCCACTAGAAAATATTATAAATCCTAAGTTCAATATTACAAATACTATATTAGCTTGATAAATAATTCCCTTTGAGGTATTATTTTCAATAATTATATTTCTCTAAATTCAACCTTATAACTCCCCAGATATGAAAGCATATAAATATAGGAATGAGCCTTACCTCATACCAATCAATAAACGATGATGATTTCAGATGTGTAATGGTTGCACTTTTTGACTGTAGCTGCTTTGATTGTGTTCAGACTAAAGCATTGAATGCTCTATACCTTGCTTCCATATTGTGATGGCTCCCATGTATTAGACATAAATATGTTATAATGCCTTGTTAAAATGTTGCATTAAAATTATTGGTCTAGGGAACCTTTAATAGGCAATCAACCTAGTGAAAAGTGTCACTTTAGTTACACTTAAATGCTTTCTTGTATGTCCATTGCAATTGTAACGTCTGAAATATCTTCTTCCTTATTTTTATGTTTGAATGAAAACATCAATGGAGAAATGCAAATCCTATTGCACGTGGTCTATGGGCACCAAAATTTATCTGTAATGCTTCAAAATTGAGTAGGCACTTGTAACATTCCTTGTAAGGTTTCTTGGACATTAAGCATTGTTGAGATATTGTGCCAAGTGGCACTAAAATATTTTGCATGGCATCTATCACTGTAACACCAATAAGGAGAATGTAACTTCTTTATGCCTCTTCCTTTGCTTGCTATCTTCCTTGAAGTGCAAGCAAACTATTTTCTCTCACATTTGATCCTTGATGTAGTATTGGATCTCTCAATGGCATGCAGGATGCTGACTTTGGTGGATTTTATTCACCAAGTTTTAGACCTTTGCAATTAGAACTTTTTCTCCTCAATTTTATTTCTCTTTGATGTGCAAATTGCAGTATTTTTCATGCACATTTGGATGAGGTAATGGTGATGTCTTTTCTTGTAGTATGGATCCTTATTATTCTATGCAACTTTAGGATATTGATCTTCTACTACGTTCTTGTGTTGTGCAGGTTCATCCATACAAGATATGTCAGGAATGAACTTTTTTAATATCTCCTTGTATTATGGATATAGAGTGCTTTTCATACATCCTTCTTGTCTAGATTCCCTATGACCTTTGCACCTTTAATTGCACCTTCTATCTACTCCATTTCGATAGATAATGTAGTGCAATACCTTGTGAATAATACACTTTATTTTGCATCCTTTTTGCACTCCCTTTTTAAGGTTTTGTAGTTTGATTTTGTAGCATATTCTTGAATGCACAAATGAGGGTTTTGAGAATGTCATTTTGAGTAGACTCCTTACCCTCTTTACTTGTATATTTTATGGTAAATCCAATCTTTGTAAACACTATAAAATAGAAACTTTGTTTCAGTTGCACTAACCCCTAAGTTTTTTGAATTTGAGAATCACAAAATCTCAATCTTTGAAGCTTACTTTTGTCTATATTGTCTTTGCTTGTACTAATAAATTTTGGTGGCTTCTATTGTCCACTAGAGTTGTAGGATTTTGTGCTTTAAGAGTGTCTTTAGACACTTGATGCAAACTAGATTTTGTAGCCTTTTTTGAACACACAAAACTAATTTCTTTTGATAGTAATAATAGTGCAAATGAATCTAACAAATTTCACTTTTTAATGCACTAAAAAATTACACCTTATCACTCCAATATACTCTCAAGAAAATGCACTTAATCAATTCACTACAACTAATAAATAATTATTTGAAATGAACCTTCAAATATTCTATAAATTCACTACAATTAGTATTGTAGGATTCAATATTCTTTTTACTTTTAAAATTAGATAATAGGTATTTGATAGATAATTAGTATTTGGAATCTAATCAAATCCTAGTGTGCAAATGAACCTCTAAAAGGAACCTTTTTATTTTTCACTTTTGAAGATTGTAATTTAGGTTGCAACTTTAATCTAGATAAGGTGCTCCAATGAATTTGTTAATAATAAATATTTTTGCACCAATTGTTGCATACCTTTTTGAGGATGTAGTTTACATAGAGGTTGTAGATCTTACTTCTTTGTTTATGTTTGATAAGCTTCTTCTACACCAAAATTTAGTCTCAAACATTTTTCAAGAACTAGGATTTGGTGGCTCGTCCTCCTCTTGTAGTCTCCTCCAACTTGTTGCAGATTCTTAGAAAGTAATGCCTTCTTTCTATGAGAGGCAATCTTCAATATTCTAGTTATGGCAAGCTTCTTCTATATTCAATTCTTCATATCAAATTTTAACTTCAATCATGATATTCTTCTCAATATTATGAATATCTTGAGGTCTTTACTGAATTGTTCTTTAGCTCATATTTGGCACTCCTTGCTAATTTATCCTCCTCTTAGGATTCTTATAGGATGGTGATAATTATCCCAAGTCCTTCACTATTAGGGGCTTCTCCTTGGTAGTGGATTTATCTAGCGATTTCTTGTTTGATAATTTCTACAACAATGCTCTCCTAGCATTTTATTGGATGTTCATAGAGACCTCACTCGACTATTTTGATCTTGTATCTTCTTCTGGTATTTCTTGAGACCTTATCTTCAACATTCTATTCTAGAAGTGTTGGTGGTGATACCTTCTCCAAGATCTCTGATTTTAATGCTTCTATATTTGAGCAGGACTCTCCTAGTCCTTCTTCTTCTTCCTTGTCTAGAATTTATTCAATGATATATCCTCTTGATCTCTTTTTCTATAGGTTCTGGATTAATTTTGAAGAGGATACTCTTCCTAAATTTCTTGTAGGAATATTTCCCGACTTACTGGATCTCCTTTACCTACAACAAAAATATTAGTATTGAAATATACTTTTGAATTTGGTACTCTCTTCTAGAGTCTTCTTTAGGATAAATGCTTTTATGGCCTATTTTAGTATCAAGGATTTTGTGGCCTTTTCTTTAATATCAAGTATTTTGTGGTATTTTCTTCAATATTAAGGCTTCCATGGCATTTTCTTTAATATCAAGGCTTTTATAGCCCTTTCTTCAGTATCAAGGCTTCTATGGCCTTTTCTTATGGATCAAGGCTCCTATGGCTTTTTCTAGGATTCTATGGTCTTTTCTTATGGATCAAGGCTTCTATGGCCTTTTTATTTTGAATTTGGGCTTCTATGGCCTTTTTATTTTTATGAAGCTCTTTAATATAGAAATGTAGATATCCTATCTCCTAACTTCACCATGATTCCTTTCCAAAATTTTCTTCTAAAGTATTCTCCTCTCTATAATAACTAATATCGACACTATGAAGGCACTCTGACCTTCAAGCAAAAAAGTTGAGATCTCCTAGATTTTTGTTGTAGGAGGTGTCCCAATCATCTGAGAATTATTCTCTACAATAAAAAAACATTATATAAATATTTATAGATCTATTAGATGAGCTTCAATAGTTATTTCATCAAACTAGTGGATCAAACACTGAGTCCTAGTCTTCATGAGTTTTTATACAACTCTGTGGAAAGACTTTAGCCATATGCAATATTAGTATTTCTAAAATGGAGATTTCATTCAATCCTCACTTGTGGATCTCCCTAATTCTATCAAATAGACTCTTCTTAGAAATATTGATAGTGATTGGTCCAATGATGCATCAGGTTGATAAATAACTTAGGGTTAATAATAATGGTATTTTTCCTATTGATCTATTGTAGCTTGATCTACCATAGCTCTAATACCACTGTTAGATTTTGATACAACATACAATAGGATATAACATTTAAAATATGTATAATAATAAGAAAGTAAGTAAATCTATGAGATGATTGAAATATGCTATAAATAGAAATGATGAAAATGAGTACAATAGTAGCTATGGAGGAAATGAACACTCTATGATACAATCTATTGCTTAATGAATGAGCTCTAATATTATAGCTCACACACTCTAAACTACTATGTCTATCCTACACTACTATGCTCTCCTCTATATATTCACACTATATCTATGGCCCTTTGTATAGGAAGATATGTTCCTTAGCCAACACTCTACCTAGCTATACAAGGGACACCTTGCACATTTATAGCTTACACATTGACACTTGTGTGTTTATTACATTGCATGAAGTAACTATATAAATTCCACATAAAGTAATCTAATGTCCTAAGTATGTACCAAGGAAGGTATATTTACATGACCCAAATAATGTAATATAAGCTATTTCTAACACAACTACCATGGAGGCCAAAGGAATATGGTGTAGGGACATGCTAAGATAACTCCACCTTGTTCTTGGAGTATTATTGTTGATCACTCTTGGTGAAAGAGGATTTATTGTAATAGAAGCAAACACTATTCTTGTATAATTTAAGTCTTTAAAATAATGACTACATGTTGTTATGTTGTTAAATGGATTTATAGTTCATATCAATGTTAGTGCTTTAATTTACTTGATAGATCAATTCATTTCTATAAGGTTAAGACGTTAGTATTGCTTTCTTCATTAAGAATGCTTTTGATTTTGCTTGCTTACTTACTAGATAGAAATATAGATATATAGATAGATAGAGAGAGAGAGAGAGAGAGAGAGAGATTTATCCTTGAATTTCTTTGGGAAGGTCATTGAAGTTAACTTTATGTAAAAATCTTATTAAAACTTGGGTAGTTGTGGGTTAGTAACACCAATTTTATGTATCGATGAGAATATAATCATGTAGAGTGTTTGTATCTTAGAATCCATCATGAATACAGGAAAGCTAAGCATGAAATTTAAGAGATCACCATGGAGTTTTAGTTAAACTAGATAAAGTCACTACATCCAATAGGGCAACATAGATGGAATTATGGTTAGAAGTAGGAATGAAGAACACAAGCTTATTCTGAGAGGGGGTGAAAATTATAAGATAAAATTTTACTTTTCTTTCCCAAACAATATTATCAATGGAAATATCAATAGCAGTTATTAAAGTAATGCATAATTCATCACACACAATAGAGACACCAATTTAATGTGGTTCACCCAATGTGAGCTACTCCACGAAGAATATATTTCCACTAAATTTTCTTAACAAATCTCTTGGGAATCACTTCCCTATTATAATTTTTATGGACCTTTGTACAAAGGAGACACCAATCCCCTAATGCTCTAATTTGTGGATCTCTATCCATAGGATAAATCTTTCCCCTTTTCTCTGGTTCATGTAACTTGACCCAGGAGAACTCTTTCTCCTCAAATAGTTAGTGCATATCTCTCCATAGAAGAACTCTATCTTCCTAGATGCTTATTTGATCACACTCCATAGGAGAAATATTTCCCCTTTCTCTGGTTCATCTATATCTATCGATAGGAGAACTCTTTCTCCTCTACTATATTTGGTTATATTCTAGAAGACTACTACTCCCACTGCACTGGCTTATGGATCTCTCTCCATAGAATACCTCTATCCTCACTTAGAATACCTCTATCCTCACTACCCTAGCTAATGGATCTCTATATATTAGAGACTACTATCCTCTCTTCTATCACCTCAAAAGCTTGCTCTCATATCTATCTCAGATCTACACCAAAAACTATCCTTGGTCTAGTACAAATTTGCTCTAAATCTATATTAGGTCTAGCACAAATCTGATCTCAAATCTACACCAAACTTTATCCTCAAATTTTTCCTCAAGCCTTAACACAAAGCTTGATCCAATCACAAATTAACTCTGCTTAGATTTTCTCCAAGCCTTAACACAAAGCTTGAACAAATAAATCAATCAACTATGCTATCAAGTATTCTAAATAATTGCCTCAAATATGTCCTCAAGTCCTCTCAAGAACTTGCTTAACCTGCTCTCAAGTATTCACCAAGGCTTACCTCAAATATACCCACAATATTTCACAGAATCTTGCTCAACTTTGCCTACAAGTCTTCACCAAGACTTACACAAATTTATCCTCAAGTCCTCTAAATAAATTGCTCAATATGCTATCAATTATTCACCAGGACTTGTCTCAAATCTGCCCATAAGCTTTCACAAAATATTTCTCATCTATGCCTACAAGCTTTCACAAAATCTTGCTCAACTTTGCTCTCAAGTCTTCACCAAGACTTATCTCAAATCTGCCTACAAGATTTCACAAAAGCTTGCTCAAACCTATCCTTAAGCTTTCACAAAAGCTTACTCAAATATTCTCAAACATATGCTCAATACAGCTCACAAGATATGCTCAATCAATCTCAAATCTTGCACACAATACTATTAATTGCTTTGTCTAATATTTAAAGTAATTCCTTTAACTTGAAGTAGTTTGACATATTCTATTCAGAATTCATTTAACCTCTGGAACATATAGAGAATGATGTACTCTACCAAAAACTCAATATGTTCTACTCAATAATTAATTTTATCACTTTAAAAAATATGATTTCTAAATTTTACACATTCACATTCAATATCACTCCAAACCAATACCCAAGAATTTCACTCAATCATCCAACCAATGAAGCACAACTTGCTTACAAATCCTAACCAAGTGTTTCACACTACTTCCAACAACACACAATATGGGTCTCAAACCCTAACTCCAATAATATTCAATTTCTATCTCAAATGTTCTCTAAACATTCACCAATCATGCATATGAAAACCACTCAAATATTTCCAACAATGCTTATCAAAAAATCCTTTTCACTTCACCTTCTATTTCACAAAATTCAATTCAACAACACTCTAATCAAAGGATGATGTGCCCATACCTTTTGTTTTTATGGAGATATATCTTCAAAACCTATTTCACTCACAATGACTTTTGCTACTATAAAGGTTAGCACAACACTTCTTTATGAGTTAGAAAAACTTCAATATGTTTGCCCAAATAAATTCCAAACCACTCTCTTGGTTTCTCAAAACATACACATATTCAAAACCCTTAAAAATATTTTAGCAAAACATACACACATTCAAAAACTCCTCATACAGCTTTTAACTCCCTCTTAGCACACTCAAAACATTATCAAAAAAGACTTCAATAATTCACTTTCACAATAATTCACTATAACTTACTTCAGAAATTTAATGCATAGAAAATAAAAATTACTTTCTTATATCTCCCTACATAAAAATGTATTTTCAAAATAAATATATCCACCATTCAAAAATATTCCAATGCACTTTTAAATCACAATTTAAATAACTCAAAACCCTCAAAAATGACAAAATAAAATTTATTTTAACCACCTTATATCTCCACAAAGCACATACCATATGACTTAGACAAATGCACAAACTATTAATGTAAAAATTAAATAACTTTTTTGTGCTGACTTTGTGGTATTCAATCCCCTACCACATTACTTCCAGCACCTTAGCCATGGCCTAACTACCATGTTATCTAGACACTCACTTGAGACCACTAAAGTGCTTCATGTGCTATGTACCTTCCACTTGGTGCTAAAAATAATTAAACCAAAACTTTCTTCCTTCTGTTGCCACCGAGAATCGAACGTGAGATATCCTATCACCCAATGACTTAAGTTACTAAGATTTACCACTAGTCTAACCACTTGGTTGGTGATAAGGGTATGAACTCTTGTTGATTTTATCCTTTCATGATTTTTCTTTTGCTTTTAAAAATTTAAAAGCTTCTGTCCTTTTGCACTCACAAATTTGCATCAACCAATCTATCCACTATACGCATATGCATTCGAAGACTTACATTAATGCCTCAAACCTTATGGTATAAATACCATACTCCTTTTTTCTTGAATGTCAATGGGGGGAAAATTAAACTTTAATGTTTTTGCGCCCAATCCTTACCAAGGGTTTTAATTAATTTACTTTATAATATAAATATTATAAATAATTTATAAGTAACCTTAGGCTTTTTCTTTTAACACTTAATATTATAATAATGAATATTATAATATTATTTCCTTTGGGCCTAGGTATTTTATTTTTTCAACCTTAGGCCTTATCTTAACAACCTTTAATATTATAATAATAAATATTATAATATTATTTCCTTTGGGCCTAGGTATCTCCTTCCTTAAAAGTATTTTACCAACCTTTTGACCAAACATGTGAAGTTTTAAACCAAAAATCTTGGGCTTAAAATATAAATATTTTAACCCTCCTTTTGTCAAATCCTTGCACTGACTTTTGACATCACTAACATTGACTCTTGACATCAATGATAACACAACTGCTCAAAATTTCCAACAAGGAATTGGCATCCCCTTCTCTAAATATTGATAAGGGATAATCCCAATACTAAGGTCAAAATATATACATTCATAGTATAAAAGCATCATTTATACCATGACAATATATAAGGTGAACCCTAGTTACCTACATGAGCTTGGCCCCTCCTGTCCACTTGATTTTTGCATGCAACATCTTAGGCTCAATTTGTGGGTGTCATATCGATGTATGTATTTCATGGATGCTCTTGTGAAAATTTTGGTTAAATAAAAAAAATCTCTCTCAAGTTGGTTATATTTTGGGGTTGTTACATTCAACCACTCAAAACCTACCACTAGAGGAGTCCTTGGTATCAATATTGGAG
The DNA here is from genome assembly GCA_028583015.1 of Wollemia nobilis. Taxonomy (NCBI): domain Eukaryota; kingdom Viridiplantae; phylum Streptophyta; class Pinopsida; order Araucariales; family Araucariaceae; genus Wollemia; species Wollemia nobilis. The sequence continues at coordinate 8,225,267 of JAQPPZ010016334.1, read as the reverse complement.
TACCAGAACACACTTTAGTAACTTGGGATGAGGTAGAAGTATTCACCATCCCTAGGTAGATAAACACTCAACTAGACCACTAAGACAAATCTCCATATGGTTTTATAACTATAAGTAAGAGGAATGTGATAGAGCAAGCCTTGAAATAATGATATTCAAGATAGTATACCTAAAGAAAAGAAAATAGTTAAACATGAGAGGTGAACTTGGAACAAATCAGGCCATTGACACCAAGATATCTAGAATCAATACAACTAAATCTTGGTCTATTCCAAGTGGTAAGCTTCAACATGAAAGGACCAAGGCACAATGGGTGCCAAACATTGTACCAAGGACTCAAGCACTATAATATTTTAATGTGGTCGAGCACCTTAAAATTTCCATCATGCTAGTGTTGATATAGACATCCTCACCCTCCCAAAGTAGATGAAGCAACTAGAGCAAGCCTTGGAGAAGTAGAAGATGATTAGGAAGTATAAGGAGAAAGTTGTACTATATATATATTCCTAATAGGCCCATTAAGCTATAACCATTCCCAAAAATACCTTACAAATTCTAGTGCAAGCACCTCAATCATGCCCAAAAGGGTGGCCAATGAATTTGAGCTAACATACAAACTGGTCAAATGAGGAGTTGAAACTAGATGGGACCCTAATACCCATACTTGAACTTTTAAAAGACCTATATATTTCTCTATATGCTTGTCCCAATGTGATGGTTATCCAAGAGGTAGTTGTGATGAATCTTCCTACATAATTTAGCCTCTACCTCTCCAAATATTTCATCACAAAAAATGATAGGTACATTTATTTGGACTAGTCCCACATGTTCCTAAGGACTTTCTACGAGGCTAATATCAAGGTTCCATTTTAATTGCTCCAAATGCACCACATAGATTTTAATTCAACAAAAAAGACCTAACGGTAGTGGTATTACCTAATTACTAAAGGATAACTAGATACACATAGGGTGGTACACACCCAAGTTCCATATAATCAGATGAATGAATGGGTAAATGACACGAGTATAGCATACTTATATGGATAAGTAGAGATAACCAAAACCAAGGCACACTGAATGCAAGGATAAGATATTAATATACTAGAAGAGGCTAGCCCTTCAGATACCCATATCACAACAAGACCCAAAGTATGTATCCCCACTTAGCCAAGCTACCAAAATAAGTAGAGGTTTGGATCACTATGGTCTAGACATTATAGATTATGGTGAAATAACAATACAAAGGAGGACTTTGATGTGCATACATGTTATGTCATGTGCATTATGTAAATAGGTAACATTTAAATAAAGTAACACTATGTATTATATTTACTGGTCAATATAAATAGATAATGAAAAGATAAAGGGAAAAGTAATTTGTAAAACTCACCACATGTGCAAAAGTAAAGGTGTATGCAACAAGAGGAGTAGTGATTGATGGAAGTAACATGATGTAATAATCTCCTAATATGTATGCAAAGGATTCTAAAGAGGATAATCCCCATAGCCAATGGGTGATAACAGATAAAATAATTATGACATCCTTGATCCAATCACATGAGAAGGATTTAGGAGAGAGAAAGGTAGTCCAAGAAGATCTCAATACCTTATCATCCAAAAGTCTATAATAAAAAGGGTTACTCCTTGGTGCATTCACAAGAGCCTAAAATTCCTCTCCTAAGTTCCCAAGATTCTATAACCTACTTCAAAGACTCTGAACCCATTGAATAAGGCTATCATTTTCTAGGTTTTTTTACTCCTACAAGTAAAAGTACCCTATGAGTCACCAAACCTATAGTGAAGTTTTGACTACAATGGGATAAGATCTTGCCATAGAAGAGAGACAAGTAGATACTATTTCCTAAGATAATTATATGAAGGGTCCTAAATATCCATCCACGTACCAAGTAGTTGATTCAAAGAAAGCACCTAAAAAAGATAATCTATGTCAAATACAGATAGCATGCTCGAAGATCCATTCATCTCAAGGCAAAGTAATTCACCAAAATCAAGAAAATAAGGAATTCTAGAATTTTTGATGGTGATTAATCATTATCTCATCATCTAGAGGAACCCTTGAACCCTCTTTATGGTGACTAAAATGATCCTCTTGATGATGAAGCCTCCAATAGCTCAATTTATTAGTACATACCTTCATAGCCAACTATAGGACCCTAATACTAGGCTATCTTCAATTGCAAATTGGGTTGCAACAGTTCGTACACCTAGGGGTAATTTCTCAAGGGCATGAGAAACATACCCATCAAGGAAACCCAAAGGCCTTAATGAAAATAATATGTAGGATCAAAATAGTCAAGTAAGGACTCAACAAGGCCAACATACCTTGTTGAATTTCATTAAGATCCCCCTAGAGGCTTAGAGGTTGAGGAGGTAAGAAGAGAATGAAAAAATATTAGAGACTAGAAATATGGCCATAAAATGAGGTTCAATGGAAACCTATGTAGACAAATCTTTGGAAAATCAACTATCATAGGGAATAGGGCAATGTCAAAAGTAGTGACAATCTAACTTGAGTCTAATAGGAAGTACAGGGAGGGCACCAATGTAATTAGATTATTGAATGAGATGCTTATATCCAATCCCTATTGAAATATAGCTAGCTAGTGAAAGAATGAGGAAGTCACCAAAATAGGTCCAAATCCAAGGAAATGTGTGATCTCGAAAGGGCTTCATCAACTAAAGCTGAAACCTGATCTCATTTCTCCATGAATAAAGGTGATCATATTAAATAGCCTATATAAATAGAGGACCATGCCACCTATGGAAGAATTTACGGTGATTTAATTTTTGACAAGTCTAGACTACCTAGGTTTCAATGTACCACAATCCTCTAAATCTTGTAACCAAAGTTGAAATTGGTGATCTTGCCCACACTCATTTTGAGGGAAATTTTGAATTTTAAAACTTGCATGTAAATATTATAAATATTAGTTACAATAGGTAATAAAGGAGTTTTTATTTTTTACTATGTCAAACACCTAACCTATGGCATCTACATTCTCCCTTATCTACTCTCTTTCTCAGATTGGACTTGAGCCTTGAGCTAACTACATGTACAAGCCCTGATCCACTATTGACTATACATATTGTAAAATTGCAAATATGTGTTCAGATATTTGTATTACATGGTTCATGTGCTCATTCATCCCACCAATATGTATAAATTGTATTATCTTATTTAGTGCTTTTCCACCCTTAGATGAGCTAGATAGGTTACATTTTGTGTAAATTGCTTTGTGTTTTGCTTCATGCTTTATTTATCTTTCCCCTTTTTCCTTGAAGTATCTAGGTTAGGAGTATATTAGTTAATCAAAAGAAGACCAATTCTAAAGAACACATCTTAACACAAGGGCTTCACCTTGGGTAAAAAACCCAAGAGGTCATCTAATAGGAGCCATGTCCCAAGCTCTCCCATACATCCTAGGAATGGAGCCCCCCATGTGAAGCATAGGGCATAAGACACTCCCACTCAGAGTAAGGCTCAAGGTCTAAATACCACAATCATAGGAGGTCATATCACCTAGGGAGACATAGGGGTCACATCTAGTCCCTAATTCTAACCTAAGTGATACTCATTACCAACAAAACATTATTTCAACAAGACTCATAGGAAAAAAAATTTGATTTTAAAGGGAAATATGGATTTAGTCCCATAAATAAAGTTGTGTTAGTCTTACAATGGCACTGAGAGGGGGGGTGAATCAGTGTGGTTCTTTAAACTTGAATCTACAGCTCTTAAAACAACAACAATTAAAACTTATAAATAGATACAAAGAATAGCAAGAGAACATCACACAACACAAGATTTTAATGAGGTTCACCAATTTGGCTACTCCTCAAGAATGACTGCTTGGACTACCATCCAAATCCAGCCTTTGCAAAGCACCAACTTTACAAATAGTTTACCAGCTTCCACTGGAAGGAGCACCAACCCCTGATTTATCTGTATCAACAGAAAGGAGCACCAACCCCTGATTTACCAGCACCTACTGGAAGGAGCACCAACCCCTGATGCCAGGCTGCAACCTGGACTTCAATTTTGAATCTATAAGTTTGATGATAAAATACCTTTGCTTTTCCAAGACCCTAACTGGTCTGCTTCACCTTTGCATTCTCTATGCACTCTGCTCTCTCTGTGCAATCACTTCGCACAATCTATTGCTTCACTGTCGAGCTTCACGATCGTCTTCTCCCTTTTGCGCACTCTGCTTCCTTTGCGAATTTCGCACTTAGCACGACTCGACTTCTTTGCTCACTTTGCGCACTTTGCCATCATCTCACCGCTTCTACGCTTACTGCGCTCTTACGGCCACATTTCACGCTTCGACGCTTATTCGATAATGCATACCACTACACTTCAAATCTCCAAATAGCCCTCCTTTTATAACAAAATTTTCATGATGAAAACCCTAATCTTAGTCGGTTGTAAACCCTAATCTTCGTCGGTTGCAAACCCTAATCTTTGTCGATTGAAACCCTAATCTTCATCGGCTAACATCGGTCTTCATCGGCTTCAACTGCCCTTGTAACTCTTCTATTGTTATTGTCGCAAAAACAAATGTCGCGATATCGCGACACTTTCTCCTCCGTATGCTTTCTCTTAGCTTTGGCCCATGAGAATACATGTATTTTTTTTTTTTGAGAATACATGTAGTGATATCGCTACACTTTTTCTTCCGTATGCTTTCTCTTAGCTTTGGCTCACGAGAATACAACATGTAGCGATATCGCTACACTTTTTCTTTCGTACGCTTTCTCTTAGCTTTGGCCCATGAAAATACAAATGTCACAATCGTGACACTTTTTTTTATACATGTCACGATATCGTGACACTTTCACCTCCTTGCTTCTCTTCTTGGCTTGTACCTATAAAAACTCAGCATGTCATGAAATCGTGACACTTTCGCCTCCTTGTCTCTTTTCTTGGCTTGTACCAATGAAAACACAGCATGTCACGAAATCATGACACTTTCACCTCCTTGCCTCTTTCTTTGGCTTGCATCAGTGAAAACACAGCATGTCACGAAATCATGACACTTTTGCCTCCTTGCCTCTTTCTTTGGCTTGCATCGCAAAAACACAGCATGTCGTGAAATCGTGACACTTTCCTCCTTGCCTTTTTCTTGCATCACGAAAACCGACATGTCACGATATCGTGACACTTTTCCTTCTGTGCTTTCTCTTGCCTTTGGGTCATGAAAACTCGACATGTCATGATATCGTGACACTTTTCCTCCTTAGCGCTTTCTCTTGCCTTCGGGTAGTGAAAACCCGACATGTCGCGATATCACGACACTTTTTCTCCTTAGCACTTTTTCTTGCCTTCGAGTCGTGAAAACGCGACATGTCATGATATCGTGACACTTTTTCTTTTCTGTCTTCCTGCACTTTTCAAGTCGTGAAAATGCGACATGTCACGAAATCGTGACACTTTTCCTTTTCTACCTTCATCTTCGCTTTGGACCACGAAAATGCTACATGTCACGATATCACGACACTTTTCTTCCTTGCATTTTCTCTTCGCTTCAGACCGTGAAAATGCAACATGTCACGAAATCGCGACACTTTTTCTACTTGCCTTTTTCTTTGCCAACATGTCACGAAATCATGACAGTTTTTCCAGCTTGCACTTTCTCTTCGAACATGTCACGAAATCACGACAGTTTTTCTTTCTTCCCAACATGTCACGATATCGTGACACTTTTTCCACTTGTCTTTTTTCTTTCAACATGTCACGAAATCATGACAGTTTTTCTTTCTTCTTCTCTCTCTTCCAACATGTCACGAAATCGTGACAGTTTTTCTTTCTTCTTCTCTCTCTTCCAACATGTCACGAAATCGTGACAGTTTTTCTTTCTTCTTCTCTCTCTTCCAACATGTCATGAAATCATGATAGTTTTTCTTTCTTCTTCTCTCTTCCAACATGTCATGAAATCATGACAGTTTTTCTTGCCTGTTGTATATGTCGCGATATCGTGACACTTTTCTTACTTGTCTTTTTCTTTGATCTTTTGCAAGTGGTCCACTTCGGTCTTCTTGGAAAATCACTGTACATACTCTGAGTAACCTTTGAACTCTTGTCTTCTGCATCTGACTAGCTTTTGTACAGTCTGAGTAACCTTTGAACTCTTGTCTTCTGCATCTGACTAGCTTTTGAACTTCCTGTCCACTGCATCAACAAATCTGTCTGACTGTGTTGACAACAATGACAATATTGTTTGCTGCACCTTGCTCAACAATCTCCCCCTTTGGAATTGTTGGCAACACATGTGCAATTTTCCTGTAAATCTTCTCCCCCTTTGACAATAATACCAAAGGGCTGCTGCAGACTCCCCCTGAGTCTATGCACAACATTCTCAGGCACAAATTATTACAGTTAGCAAAAATTCCAAACATGAGCAAAAAGATAAACAAATACACAAATGCTCCCCCTGAGAATGTGATCTCGATAGCTAGTCAATTCTTGGAAAATGTGACCACTCCACAATCTGTTGTTGGAATGAAAATCCAACTTAACCTCACTTTCTGCAACTTTCTCCTACGTACAACACGTTGTCGCTGCAATATATTCTGCCTCTGTTGTGGATAAGGAAACTGACTCTTGTTTCTTACTGTTCTACGTGACCAATCTGTCTCCAAGATAGAATACACCTCCACTGGTACCCTTTCTGTCATCTACACATCCTGCCCAATCTGCATCTATAGGATACCATAACCCATACTCCATAGTACCTTTGTGATATTATAGAAGACTCTGTCTCTCTGTTGCACTGACTGATGGACCTCTTCTTCACTTGAAGAATCCTCACTCAGATCTATCTTCAACTATGTTGGCTACTAGATTTCTATCCATTGAGACTCTGACCTCTGTACTCTGTCACCTTCAAAGCTCAATCAATAGGCTCACTAAGAACCTGCTCAACAAGCTCACATAGAACTTGTCCAATGCTAAATAACAAGCTCATAAAAAATCTGTCCAAATCTGCTCTAGAAATCTGTCCCAGCATTGACTTCAAATATTTCCCAAAGGCCTTCTCAAAGGCTCAATCAATCATGCTCAAGAAGTACTCAAAATGAACTCAATAAAGAATGGCGATCTCAAATCAAATCCACTTCATAGAACTTCAAAAATCACTTCACACATAACTTGACTAGGCTCAAACAAATCAACTCAACCAATCATCACAAGGGACAACTCTCTCTCACACATCCCTAGTCCAAGTATGTATCAACCAACTCAAAAAAAAAAAATTTTTTTTTTTTTTACAAGGAAACCCTTTAAAACAAAAGGTTTAAAACAAATCTGGAAACTTGATGAACAATACTTTCGAAAAAGAAACCACAAACAATCATTTTCCCTTCAATGATATTTTAGAAATCAATCACCATAATGTTGTCACATGAGTCTCCTTGGGATTAGCCTGAAATCGTGCTACCATGTATACAGCCTACAAAATATCTGGTCTGATAGTTGTCAGGTACAGTAAGCTTCCAATCATAGATCTGTACATGATTTGATCAACAGGTGGAGATTTGTCATTCTTGCTCAACTTGCACCCTTTCTTAAGCCTTTGTTGAGTGAGATAGTTGTCTAGCTTTGCATACCATGCTCGGGGTGTCTGTTTCAAGCCATATATCTTCAACTTACAACCTAAGTTGGGATCATCACCAAGCTGGAAACCATCTGGCTGCTCATTATAAACCTCTTCTTCAAGCTATTCAAAACGTTGATTTCACATCTGTCAAAAAATGTCAAGTGACTCACACTTGTACCAGCTTTTGTCCAACACTGTACCGACACTGCAATTTTACTGCCAACTCTGTGCAAGCATCAAACACTGTACCACAACACCAACCAAATCCCTTTTTAAATTTTCAACTTGGTCTATGTTTTCTACAGTCACTGCTGGTCACACCTTACCTTCAACTGTTCGAAACAGGAGACAACATTTTGAAAAACACTTCACGGCCAACTATAGTGCACCTTACTCAAACTCATACTTCTGAACCTCGGATAGGTATGATTCACAAAGCAAAGTCGCTCATCATGATGAGCTAAACATGAATCAATAAACAGACTTCAATATTTTTCACCACAACGTCATAATAGCTCTAACAATCTTTTCGTCAATGTGTAGTTCAAATACACACTGCTTTTATCGAAACACACATATGTGGCTAAAGCAACATTCTTTCACTAACCAAATTATCTAACCTGTTATAGTCCTTAACTTTGGACAGTGCAGTAAGAACCATCAACAGAACAACAATGACATATAGCAATGCTACCAATAATGACAACTCTTAATTTAAACACCACCCTTCACGACACTTCCACAAACAACTACATGAACTGAAAACACACTTCGACAACTATACGACAACTTCCCTGACTACTTGCCTTTCATCCTCAGGTAATCAAACAAATACATAGGAGCATTAGAATGAAACTTCAAGATTGCTCCCCCTGAGGATGTGCTACCTGGAGTTGCTCAGTGCAATAAAGGAGTAATCTCCTTTAGTCCAAGGAGACACGATTTCCTCTCTTCTTTCTTTCTCCAAACTTTCTTGAACTTGGGCTTGAGTTTTTCAACTATATCCCTATTTTGAACCTTTTCGTGAACTTGAACATTTCTCTTGTGTGGTTGTCTCTTGTGCATCCTCGATGAATGATTATTTTCCTTTCTTTTATGAACATGATTCATTCCCTGTCTGTGTTGCGGTTTTTGCGTCTGATGAGATCTACTATTTTGCCTTAGATTAGATACAAAAGTGCTTGGACAAAACCTTGCTATGTGCCCATGACCATTACATTGAAAACATTGTACATAGTGTTCTCTCAGAAACGTAGATGTATTTCTACCAGCATAACTCTTTGATTTGTTATTCAATCCACAATGAATTGCCTTGTGACCATACTGGTTGCATCTGAAATAGTAGCCATTAAAAGTATTATTATGAATAGAGTGAGAGTGATAGAACCTCTTTTGTTGTGGCTGCTTTGTTGTAGATCTCCTTTGATATTTTCTTCCTTTTGAAGATTCAGCTTTAAACTTTTCTTGCTTCGATCCTTCAACAGTGAGCTTCTTCTTCTCTGCAGAGTTGGAAGATGAAGGTTGTTCAGCTTCATATCCAAGACCATGCTTATCCGTGGAGCTTCTTTGTTGGCTTATCATTTTATCTAGCAACTCTGTGCTCTTCTCGAATTTGAGATTTGTATTGGCCTCTTCTAGTTGTTTCTTCAATAAAACAATCACTTCCTCTTGTTTGCAGCAAACAATCTCTTTCTCATTGATCTGTGACCTGAGAGTTTCTTCAGTCCTTTTGGACTCTTCTACTTGCAGCTTTAGATCACTAATAACTTTGTTAGATTCCTCTTCACGTTTGCTGCATACATCGCCTTTATCATCCAGGTGTGACTTCAAAGCTTCTTCTCTTTTCTTGGCTTTATGAATTTGTAAGAAGAGATCTTCAATATCATCCTCATATTCTTCCAACTTCTTGGATAGTCTTTTGTTCTTTTTCCTTTCTATATTCAATTCTTCAAGTGCAGCGATCAACTCACCTTCTAGATCTACTTCAGCCTCAAGGTTTTCATCATATACTTCAGGATTCACTTCTTCAACCTTTTCTAGTTCACTTTTCTCTTCCACAGGAACTGAAACTGACTGAGATGCCTTTTTGGAGGAGGATCTATTCTTCTTACCCATTGTGTACTAATCCAAGATCAACCCCAGCTGATTTAGCCTGATAAGGGAACTTGGCTCTGATACCAATTGTTAGTCTTACAATGGCACTGAGAGGGGGGGTGAATCAGTGTGGTACTTTAAACTTGAATCTACAGCTCTTAAAATAGCAGCAATTAAAACTTAAAAATAGATACAACAAGTATAGCAAGAGAACATCACACAACACAAGATTTTAATGAGGTTCACCAATTTGGCTACTCCTCAAGAATGACTGCTTGGACTACCATCCAAATCCAGCCTTTGCAAAGCACCAACTTTACAAATAGTTTACCAGCTTCCACTGGAAGGAGCACCAACCCCTGATTTATCTGTATCAATAGAAAGGAGCACCAACCCCTGATTTACCAACACCTACTGGAAGGAGCACCAACCCCTGATGCCAGGCTGCAACCTGGACTTCAATTTTGAATCTATAAGTTTGATGATAAAATACCTTTGCTTTTACAAGACCCTAACTGGTCTGCTTCACCTTTGCATTCTCTGCGCACTCTGCTCTCTCTGCGCAATCACTTCGCACAATCTGCTGCTTCACTGTCGAGCTTCACGATCGTCTTCTCCCTTTTGCGCACTCTACTTCCTTTGCGAATTTTGCACTTAGCACGACTCGACTTCTTTGCTCACTTTGCGCACTTCGCCATCATCTCGCCGCTTCTACGCTATCTGCGCTCTTACGGCCACATTTCACACTTCGACATGCATTCGACAATGCATTCCACAACACTTCAAATCTCCAAATAGCCCTCCTTTTATAATAAAATTTTCATGATGAAAACCCTAATCTTAGTCGGTTGAAACCCTAATCTTCGTCGGCGAAACCCTAATTTTCGTCGGCTACAAACCCTAATCTTCGTCGGCTAACATCGGTCTTCATCGGCTTCAACCCTGTAACTCTTCTATTGCTTGTGCGCGAAAACACATGTCGCGATATCGTGACACTTTTGCTCTCCGTATGCTTTCTCTTAGCTTTGGCCCCCGAGAATACAACTGTAGCGTTTTTGATATCAGACTACATTTTTCTCTCTCTAGCTTTCTCTTAGCTTTGGCCCGCGAAAAATAACAACATGTCGCGATATCGTGACACTTCCACCTCCTTGCTTCTCTTCTTGGCTTGTACCTACAAAACTCAGCATGTCGTGAAATCGTGACACTTTTGCCTTCTTGTCTCTTTTCTTGGCTTGTACCAGTGAAAACATAACATGTCATGAAATCGTGACACTTTCACCTCCTTGCCTCTTTCTTTGGCTTGTATCAGTGAAAACACAGCATGTCATGAAATCGTGACACTTTCGCCTCCTTGCCTCTTTCTTTGGCTTGCATCAGCGAAAACACAGCATGTCACAAAATCATGACACTTTCACCTCCTTGCCTTTTTCTTTGGCTTGCATCAAAACATAGCATGTCATGAAATCGTGACACTTCTGCCTTCTTGCTTTCTCTCTCCTCATTGAGTCATGAAACTACGACATGTCGCGATATCGCGACACTTTTCCTCCTTAGCGCTTTCTCTTGCCTTCGGGTAGCGAAAACCTGACATGTCGCGATATCGTGACACTTTTTCTCCTTAGCACTTTTTCTTGCCTTCGGGTCATGAAAGCGTGACATGTCGCGATATCGTGACACTTTTCTTTTCTTACTACTTTTCAAGTCAAAATGCGACATGTCATGAAATCGTGACACTTTTCCTTTTCTGCCTTCATCTTCGCTTTGGACCGCGAAAATGCTACATGTCATGATATCGTGACACTTTTTCTTCCTTGCATTTTCTCTTCGCTTCGGACCGTGAAAATGCAACATGTCATGAAATCGTGACACCTTTTTCTTCCGTACAATCTTTCTTGCAATATGTCATGAAATCGTGACACTTTTTCTACTTGCCTTTTTCTTTGCCAACATGTCACGAAATCACGACAGTTTTTCTTTCTTCCCAACATGTCGCGATATCGCGACACTTTTTCCACTTGTCTTTTTTCTTTCAACATGTCACGAAATCGTGACAGTTTTCTTTTTTCTTCTCTCTCTTCCAACATGTACTTTCTTTCTTCTTCTCTCTCTTCCAACATGTCATGAAATCATGATAGTTTTTCTTTCTTCTTCTCTCTCTTCCAACATGTCACGAAATCGTGACAGTTTTCTTTCTTCTTCTCTCTCTTCCAACATGTCACGAAATCATGACAGTTTTCTTTCTTGTATATGTCGCGATATCGTGACACTTTTCTTACTTGTCTTTTTCTTTGATCTTTTGCAAGTGGTCCACTTCGGTCTTCTTGGAAAATCACTGTACATACTCTGAGTAACCTTTGAACTCTTGTCTTCTGCATCTGACTAGCTTTTGTACAGTCTGAGTAACCTTTGAACTCTTGTCTTCTACATCTGACTAGCTTTTGTATAGTCTGAGTAACCTTTGAACTCTTGTCTTCTGCATCTGACTAGCCATTGAACTTCCTATCCACTGCATCAACAGATCTATCTGACTGTGTTGACAATAATGACAATACTGTTTGCTGCACCTTGCTCAACAAGTTGTAGGGTATCTTACCAATTGTTGTATAGAAAATAGTGTGGTAAGCCCATAACATAGGATAAAGTTACAAATGCCACTCTTGTCCAGTTTTTTTGATAATATTTTTAAGGATTTTGATCAATGTTTTGTTTGAGGCTTCAGCTTTTCCATTGCCTTATGGGTAGTAAGGAATTATGACCACTTATATTTAATTTTATATTTAGCACAAACCTTATGGAAATTTGTTTTCATAAAAAGATTGTATTATTTGAGATCAACATGAAATAAATTCCATAGTGGTATGTTCTCTAGTAACCAAAGACAGGGGTATGGATTCAACCCATTGTTTGAAGTATTTAGTGGTAGTAATGATGAAATTGTGTCCATCAAATGAATATGGTTTGGTTTTTCCAATGATATATAGACCCCAAATGGAGAAAGTCGAAGGAAAAATTATGAGTTGAAGAGCTTGAGAGGGAGCATGATTCAAGTTATCATGCTTTTAACACTTGCATATTTCTTGATAGAATCACAAGAGTCCTTCATCGTGAATGGTAAAGAATAACCTATTCATAAGAGCTTCTTAGTGATGGTAACACTGCTAAAGTGACCACCATATAATCTATAATAATATTATTTAATAACCATCTGGTCTTCATTAAAAATCAAACATCAAATAAGGATACATTCAAGGGAGTGATAATCTAAAATATCTTCAATGACGGTATAGTGACAAGCATGTTGCTTGAAATTATTATGTTCATTATGTTTTTTCATTTAGGTAGTTTTCCATCCTTGAGAAAGGTAAACGTCTCCCTTTACCAAGGATTTTATGGAGAGGAGGCATTAATAGAAAATACCTCTTAAGGGGGATTGGCAAGATTCGAAGATACCAAGCTCTTTGATTTACTTGATAATTATTTTTAATTACTTATATTCAAGTTCTAAAGGGATAAGGAAAGTTTTTGCATCTATGGAATCTACATGGTTATTACTAGATTGAATAATGGATTCTATAGTGGCATTGTCAAAGAAAATTATCAACTTCTCAATAATAGTTTTGTAAGGCTTCAATTTTTCATCTTTAGTTTGATAAATTCCATTGTTTTTATTAAAAACTAATTTATAATGTTCATAAATGGATAATGTTTTAACTTCTAATGCTAGTGCAGTGTGAATTCTTAAGATAAGGTATTTGTATTCTACAATTTTGTTGTTACAATAAAATTGGATTTTAAAGGATAGTAGGATAAACTATTGTTTTGGGGTCCTTAAGATAATTCCTTCTCTAGCTCCTTAGACACAATAGGCATCATTAAAGAACAATGTCCAAGAATTATATTGGTTAGCCTCCAAGCCAAGAATTGATTCATCTAGGAATTCTATGACACCTATCCTCCAAATGTGTGGCTACCAAGTAGTCAACAATTGCTTCTCCTTTCATTTATTTTTAATTCATAATTTTAAGGTCAATCTCATTAAAGGTGAGAACCCATTTGGTGGTTTTTATTGAAATGTGAGGCTTAGACATAAGATACAATAAGGAATCAACCCTTTATATAATATATCTTATGGTTGATCATATAATGCCTAAGATTTTATGAAGCAAAGGACAATATTAGGCAAGGATTTTACAAGGGAGTGTACTAGATATCATAATTAAGGTCCTACTATTATAATATATGGCTTAATATCTATGTTTGTTATCATATTATGCTAGCATGACACCTAGGATGCAAATAGTTGTTTTTTTTTTAATTTACATGGTGGAATCGATAGCCGCCACGAATCCGGGCAGGTTGTCCAGATTTTTATGGCTACCACAATATTCTGCGCTATCCACCTTAGAATCCGCCACACAGATCTTCACACAGTCCACCCCTATAACCACCATGCCATAATCATTTTAAAACTTTTACGCCGCTGAAAGCACTAGGAAAGGGACAGATGCAAATAGTTGTTGAGATGCACAATATAAGTGAATTGGATAGATTGGAACAAAAAAGAATAGGTAAGGATAAAAGATAGAATTTTAGCATTAAAACATTGATTGACATTCTTTGTCCCACCTAAAATTGGCATATTTCTACAATAGGTTAGAGAAATTTTGGAACTTATCCATGAGTTGGGAGATAAATATTTGTACAGCCTAAAGTTTGTCTTGGAGGTTTTGCATTTCAATTATGTTAATAGGAGGTGGCATGCTAAATATGGCTGAGATCTTGTTGGGGTCTATATTTATTCCTCATTGAAAGACAATTAACCCTAAAAACTTAATTTAAATGACCCCAAAAACATATTTTGAGGTATTTATATGTACCTTATACTCTTTGAGTTGTTCAAAAATGAGTACAAGATCTTGAAGTTGATCTACATGCCTTATACAGTGACCAAGAATATCATCGATGCAATCTTTCATGATGTCATGCATCATATAATGGAAGATATAAGTCATAGTCCTTTGATACATTGTGCTTGTAAACTCCAAGCTAAATGGAATAGCTTGGTAATAAAAGGTCCCCAAAGGTTGATAACTACTATTGTGGATTGACCTTCAAGAGTGATTTTGATTTGGTTGTATCGCAAAAATCTATCCATAAGGGATCATATACCACATCTAGTTGTAAATTCAATGATAATATTGATATTAGGAAAGAAAATTTGTATTTGGGACATGCATTATTGATGTTTTGAAAATTAGTACAAACTTATATGGTGCCTTCATTTTTGGTGATAGGAACTATGTTAGAGATCCAATCAAAATAGTCAATAGCTTTGGTAAATTTCATAGCTAAGAGTTTCTAAATTTTATATTTTATGAGGAGAGAAATCATGTGATGCTTCTTTTGAAGTTATTATTTGATGGGCTTCATATCTATTATTTTAACTAGGTGATGAACAATGAGTGAATAGTCAAGTCTAGGCATGTCCACATAAGTCTAGGAAAAAACATAACTAATTTATTTTAATATTTGAGTGCAATATTCATGCTTGTTAAGGTTTAAGACTTTTACAAGTTTTAAAACTTTAATGTTTGCTTCTAAACAAATCTTGACATCTATGGTTTCTTCAATGAGAATGTGTGACTCATATTCTAGCTAAGGAGGTGCAGGTAGGACTCCTAAGTTCTCAATATTGATAAAATTTAAATATAGTTATTAATAAGAAGATTGTTAGATGCATAAGACAAATATTTGAGAAAGAGACCACCCAACATTATGATTATTTAGGCTAGAAGGACTATGGGGAGTGGATCCCATATCATATTCATATTTGTGGGCAATAAATTTGGGATGTTAAAAGGTTAAAATTAGAAAAGCATGTGAAACAACAAGGACTAGAACCAACGAGAGACCATAGTTCCTTTTTGTCTTCCTCATTCCAATACGACCCATGTAGGAAACTAGTATTGCCATGGGAATATTCATAGAAATAGTCAACTTTGCTATTAGTATTGGATGCTAGAGAAGCAAAAATGGGTTTACTCTTTCTTAGGATATAACCAAATTTACAATGATCTAGCTAGACTTTTGCCTCCAAGGGTTATTTACTTCCTTGCTCATGGAAGTGTATACCTTTCCCTTGATATCCTATATTGGCCAAGATTTTATTGGGAATGGGATATGAGGGAGGAAAATATCATGGAACATATTTTGTTTTTAATTAGGAAGATATTACCAACACAAATTTGCTCTTTGTGATGAGTACTAGTGTAAACAAAGGAGCAACTCCCTATTTTCATGGTTGCACCCTTACCAATAGGTAAACCAAAGGTTTGGGGACAAAGGAAGGGACTGTATATATCTATAAAATGATATTTATTTTGATCATTATCATCATTAGTATTATCTTGGTTGTTAGATTGTGATTGAATTAAATCATTATTGTTTGTACTAACAAGGGTGAGGCTTATTTGGGTTGATTATTTAAAGTGAGTTCCTTTAATGTATCATCAATAGAATGGGAAGAAGTGGATGGTTTAAAATGTTGGAGGGATGGGAAAAGATTTGTCTTAGCCCTTTCAACTTTGATTGCTTGAAAATAGGAAAAGTGTTTAGGGTTGACAGGGATATAGAATGTCTTGTCTTTGTACTCATATTTGAGGTATTGATGGTAAGTAGAAGAGATGAATCACATTGTATGGATCCAAGGCCTACCTAAGAGAAAACTATAACTCAATTCACAAGGCATAAAATAAAAAGGGGTATTAATGATATGAGGACAAACCTTCAGAGGTAGGGATATTATACTGGTATCCTCACTTTATTTACTATCGAAAGACTTGATAATGAGATCATATTTCCCCATATATTGTTTTGTTAACCAAAAATTGCAAGGAATTATAGACTATAAAAATTAAGACCAAAATCATTATTGATAAGCACTTGTTTTATAAGCTTGTCACAAATATGGAGAGTGATGTAAAGGGTATGATCTTTAGGTATCACAAGTTAGGGGATACCATTCTTTTGGAAAACAATATGTGGTGTATTTCAATGGACTTCATAAAATTTGTAAAAATATTAGGTTGCAAGTCTTGTAGGACAATTTATTCACTTCAAATCATGAGAACTACTTATCGAGGGGGTGGGAAATATTTTAAAATATCAAGCAAGAATTTTTTTTTGGGGGTTATCTCAAGTTGGTGCAAATCAAATTCACCCGTATTAGATGATTGTATGACTAAAGGTATTTTAGAGAATGAATAATATCTATTCCTTTGGCATACGACCAAAGGAGGTTTAGGAGTTTGAATTTTCTATTATTGTCAAGTTAATACATGAATGGAGTAGATAATGATTTCACCTCCAATTTTTGAAAGTCGATATTGTTTGCTACTCTTTGATTGTGATTAAGTAGAGGGTTGTGGAAGATGCCTAGATATTGATTGTAGGAAGACTAGATATCAGAGTTTTTAACAATAATTTGACTAACCTCTATGATATTTTGAATTTTATTAAGCAAAGCATTTCACTTGTTGGTTTTTTGCCTAGGGACATGATGATATTCATAATGTTCATCATTTCAATCCAACGGGGTAACTCTTTTGTGGTGTGTAAAGGTATTGTGATGGAAGTTATAACATTTTTGCTTTAAGGATTTTTTTAGGATAGCAAAAAGAGGTTGATCTAGTCTAGTTGCATTTTAGTTTTTGTTTATTTATTAGCATAATATTTGGATGTTTTTTTTTCCTTTGAATTGATATTATTGGATTGATGGGAATATATGACTCCATATCCCACCATATATTTATTTTTCTAATATCCTTTATGACTACAAGAAGATGAATTTTCCTCTTCCCTATTAAACTTAAGTTCTCTTCATAAAAGAGTAGATTCTATGCATTTAGCCAACTCAGCCATATCTTAAAAAGAGGAAATATTGGTTCTCTAAGTGATAGGATATATGGCCATGAAATTTACATAAGAAAATATGTGAAGTATCTTTCTATGGGGAAATATATTGGAACTGTGTGGCTAGATCTTATCATTTCGCTACAAAGTAAAAACAAAAGGTTTATCCTTAGCTTGTTTAAGTTGATAAGGACCACAAATTGTAATTTTCTCTTCAATATACACTTTATATGAACAATTCTACAATATCTCTTAATATTTTAATCAAGTGGTATGGTAACTTAAAATACCATTCCAAGGTAAGACCACCAAGAAGTTTAGGAAAGGTCCTAATGAGCAACATTTCATAATAAGCAATGTCATTATAGACAATTTAAAAAATTCAAAGATGTTAATTAAGTATTTATTTATTGTGTACATTTGGAATTTGGGGGTTTCAAAGTTGGAAGGAAAGGATTGACTAGTCATGAGAGGGTCTAGGTGTAACGAACCCCATTCGTTACTCCTTATCCACATAATTTTTTTTTTTTATAAATAATTTATGTAGAAACGAACTAATCCATAACCTAAGACACACATATTCCATTTGGATTGTATCTTTCAAGGCATATAGCTTCAAGAGCTATAGATACTTGATCAGAGTCTCCTTAAGTAGAAGTGATCAGCTTCTACGAAACCCTCATACCTCACTTGGTATGAGTATGTTGGCCAAGCATACCGGTTTCATCCCCTTAAAAGGAGAAATCACCATTTGGCCCACCAAGACCAGGTGAATGCCTTGAATATGGAGAATCTCCACCAAGGGTAACCCATCATAGACGGAATAACCACACCCATGATTATTCCTAAGTCTTAGCTCCAATATAATCCATCTAGAAAGGAGTCCTAAGACCACTATATCACTATTGTGATATGAATCCATGGAACATTTGTCTTTAATCCTCCTAATACACCCTTGATTTAGCAATTCCTCTATTGAATTCCTTCTATAGGGACAATACTAGTCCCATGTGAATTCAACTCTTTAGTGTAGAGAGGAGGAACTATATTGGTTGGTAAATCAAGGTCATAACATTCTTTTGAGAGTTTATTCCACAATATATTTTCAACTAAACCATATTGAGAGCATTAAATTCATGAAGCAAGATCCATTACATCTTGTCCTTATGTTTGAAGCATTATACAAAATTTTATTTTTTTAGATGGGTTTGTGTTCCATGCAAGAATAAGGATATAATGCGTAAATCCAACTTTCCCCTTAAGGTAGGGTTTCTATAACATAAGCATAAATGGAGTCACATACCATTTATTACCCTTCAATTTTATAGTGAAAATTAGACAAATGCTATTGAACCATTAACATATTAAATACATCCATCCATCACATGAGATTGTTCTACTAACATAAATTATTTTTACAAAAAGAGTGAGACAATTGCATTACATTAAATGAACAACATAATGGAATTTGAGCATACTTTCTAGCATCCAAACATATTTAACCCAATGAAAAGTTAGCCTATATCATAGTGCATAAAATAAATATTACATATTGAATCATTTTCATTTAAACATAAAAACAACATTCATAAAATATAATAAATCAAACCACAAAATTAAAGTAACACCAAGATTTATCCTGGGAAACCCTGATGGGAAAAACCCAACCTCCAAAATATTTCTTCCTCTTTTTCATAAACTTAAATGACAACTTTTTACAGCAATAGCAGGACACCTATCGGACCTTATTTTTGAAATATAGGTTGAGGTATACAACAATTCCATTTTGACCTATTGATGTAAATTAAGGGATCACCCAATCCCTTCTTTTATGGTAAAAATATCAAATTTAAAATAACATTAAGGAACCTCTAGTTCCTAAGACATTTAACATCTTACATTGTTCATGAAAAGTCATTGGATTATATTTTGGAGATATCGTACTTTGAGGGATATCCATAAATTTCCTCAAGAATGAATTTCCACGTTCAATCTTCATAATCAAATTTCTTGAGTAGTGGATTTAAAGTCCCATTCCTTTAAATCCCTTAATAGCCAAAATTACATTATTTCATGATAAATAATTAACCTTTTCTTTATAAATTGGAGTCCCATACCTCTTAATTATAAAGCATTTATTCTAATACTTAACATACTTAATCCATATTTACCCATTCTTGAACATAGTAAAGTTTCTTTCAAGTTTGAAATTAACCTTTCATCATATAAAAGTATCCATTTGTAAATTCAACTACAATACTTATTCCTCATAATTTATTATGGTAGTGTCTACAAAATTCCTTTAAATGCTAGATATTTACCAAAGAGGCACATTAAATAACTACATCCAAGACCTTCCCGCTTATTACAAACCTAAGTATAGTCCTTCCTACAATCTATACCATCGAAATATTACATGATGCTTATTCCAACCTTGTATAAATGTGATAAAGGTTTCCTTAGACCTCATACTCCCTTCATATTATTCCAAGGCCTACGTGTAAGTGGAGTTTTATTTCACTATGGGATTCAGGGATTACACTAGTAAACTTTTAAAAGGAACATGAGTTTCGATTGAGTGTTATCACTACCGTAAGGGACTCTAGGTTATCATTTGTTTTTCCTTCAAATTTAAATCTTATAATATACGTTATATAGTACCCTGCCCATCCATTCCATGGGTATAATTTTTTATTTTGACTTCTAGATAGTAGGTGATATCTATGTGATAGTCTCCAGGTGGATGACTATGTTGGATACCCTCCTATGCCGCCAAATTTTTGATGCTTGAGATTAATGTTCAGGCACCTACATAATAGGGTGTCATGATCGGTATAGGAGATGAGTCATAAAATTGATATAAGGTGGAGATTGTTGCTGGTTTACCTATTGAGATGATCCAAGCCACTAACCTAAATGAATTCCACATTCAACTCAAGGTATAGGGTTATTTCAATCCATCTCCCATAGTATTACAAAAATAGAGATTTGCAGTCTCATTGTCAAATCAAAACCTGCAGAGGTATTGGTACAGATGATGAGCACTACAGTTTGCTACAACACTCAAATGACAGCTCTGTCAAGTTCATCCCTACATAGTAACACCATGGCAAATTGGATATTTTTGAAATTTAGTTCTAGGGCATTCCAAAATGGCATCTTGGAGAAATCTCCACTATATGTAAGAATGAGGTAATAGTACTATGGGGTTTCTATAGGCAACAGAGAATTGCATTGCCAACTATAGAAGTTGAGGAGTGACTGAGAGGTTCATAAGGTAGCTGAATATAAATGTTGGAGTGTGCTCGCTGTTCTAGAGAAGTGATCCATGGTTAAAAATCCTTTACTACTGCTCATAATGGCATATGTGGGTTGAGGAATCAGTAGATCTCTTATCCTATTCACTTTGAAGTGATGGCCAGATCGTGTTTGAGCTTCATTAATGAACACTAGAGCCCTCAAACATAGAGGATAGTAGACTACTTTAGATCGATTGGTGCTAAGATTTATGAGGACTCTCGTACCTCATTATTATGGTTTCATCTTGTCGGAGGCCAAAACAAGTAGCTGGGTAGTACCCCATAGTTACACCCTTATTCATGTAAAGCAAAATCTAGATTTCTAGATTTCTATGCAGGGGGTTAGAATGGGAATGTAGCATTGTGTTTAACCTAATTTATTATCCTACCATAAGTTCTAGAAATAACCCACTGCCCATACAATCCAAGGATGGTTGATTTGATTATCCTCCATCACAATCTATTGCAATTCATCGCCTTTAATACACTTGGAATAAGGATATATGCTAGTAGTTTGTCATAAATCATGATACTTATGATTCATTTAGGGATAAAGTCACAACTAACATTGTGCCTCTAATTAACAAAGAGAGGCATGCACATCTACTACGACCACAAAGGGGAAAATATTGATATAAATGCCTTAACTAGGTAGTGTTGATGTAAGGAATATGTACAACTTAAGCTTAGCATTATCTATTATAAGATAAAGTATGTACTTTAATAAAAAATTCAATTTATTCTAATATTCTAAGCAATAAATATTAATTTATGCTAGTAATAAATATGTAGAGAAGAAAAAGGATGATTCGACCTGATTCTTTCTCAACTTCTTTTTCCTTTGGTTTATCTTCAAATAATCTCCTCTTGGCTTTCCTCCTTTGTTTACCCCTTCCAAACTCCAAGCTTACTTCTTACTAAAAATAGGAATTCCTTCAGGACTTCTAGTTTTTGATCCACCCAAGGGTGGAGAGCATACTCCCTAGACCTTCCAAATTTTCCTAGATTATTCTAACTAGGAAATCTTTCAAGTCTTTTGGTTTTTGATTCACCCCATGGGTGAAGAGCATACTCCCTAGACCATTAAGATATCCTAGAACCTAGATAGCCCTTTTCTTCACAAAAATGCCCTCTATTTATAGGGAAATTTCTCACTCATGGGCCAAATAGTGGCCATATTATAATAATACTAAAAATATGCCTAGGACCATTATGACTTCATCATGTCCTTCAAGGGTTCTCTAGGGATGA
Source organism: Wollemia nobilis (assembly GCA_028583015.1). Lineage (NCBI taxonomy): Eukaryota > Viridiplantae > Streptophyta > Pinopsida > Araucariales > Araucariaceae > Wollemia > Wollemia nobilis. The sequence goes on along the minus strand of JAQPPZ010016334.1, from coordinate 8,203,093 downwards.
GATGAATGTCAAAGTTCCTACTATTGAGGCATAAGATAGTTACAAGGGTGGAACTATTATTGATAAGCTAGAAGATCCTTCACCAATATCAGGCATCCACATGAGTACTTCCCAAAAGGTAGGATGACCCATAAGTTATTTTAAAAATTCATTGGTCCTTTTTAGCCCCATCCACATAGGGTCCACTAAATCTGCACATGATTTATTATATGGTTATAATTTTTGTAAAAGATAATTCTTTAAATTTATCTTTTACTAGACCTCATAAATAACCCATAAATTAATTTAATATTTCTTATCCCTTATAAAATTCTTTTATTAGAATTTTTTAGGATTCTTTAGGGTCATGCCCCTTCTATTAGGCATTAATTGATCCCCCAAGATCAATTAATATTCTTTAAATAAGGTAGGAGGGTAACGGGTCATGACATACACCCCCCCTTAGATTAAACATAGTCCTCTGTGTTTGAACTTCTTCCTTATAAAAGCACATTTGTCTAGCAAAAGCTAACATTTATTCTGCTATTTTACAATCAGGTCTTCTCTCATCCAGTACTTCAATCTTGATAGAAAGCTCCATCTTCCATCCAAGCGAGTACCTGGACCTGCAAAAATGCAAAATATCAGTAGTACCATGTTCTTGTAAACAATATAACATCCATATTGCATATCAACAAGTATTGAAAGCATCATCAATACACAATATTAATACAAAACTATAGTTTTAACTCATTTCAAATTGCACCAACAATTGATCTAGAGAACTATAGTATTAGAATTTTGCAAAATGATGTTACAAAGATATCATGAAATTATGCATTTGTACCTTACTAGACATAAAAAGTCTTGTTAGTTTTATCAAAACTCCCACCAAGGAGTATCACAGTATAATTTGGTTAACCTTTGGCACAAATTAACCTGATAAAATCAAATGCTAACAAAGATACAACATAATTTCAGAATCTCAATTCAGGATATTCACATATATCCTAATATGTATTTTAATACCAGAGCATCCACCCAGATGTCTCCTGGTTTATATCATTATAAAATCATGGAGAAGTCCCATACCTTCTCCAAGAATGGACACCAATCCATTCCTCATATTCCTTTTATTCCAACAAAATTCAAGATTCATGCATTCTCTTGTATCACAAATTTACCATAAACAATAATATTCAGATAACCTTCAAACAAAAATATAAAATTCAAAAGGTGTTACTGTTTATGCCTCATCCTTGGCATTACTAGACTACTACAAAATAATAGCCTATAGAGTGGTGGTCTAAAGGACCTTAAGGTTGATGCTCCTGAGTCTATTTTCCTCCTTGTATTGTGCTGGTACTTACGGCTGGGGATGGTGGTGGAGCTATTGTTCCAACAATCATTTGAAGCATACCATGATTCATCAAGGCAACCAAACAGGATTCCAGGAATGCCATAGTGAATTCCTCCCTTTGTTGATGAAATTGGGGGTTTTCTATGAGCATGGCTGCCATCGTTGTTGCTCTCCAATTATTTCTTTGTAATCTCTCCGATCTGAGCCGATCCCGCTCCATGATGGCATCATCTCTTTCTATTATCAACCTTAATATTTCCTGTGCCCAAGCATCCTCCTAAGCATGTTGTATTGGGGACTTCCTCTTTGTTGCTTTAAGGTGTTTCCTAATTCTTACCATGTTTATTGCACCTACTAAAAACTAGTGTCGCTCCAGATCAGTTTTCCCTCTTCAGGGTGTATGCAACAATAGATCGATAATCAAGAGCAGAAGAATCATGAAGCATATTATAGGATTTACCCCGCTTAAAACTAATATCATCCAGGCGACTCCTACCATAAATACAACCATGTTGGATGTCATGGCGTAAAACTTCTCCAATACTCAAATGATTGTAAGGTCTGCCCATATCGATTTTATTTGCACATTTACCAATCGTATCCTGATAATCTCGAGGTGAATCATTCATCTTCTGTGATACATTCTTTTTCTTTGGCTTGATTGTCCTATGGATGATTTTGAGCTGACTAAACAAGGTGCACCATGCCTATTGCAATTTTTGAGATGGCACGTGTCCTCTTATTTCTATGTGAAGTCTTATCATTGTCTCTTTTTCCTAGTTTCATTAATTTTTATCGTGGCTTGTGATTTTAATGCTTAACATACATAAGCTTTTCATGATCAAAGACACATTGAACCAAATATATATTTCAATTATAATTGACCAACCATATTGGCATACTTTTACATTTAGTTCTTGGGTTAGTGGTCACGGTTGGACCTATCATCTGTCAGTTCCCTAACTAAGTTTCTAGTTTGAGAGTCTATTGGAGAAACCACTTGAGGAGTAGCTTGACCAGCTGCCTGAGTTGCATTTTCCTGATCACGTTGTGCCATAGCCATTGGTTGTATTGGAAGGAGTAAACCATGGCTTATAAGCGCATCCATACAAGAAGTTAAGAATGCAGTCCGGTATATATCCCTTTCATCGTGTAATTGCATGTTCTCTACTTGCAAGGTTGTCCCCTCGGTATCTCTCCAGTGTTGGATTTGTGTTAACTCCTATCGAAGTTCCTCTCATTCAGAGATGACGACTTCTTTCTCAGACTCCAAATTGAACCTTTGTTGTGCCCATTTGTCTACTAACTTTAACTGCTGAACTTCTAACAGATGAATTTGTTTCTTCAGTGCATCTATCTCTAGGTGCACTTCCTTCATTGGTTCCTTCTCTCTTAGGCTGGATGGTCCTGCTCTTAGATCCAACCGTTGGCGCACACATATTTTGGGAGATTCTTCCTCATTTTCCTTCCTAAGTGGGTATTTCCCTTCTACGTATTTGGTTGTTTCTCTACAATCGCTATCTTCACTGGAGTCTTCCTCTTAGCGTTGCCATTGTGCGGACCACCAAATATCATAGTCAGGGGTCATGCCTGCATCATCCTCATCAGGTGTCCATATAGTCTCATCAGGCTCTGAAGCTAGTGGCTCTATTGGTGGAGGTGTCATGGCTGATCGTCCCTTCCTCGTGTAAACCATGGATGGGTCCGGTATTCATTGTGTGATACCAAATTGTCGTAATACCCGAGTATATTGAAAATACTCATATTGTTTACTGGTACATCCAATCAACCATCTTGCTCGTCTTACCCGAGTGAGTTGAACACCATATTCTACCCAAACTGGGCCCAATCTCCAAGGTCTCCAAATAACATCATGGGATTGCAGGTTCTCCCAAATAGAGCAAAATTGCTCTTTATTTCCTTCAAGTGGTCTACAGTTAGACCATTCCTTTTTTTGTTGCCATATTAATGCATAGGGTCTCTCTGGCCCCATAATTTGGTGTGCATCATAAGGTAGTCCTTGAGGTCTGGCTACCGCTATGTGCTCCCATGCCCAAACTTGTAGCAAAGTGCTACAGTTTAATCCTATTTTCATCATTGTTCTTAAATCGAACAACTCTCTGTAGGTTTGGGCCAATAATGTTGGTGCCCATGCATATATTATTGACTCTTCCACTATATCTTGCATGATTCCCAATAAATTCTAGGGAAAATGTGCACTTCTTGATTCGGATAGAATGACACCCGATATGAGTTCCATTATGATCGTATGCTTATGTGTTAGTCTACCCTGCACATAGTGAAGTTCATGCTCTATACGCCCCTTATCGATGTTCACATTCCTCCAATCTGCTCCAAATACTCTTTCTAGAATATGCCCCATTTTTGCTTCATTAGTAGTGGAAACTACACATCCTTCTACCGGTACTTGGTATATCCTATATACGTCTTCCAACGTGATATTCATTTCTCTTGTAGGTAACTGAAATGTTCCTCTATCGGGATCCCATATTTCTACTAGGGTAGATAAATAACATCTATCTATATGTATGGGCTCTAATCGAGCCGCTCCCTCAAATCCTACTTCTTTCAACCATTTCCAGTCACTTGCATCTAATCTATCTTTGGCATTCTGAAAGATCATCTTCAAAGGATACCTTGCCCTAATGATATTTAATGGTTGAATTCCTGATGTTTTAGTAGGATTACCATTATTGGTTCTGACATTTTTAGAAGCCATAGCTCAAAGAGTATGTACCAATAGATCAACTAGTAGGAGTAAGATAATTATGAGACACACTATGATGTTTGTCCCCAGGATTGCTAGTATTAATAAGGTAAACCCTAATGCGAGCAATATGATATTTACTACCATGAATAGTGCTTAGGGTATTTCTATTTTTTGAGACTGAGATAAATTCTACACTATCTTCTCCATTCTGCAATGTTGGGGATTTTACTCTAGTTTTATTCGTTGGATAGTGTTTCGAGGTCTATTTATTTCCATAGATTCGTAGATCCATCAAATTGAATTATTGGTTCTCTTCCAATTCTCGAGGGAGTAATCTTCTTTCGATATGCATAGATCACATCATCATAACCCACGTGTCCTTTGCATCACGTCCTATCATCGACCCTTTGATGACTCCAATGGATGATTTTGTACCTTATTTTTTTATTGGAAAAATATGTCTATCGCATGATACTTTCATTGTAAAGTGTACCCCCATTGACCTTATTATCATATGGTAGAATTAATTTGTATTACCCCATTTTTTTCTATGCTACATACCACTATTTTGAAACTACACTTTAGTTTTCATATAAGTCATAATACCACATGCATGCCATAACGACTAGCTTTTGGTTTAAATAATTTATCACCCCATACTACTTTCAACCACCACCTAGGTGGCGGCATACCTTTCAGAAAATTGGAGGAGGGGGTGACACTTGGGGTTCTAAGGCTTACTTGGAGGAGTTTCCTAATTCTCATATTTGGGGGAACTTATGTGAAGTTTCACCCTCCTTGCTCTCCTCCAACATAGCAGAGTTTCTAGTTATGGTGTTTTTGTCGGGTGACTTCTTCCGCCATTTCCTACACCTTAGCCTCTGGTTGGAAAAATCCCAAAGTGTATTGTAACATTGATCAAAATAAAGAAAACATTGTTTTATTTGAACTTCCACCAGTTAACTTTATGTGTGTATATCTCCTAAGGTTTCACTTTCAGTTATGACTTTAGTCATTGTCCAAATTGGTTGGAAAATCATAATTTCAAGTGAATCCTTAGTAAATATCAACCTTGACTCATACACCAGTAAATATTAGAGATATAGACGTCGAGTAATTTCCAAAAAGAGTCTAAGGTACACCGCTTAAAATCCATGCAGGAGGGTTCGCTTAGCTCTTCCACTTTCGAATGACTGAGGATCTACTCGTGGGGAATAGGAACTCAGACATCATTATCCCAAGCACTTACCAAGTGTATATTTTAGAGTTGTGGAATTTTCTCTCAAGTTTAATCTCATGCCCCAAGTATTTGCTAACCTAGACTTTCACTAGAGCCTACCAGTTAGCCTGGGCTCTGATACCAACTGTAACGAACCCCATTCGTTACTCCTTATCCACATATTTTTTTTTATAAATTGTTCATGTGGCAATGACCTAATCCATAACCTAAGATAGGCATATTCCATTTGGATTGTATCTTTCAAGGCATATAGCTTCAAGAGCTATAGAGACTTGATCAGAGTCTCTTTAAGTAGAAGTGATCAGCTTCTACGAAACCCTCATACCCCACTTGGTATGAGTATGCTGGCCAAGCATACTGGTTTCATCCTCTTAAAAGGAGGAAATCACCATATGGTCCACCCAGACCAGGTGAATGCCTTGAAGATGGAGAACCCCACCAAGGGTAACCCATCATGGATGGAATAACCACACCCATGGTTATCCCTAAATCTTAGCTCCAATCTAATCCATCTAGAAAGGAGTTCTAAGACTACTATATCACTATTGTGATAAGAATCCATGGAACATCTATCTTTAATCCTCCTTGCACATTATTACACCCTTTAATTAGGCAATCCCTCTAATGAATTCCTTTTAAATGGACAATACTAGTCCCATGTAAATTTAATCCTTTAGTGTAGAGAGGAGGATCTATCTTGGTTTGTAAATCAAGGTCATAGTGTCCTCTTGAGAGTTTCATTCCACAACATATTTTCAACTAAACCATCTTGAGAGCATTTAATCCATTACATCTTGTCCTTAGGTTTAAAGCATTATACAAAATCTTATTTTTAGATGGATTTGTGTTCCATTCAAGAATAAGGATATAATGCATAAATCCAATTTTCCTCTTAAGGTTTGGTTTCTATAACATAAGCATAAATGGAGTTGCATATCATTTATTACCCTTCAATGTTATAGTGAAAATTAGACAAATGCTATTGAACCATTAACATATTTAAATAACATCCATCCATCACATGAGATTGTTCTACTAACATAAATTATTATTACAAAAAGAATGAGACAATTGCATTACATTAAATTAACAACATAATGGAATTTGAGCATACTTTCTAGCATCCAAACATATTTAACCCAATGAAAATTTAGCATATATCATAGTGCATAAAATAAACATTACATCTTAAATCATTTTCATTTGAACATAAAAACAACATTCACAAAATATAATAAATCAAACCACAAAATTAAAGTAACACCAAGATTTATCCTGGGAAACCCTGACGGGAAAAACCCAGCCTCCAAAATATTTCTTCCTCTTTTTCATAAACTTAAATGGCAACTTTTACAATAATAGCAGGGCATCTACCGACCCTTCTTTTCTAAATATAGGTCGAGGTATACAACAATTCCATTTTGACCTATTGATGTAAATTAAGGGATCACCCAATCCCTTCTTTTATGACAACAATATCAAATTCACAATAACATTAAGGAACCTCTAGTTCCTAAGACATTTAACATCTTACATTGTTCATGAAAAGTCATTGGATTATATTTTGGAGATATCATACTTTGAGGGATCTCTATAAATTCCCTCAAGAATGAATTTCCAAATTCACTCTTCATAATCAAATTTCTTGAGTAGTGGATTTAAAGTCCCATACCTTTAAATACCTTAATAGCCAAAATTACATTATTTCATGATAAATAATTAACCTTTTCTTTATAAATTGGAGTCCCATACCTCTTAATTATGAAGCATTTATTCTAAAACTTAACCTACTTAATCCATAATTACCCATTCTTAAACTTAGTAAATTTTTTTTCAATTTTGTAATTAACCTTTCGTCATATAAAGGTATTCATTTGTACATTCAACTACAATAGTTATTTCTCATCATTTATTATGGTAGTGTCTCCAAAATTCCCTTAAAAACAAGATATTTACCAAGAGGTACATTAAATAACTACATCCAAGACCTGCCCGCTTATTACGAACCTAAGTATAGTCCTTCCTACAATCCATACCATCGAAATATTACATGATGCTTATTCCAACCTTGAATAAATGTGATAAAGGTGTCCTTAGACCTCATAATCCCTTCATATTATTCCAAGGCCTACTTGTAAGTGGAATTTTATTTCACTGTAGGATTTGAGGATTACACCAGTAACCTTTTAAAAGGAACCCGAGTTTCCATTGAGTGTTAATATCGCTACCATAAGGGACTCTAGGTTAAAATTTATTTTTCCTTTAAATTTAAATCTTACACTATACATTATATAGTACCCTGCCCATCCATGCCATGGGTATAGTTTTTTATTATGACTTCTAGACGGTAGGTGATACCTATGTGATAGGCTCCAGGTGGGTGACTACATTGGATACCCTCCTATGTCATCAAATTTTCAATGCTTGAGGTTAATGTTTAGGAACCTGCATAATAGGGTGTCATGATCAGTATAGGAGATGAGTCATATAGTCAGTATAAGGTGGATATTGTTGCTGGTTTATCTATTGAGATGATTTGATCCACTAACCTAAATGAATGCCGCATTCAACTCAAGTTACAGGGTTGTTTCAATCCATCTCCCATAGTATTGCAAAAATAGGGATTTGCAATATCATTATTAAATCAAAACCTACATATGTCTCGGTACAGATGATGAGCACTATAGTTTGCTACGACACTCATATGAGAGCTCCGTTGAGTTCATCCCTAGATAGTAAGCACCATGGAAAATTGGATATTTCTAGAATTTAGTTCTAGGGTATTCCAAAATGGAATCTTGGGGAAATCTCCACTATATATAAGAATGAGGTAATAGTACTATGGGGTTTCTATAGGCAATAGAGAATCACATTGTCGACTATAGAAGCTCAGGAGTGACTGTGAGGTTCATAGGGTAGCTGAATATAAATGCTAGAGTGTGCTTGCTGCTCTAGTGAAATGATCCATGGTTAAAACTCCTTTACTACTACTCATAATGGCCTTTGTGGGTTGAGGAATCGAGATATCTCTTCTCCTATTCAATTTGAAGTGATGTCTAGATCATGTTCAAGATTCATTAATGAACACTAGAGCCCTCAACGATAGAGAATAGTAGGCTACTTTATATCGATTGGTGCTAATATTTATGAAGACTCTCGTACCTCATTACTATGGTTTCATCTTGTCGGATGCCAAAACAAGTAGATGGTTAGTTCCCCATAATTGCACCCTTATTCATGCAAAGTAAAATCTAGATTTCTGGATTTCTGTGCAGGGGGTCAGAATGGGAACGCAGTGCTGTGTTTAAGCCAACTTATTATCCTACCATAAGTTCTAGAAATAACCCACTACCCATACAATCCAAGGATGGTTGATTTGATTATCCTCCATCACAATATATTGCAATTTTTTGCATTTAATACATTTGAAATAATAATAGATGCTAGTAGTTTGTCATAAACAGTGATACTTATGATTCATTCAAGGATAAAGATGCAACTAACATTGTGCCTCTAATTAACAAAGAGAGGCATGCACATCTACTACGACCACAAAGGGGAAAATATCAAGATAAATGCCTTAACTAGGTAGTGTCGATGTAAGGAATATGTACAACTTAAGCTTAGCATTATCTATTATAATATAAAGTTTGTACTTTAATCAACAAGTCAATTTATTCTAATATTCTAAGCAATAAATATTAATTTATGCTAGTAATAAAGATGCAGAGAAGAAAAAGGATGATTCGACCTGATTCTTTCTCAACTTCTTTTTCCTTGGATTTATCTTCAAAGAATCTCCTCTTGGATTTCCTCCTTTGTTTACCCCTTCCAAACTCCAAGCTTACTTCTTACTAAAAATAGGAACTCCTTCAAGCCTTCTAGTTTTTGATCCACCCAAGGGTGGAGATCATACTCCCTAGACCTTCCAAATTTTACTAGATTATTCTAACTAGAAAATATTTCAAGTCTTTTGGTTTTTGATTCACCTCATGGGTGAAGAGCATACTCCCTAGACCATTAAGATATCCTAGATCCTAGATAACCTTTCTTCACAAAAATACCCTCTATTTATAGGGAAATTTCTCACTCATGGGCCAAATAGTGCCCATATTATAATAATACTAAAAATATGCCTATGACCATTATGACTTCATCATGTCCTTCAAGGGTTCTCTAGGGATGAGATGAATGTCAAAGTTCCTACTATTGAGGCATAAGATAGTTAAAAGGTTGGAACTATTCTTGATAAGCTAGAAGGTCCTTCACCAATATCAGGCATTAACATGAGTACTTCCCAAAATATAGGGGTGACCCATGAGTTATTTAAAAATTCATTGGTCCTTTTTAGGCCCATCCACATAGGGTCCACTCAATCTGCACCTACTTTACTATATGGTTATAGTTTTGTAAAAGATAATTCTTCAAATTTATCTTTTACTAGACCTCATAAATAGCCTTTAAATAATTTAATATTTCCTATCCCTTATAAAATTATTTTATTAGAATTTTTGTAGGATTCTTTAGGGTCATGCCCCTTCTATCAGGCATTAATTGATACCCCAAGATCAATTAATATTCTTTAAATAAGGTAGGAGGGTAATGGGTCATGACACTAGAGGCTAATTGCATAAATATTTTAAAAAGTACTTATCACTAGAAGAGGATTCTTGAAGAGAGGCCAATTATATTTGTAATTACTCCCATTTAAAGTTTTGCAACTCCAATTTTTTAATTTAGCATTTATGTTAGGAAGAAGTATATTCAAATATGCTTGAGGTATGCTCATAGGATTTTGCATATTAGCATGAGTTTGAGATATTTGGGGAAATAACACAAAAAAAGTTGCACATAACTTCTTGCCAATAACAATGTTACCCAACTCACCCCTATACTACTTGAGAAGAAGGGATATATCAAAGTGAAAGTTGAAGGAAGAGGGACATAATTTTGGGAAGAATAAATGTTAAGAACGAGAGTTGTGGTAGGCATAGTTATAGGAATGAGTGGGGTTTCTAGTCAGATTATATTGGGATAGACGTGGTCTACTAGAGGTGTGGGCATGTGGTACTTTGAGAATGATGAGTTATTTCAAGGCTTGCCACCTATAGAAAAAACCATAGAAGGAATTGTGGAATATACATAATGGGTTATAGATGCATTAAGGTAGAGGTTATACATTTGAGTAGTATCTTCATTTTTTTTATTAGAATTAGTGTTAGATTAGTTGTTCAATAGATTATTGTTTTTATTAGACATGTTAGGTTGAATGGAATGAGAACTAGGTTGTTGGGTAAAATAATTTTAATTATTAATATCTTCCTTAAAGAGATCTACAAATTCATTTCTATGCTTACATATGAATTATCTAATGTAAGAATTAAAATATACCCTTTAAAGGATTTATTGCTCAAGAGGAGTATGTTCCTCATCTCCTTCAAAATTAGGATTTGTGAAGGGATTTTCTTCATGAGGTTCATTCCTCAAAAATGGATGTAGGATATGCCTTGAAATCCCTTGCTATGAGTGTTATAGGGATATTTTACCATAGAGTAAGGAGAATAATTTAATTTATTATTCCAAATAATTTATTAGGCATAGATTGGCTCAACTTATAAATATTTGTTATGATAAGGCTTAGGGAACCTTGGAGACCCACAAAGAGGTTCACATTAGCTTCACCAAAATTTAAGGGTCGAAAACTTCCTATCTTACCTCAATATGAACAAGTTGTTGTGTATGTTCAAATTATCCTGTATTTGGGCATAAATTAATGAACACCTATTATTTATCTTTATGAGCTTTTATCTTTATGAGCTTTTATATTGATAGAATGAATGTAGGAACACACAAAGGGTAAAAGAAATAAATGCCTTTTATGCACAAGGGATATTCACTAACAATTATTTATTTCCAACTAAATAGCAACAAGTTCTCATGTAAAGAGCAAATCAAATACAAACAATTATTCTACCCAAAATGCAACCATTTATTTGCCTTATTTTCTTAATATATGATGTATATCATGTTCCAATACCTAGGATGCGATATATATTTCCTCTTAAGAAAAATAGAATTTGACATTATACAAAGGTAATAGAATAATTGATGAACAATAAACTATCATGTTCTAATTATCTCCTCTATGATGCCCAATATTGAATGCACTTAAATAAAATAATTTAGCATGCAAAATACTGATAAGATGGCAATTTAAGAAATGAAATAGATCTAGAGCAAAGGCAGATTTTGCACTACAATGAAATAGTAGATAATTTATTAGGTATTTTTATATGACATTGCAAGGTGATAATACAATAGAAGGGTCATACATCTATATTAAAATGTTTAGCTATATAGAAGTTAAAATTTAACTTTATTTTGGACTATTTCGGTATTCAATATTCATTGCTATTGGAGGGTTTCTTGGGAGGGTGGGGATGACGGTGGGCGGGAAGGCTATTCTGGGAGAGCACGGGAGAGTCGACAGGTCGAATCAGGGGCTCGGTAGGGTGGATGGAGGGCAAACAGAGTCTGGGGACGCCGAGGAGTCCTTGCCAAGTCACGGCAAGGATCCACCAGACAAATGGGGAGATGGACCTCGAAATTCATATGCTTTGGCAGCGGCCTCTGAAACCCTAAGCGGGCTCTTCTCTAAGGATTTATTTCCATCCGAGGACGAGTTGGACATCCCGACAGAAATTCTCTCAAGCTTTGTGGATTTCAAAAAATTTACCCTCATCGATAAGTTTATTGGTGGTCGTCCCGACATGGAGACCATTCGCAAGTGGGCGTCTTTCAAATGGCGGACCTCTGGTCACTTAGAGCTGGCTGCCCTAACCCGAGGTTTTTTCGCAATTAGGCTGAGCAACATGGAGGACTACTATAAAATCCTGGCTGGAGGGCCTTGGTTCTTGGGCCGTAGGAGTCTCTTTCTAAGGAAGTGGGGTTTGGACTTTAACCCCGATACCTAGAATATCAACATTGCTCCAATATGGGTTAGGCTCTCGAGTCTTCCCCTTTTCGATTGGCATGAAAATGTAATCAGAGGTATTGCTCGGTCCATCGGGGAGCTGATCACTTTAGACCCTCCCACCAGAGCTCGAACTAGATTTGTCCAAGCTCGGTTCTGTGTTTTGGTGGACTTGGAGAAGGACCTCCCATCCTCCATTACTCTGTGGTCTGGGGGTACTTTTCTACACAAGCAAGCTATTGTTTATGAGAACAGGCCAGCTTTCTACCCTCAATGTAGTTCTCAAGGGCATCTTCAGTCCAATTGTCCTCTCCAAAAGCCGAGGAAGAAGGAGCGGGATCCCTGCAACCCTCTAGAGCACGGTGAAGGTCAGATGAAGCACCCTTTTGCAAAAGGCCATGAATCTCCAGGTCCATCCAAGGACCATCTCGAATCCTCCTTACCAGAAGAGGAAATCACCACCCATCCGGACTCCGAGCAGTGTGGTGGGTGCCCCCAACTAGGACCACAGGAGGAAAATGAACAGGCCCCCCCCTTATCACCACACAGGTAGATTCACCCAAAATTTATGACCGAAACTCTCTCGAGGCACAAAATATATTAGAAGACTACCTGCTAGGAAGAAGAGGTTACCAGCATGGTAATATCAACCCTCGAATTACGAGGAGTCAAAAACGAGGGGTGGATTTTGGTAGTGAAAGGAAGCAGGGTCGTCCCCCCAACAAGGAAAAGAGAGACAAAGAAACTGTGGCTGATGTTGCAAATGGAACCCAACGGTTGCTATTTCAGGATGACTCTGATTCTTTGATGGGTGACGCACTTATCCCAAAACCTCCCTTCCAGCAAGGAAAGGGAAGTAAGAAGAACCTCAAATCGTACGGATGAAATTTTGGATGTGAGAAGACTAAACGGAGTGGCCATTTGGGCCAGGGTAAAATTTTCTAGCAGGATTTTCAACGGTTTGTTTCAGTCCAGTCATTTTTATTGGATCCTATCCAACATGTATGCTTCAAATTCTGCCTCCGGGAAAGTAGAAATGTGGAAAGTTATTTCCCAGGTATGGGAGAATTTTTTGTAGTTTTCTTGGTTGTCTTCTTCTGCTTTTCGATGGTCCAGCTTCTCCAGCTAGTTTTTGTTTTCCCAGTTATAATGGCCATGGTTTCTAGGATAATTAGGCAAAAATGCCTTACTTGTAGCCCTCGGGAAATTAGCAGCTTTTTGTTTTTTTTTTTGCATACAGGTTTATTCTTCCAGGTTTATTCTTCCAGCCAAGAGGCATGAAGCACTATTTAGCAAGGCTGATTTTGTATATAAGGTTTTGGGACCCTCTATAAAAACCCACTGTTAATCTATTATAATAATTACCAAAAAAAAAAAAAATTAACTTTATTTCAACTTTTTTTCCCGATATAAAATTTAGCTCTCTAATATTTGTGAAAAATACATTGTTGGCAAAGTGTTGCACATGATATATCTCTTATATTTTATAAAGAAAACTAGTGAGAGTCACTCAAGGGTCAAAGAAAAATAATTTTTGAAGTCTTGCCATTTTTTTCACGTTGGTAGTACCTCTTATGAAAGCACTAGCCATTGATCATAGACAACAATGCATGTAGTGTAGAAAATATTTAAATACCATTGTTCACATAATAAAATACCTTCATATTCATCATTGCAATATAACGAATAACTACTACTTAAAAGGTGGAAGGAAATTACAGAGTTATCACATAAACAATCAACAAAATATATTAAACATAAATAAGTACTAGAGAGTATTGCAAAGTTTTCATTAACAACTAAAATTTATCAAAATTAAAGTGTATTAAAATTAGATATGTTTAAGGGACCATGTGTCCTAACAAAGGGGCCACTGATTCTATTTTCTCTACATGCAATATTTCTGGTTATCTCTACTCTAAATGCAATATTTTTAGTCTCAAACCACATAAAAGAGTACCTTGATATTAGAAGAAAAATATGTGAGATCCAAAACATGAAACTAGGTGAGAAAAGGCTAGGAAAATAACAACAATCTCCAAAAATTATAAAATGCATCTTAAACTTAGAGTCTTAGGTCACACAATAGATTACCATGATAGTACAAGAGAGAGAAGCAATGGAGGTACATAAGAACCATAAACTCTATGGATGTTGATATATGAATAGTTCTTAGGAAAAAAGGGTAAAAATGAGAAACAAAAGATAAGGAATTTCATTGCCACATAGATGATATTTGTGCCACCATGGCCAATTTTATCCAGCAAAACCTTGTTGGGCAAGGTTGTACAAGAGGAGAGTGAAAATATTTCTAAAACATAGCAAGGCCTAAATTTTAAGCTAGCACTTGTGATGAATAACATAAAAGATTCATGAAGAATATAATAGTTGCATGCAAAAGTGACATGTGGGAAATATTACATTAATGTGACCATTGTGAATTATATTAACTCAATTTAGTACATATCACTCTGGAAGCAATCATCATAGTATGTGGAAGATTCATTTACCATCATTCATTGGAATAAAAAGATAAGGAATCAATTTCTTAAATCATACTTTCTATATTTGAAATGGCCTAGGTGGAGAAAGTCAAAGTTTATAATAGACATGAGGTTGAATAAAAAGCTAAGGAATCAATTTCTTAAATCTTACATTCTATATTTGATGCACAAGTTAAGAATCATTTATAAAGTCATAAATCAAATAATTGATTTGGAAAATTTGAGAATTTGAAAATTAAAGGGGGGAGCTATAAGGTTAGAATGAAATAATTAAATTGATTTTTTAGGGAGTTATAAGTTTTAAAAGCTAGAGGTGAATTTAAATTTAATGTGGAAGTTATTTGGAAACATGCCTTTTTGAATGCATTTATGCTAGCGAGAGCCTGATTTGGAATAGTTTCGAAAGTGAATTTTAAAATATAAAAAATTTAATTGTTTGAAACAGAAGACATAAGGGAGAAATTTTTTTTGAAGAAAAGAAAAATAAAAGATAAATCTATTTTATTATTATTAAATAAGAGTTACAAGGTTTAAATAATAATAATAAATAAATAAATAAATAAATAAATAAAGGGGGAAGTAGATATTTAATTATTTATTTCAAAATTAGAATATTATTGAAATTTTAAAATTAATTATTAGGGAGTCATAAGAATTTCTACTCCCAAAGTTCTTTTGTTTGAAATTTAACATTTGAAGTTTGCAATTGAAAATTTAAATTTTGGAGAAATAAGGTAGTCTACTCCAATGAAATTAATTTTTAATTTTGGAGTTATAAGGTTTTCAATTTCAAAGGAACATGGGAAGGAAAAAGCAAGCAAAAAATAAAATAAATGATCAAAAATTGGAAATACATGAGTTGTCAAAAACAAATGAAGAAGAAAACTTATGTTTTCAAGATGAACAAATATACATTCAGGATATTTCACTTGAAGAGACTAAGGTAATGTTGCAAGATTTAAAATATTGTACTCAATAGATATATAAAAAATTAAAGGAGAAAAGATACATCAATGAAGGAAAATTTAGCCTTACAATAAATCATGATAAAAGAGATAGATGAAAACTTTTCAATGCTTGGAAATTATGTAAGTTCAAATCTTGATGAAGTAGTTGAAGACAGTAATAGTTTTTTCACATTACCTAATTATATCAGAAAGATAAAGTATATGGAAATACTTTCTAATGAAGTTATAAAAGGCCAAAATAGAAAACAAGAGGAAATGACTAAAGGTTTGAAGTATAATTTTGTTGATATTACCAGTGAAGCAGAAAAAGGAGAATTATAAATACTTCAACAATGCATGCAAAGTATTATTAATTATGCTAATGATTGTTATGAAAAATTTGTTACTGTACCTATTAGTCTATGAAAAAAAACTACAAGGGAATAATCACTCTAAATGTTTCCAAGATAAGAAAGCAAGGAAAGGTTGAAGAATTAGGGAATAAACCAATGATGAAAGATGTTTGTTGTGATACAAATGATTTAAATCCCATTATAATAGATACATGTTGTGATACTAATGATATTTATCAAAAACAAAATGCATATTATGATCCTCATCAAAATAAAAAATAAAATTGTGATTTAAGCATTGATACTTGACTTATAATTCATGAAAAATATAGAAGAACATGTAACAAAAATAGATGTTACATGCAATACAAAGGATTTGAAAATAATTCGTGATTGTTAAAAAAAATCTTATTCTATCAAAATTGATGATGACATAGATTCAAATGATGAGAGGGATAATGATGCTCAAAGTTGTGTTGATGTTCATAAGGATTAGTCTGATGATATTTTTGTTTATTTTAAAAGGCATACTAAAGGATTTGGTTAAAAATTGTAAAGTGAAATTGGATATAAAGATATAGGTTTGGTAAAACATGGACAATGAATGAAAGAGCTAATTGTACCAAAAATAAGACCAAAATGTGAAGGTCTTGGATATATAGGATATATGAGTAGTAATGAATCAGGAACTAAATTTGTGATAGGAAATGGTGACATAAAATCTATGATAGGGACTAATAGAATTAGTAACAATGAAGGACAAAAAAAGCATTCTATAATAGAGAATAAATGTAATCATTATGGTAGATATGGACATAAGTTAGGGAAATGTTGGAATCTCCTTTTTTGTGAAATTTGTGGACATAATCATTTACAAATATTTTATCTAGAAAAATAAACAAAATATCACAAAATAAAAATGAATTGTAAAAGGATAAAAATGAATGAATAGGATAAGATAAAAGGAATTTTGTATGGTTTATGTATAATGAAACCAAGTATAACCAAACTTTATTAAGAATATTTTTAGTCTTATAATAAATAAATAAATTATTATGACCCAAGAATATCTTGGAATGTGGTTTATACTAAAAGCATTTGTAGTGATGATCATATAGTCTTATGAATGTTCTAGTTGATGACCTAGAGACAATGATAATCTAGAGGTTGCCTAGTGGTAAAGTTCTATAGGTAATGATACAGAAGTTGTGACCTAGTGGAAGTAACCTAGAGGTAGTGGCCTAGAGGTAGATCCATTGGTAGTGACCCAAAGGAAGAGATCTAACTCATGTATTTCATATTATAGATCCAAAGGTATAGGCCTAAAGGTAATTGAGATAAATTGATCCAAAGGTAGAAATAAATAATTTATAAAGGAATACCTAATGAAGGTTACATATATCCAGCCATGCCAAAGTCAAAGTTGAAGAATGAAGAGAAATAAGAATTAGAGAATGAAGGCAAAAATCCTTCCTACCAAATAATATAATACGGGGTGATGTTGGAAGTATTACATTATTTGACCCCATTGTACATATTAGTTTGGTAGTTGATTTATATTTTATTTGTCAATATCATAGAAAGTGCAATGTGTCAACTGAGAAATATGAAAGGATGCATCTTCTAGCTATTAGAGGAGAGTAATAGTCAAAGTACTAAAACGTCATGCAAAATTATATATTGGAGACCTCTCTCCATGCAATGTAATCAATCAATATTATTCTTGTAATCTTGTGATATTGTATATTTGAGTTATATTTGTGAGATATTGTTTTTATTTCAATACTATGTTAGTGGCATTTATTTGATTCATATTTGATCCTATGGAAATTATATTGTGAGTTTTATATTAATATTAAGGCTTCAAAATCCATCACCTAGTTTCTTCCAATTTGATTACTTCTTGACACCTTGTGTTGTAAGGGTTTTTCTTCTCCAACATTTAAATGATAAGTAGGATTTGAATACAATGGTAAATAATTGCTTCCTTCCTATATACCAGAGTCTATGGGAAATTACCCAATAGATTCTTAATAGTCATTTGATTAACCTAGAGTGTGATTGTAATCTTCTTGTGCCAAGAGCATTGATTGTTATCAATGATTTTCTAGAGGATCTTGAGAATACTCTTAGATGAATATTTTGCCAATACATTAGTATCCATATGATAATTAGATAAAGTCTCAAAAATAACATTATAAGACATAAAAAAACTCAAATATTTTATAGAGAGAAAGCAAGTGGCATTATCAGATATCACTATCACAAGAACTTGGAATTTTATCATAAATCATCCTTAAAAAATCAAAACCAATTGAATATTTATAGTCCTTAGAATGGATTCAATAAAATTGATAAAATAATTTATGAAAGTATGATATATGCATGATTCTATATAAAGTGTGGTTGTATGGATGATATGAAATCCATCACCAATTGCTTTATTGGGAAATTAATTACTACTGGAATTAAATAAAGAGACAGGTGGTTCTCCACCCTACATACTTTCAACAAGGGACATAATTTCTTAATTCCAAGTAGCTATATTTTAAATTCAAAGGCCAATAGTTCCCTTCTCTAAAGGTATAATAGGTCATATTTTGGATCATAAAATGTTCATTTTACATACCTTAATGATATTCAATGGGCACTACCTATACATATTATAAAGTTAGTAATCTTGTCTTGAATCCATCAAACTCCTTTGATACAACATTCCATTTGAGAGAGTAAATCTATTGCATTTCTTCTTAGTTTTTTTATTTCTCAAAAATTGAACTTATAGTATAAGTCATATAATTAGATAGTAAACCAAGCTAGTGTACCAAGCATAAAAAATTTGAGTCCACAAGAATGTGTGAACATTATTGGTTTGATTAGGAATGTGCTCATAATTTAATGACACTAAATGACATAATTATTTTCTATAAATCAATTTTGTGGGCTTTATTTTTAGGTGAAACTCTTAATCCCTGGTCATCTAATTGCCTCTTTTGTTTCTAAGTTTAGTTAGAGTCAAGATTATTCTATTTACTATATCAAGGATAAACATAACTATCTTGGTGTTGGAAATGTAGAATAAAAAAGTCTTAAATGATTTCAATACCACAAACGCATGCTTCTCAAGTTGAATTTATTTCATCTTGTGATTTTTAAGTGGTTGTTAGAAGAAAAATATATATTGATCTATTTGATCATCATTCTTTTGTAATAGTATCTATTATAGTATGTTCAAAGGCATATGAAAATAAATTTAAATATTTTTTAAACCTTTGGAAATATAAGATAGGGTATGACCCAATTATATATTTAATCATGAGAAAAATCTACTTTACCTTTTCATCCCACTTGAACATAATGATCTTCTTTATCATAAAACTCAATAGGTGAACAAATTTAGGAAAATTAAAAACAAACCTTATAATGAAATTGATCTCACCTAACAAAGACTTTATACCTTCATTGTTAGAAGGTAAAGAAAAATTCATGATAGCTTTGACCCATTTAGGACTAATTCTAGTCCCCTATATATAGAAACAATCCATCCAAACAATTTCCCATTAAGTACTACAAACATTGTTCTCTTTGGTTTATTTTAAATCCCAAATTTCCTACACATTTCCAATACCCTCCTAACATGACTGACATATTCTTCTCTCTTATCATATAAAACCATTGTCATCCATGTATATCACAATGAACTTGTTTTGATATATTTTAAAGAATAGTCCATTATATTTTGTATATTTGATATCCTAGGCATTTATTTGTAATAAAATGTACCCAAAGGAGTGATAAATGTAGTATTATGTTGATATCCTATAGCCACTTTTATATTATTATAGCCAAAAAATCCATCTATCATGGACATTATATAAGCTCCATTTGTAGCTTGGATCAAATAATCAATAATGGAAATATGACAATTATTCTTTATAAAATGTTGATTTATGTTTTTAAAATAAATGCATAGCCTTATATTTAAATTATCCTTCTAGAAAAAAATAATGTAGGTAATCTATGTGGAATGCCTACTAGGAAATATGATTGTGATCTTGATTATTTTATCAGCTGTCATTTTGATCACCTTGTTAATTGAGGGATTGAATGTTGCATTGCTTCTAATGGTAATGTTGGATGTCCTTATTGAGGGGTATGGCATGGAATAACTCTTATAGATTATATATATCAATTCCATCATAAAAAAATGTGAATATGTCATCAAAATTACTAATAATAGCATAAAATTTCTTCTGTCCTTAGTAGTATAGCATTTCCAAAGCATTAAATAATTTATATTTTTCTTTGACTCTATGTTAATTTTCTTGCACTCTTTTAAAATATAGTCCTCAAAAGATAAAAGAGATACAAGACCTTTAGAGATATTATTTCTCTTCAAGTATATAATCGAATCCTATGACCCATCATATATATCTAAATATTAAGAGGTATATCTCCATTAAAATAATAAATGATAGTATTATCTTGATATTTGTAGAAAATAATTCAATTGTTTATTACCATGGAAGAATTGCTAAAAATTCATACTATTTGGTAGTTGAGGCCTCTATACTATATCCATAGAAGGGTTGGTGATATTTAGTTTAAAATAAAGACTAATTCTGAAATAACAACATTGTTTTCCATCCTATTCCTTAATATGGGTATGGCCTGGTAATTGAAATAATTAAATACCTCTAGTTTTTCTAACATTAGATTTTTGTAATATTTGTGATGATTGTTCTTGGTTTAGAACTATAATTTAACCCATTTGGTGATCAAATCTATATCAGCAAATACTGAAAGTATTTTGATATTCAACTCTTTTACTACCTTGATCCTTGGAATGAGGACTTCATGTTTCATTGTTTTATTAGTACAATTGAACTCAATATTGAATACATATGAGCATGTTGTATAGGGGATTATAGAATCACTATGATACAAATTTTACCTTAATTTTTCTACCATCAATGTACATTAGAAAAATTTGTTTTAGAAAGATATAATTCAACCCATATTTCTTCTTCATTTATTTTTCACAATATTTATATAGTGCCAATGAACTCAAAACATAGATCACAAGACCATAATCTTCAAACATGACATTATTTTCAAAATTGTACCTATCAATCACATGTTTTCTCCACTTTTTATGATAATGAAGTCTTTCAACTTTATCCCATATAGGTATAATATAATAGAACTATTACATTTTGATATATCCCCTAGTTTCTTTGTAATTGCCTACTTAGAAAAAGACCCTAGTTATCATGTATATGAATCACCATAACATTCGTAAGGATTTTTTTTGGTAGGGAATATTTACAATTAAAAAATTAGGAGCTTGTTAATACCACATGAATTAATAGTTTTTTAATCTAATTGGAATCACATATTATAAAAGTATTAAAAATGGGGCTCATCATTTTAACAATTTTTATGGGTATGATATCATCAATTACCCCTAAATCCAAGAAACAATTATTCAATATTTCATTTCCAATAAAAATAAAACATAGGATGAAGGAGGATTTTCTTCCATATGAGTGATTAGATTTCATATATTCAATACTCTATCATTTTCATGTTATAAATTATCCTTTATTACACTCTAGAATATTTTATTTTTATTTAGTATGATTCTATGATACTTTGAGGAATGACATATGAGCATGAGTTTTTGCTAGCTACTATACAATGTTGTAATATGAGTCTATTTCTAGAATAGTGGTATCTTTGAACACCTCAATATCATCTTGGTATGTTATGATATTTGTTGATTTATACTTCCCTTGCCTACTTGATTTTGCATGTATTTTAATCTAATTTATATAACCAAGTTTTCTAATTTGGTCAATTTCAAATCATCCTCATTATCTTGAAGGTTAATTATCTTAGCCTGAGTGAATATCATAAAATTTGAAGTTTGTTTTGTATTATATTAACTCTCTAATATTCCATACTTTAGATTCTTGTATTATATATTAATAAATGCTAACAACCCTATCTACATCGTCCTTTGATAAGTTGTATAATTGTTATATTCTAGTCATATGTTTAGTGTAATTCATAATACTATCTAAAATCCATTTTTATTTTCCATTAGCCATAGGTGGGATTATAAGCATACTCATTTAATAACGTTGAGGCCTAGTCCTAAAATAATTACTATGTCTAAGTTTGAATAGATCCTTATAAGTTACAGTTCTTTTAGGGCTATAAATTCATTGTTGATATTTTGTAGCAATTTCATAATTGAAATATATCTTTGCATGAACATTAGTAATATATACATTCCACTTCTATTCCTTACCTTCCTATTTATTATTCCTTATCCTATATTTAAACATATTACCTTTAGTGGAAATGACCTAAACATTTGCCTCTCCCATAGTTGTCACATTTGTTTGCTTTAAAATGAAATAAATATCAATATTGAGAGAAACAAGGAATAAGCAAATAAGGTTTCACTCTATTAGGGATCCTTTTTCACACTTTATAAAACCTCTCAATATATTTCTTCATTAGCTCCTTGTCACATTTCTTGGTTACTCAAAAATAATATAAAAGTCTTTATCATTGAGCAATAAGAGAAAATTATCTAGACATATTGATTCCAATGTAACTTGGTTGGTAATATGACCATCATATAAACTTTTAAAAAAAGAGATGTGACAATTTTTAAAGCCTCGATAAACATTAGCATTACAAAATCTTGATTATTAACCATTAATATAGAACAAATAACTAAAAAAGGGAATTCAAATGGTCTTTATAATTTATGATGCCATCTCTTGGGAAATAAGGAAGGGATTTATTATATACCTTCAAAATTTTATTTCCATCAAGTATTCTGAGAGGTCCAATTTAATTTCCCATGTCTAGAAACAAGTATTTGATTTAGGGACTTGTTTTTCATTTTGATTTTGATCATCCATGTTAGTATAAAAAGAAAAATGTTTAGAAAGATATAGGGAATATTTTAGGGAGGATATTTAATATGGATAGATTGGAAACCAAAGTAAATATATTAGTTATGGAGGACTAAAAATGGTATATTTTAAACTACCATAGTGTAGGCTAGATGTTTAAGAATTGATTGGGTTTGGGTTTGGATTTTTATGAGATAACTTCTTTGAAGAATACGTTGTTTCAACCACTAGATATTTGGGATTTAGTGTAAGGGATATTTAAAGCTAGTTTGTAAAAGAATAAGTTTTAAGCAGAATGAAATTGTAGGTTAGCTTGGTCTTATCTATCAAGTTCCTAGGTATTTTTATCATATTTTTTTATTATGACTACAAGTATGGTATGAAATAGGAATATTTGGATGAGTTTTTGAAAGGGTATTATGTAGATCACTATCTATGTCAAATTGAACTTTCAAAATATTTAGTCTAGGTTGTGTAGCATTAGGAGGGATAGGTATGACCATGTTAATTACCCTAAGGAGGACCTAAAAATATTGTTTTAAAATTTGGTTAATCAAACAAAATATTGAAATTTAGGTAAAGATAAGATGATTATTTGGATTTATCCATAATTTTTATTGGTAATGGGGTTTTGAAAGGGTCCCTGAACATTTTACAAATGGATTAGAGAGAGGATCTCATAGGGATATGGTATCCACATAGAATAAGAGATGATCCTAGTAGGACCATCTCTAAACAATTCAAAGCGAGAAAATCCCACGCAACACAAAAATAGAACACCCAATTTGTGGGAGCCCAAGATAAACGATCAATAGAAAACCTACTAAAAATAGAAATGGGAAAGCTATGTATCAATAAATACAAAATTATAAATGAAGAATCCAGCTTGTGGGATCCTGAGATAAAACCACAAAAAATAAACCCATCCAGCAAAGGAATTGGTGATAATTCATGAACAACATAAATTTTAAAATAAAAAATCTTGCCTAAGAGGGCTTAGGAAAGGAAGTCCTACTAGAAAATTTGAAACTGGGCATCCCACCCAAAATGGAGATTTGTTTCCTATTCAAGAGAAATAGGAAACAAGAAACCGAAGTCATGAAACAAGATTTATTCATAATTTTATTAAGATGTGCATCCTTTTTTATGAATATATATATTAGGATTTTATGATATTTAAGAAAAATCTAAAATAATAATATCATGATTGATAAATAAAAGAACAATCTAAAAGTGATTTATCATTTTTATTGTAAGGAACCCTAGGTTGTCATTTGGATTCACATGATAAGTGAATAAAATATCATATCACATATATATTATAAAAATAAGGTGCTCTTAACAACAATGAATTCAAGAGACAATAATACTAACATCACAAACTATTTAAAGTTACATTAGTGCTTTTTTATTTTACACATAAATATGATTCAATAGAATAAACTACAAACTATTTTAGAATTTAAAAGTGATGTCTAATTCATCCTTTAAATATAAAATTATTATATGCTAAGGATGACCAACCATCACTATCTTGTAACAACCTTGTAATTATCTCATAACTAACTAATCCTAACTAAGTAGTTATCAACATTAGTTAAATTTATTCTAACAAAATTTTATTCTAGGATAAAACCCCATTCTAGTAAGGAAAACATGAAATTAAAAATAAATTCCCACCAAGGGATTAAGCTAGGCCATGATCATGTTAAGATGTGGTATCATTCTCTTTCTTCTTATAGGTCTTCTTCTAGTAGTATGTCTAAAGTTGTAGTTTTTAATTAGAATATTTGATGATCAATTTATCTTTGCTAAATATCTTGATATTTATAACATCCTTTTCCTTTTCCATCACATAATCATATATAACCATGAAACTAATAAGCTATTGCATCCACTTCTCATCTAGGACAATTCCTATGAATTTAACTTGAACATGGTCATCAAAGGCATCAAAAATCAAGAAGAAATTCCAATAATTCTCTACATCCTTGAGAGTAAGGTAAATTGTTTTCTTTGAGAGTTCATCTTCATTCATGTTTATTATAATGCTTAATATTCACAAATGTTCATCTAATTTGAAAATAATTTTAGTAACCATATCATCAACTTTGTTGTAGTCTTTTTTAACTTGCTTCACTTATTTTTTTCCTTTCCTCAATTTGGGCTCTCTACAAAATTGCACTACCATGGTTTCCCTTCTACTAATACCAACATTATTCGGATCCTCTTCCATAACTCTTGATAGTTTTTTCAACTATTGTAAGTGAGGCTTTTCAATATCCTATTGATTTGGTAATGATTTCTAGGTGTCTAAGGTAGCAACATATTTCTTATTTTACTATTAACTTAAAGTCTTAAAGAAATTTCTATATCATAGTCATCATGAAATTCCAATTGATGTGATATTGTTCATATTGGCAAAGTCCACATGATCTTCAATGATATCTTCAACAACATCTTAAACTTTGACCCCAAAAGCTTCCTTAGTCACCATTACATTGTAATTAATAGGACCATCAAGCTTATTACTAATTACCTTATTTGACATTTATTTTATGGAAAATTCATCTTCTACTCATTTTCCTTTTTAAATGCCAGAATTTATAATCAATTTATTTAAATATTCTTTCTCCACCTTCAACTTTGCATTCTTTCTCACTAAGTCCTTCACATTATCCTTGGTTAAATTATTGATATATTTAAGGATCCTAATTGTTTTATGTGCATTAAAAGTAGTGAGATTAATAGTGGTGATGTTAAAATATTTCCTGTTTGACTTCTTTCCTATTAGCATTCACTATTTCAAGATATCCTACTTAACTATCATTTTTTATTGCTTGATAATAACCATTAATTTGCCTCAGCATATTTATTTTGGTATCAATAATCACATCATAAAATATAGTATACAAGTTAGTCTCCTTACTCTCTTCTTCAAGATGATTATCCTTTTTTATGGTTTGATTGGTAAAATCCTCATAGACTCTTGATAACTCTTTGTCAATGCCAAATATTGATTAAATTAACCATTTTCATCTAGTTTTAGACTACCACCACCCATGGGTATTGTAGTTTCATAAATATATTTCTCATTGCCCTCTTTTATTTGCTTCTTATTCTTTGGTGTTTATGTTTAAGAGAGTTTTATATTCCTTTTATTTAGATAATCCCCATTATATTTTGTCATCCTCTCCTCTAACAACTCTATTTTTATTGTAACTATCTTTTACTTGAAGAAAACAATGTCTAGAGTCCCTATTTACTCCCTCATTAAAGAATATTAACATGAATATTATTGCCTCCTAGGTGAAATAGATGGCCATACATTTGGTTATTTCTTCAAACTTTTGTCTTACTAATAAAATTTTTATGATACATTAATAATATCAAGATCTAAACTAGAGATATTGTCATCATAAGAAGAAGAAAATCCCTTAGAAACTCCTTATGCATCTTTAATAATATCCACACTTGATGTGGTCCACATAGGATTGGTCAACTCATGTGATGAGGTCCCACAAAAACACTCCTTTAACATCTTAGTGTATTATTCATGTACAATAATGTGACAACAATTCATAATTTTGATCTATCTAGGTAGGGTGAGTTACCCCATAGAGTGGTTTTTGATGCTTAGGTTACCATTATGGTTTGCATAAATTTCATCCCTTGTAGTCCTCTTCTTTTGGTAATTGTATCTTTATATTAAGACTAGTTGAGGCTTATTCATATTTACCTTTTACTTCCACTTATTTCTTAAATTAGACATAACTTGCAAACTAGAGCTACTCTATAATAATTTTAAGACTTTGTATGTGAGTTGTCATTGCAAATGGTCTAACTTGTACTTTCTTCTATTTACTAATATTTTGCTTTATTTTTGTGAATATTTTTTTTTGGTAAATGAAAGTCTTCATTAATTACCGGGTTTTGCAGGTTAACCCAAAACCTATTAAAATATCTAGCCTTCTGCTGAGATTGTAGATCCTAGTCATTCTTGAAACTTTCTTACCAGAACTTGTGTTGAATCCCCTACAACACCTTACTAACAGGGCACACCCATACCTATACATAACTGTAAACATTACTTACATTGACAGGAAATTGAAGTTTGGAACTTTGCACTTGTGAAACCTGTTGCTTGCCCATTTTCTATTCTCTGTCGGAATCCTCCAAGGCTTACACCCTGTTACCTTCATTTCCAATTTGGTATGATTTAGAGGGAAACCCCATAGTTATTACCAGCTCCATGGGGAAATAACACCCATTCATCTTTCTCCTTAACGGGTAGGTTTCTTTTCATGACTAATAATTTTTTCCACTTCACGTGGCACACCTTGTGTCCATGTCACCAAACTATCAACATCAACACCTATGTTGTCTAATTTGTCAGCTGACCTCTTGGCCTCACGGTACACGTGATGAGCCCTCCTATTTTTTCTTGCCACAAAAAGGATCCTCACTTCATGGATGACTCCCTCAATTATCCATGGAGGTTTTTTGCCATTGGTTAACAGGTTGATGATGTTCATCGAGTCAACTTCAATCATTAAGTTACCTTGAGTTTCTTGGGCTACTTGCAACCCTCTCCAAAGGGCTCTAGCTTCTGCTTCATTATTAGTTCTAATTACCAATGGTTCAGTGAAGGCCTTGACCATATTTCCTTGATGATCCCTGATTATTCCTCCAGCTCCATCTCTTCCCGAGTTCTCCTTGGCTGCACCATCAAAATTTAGTTTAAACCAACCCTGGGGGGGTGGCTCCCAAGAAATCCCATTTTTGGGATTGGGCAAAGGAATGGAATGTTTGTCCTCAATACCTAAGGCCCGAGCTAATTTTTTTTATTGGGGAGGAATTGAGTGGTTCTCATCCACTAAGGTGCTAAGGTTTTCTTTCGCAAAGACAATAATCCTATTGAGAATGGTTTTTGGGTTGTGAATGGTATCCTTAAAGGCTCTATGGTTCCTTTCTAGCCAAATCTGCCAGAGAAAATGATGCCAACAGATTTTCCATAGGTACTTAAGTTTTAGGCTAACAAAGGGTTGAGGCCATTGATGGAACACTTAGGATATAAGAGCAGGCTTAACCCAAAAGATCCTAAAGGCTTGGAAAAGTTCATCCAGGATGGACTCCGCTACCGGACACTCCAGAAACAAGTGTTGGGTTGTCTCCCATCCTACCCTGCACATGTAGCAATGGTTAGCAATAACCATACCTTTGGATAACATATTGTCCATAGTGAGGATTTTTCCTTGAATCACTAGCCATGAAAAAAAGGATATTTTAGGAATTAAGCCTTTGATCCAAACCAAACTCGGTTGAAATTGTTGACCTTCCACATTGAGAAGTAAATTATAGGCAGAATTGACTGTGAAGTCACCACTTTTAGTCTCAGCCCAAACAATGTGATCTTCATCCTCTCCAAAGGGAATAATTTGCTGAGTTAAAATGTTATAAAGCTCTTCAGACTCTGCTTCAAAACCCCGTACTCTGATGTGTTTCCACATGTTGATATTTATATCCTACCACATATAATTTGCAACCTTATTTCCAATATGCTGCTCCATATGCTATTGAATCCTAGCCAAATGAGGATTCTGGGATAACTCCTCAGCTCTCACCCATCGATCCTTCCAAAAGTCTACTTTTTTCCCATTTCCTATAATCCATCTAAGATCTTTCTTGAAAGGATCCCTGCTCGTGAGGATTGCCTTCCAAAAAGTAGACCCCCTGATTGCTAAGTTGTCATTAAGGAAGTTCACACCTTGGAGGTATTTATTTCTAACTATGGCAGTCCATTCTTTATCGACCTTGGTCAATAACCGCCATGCTTGTTTGGCTAACAGAGTTGTATTGAGATGAGCAACTCTCCTCAATCCTAACCCCCCATCAAATTTAGGTTTGCAAACCTTGTTCCAACCTACTAAATGGATGGTTTTCTTATCCTTAGTCCCTGAACAAAGAATTTTTTTTTGAAGCTGCTCAATTTTGTGATACACCTTGTTGGGAGCTCTAAACACTGATAGGAAGTAAATGGGTATACTTTGAAGTGAAGCCATAGTTAAAATTGCTTTGACTGCTTGAGATAACATATGTCCTTTCCAACCTGCTAGATTTTTTGGATCCTCTCCAGAACTATGTTCCACATTTATCCTTCAGGTTTCCCCGTAAATAGGGGAAGACCTAAATAGGAGGTGGGAAGGGATGCAATCTGACATTCCATGATCCTTGCTATGCTGTTTTGCCTAGGAATGGGGGTATTGATGAAATAAAGTTTGCTCTTATCAAAATTCACTTTAGGTCCAGCTGCTTCTTCATACATTATGAGAATATTTTTAATACTTCTTGCCTCAACCACAGAAGCCAAAGTCAGTAGCAATGTATCATCAACAAATTGCTGATGTGTCATCGGGGTAGTTAGCGACGTGGCCTTGATATCTGAAATGAGTCTAGCTACCGCGACTACCTTAATGGTTCTTCCCAAGGCCTCAAATACGATGATGAACATCATAGGACTTATGGTATCTCCTTGTATTAGACCACATTTGCTTTGAAAAAAACTTGCAGTAGACCCATTAACCAAAACTGAAAAACAAGGCTTAGAAATACACTCTCTTATTAACTTGACCTATTTCATGTTGAAGCCAAATTTTAATAAAACTGCCTCTAGGAATTCCCAATTTATCCTATCATAAGCTTTGTTCATGTCTAAATTTAAATCCATGACTAATTTTTTGGTCTGAGTGGCTGTATCAAGAGCCTCATGAATAGTAATAACTCCATCTAATATTGATCTTCCTTGTACAGAACTTCATTGACTTGGATCAATGATAACCGGTAGAACATTCACCAAATGGTTGGCTAAAAATTTGGATAGAATTTTATAGGATATATGACACAGGCTAACTAGCCTAAAGTCAGCCATAGTATTGGGGTTGGGGCCTTTAGGGATCAAAGCAATGAAAGTTGAATTGAAACCCCTTGGATTATGATTTGAAATTTGGAACTCCTTGATTGCAGCAATAACTTATGCTCCAACAATATCCCAATAAACTTGGAAAAACCGTGGTGAAAACCCATCTGGCCCAAGATCTTTGTCAGGATCCATGTTAAACAAAACCTCCTTGATATCTTCATCTAAAAAAGCTATTGTAAGAGACTCGTTAATCATTTCATCAATGAGTTGTGGAATGAATTGAAGGAGAGAGTCCTTTGCTTGGGCATTATAGGCCCGTTCTTCACCCAATAATGAACTAAAAAAATTAACAGCCTCATCCCTGATCTCCTGAATGTTTTGAGTTGAGGATCCATCCACCTTAGTTAAATTTCTAATATTATTGTTGCTTCTATTGCTCAATGTGGTAACATGGAAAAAGTTCAAATTAGAGTCCCATTCCTTTAGCCATAATGCCCTTTATTTCTACCTCCAATACACCTCCTCACAAGCTAAAATATTATAAAACTCACAAAGGGTTTCCTTCTCTTCAGTCCTTGTCACCTCATCATAGGTTCCATTTTGGATTTTGCTTTCTATTATTCTCAGTTTTCCCCCACTGCTCTCTTATTCTCAAAAATATTTCCAAAGACTTCTTTATTCCATATTCTAAGGTTTTTTTTCACCATCTTAAGTTTTTGAGATAGTTTGAAGGACGCACTTCCCTGGATAGGTTGTTGCCACCATTCCTCTATTCGTTTCTTGAAGTCCGGATGTTTAACCCACATTGACAAAAATCTGAATGGATTTTTAAAGGAGTTAGCCTGAAATGCCTCCCATAGAATAAGATTATGGTTTGAAGCACATTTAGGAAGGGCTTGTAATGCTGAATCACCAAACATTGTTGTAGCTTCCTTGGATAAAAAAAACCTGTCCAACCTTTCTTGAATCAGTTGACTTCCTATCCTCTTGTTACTCCATGTAAATTTGGCTTCTTTTAGTCTTAAATCCATCAATTTATTTTTGTTAATGAATTCATTGAAGTCCTCCATGCTCCTTGAGGGTAACCCAGATCCTCCCTTCTTATCAGATGGGTAAATGGAGGTATTGAAATCTCCCCCAATCACCCAAGGAATGTCTTTAAAAGCTTGGCTCAAATGCCCCAAAAACTCCCACAGTTTGGACCGCCCTTGGATAGAGGTGGGGCCATAAACATTTGACATAATCCAATTCTTATTAGTATCAAAATCATGAAATAATATGCTTAAGAATCTTTCATTTGCCTGAATAATACTTCCTTCTATTTTAATAGGATCCCATAAGATCATGAGGCCCCCAGATGTTCCTCTCACCTATTGAAAGGCCACTTCCCCTTGCTTCCAAATCCTTCTAGCTATAAGTGCTAATTGTGCCACATCTGTTTTGGTTTCTTGAAGAAAAATGATAGTAGGATTCCAATCCTTCCTTATAGACTTCACCATCATTTGTTTTGGTGGGCCGTTTAGGCCTCTCACATTCCATGAGAGAACCTTCATTTAGACTGTTTGATATTTTTTCCCCGCCCCCTTCCCTGAGCCAAAGGGGGTTTGTCAATTTTGCTATTATCCTGGCCAGGAATAGCTTGCTGTAACAATGTTCTTTGCTTTCTGTTTGCAATTTCTTCATTGATTCTCATTCTATAGTGCTCTGTTGTAGATATTCTCCCTTTATTTATTTCATTTCCATAATCTATCAGAGGCTTGGTGGTGCTTCTAGTCTATTTTGGACTAAGATGAGGGGGCATATACTCTGATAGTCTAGGGCTTGAACCTTCTTCCTCATTTTGGGGGTTTTCAATTCCCTCTTCATCCTAAGCCTTGTTTTGGTTCACCTCTCCTATTTGGTTCCTAAACAGGGGGATTTCCTTCAAGGAACCTTTTACCATTGGGCTCATCTAATAAGGGATAATTTGCTCCACTACCGGATTAGGAGCTACATTCCTGCCTCTTGTTTCCATAACTTTGACTCTTGACTCTATTTTTTCCATGTTTAAACTGAAATGACCTAGCAATTTTTCTTCATTTTGAGCATAGCTTTTGGGGCTTTTTTTCATAACTGTGGATGGTCCTGATTTGGATGGGGAGTCTAGGGTTTCAGGAAAATTGACACTGATGGTATCATCCTTACTATTTTCTTTTTCAACTTCTATATTTTCTAGGATATCAAACATGTTCAAGCTAGGATATTTATTACATACCTTATGATTTTTGCCTCCCTCATTATGTTGCTTTCCTTTCTCCTGGATTTTTGCTAGTTCTATGTTGGCTTGGTCAGCCTGGTTATTATTAACTTGTCTGTATCCTTCCAAGTTAATACGCGGTCCTTGAAACCTTGGGATCCCTCTCCCATTAGATTTTCCCAGAAAACCTTCGCTTGTGGCTTTCTTGTTTGCAGTTATTATCAGACATTGGGCTTGAATGTGGCCCTAGGTTTTGCACACGCTATAAAATGTCAGCTTGTTCTCATACTCCATAGGTTGAATCCTTGGAAACTCTCCATATGCTAGTTCCACCTGAGAAGGTAGATCAGAATCCAAGTTTGCATTTACACAGATCCTGGCATGCATTAGTCTAGTCCTTGCCTGGGTTGAATGATCTATTGCCATGAGCTCTCCTATCATCTTTGCTATGCCACTAAGCCAGTACTCATTAACAAACTAGGCTGGGAGGTTTGGTAAGCGGACCCAAATGGGTGCTATATTAATGTTCTGCTTCTTAGGGTTGAAATCCTCCCCCCAATTCCTCAGAAAAAGGCTACACCTTCCTAGAAACCAAGGTCCTCCTGTCAAGATGCGATCTGCATCAACTTTTTTGTTGAGTCTTATCATAAAAAAACCTCTTGACATGGCTATGATTTCTAAGCTTCCTGAAGTTTTCCACTTTGTTGCAACTCATGAGCGAATAGTCTCAATGTTCGGCCTTCCTCCCAAAAACTTGCCAACTAAGGATGATGCCTCCATATCCAAGAATCTTTCCATAAGCTCCACTGGCACAGTTAACCTGTTATTGTATGGTATTAGGGGTGGTAGTTCACTGACTGGCTCCTTCTTTTTCCCTTTCAGAATTTCCAAAAAGGTTGGGCCCTTGTTGCCAATAGGGACCTAGATATTTTTTATATTAAGGTCTTTTACTCATCTAATGTTAATAGCTCACATTTATCCTCTATTTTATATTCTATATGATAAAAGAGTGGATTTAGATTCAACTTTTACATATTTTTAAAGGAATCGATGTAGTAATAATTAATACCTAGTAAATAATACATACATTACTCAAAAATAAATTGTTCTATTTTAAATATTGGGAGTCTAAGTTATCTCTAAACCATGAGTTTCACAATTTATTTTTATCTATCACAACATTGTTCTATTAAATAAATATTTTGAATTTAAAAATGAGTAGGAGCAGGATCAAAAGTAGGTGCACTAGTGTAGGTGGGAAGGGGGAGTTCATGTTTGGAGTGATATCCAATTCTTGTGAGATAAATCTCCATTTGTTTGGGGGTTTTGATCCTACCTTAGGGCCTCATGGGATTCACATCCCATTCAACCCTAGAGTTATATTCGGTCATATACCTTTTGGTATTTTGAGTTAGCGATGGAGTACCATTTGGAGGAGGATGCAATTGTTATTCCAAAGGAGATTATAGCTCTTTTGTTGGAAGAAGGAGCCTGTAATGTGGTTGGTAAATTTTTTGGCTACACCCTTATCTTGATTTAATCATACATTGGGTCTTCTTGAAATGGGTGCCCCATGGATTGATGGAAATAGTGGTTTTTCCCAATAACTATTTTTTGGTCAAGCTATTATAGGAAGAAGATATGTTAAATATTATAGGGGGAGGGCCCTAGAATTTTGGTAAAAGAAGCCTATATGTACAAATATGGGATTTAGACTTTGATCTAGAAGCTCAAAAAAATTATTCAACCCTAGTTTGGGTGAACCTCCCTAGTTTTCTGCTACACTTTTGGCATGGTGATATTATTAATGGTATTGCTGAAATGTATGGGGATTTGATTTTCTTATATGGCTTGAGACACACCATATCTAGAATGGTTGTTGCTTGAATGTACATAAATATTAACCTAGATGAGTATCTTTGCAAAAACCATTCATATCATTTTGAATTTGGGTGTTCATAAGCAACCAATTCAATTTGAGAGTATTCCTTGTAAGTCCATGGAGTATTTATTCAAATCTAAGTAGATTGAAATTAAAAGTAAGAAAGTTGTTAGGAAAAAATAGTGGATTCAAAAATATTCAACTAGTTTTAAGAATTAAACTTTAGTGTTTTTGCTAATGGGAAGGGTGGTGCCTTAGGATATTCAAGAAGAAAAGGCCTTTCATCTTTAGTTCGGGAGGCTCCTCTAAAACCAAAATTAATTACTTCTATAAATGAAGGCTTAACCCAAGTTAATATTCCAGTGAAAAATTCTAAGAGTTTAATGACTATTCTAGAAAATCTAGAAGAAGATGAGATGGTGTCATTCGATTTGGACCCAAGAAATGTTTCTAGTTAGGTATTCTCAAAATCTCATTTATCATGCTCTTATCCTTACATTCCTTCTTTAGATTGTAATAAAAAATGTCTAGGGGTGTCTGGATCTAAAATATCTAGTGAAAAGGTAAAAAATAATGTTACTAAGGCTTTGAAGATTGTAGACACTAAAATATGGTCAATTTGATTATTCTATCGAAAGCAATGACTAAATTGACATACCAAGGCCTCTAGGGCAGCCCTAAGAAAGTATACAATGGTTCTAGCCACTTTGTGTAAGGTTTTGGAATGTTTCAAGCCATTTTGGGACCTTTTTGACACCCTTTTCCTATTCGTCCCACCCTAGGATGAATACAGATTCTATTCATCCTTCCCTGGAGTGAATAGTAGCATTTGTCCTAGGGTGGGGTGAATAGCAGGTTTGACTAGAAAAAAGTCAAATTTGGACAAATGGCACCTGGTAATGGTCATTTATCTTACCCACCTACGTCTACAAGTTAGAGCATGCAACATATTTATGCCATGCTTCATAAGGGAGGCCAATTTGGGAGATTCTCTTCCCCCTCCAATGCATGCCATCCTGGTGGCCAAGTGGTGCCTCTTGCCTCGCATGCCCTTGCATGCCATTTTGCACATGAGCCCCTTGTGGTGATAAATTGGATGCATTTTCCACACAAGAAGGAGAGGATTTTAAGGTTTAAGCAATGGAGTGCTACCAAAATTTCCCCTCACCTGATTGTGCTCTCTTTCCCTCAAGATCTCTTCTTAGTGAAGGAGGTTATCGAGTGACTCAAGGAGATACAATTTTTTCAAACATACCTATAAATCGAGTGAATTTACACCCCAAATTTTATGACAATAGCCCCCATAGTATTTTGGAACATTACCCAATGGAATTGGTGGTAAAATTTAGGTGAAATCGGTGGGCATCCCACCCCCGGGCACCCCCCAATTTTTGATAGTCCTATTCATATTACCCTGGAATGAATACAAATCTATCAAAAAAAATTCTATTGTTTTATAATAGGTTTTTTCGACATTATCATATGATACTGCAGTTCAAATTTCATGCTTTTATGAGTTATAGTGGCAGATATATTGCATTTTGAAGTTTTTGCAGGCTAGCGAGACCTACTGGAGCATGCATAAGGATATGAGACTTATTTATGAAATATAATTATATGGTTTCTCTTAAAATTTTATTTTATGCACTTTGTACAATTTTTAGGTGTTTTGGATACATTTTGGTCGAGAAATTGCTCACTTTGGGTTTTGTAGATTGGAAAAGTGCACTATGATTACGCCATGCCTAAGGGTGTAATTTTGATGCAATTTTTGGTGATATCTTCCGAAGACCTCTTATTTTACTTAAACCTATAATTTCATATCATTTGGAGTTGATTTGGTGTAGGCGCACTATATATGCTCCTTTCTTGTCTGTGGGGATTACATGTTTTAGATCATACACACTTGCTATTTGACATTTTCTATTTTCTTGTGTGTAGGTGTAGGCTATATAGTGTATTGGGGAGTAGAATATGACCTCAAAGACTTAATATCCAAGAAACGGTAATGTTGGCTTGCCCATTTCAATTGTGGGTACGAGGAAAGACACTGGATGTGCACTGAAGTTCTCTGAAGGATTTGATCCTCGGGTATCATAAATTTGTAAAATTTGTACCATCCATTTGATCCCTT
The DNA here is from genome assembly GCA_028583015.1 of Wollemia nobilis. NCBI lineage: Eukaryota > Viridiplantae > Streptophyta > Pinopsida > Araucariales > Araucariaceae > Wollemia > Wollemia nobilis. The sequence goes on along the minus strand of JAQPPZ010016334.1, from coordinate 8,166,900 downwards.
GAGGGACCTCTTTGTAACCTAGATTTTATCCATTTTATTAATAATAAAATAATTTACTTTGCTTCATTTCTTGTTGTTTGGTATCTTTTCCATCTTACTTGCATGTTTCGATTTGATGCTCATTAGACATAAGGGATAGATGCAATTTGTTATCCATATTTAGGTGCACCATTTTTTCCTACTTGAAATATTAAAGGCCCTATTTATGATAATGCCTGTAAAAGTTTTGTGGATGTTGGAAACTCTAAAAATTCTAGAAGAATGTGTTTGATCACTTTGAGATCTCGATAAACTCTCAATGAGATTGCTGATGGAAGCCAAAATCTTCTAAATTTTGGTGGTGATAGGCAGGTTCATTTTACTTTAAGCCAAACTTCACATGTATCTATTTTTTTGGGAAGGAGGGAGGGTAGTAGTAGTGATCCCATAAAATATTTTTTTTCTTGGAATGTTAGAGGTCTTAATGGCCTTCCCAAATAGAGAGTTATTTCCTCCATGAGAAAATAATTATCTCATATTATTTTACTCCAAGAAATAAAGCTTGATACTAATAACTACACCAAAGTGAAGAATCATATTTGGAAGGATGCAAATTTTTTGGCTATTGACACTCAAGATAATTTTGGATGTCTCCTATGTTTGTGGGATTCTGCTAGAGTATAAGGGATTTTGATATCCTATGTAGACAAAATTATCAATCTATTATTCCACTTTAAGGTCTAAAATAGAATATGGGTTCAGTCTAATATCTATGCTTTGAATTCCACTTTGGAGAGAGACAATTTCTAGAAGATCTTGAGTGATATGCATGATCATTTCAAGGATGCATATTGGGTGTTAGTGGGGGATTTCAATTCCCCTCTTTTATTTTGGGAAAAAATGGAGGACAAAACTCTTGGTCTAAAGGATTGGAGGACTTTGCCAACTTTGTTAATAATAATAATTTGAGGGATATAGATTTAGGAGGAAGTTTATATACTTGGAGCAATAGAAGGATAGGTAATCAACTAATTTAAATTAGGTTAGACATGTTTTTGGTTCCAAAGGAGGGAATCAATTTGCTTGGTGATTCCTCCCTATGCTCCCTCCATAGAGTTGGGTCTGATCACAACCCTTTTATTTTTAAAATTTTTAGTGAAACCTATTTTAAAAAGATCTTAGATTTGATTCAATATGGATAAAACATCTAGATCTTGAGGCTAAAATTGTAGATTGATAGAATCAAATATTCTTAGGCCATTTTTAATCTCATATTGCTAAAAGGTTGAGATTTGTTATAATCAAACTAAAAGCTTATATTAAAGAGGTCTTTGGAAATTTATTTTACCAAAAAAAAGATCTCTAAAGGAAGTTATAAGAAATTGAATCTGATCATAATCCCATCCTTCTTGAAGTTTCAAGACCTGACCCTATCTACAAACATCCTTTTAGATTTGAAACCATGTGCTTTCAACACCCAGATTTTAGGTCAAAATTTTTGGAATGGTGGCATCAACATTTTAATGGATCTCACGTTTACCAGGTTAGTATGAAACTAAAATTCCTCAAAAAACATCTTAAGAAATGGAATAAGGAGGTGTTTGGAAATATATTTGAATCATGCAAAGTAATATGCTCCCAGCTGAAAGAGATAGAAGATCAGGTTCAGCGTGAGAATACCACCGACAACATTAGAATATAGGAGAAAATCCTTCTAGCGGAGTTCCACATCTTTCTTGCTAAGGAGGAGACCTTCTAGCGCCAAAAATCCCAAGCAATCTGGATCAAAGAAGGAGACTTACACTCAAAAATTTTCATGCAACAACAATGAGACATAGAGATGTAAATACTATTAGAATCCTACACAAAGCTAATGGGTCTACAACTGAAAACATTGAAGATATTATAATAGAGGCAGTTGATCATTTTTGTAACATTATTGGACCATCCCAGCCTTACCCAGAAAACCTATTAGAATCACCATGCCAGCACATTCTACCCCTTGTGACTCAGGTTTATAATGAGTTCTTGCTCCAACCTTTCTCTCAAGATGGGATTAAAGAAGCTCTATTCTCCATGTCTTTCGACAAGGCACCTGGTACAGACGGGTTTCTACCAAGGTTTTTTTAAACCTTTTGGGAAAATATTGGTGAGGACGTGTCAACTACCATCCAAGAAATCCAAAGTTCTAATTTCATTCTGAGATATCTTAATTCCACTTTCCTCACCCCATACCAAAGTCTCATGAGTGCATTTCTATGTCTGATTTTTGTCCTATTAGTCTTTGAAATGAAATGTATAAAATACTTACCAATAATATGGCCAATATAATGAAACATGACATGCCTCACATCATAGACTAGTTCCAAGGTATTTCCATCAAAGGTAGGGTCATCACTGATGGCGTGATCACCATTCATGAGCTCATCCATTCTATAATAGTAAGCAAGTTGCCAATTTTTTTCTTAAAGCTTGATATCAGTAAAGATTTTGATAGAATATTGTGGGTTTTCCTCCTCTTTGTTCTCATACATTTTGGCTTCCACCCTAAATGGGTCCAAATAATTAAATCTTGCATGTCTTCAACTTGGTTTTCAATCTTAGTCAATGGGGCAGTGGTAGGGTATTTCAAAAGTAGACGTGGAATTATACAAGGGGAACCAATGTCCCTGTTACTATTTATTTTAGTTTTTTATTGCTTAGGGAGGGCCCCCATGGTTACCTACATTTCTTTAGATATTTTAGGTGTGAAAGCATATTTTGGGATTACTCTTGTGTCCCACCAATAGTTTGTGGATGACACTATTTTGTCCAACCTTTCAAGTGTCCCAAAAGCTAGGACCATCAAATCCATACTAGAGGTATATGAGAGGGCCACTAGTCAAAGTGTCAATTATATCAAAAGTAGCATTTACTTTGTTAATAATCGAAACCAAATATAGTTAAAAATTGCTAACATTCGGGGATGTGCCATTGCCAATTTTACAATGACTTATTTAGGCCTTCCTCTATTCCAAAGAAGCACTACAGAGAGAATGTGGGACAATGTGATTCAACGAATAATGAAGAAAATAATTGTATGCAAGGGATATATCCTCAACAGTGCAGGTAAGTTTTTGTTGGTCCAATACTACCTTCAGAGTGTACCCATATACTTCCCATATTTATTCAAATATCCAATAGATGTGGGTAATAAAATTGAACAAATTCAAAGGAATTTTCTTTGGTCTAGAATGGAGAATAAATTCAGGTTTCCCCTCATTACATGTGATAAAGTTTATATCCAAAAGAGTAGGGTTGGGATAGGCCTACAAAAATTCCATAAAATGAATATGGCAATGATCTATAAGAAAACATGGAAAATAGTCACCAAATATCTCGTTTAGTGGGTGGAAATTGTGAAAAAGAAATACCTTAGATAAGGTTCCCTACTGGATTATTCCCCCATTATGACTGGTTCTGCCTTATGGAAATCAATTTTCTATATAAAAAATATCCTTTATAGATGCATTAGGTGGAAGCTAGGTGATGGCTATCATATCATATTTTAGGATGATCCCTAGATTACTATGCAACCTATGATTTGTGATCATTTCGTAAGCAGATTCAGTCATTTCTAACAAGATTTTTGGACCCAAAGTTGGTGATTTTATTTCTCATCAATTGGATCCCCCTATATGGGTCAATTTTCTCCATGATATAGGAAATATGGAGAAATGTACCACCAGCCAACGTATATCAGAGATGCTTCACCTTCAGGACATCCTAAGACTCCTTTCATATGATACTTCCTTTTGGTAGATCAATGATTCTGGTTTATTTTTGGTGAAATCGACCTACGCTTCCATGATTAGACCTAAGGATGAATGGTTCCTAGTCAAAAATATCTAGATAAAGAACCTCATTCCTAAAATTGCTTATTTTATTGGTTAGTTGTTCAAAATAGAGTCCTAACCACTTAAAACCTCATAGCTCGGGGCATGGTCCTCCCGAATATATGTTTCCTCTATCAATTTGCTTGTGATTTAGTTCACCACCATTTTATGGAGTGTTAATTTTCTATTAAATTTCTTTCATCCCTTCTGTCTCTGTTCTCTATTAACTGGGTCATCCCCATGTCCATCATAGACCTACCTCTGCAATGGCCTAACCCATTCCATTCCACCTACCTCAAGTGTTGATGGTATTTCATCCTTCCTCATTTCATGTGGCAGGTTTGGCTAGAAATAAACAATAGAGCCTTATGGGACTATAGTCATGATGTTGACTATGTTTCCTTAAGGATAGTTTCCTTTGCATCTAAAAATTCCAACCTCATTTCTTCTAAGGATTGTCCCATGTCTCATTATAAAGTCTAGTTGGCCAAGTCTATCATCCTTTCCTTTGAGGTCTCTAGTAAATCCCACCTTGTTGTGGATATATCCCTTATGTCTTGTATTCCTCCACCCCCTTGTTAGTTTAAACTAAATTTTGATGGATCAAAAAAATGTAATCCCGATAGAGTCAGTTGTGGGGGGTTATCTGTGATGAAAGAGGTAAATTTATTATGGCCTATGCTAAGAATTTGGGATTTCATTCAAATAACTTTGTAGAGGCCAGAGCAGTCTTCTATGGTATCCAAGTCATGTTAGAAATCAATGTTTAGAGCCTTATTATTGAGGGTGACTCCATGAATACAATAACCTACATCAAAGGCATCACAACACCACCTTGTAACATTGCTCCACTTGTCCAAGAGACCATATTTTACCTTCGTGCGATCAACAATATTTTGATTCAACATGTATATAGGGAAGGAAACAAAGTGGTTGATGCATTGGCAAAATTTGGGTCAATTTTGGAGTCCTTTATGATGTGGCACCAGGACTTTTCCCAACATATGTTGATTTTTTACCATGGTAATTATGCCACCTCTTATGAGTAGTGTTAAATATGCTATGATCAATCTGCACCATCATGTCTGAAGGAATATTGCACATGGTTATATGAACATGTGTTACCATTCCTATTGGGTAAGTTATTATTGCCCATTCCTTTTGATTCAACACCTTTCTTCAAGATGAAGACACATGAACTAGAGTTATAAGGTTCACATTCCAAGGAGCCTATCTGACTTACCTTTGGACTATATCGACCATAACCTCATATGCAGGGGTTATTTTTTTAAGACCAAAATTAAGAAGAACATTAATACCAATGGTAATAAGAGGTATTATCCCAATAATTGTGCCAACATTACCAAAATTCATTGGAAAGGAGAAAACAATCAAGGGAAAAAAATGGAGTGTTGAACAATAAAAAAAGACAAATATCATGACACTAATCACATGTTTATTTCATCCTGTGAGACTGATATAATTACCAATCATGGTGTGATCACCTCTTTGTACCAAATTAACAATCCACTAGAGTGTAGTGGTAGAACCACCCAATTTATGTCCAACATGGATGACAAGGTAACTTGGTGTTCATGTAGTGGCCACACATGGAGGATAATTGAATATGAGGTATCTCCTCGTTGGACCACTCTTGCAACTACTACTAGTTTCAAAGACCACCACCAACTTCGCTCATTATTTTGGACACCTCTTCTTTTGGTAAGCAATCATATTATCAACCAAATCACCATTGGGTATGGCATGGATTATGTGGTGATATATTCCAGGGCAAACTAAACCAATCAATGATTCAAGGTAAGCTCTTGGTCCTAGGAAGTCAGCATGAGTCCACCTTGGCCGTTGAAAGAGTTTCCTTTAATTCAAACTGTGAATAATGAAAACTAGAGAATCTATGGATTGAGTTGGAAGCTGAATTCCATCTATTTTTAGAGATTTTATGTGTTTAGGAGGATGGACTTGATTGATCCTGAGAACCTACAACTAGACCCATTGGTTGAGGAGATCAGGACTTCCCGTAGGTTACTTAATTGTTTAAGGAAATTTAATGGGCATGACCCTGAGATTTTGAAAGAGTTCATTTAGAGTTGGGATATTGGCACAGTGTCCCTAAAGGGACTCACCTTTAATATTACCATCAACTTACTAGATGAAATTACAGAGCTCCCCAATGACGGGGAGATTATTTGTAGGGATAATAATTCAATGGTGGGTGAGCTAGTTTATTTCTGTGATAAAGGGAAATTTCTATTGAAAAATAATAATGGGTTCATCCAGGTGGACCTCTCTCTGCCTTGGAATTGGCCCTTGGTGCCAATTATATAGTACCTAACTATGTATGAACCATCCTCCCCTATCTATAGCTTCCACATGGCATTCCTAAATTTTTGAATGATGTCAAGCATATCAAAATCTCAAATTACTTACTTTGATTGATGGAAATTTTTGTCGATAGTGTTCAAAAATGGAAGTCTACTTAACATAAGCACTAGGGTATCCACTTAATAATTTGCAACTATATTAGCCAAAACCCAAACCTAAGGATCATTGAAGCTGGTATGCCGATCGTTGTACCTTATCCCATCTTGGGTTCACCTTTGGCACTGGTGGAAGTTGCCTCTGAAGGTCCGGTTATCAATGTTGATAATGGTACCCATTATAGGGTAGGTAAACAAAGAATATTACCTCCAATAGGGCCATAATAAAATCCTAAAATATGCTCGATCCACACTAAGAATACAAGCAAAAAAGGTAAAAATATTGATAGTCCCTCCCCTGCTTGCAAAATGCAGAATATTATAGTAAGGCCATCTTCTGGATCTTGTTACATTAAAAAAATAGGAGATATTGAATAGATAACAAACCTAGAATATATTGTTACTTTAGTGATATTTATACTCTTAAGAGCAAGAAAAATTATTAATCAGATGAATGTGTATAAATTCAGTCACCCTGGGGAGGATGATCCCAAAAAAATTGATGATGAAGATTATGTCCTGGAATGATGTGGCACCCTTGGACCCTAGTGATCTATCCAATTTTATTTGCAATATGTTTCCTATGTTTCTATGGTTCCTATGGGCCTAACCACTATGTATGTCTTTGGTTTAGTCATGTGGTCACAAGTGTTGGTCCCTTTTTGGCTTACATCGTATTGAGTCGAACCTTCATGGGATCCTCTCTAAAGCTTGTCAATAAGGTTTTGGATCCCCAATGATGGGGAGATTATCCACAGGAATAAGCATTTAATGGTGGGTGATCTGGTTTATTTTTGTGACAAAGGGAAATTTCTATCAAAAAAGGATAATGGGTTCATCCGAGAGGACCTCCCTCTACCCTGGAATTGGGCCCTGGTGCCAATTATGCAGTACCTGACTATGTATGAACCGTCCTCCCATCTCTGTAGATTCCACATGGCATTCCTAATTTTTTTGAAGGATGTCAAACATATCAACATCCTTAAGTACTTACTTTGATTGATGGAAATTTCTATCGATAGTGTTCAAAAATGGAAGTCTACTTACCCTAATCACTAGGGTCTCCACTTGATCATTTACAACTATATTAGCCAAAAAATAGACCAGAGGATCATTGAAGGTGGTAGGCCAATCATTGTACCTGATACCATCCCAAGTTCACCTTTGGAACTGGTGGAAGTTACCCCTAAAGGTCTGGTAATTGATGTTGATGATGGTACCCCCAGCAGGGCGAGAAAAAAAAGAATTTTACCTCTAGCAGGGCTATCTTCAGGGTCTCATTATGTTCAACAAATGGGAGATGTTGACTAGACCACTGACCTGGAAGATATTGTTACTTTAGCTATGTCGATGCTCTTAAGAGAAATAAAAATGAATAATCAGATGAATGTGTAGAAACTCAGTCACCCTGGGGAGGATGATCCCAAGAAAATGATGATGAAGATTATATCCTAGAATGATGTGGTGCCCTTGGACCCTACTGATCTATCCAATTTTGTTTGCAGTATGTTTCTTGTGTTCATATGGTGCCTACAGGCCATAACCACTATGTATCTCTTGGGTTTAGTCATGTGGCCAAAAGTGATGGTCCCTTTTTTGCTTGCACTACATTGAGTTGAACCTTCATAGGATCCTCTCTACGACTTGTAAAGAAGGTTTTGGGTCCCTTTAAAAACCTATTATCAATAATAAAAAAAATAAATTGAATATCAGCTAGAATCAAGCCCCATGTGTGAAGAGTTGAGAGACTATGAGAAGACTCTATTGGCTAATTTCCATAATATTTTGGCTAAAGAAGAGATTTTTGGAGATAAAAATCCATAGTATGGCTTAAATATGGAGATAGGAACACAATTATTCTCATTTGGCAACTATTAAGTATAGAATCTCTAATATAATTAAGGATCTAATTTTGATATATGGAAATTTAATTAAGGATCCTCAAAGGATTCAAAAGGAAGCAGTAATTTTTGAAGAACTTCCTGGTTCTCAACATCAAGGAGATGAATCAACTGAAAACAAGTTTCTCAGTTTTATTTTGCATCTCATTTCTTAGGAAATGAATGAGTCTCTTATTAGTCCTTTTAAATAGGATGAAATTAATGAAGTTATATTCTCTTTGGTGGAATAAAAGGCCCCTGGACCTGATGGATTTTTGGCCATATTTTCAAAACCAATTGGCATATTGTTGGATTAGAGGTGCTTGAAGATTTATTTGAGACCCAGAGGAACTACTATATAACAAGATATGTTAAATATACCTTCATAGTGCTTATCCATAAAATTATAGGAGATAATGATCTCAAGGATTTTAGGCCTATTAGCCTATGTAACACTATTTATAGCATCTTATCTAATATTCTATCTAACAAAATCAAAAGGGTTCTCCCATGCATTATTAATCCCAATCAAGGTGGATTTGTTATGGGAAGGAATATTCTAGATGTAATTATAATTTTCCATGAGCTAATCTATTATGTGGAGAAAAGCAAAAAGGCAAGGATGTTCATTAAGTTGGATATGAATAAAGCTTATGATAGAGTCTTTTGGCAGTTTTTGGTAAAAGTTTTGATAAAATTAAGCTTCTCCTAGATTTGGTTTAATATTTTGAAGGAATGCTTTACTTATCCAATGTTTTTTATCATTATTAATGGGTCAACAATTATAAATTTCAATATTTCAAGAGGTCTAAGTAAAGGGGACCCCTTTCCATTTATCTTTTTATAATCCTTGCAGAAGCCTTGGGAGATATCTCAAAGCAATATTGGATTCTAAAATTATGGAAGGGATAAATTTGACCTCCTCTTTAGATCGTATTTCACATCAAAAATTTGTAGATGATACCATTTTAATGATAGTGGCTTCAATTCCTCAGGCCATATAAATAAATAATATTTTAATTTTATATGAATTGGTTGTGGGTCAAAAGATCAATATTTCGAAGAGCAAGATATTTTCTTCCATATGCCTCTCAGAAGATAGAGAGATATAATTGGTATTTTGGGTTTTATGGTCATTGATATTCCATCCTATTATTTAGGTGTGTCATTATTTAAATGAAGGGTCAAAAATAAGCTATGGTTTCTTGTTCTTGATATATTGTAGAAGAAGCTCTCTGGTTGGAAAGGAGCTCTTTTGAGCCAAGCTGACAAATCTATTTTAGTTATATCTACCATCCACAATATTCCAATTTATGTCATATCCATTTTTAATAGCCCTTCAAAAATTGCAAAGAATATTGAAAAAATTTAAAATAATTTCCTATGTTCAAGATCAAACAATAAATCAAGATTTCATCTTGTCTCATGGAATCAAGTCTATTCTAGTAAAAAGAAGGGTGGTCTTGGACTAAGGAGACTTAGTCAGATGAATAATGCATTGTTAGCCAAGCAATGTTGGAGGCTTATCTTGCTTAAGGATCATAGTTGGCCTCTTATTGTTAAAGCCAAATACTTTGCCAAAAGCTCTTCCTTTTTGGATCTTCAATATTTTCCTTCAAGATCTACCTTTTGGAATAACATTGTTAAAACCAAGGATACAATTCTCAAAAGGGCTAAGTGAAAGCTTGTAAATTGATCGAAAATAAATATTTGGGAGGATGTTTGGTTAATGGATACCCCTCTTATTAACAACCCCAACTATGTTATGCTAAAGCCAATTTTGTATTTGTTATTGGGGCCTAAAGTGGCCAACTATATTGATGATATTGATGGTAAAAAGTCTTGGAAGCACCTCTCAGTTCTAGTCTCAGAAATGAAATATAAGGCGGCACTTCATAACCTAAATAGAATGTTGAGGCTTCAAGTTATTAAAAACTTTATCTGCAAAGATACCTTAATCTGGACTAAAGAGATCAATGGGTTTTCATAATTAAATCTGCTTATTTGCTAGAATTTGAAGGTGGGGTTTTTTGGACTCCAAATAGATAGGTTTGGATAAAGACTCTAACTTCAAAAATTAATTTCTTTCTTTGGATTGCTCTACAAAATAAAATTATTTCAATAGAAAATATTAAAAAAAGAGGCTTAATTCTCATCAATAGATGCTACCTATGTGGTAAGAAAGAGGAAACCACTAATTGTTTTTTTAAGAATGTGTTTTTTCTTATGAATTTATTCAATTATTGATGAATAATATGTGTGTGTCCTAGGTTTTCCAAAGTTCTATTGAAGAGATTTTTGAACAATGGACTCCTCCATTTTATAGCAAAATATTTTGATCCCTTTGGTCTCTAAGTCTCCCACAGTTTCTTTGAAAAACTTAAAAAAAAAAGGAATAAACATACTTTTAAGAACTATTCTCATGATTCTATATACATATATAACAAATTCCTATCTATATTTATGGAAAATATTTCAAACATATCTTTCCTAAAAGAAAATAAAAAACCTTTAGAGCTGAAGCTTGCTAATGACTTAGAAATTCCTTATGACTCTCTCAGGAGGCCATTGAAATCATGCAGATTAAAAAGCAACAAACTAAATGGATTATCCATCAATTTGGATGGCTTAATTTAATCATTTATGGGGCCTCCAAAGGAAATCTAGGTGTAGCTAGTGCAGGTGGCATTTTGAGAAATAGAAAATGGGAGGTTATCTTGGATTTTGCTAAAAACATTGGCATCTGGACAAGCTAGTTCACTGAATCAAGTATTTTTTTTTCCAAGGGCCAAGCCTCATTATATTTGTTCAATATAGAAAGATTATTTTTGAATGGGACTCATTAAATATCATAAATTTTCTTTCTGGTAAATCAAAAGCAAAATAGGATATGGAAAATATGATAGCTGAAATATATAGTATTCTAAAATCCTTGGAATCCTTTAGATGTTATCTTGTGTTTAGAGAAGGAAACAAAATGGTTGATTCTTTAGAAATTCTTGGAGTATCTTAGTTGGGCCTATCCATTTGGTATGGCAATTTTTTTTTAGGAATTATTAAGAATTACTCAGGATGAAAGGCTTCATTCTTCTCATGATCCTCCTTTATTTATGGGGTGATGAAGGGATTCAAGGAGATTTTGATCTTTGTCTCCATGAGGCTAGACTTTCTTATTGGTTGGTTAGAGTAGGGCTTCATTTTAAATATTTTAAATTCAAATTCCACAAGCAATTATGTTTATTTTTTATTTCTTGACAATGGGGATTTTTGATGTCTTTGGATTTGGTGCTTATGGCATAGGTGGACTTAGGATCGGTGTGTCAAAAATATATATATTTTATTTGGAAACTCGATATTTATTGGCTAAAAGTGTTCTCAAACCCCAATCTAAGTAATGGGGATTTTTTGTGTCTTTGGGGTTTGTGCTTATGGCATATGTGGACTCAATGTTGATGTGTTCGATATATATTTTTATTTGATTTGGAAGCTCAATATTGATTGGCTAAAAGTGTTCTCAATCCCCAGTATAGAAGGTCCATCCACTTGAAGTTTAAGCAAAAAATAAAATATAGAAGACTTCTCTTCCGAACCAAGACTCTAAATATTCAAAGAATAATCTCTTAAATCCAACCTCTAACAAAATAATGAAGACTTTTGAGATACCTATGATTAATCCTATTTATTAAGTCAATACAAGAGGTTCTCCAAGTAAGCCTATTGATTCAGTTATAGAGTTGGTGAGATACCTCAAGAGGTCAGTTAAAATATCAATGTTTTATGCCAATGAAATCTCCTGGAGGGTGAAGTAGAACAATGATTCAATTGAGGTGGATCTCTTAGATAATAATTATCAAGATTAGTTTTCCTTGTGGCTTTGGTTGGTTTGGAATGGACTATTGATGTTTGAGATATTTTTTAGCTGGTGTTCCTTCCTATATTCTTTGTATTATAAGGCTAGTTGTATGTTTTATGTTGGTATATCTTTGGGTGGTCATTGGCTAGGTTGTTTCTGGATATTTTGGTTAGATTTTTTTATGTTTTACCTTTGTGAGACTACTCATATCTAGTTTCTATTTATAAAATTTTTGGGGTTATTTCAAAACCCCTTGTTTTTCTACCTAATAAAAAAAACATTGTTCTATTATATAGTTAGGATTTCCAAGAAATTCTATTGAACTTGTTTCCCTAGCCTTTAGTTGAAAATTTCTTCATACTCCCATGGATTATCCAATATGTACCTTATAAAATAGATAGACATAAAAAAAGGCAATACAACACAATTTATCATACTCTTGATTTATAAACTAGAAATTCTATTTATAATATTAGTATATTTCTTTTCATAGATTTTAAACTAGATCTTCTTGTGCCATTTCAAGTTCTAACGATAGTTTATTATTAGAGCTCGTCATAGTGATTAAATATTTTCTATTCTTGAAAACTTCCCATCATGCAATCACTTTGATAGAAAATTTTATTTGCAAATATACATTTTTGGATTAGTTGGAAGAAGGGGTTTTCAAAGGATCCCCAAACATTTTATAAACCAAATAAGAGACTTTGAGGGTCCCATAAACTTTAACAATAGAAAAAGGGCCTCAAATATATGATCCTAGGAGAAACACATGATAAGTAGAGTGAGATACAATGGTATCTGGTAGTAATATCCATGAAACGATCACCAAGAGATAATTTTGGATCTCCTAGGATCTGAGGCAATCTTCAACAATAGAAAATAAAAATAGGACATGAATCCCTAGGAGAGACTTGGGATCCACATAAACATATAAAAACCCACTTTAATTACAATTTGGAAATTGAACAAATATCCCACTCATATTTAAATACAAACGAGGTTGAACTAGGATGAGGATGCATCCAAATATCTACCACTATCCACTAAAAACTTGCTCAAGTTTGAAATAAAAAAAGAAGGGTATTCTCACCAAGAAACAACCAAGGATGAACATGCTTCTAGTTGGAAGAAGATACTAGACAAGACTTCCTAAAAACCTTATATTTAGTGGGAACCAATTTCACCTTATAACCAGATAAAGCCAGACCCTTTGAAACAACAAATATATCAAGACTAGAATTTGAGATTATAGAAAATTCTGCTCTAGGCAAGGAAATTGATGAGAAATCACTTATGTCAGAAACCCCAAAACCATCCAAAGACAACCATGAGGAACATATATCTAAAAATAAATTCCATCCTAGTTGGTAACCATGACAAGGTTCTCTATAGAAGTTAACCTAGGATTCTCAAACACAAGTGGAGTCGTATCCACCTCTAACACAACAAGATCCAAATCTTCTCAACAAAACCATCACCAAGGCTAGAATTTGAGATATAAAAAATCCAGACCAAAATCTTGCTTGCATCAACCAAAAAAATTTAAAAATTTCTCCCTCCCTATACAAAGGGTATAAGAGCGATTGCTTGAAGAGAAAAATTCAAACCCATAATCTTTAGATCCTCAAACTCAGGTAAAAATTCTTTATATCTAGTAGTAGAACCACTAGCCTCTAGGAAATTGCTCACAATAGTTTTTAACATTTGAGTCTTTCTTCTTTCCAATAAAATGTTAGTAAAGTAAATAGCCTACAATAACAAGATCCATGTTCTCAGGTGAAATAATTCCAAGACTAGCAGAGAATATATAATCAACTAAAAACCTTCTCACATTAGTAATATAATTTTGATATATTTTCCCACCCAACAAAAAATTCATAGAAGATAAAGTTTGCAAGAACATATCAGGATCCAAAAACATAGGATCCATGTTCTCAAGCAAAAAAAATCTAGGATAAGTCAATATCCTATGCATAACTAAACTGAGCAACCAAGACACACACTTGCAAAAAATAAACTCTTTGTCAACAACCAAAAGCCTGTGTAAAAATTAGACCAAGAGTGTAACATTTTTCCTACCCAAGATGGGTTACATGAATGGGAGAACTAGATGAAGCTTCGTAGGAATTTTTGGAACTAGGGGATGTGGAACCACACTAATCCCTATAGGATCCAATCCCAATAGCACATTAAAAACAACTCCAAAGATAGAGCTCCATGGTAGGGGAACCCTTCCACATACTCATAGCCACTCAAACCCTCTTTCTCTTATCCTCTCCTCCCTTAAGTGACATTTTTTTGCAAATATTGAATAGAACTAATTATAATTATATTTGAGTTGTTATAGGTCATAAATATGGCTATTATGTAGTTCATGGAGTCCATGGTCTTGTTTTTATGTATTTGTTTGTCTTTATATAGATATAATAACAGCATGATACGATGCATTATGTTATTTTATTACCTATAAATGGGATAATCATAGGCTTCCACTATGGTATTTCAATACTAGATATCAAAAAATTATATATAGATTAAAACCTAAGGTTCAACATCACTCTATTTACACACATGTGATAAATGTTCACTAATCATCATTTTGTATGGTTACTTTTCCCTCCCCATTCAGATGTTTAATTTTATAAATAACCTAGGTAACTCCTGATGGAATTTGAAGCCTTATACTACCACATAATATATCTCATAGGACCCAATATAAAATAGCCACAATATATAAAGATCAAGATAATAATAAGAGTAGAATAATATGAGAAAATTAATATGTATATCAAGGCTTATAATAAATGAAATAACATTTAATAATATGTTGAAATATGAATGTAAATAGCATGAATCATTCATGTACTATGCATGAAGAACAACTTACAATATTAATTGCTCAAAATATATATAAGCTTTATTACTCTACTTCTTACCATCATAAAACAATCTCTACGATATTTTCTCTATATATATTACTATGGAGCATTGCCTCCATAATATAGCCATAGTAATGTAATTTTTTGGATACTTGACTATTACTCTTCATATGCAAAGTCTCACAACTCTTGGCTTATGTACTCACCACTTGTATACTTGATGAACACTTGACTATATAATACTTGCACACATTTACATGAATCTTACACTTTTATAACTTGGACACCTAATATAAGACAATTGCTCACATATTTACATTACATATTCTCACTCTTGCATACAAGACACATGTGCACATTTAATCACCCTACACTTGCACACTAACTTACATGATACATGTATTTCTTTCATATTACAACTTTACATGACACTTGTGCATTTCTTGCTTATTCACACTTACATAAAGAGGGAAACATAAATCCCACTCTAAACTATAGATTCAATCTTAATCTACTATTTACAAATGCACCATGAAGGTAGCATGGGATACATTAAACATGTACCAAATAATGTAATATACTCTAACAACTCCAATATGGGATGAGAATATATGTTTAAGACTATCCTTTGTAATGTTGAATGACATTAGCTATTACTATAATGGGTTAGGATATTTATAAGCTTATAATTATCATTGATAATGATTTTGGGAGTTTTATAGTTTGCTTGTTTTAAGTTTTTATAATAGATGTTGCTTATATAGAATAATTATTTATAAATTTGACCTTTGATTCATACTCTATTCTTGTTTAAAAGTAAAATATATGGCAATATTCCTATAAAGCATCATTATTTAGATAAGTTTACCACTCATTTCCACTTCTAATTTAAATAATAGTATTGACACTAAGAGAAGCATTCCACACATTTTTTATTAAAAATATTAAAAATTAAATTGAACTTGATTGTATTATTAACTTACATTTAATTACTTGTATCCAAATGACAAATTTGCGTGTTTGAAAATGAAATATTCCTCTAGAGGATCATCACTTAAAATGACCAGTTCAAATACCCATATAATTTATAAAAATGAGCTATTTAGAGTTATTTTTCGAGTAGGGATTAAATTATTATTTTTTTTGATTGGTTGAAAGGGTGTTGAAAGGTCCCTGAACCTTGTACAAGAGGAATTACATGAATTTCATATCGACCGAGGTGGTCCAAGAAATAAAGATCAAAGAGTGAGCAAACCTCCACGCGAGGAAAGGTGTCACGAAATCGCGACCAAAATGGTGATGTCGCGAAATCATGACAAGTTGCACCGTTGCTGCCAAGAGAAGAAAGGATGTCGCAAAATCATGACAAGAAGCGCCAAAAGAGCCGAAGGAGGAAAGGAGTCACGAAATCATGACATTTTGCAAGGTTGCTGCCAGAAGAGAGGAAGTGTCGCAATATCGCGACATGTTGCTAGGTTGGAGCCGGAAGAGAAGAAGAGTCACAAAATCGCGACATGAAGGAAAACCACGATCGGATAGAAAAGGTGTCACGAAATCATGACAAGAAGTAAGATCGCTGTCAAAGAGAAGAGGTGTCATGAAATCGTGACAAGAAGGAAGACCGCAGCTGAAGTGAAAAAGTGTCGCGATATCACGACATTTATGGAAGACCGCTGTCGAAGAGAAAATATGTCATGAAATCGTGACAATATGGAAGACCGTTGTCGAAGAGAAAAGGTGTCACAAAATTGCGACAATATGGAAGACCGCTGTTGAAGAGAAAAAGTGTCGCGATATCGCGACATTATGGAAGACCGCAGCCGAAGAGAAAAAGTGTCGCGATATCGCGACAAGATGGAAGACCGCAGTCGAAGAGAAAAAGTGTCGCGATATCGTGACAAGATGGAAGACCGCTGCCAAAGAGAAAAATTGTCGCGATATCGCGACAATATGGAAGACCGCAGCTGAAGAGAAAAAGTGTCGCGATATCGCGACAAGATGCAAGAAAGAGAAAAAGTGTCGCGATATCGCGACAAGATGGAAGACCGCTGCCAAGGAGAAAAAGTGTCGCGATATCGCGACAAAATGGAAGACCGCAGTCGAAGAGAAAAAATGTCACGAAATCATGACATGATGCAAGAAAGCGCCTAAAGAGAAAAAGTGTCACGATATCGCGACATGTTGCAAAAATGCACCTGAAGAGAAAAAGTGTCGCGATATCATGACATGTTGCAAAAACGCACCCGAAGAGAAAAGGTGTCACGATATCGCGACATGTTGCAAAATCATGACCGAAGAGAAAAAGTGTCGCGATATCGTGACATGTTGTAAAACTGCAGCCGAAGAGAAAAAGTGTCACGATATCGCGACAAGTTGGAAGACCGCGTCCGAAGGGGAAAAAAGTGTCGCGATATCACGACAAGAAGCAACCTCACGGCCAGAGGAAAAAGGGAAGTCACGATATCACGACATGCTTAAATTTTGTGGCCAACGGTGCAAAGTGTCACGATATCGCGACAAGTTGCCAAAATGTAGCCGAAGGGGGAGAAGAAGGAAGAAAGGACACGAAAACTCGACCAGTTCCAAGAGCAAACAAACCCGGTCCCCTGTTAACCACTCACATTGTGCAGACATTGGAACTTGAAGAAGCGTCCCTTAGGCCAATGGGAAAGGTGTCTCTCCAAACATGAATGTCCGTTTTGCCAACTCCCTTGTTAGCAAGCCAGTCCGCAGCTTTGTTTCCTTCCCGATACTGATGCTTAATGACTAATTTTGGGTAAATGCCAATTAGTGCCTTGCATTCTTGGAAGATCGAAACAAGGGCCCAGGGCGGTGCAGAAGTCCCATTGAGCTAGTTGATGCAGTGCAGTGAGTCTCCTTCTATGATAAGTTTATTGATGGTCAAGCCTTCCAAGAGAATCAAGCTTTGGAGTAGAGCCCGAGCCTCTACCATATTGTTAGATTGAATTCCTAGGTTCTGAGCAAAGGCCAAAATTATTTCTCCTCTATGATTTCTGAGAATTCCTCCTCCGCCAGCCGCTCCTGGGTTGCCTTTGGCCGCACCATCAAAATTAAGCTTGTGCCACCCTGTAGGAGGTAAGACCCACTTGATGACAGACCTGTCGATAGAAGTGCGGGGTGTGGCAGAGAAATTGGAAAGATTGAAAAGTTTTGTTAGGTCCGATTCAAGGCCAGGAGGGGGGGTTTGGAAGACGAGACAAGAGAGGCATTCTCTGCAGCAAGGGCCAAGATTTTGGCAACAACAATCTTCTTATCAGTGGCTTGGTTTTTGAAAATTCTGGCATTTCTCTCAAGCCAAATCTGCCATAGGAAAATGTGGAGGCAAGCTTGCCACATGAATTTAAGTTGATTGTTCTTGAAAGGCCGGGGCCATTGTTGAAAAAGGAGGGGAATGGAATGAGGGAGGGCTATGGAGATGATGAAGGTGTTAAGAACCTGGTTGAGCACTACAAGAGAGAAGGGACATTCCAAAAAAACATGCGAAGTTGACTCACAGGCGTTTTTACACAGGATGCACCAATTGGGGATGAGTAACCCTCTGATTATCAAGTTGTCAGTGGTGAGAATTCTATTTTGGATGGCCAACCAACAGAAGAATTTGACCTTGGGAATGATCTTGGGAACCCAGACCTGATTAGATAAGTCCCGACCATCATTGGGAGTTTCTTGACTGTAGTAAGCTGATTTAATAGTGAAATTCCCTGAATCTTCAAGGTTCCAAACCATGGAATCATCTTTGTGAGAGTTGGGGATGATGCAAGTCCTCAGAAAGTTTTGTAACCGCCTGAGCACCTCGGTGATATGCCTAGGCCCATTAAGAGCCAGGTGTTTCCATTCAGGTCTTGTAATACCTGGGTTAATGAAATGACACACCTTATCTCCAAAGGTGGCTTTGGTAACCATCTTGAGCACTGCAAGATGAGGATCTTGGCTGAGAGGTTTGTCATGGATCCATGGGTCATCCCAGAAATGAATGGTCATTCCAGTTCCAAGACACCACCTTAAGCCTTCCATGATGATCTTCCTTGTTTTGGTGACGCCATTCTAGAAATGAGATCCGCTAGGAAGGTTGTGCTCTCCAAGAAAGGGAACTTGATGGAGGTACTTAGCTTTGATGATGTCAATCCAAGTGACTTTTTCATTGGTGGTAAGTCTCCAGGACTGCTTGGCAATGAGGGCCATGTTCATCCGCTTGATGTCCCTGAATCCGAGTCCTCCATCCTTTTTCTTGGAACAAACCCTGTCCCAGGCAACAAGGGAAAATTTGTTCTTGTTTTCATTTCCCGCCCAAAGGAATATGCATTGAATTTGCTCAATTCTTTGACATATGGAAGCTGGAGCTTTGAAGATAGATAAGAAAAAAATAGGAATACTTTGCAGGCAAGCCTGGACCAGAGTGGCTTTGGCTGCCTGACTAAGCATTGAACTTTTCCAACCTGCAAGTTTCTTGTTGAGGCGATCTAAAATAGGGTTCCACATAGCCGAGACCGATTTGCCATGGAAAAGTGGTAATCCAAGATAAGTAGTTGGAAGGCTCCCAATGATACACCCAAGGATCTCAGCAATCATGTTTTTCCTGTGGATGGGAGTATTGAGAAAGTATAGCTTGCTTTTGCGGTAATTGACTTTCTAGCCAACCGCCTCTTCATAAGAATCAAGAATGTTCTTAATGATTTTTGCTTCGAGAATAGAAGCATGAGAGGATAGAATAGTATCATCCACAAACTATTGATGGGAAATGGCATTGGTTGTTGAGGCTGGTTTGATCCTGAAGATGAGTCCACTGTTGCAAGCAACAATAAGGGTTCTTCCAAGGGTTTCGACCAAAATGATGAAGAGGAAGGGTGACAGAGGGTCCCCTTGACGGATGCCTTTGAAACTTTGGAAGAAGCCAACGGGTGAACCATTGATAAGAACAGAGAACCAAGCAGTAGAGATACATTCACGAACCATCTTGATCCATTCTTTGTGAAACCCAAACTTCTCTAGGACCTCGAACAGGAATTTCTAGGAAACCCGATCAAAAGCCTTGTTCATGTCAAGCTTAAGGAACATACTGGGTTTTTTATTTTTAGATGCCGAATGGGCCAATTCGTGGATGGTTATCACTCCATCAGCAATGAATCTACCTTTGACCAAGCTCCCTTGGCACTGGTCGATGATGGAGGGAAGGATGTCTCTCAGCCTGTTTGCCATGACTTTGGTGATAAGTTTGTAGATGACACTACAGAGACTAATAGGTCTAAATTCGAAGAGAGAAGCACGATCATTGGACTTGGGAATTAAAACAATGAAGGGGGAATTGGATTATCTTGGCATATTTTTGGCTCTCTGAAAGAATTTAACCGTAGCAACAACATCAGGGCCCACAATATCCCAAAAGTGTTGAAAGAACCGGGGTGGGAAGCCATCGGGTCCAGGGGCCTTATCAGGTTCCATTGCAAACAAAGCTTCTTTGATCTCCTCTTCAGTGAAGAATTGGAGCAATTTCCCATTATCATCGTTAGACACCAACTTTGGTATGTTCTGAAGCAAAGAACTTGCTGTGTGGGGGTGGCAGTCAACACTTGGACCTAAGATTTCCTAGAAGTGGCGCACAGCTTCCTGTCTAATAGCATGAATGTCAGAGACAATGGTTCCATCAGTCTTGGTCAACTCAGTGATTTTATTTGAGCCTCTATGGCACATGGTGGAAGCATGGAAAAACTTTGTGTTGGTGTCTCCTTCTTTGAGCCAGAGGCTTCTGGATTTTTGCCTCCAGTAGGACTCTTCCTTAACCAAGGCATTGTGAAAGTTTGAAAGGAGGATTTTTTCTTCCATGAAAGTTTCGACCCTCTGATCCCCTCCTTGAATCAGATTTTCCACCATTTTGAGCTCATCCATCAGATGATTTTTTTCGGTAAAGAGGTTGCCGAAAACCTCCCTGTTCCAGCATTTCAGCTTGAGCTTGACCGCTTTGAGTTTGAGGAACAGATTCATGAGAGGGTTTGGATAGAGGTTTTGCTGCCACCATTTTCGAATACACCGACCTAAATCTGGATGGGTGAGCCACATATTTTCAAACCTGAAAGGGGTTTTGAAGATTTTCTAGGGGTGAGAACAATCCAGAATTAAGGGGTTGTGATCGGATCCAATTTTTGGGTGGCTATGAATCCTGGCATCACCAAAAATAGGAATGAGTTCTTTGGATAAGAGAAATATGTCAAGCCGAATTTGGATGTGATGAATGCCCACCCGTCTATTGCTCCATGTGTAGTTGGATCCTTGGAGCAGCATGTCCATTAGCTCATTGTGGTTGAAAAATTTTCTAAAATCTTCAATGCAGTTGCTAGTGATCGGATTGCCTCCTTGCTTGTCAAACAGGTGAAGGGGAGTATTGAAATTGCCACAGAGCATCCATGGAAAGTCAGGAAAGTTATTGCGCATTATGGAAATGTTATCCCATAGTAATCTTCTGTTGACAGGACTGTTTGGTCCATAAACATTGGTGGCAATCCATTGGAGGTTAGTGAATTTATTAGTGAAAAAAATGTTGATGGTTTTGTCAGAGACTGAAAGAACTCTCCCCTCAATAGTTGTTAGATCCCACAAACAAAGGAGACCCCCAGATGCCCCTGAGGAGGGACAAAAGGTAAAATTGTTGTTTTCCCAGATTAGCTTGCAAACTTGAGTGCTGCTATTCTCATCCAGTTTGGATTCTTGAAGAAACATGATATTTGGTTTTAAGTTTGTTCTTACTGATTTGACAATCCTCTGTTTAGCAGTTCCGTTGAGGCCTCTGACATTACAAGAGACGATCTTCATTGAGTTGACTTGGGGTTTGCTTTGCGACCTCTGCCTCTCCATTGAGACAGAGTAAGTTTAGGTCTGACTTCATCCAAGTCTTGGTGGGTGGGTTGTTCAGAAATAGGTCCCAAGGAGGTAGGCATAGAGCCATCAGCCATTTCGATCTCAGCTACTTTGGCAAGCTTTTTTGCATTGGACGGTCTTCTCCTTCTCTGTTCTTTGTTGACGTTAGATTTGGGTGCAGGAATGGGAGATTTCAATGGGATGGATTATTGGAGAATGTCGGTGGTGTCAGTCCCAGGGGCAGGTCAGTGGGGGGATAGAGAGCGGGGAGACTGGCATAGAGCAACAGACTCAGGGGAGAGGGAAAGAGGACGGTTTTGAGTCGAGGGGAGGGGTGGGAAGGGAAGAGGAAGGTGAGAGGGACCATAATCGGTGGGTGAGTTTGGGAAGGTCATTGCAGCCTTACCTTTGGACAAGGGAGACTGAATCATAGTGGGTGTGGATGAGACGTTTGGATCTATGGGAAGGTCATCGGAGATGTCCTCACTAGTATGAATATTATTGAGAGTAGGGATTAAATTATTATAGCTAATATTAAATATAGAATTATTAGATATATCCCACCCAAATATTAATTTTATTAAATGCATCATTGATGGGGGTGAAATGTTACTACTCTAGTGCTAAGTATTTAAGTCTAGCACCATTGTAGTGCTAAAGATATAGTACAAACCTAAATATTAAAAATATTTTAAGTGCTATTGTGATGCTACAATAATGGATAGTTTTGCATCTATAGAAAATAAAATAATTGGCCCCTAATTCTAGCTTTAGTAAAGGATTATGTTATGGGACAAAAATATATTAGTGCTTGGGTGAAAATTAACATTTTTATATAACTTAATTGTGCATGATTATGAAGGCATTAGTATTGCAAATAGGAGACCCATGATTTGAATTTGGAGACAATAAGTTCTGTCACTAAGTCTAAATAGGCATCATGTAGGTAGGACCTATTTCAACACATATAACCAAATATATTTTATTCCAAGGTATTATGGAACAACAATAAATAAAATTAACTTGTATAAGTATGATGCATGTCCAATACTACTTTGAGAGGGATAATTTCATGATAATGTGGAGTATAATAATACAAGTTGCTGAAATACCATTATAATATGGTCATAATATAATATAGATGTGGTCAATTTCAACCCCATATCATAATTTTTGTTCAAATACAAAATTTTTAAATAGGAAAATAATATTTAATTTTCATCATATACTACATATAAATAGAAATTCATTAGGGTTATAACTACCTTTCTTGAAAACTTAAACATGATATATTTATATTACAATAACATGAAACAATAGTGGATATTAGTTTGTAAACTATTTCATAAAACTAACTAAACACAATATTCATCACAAAAATATTAACAATGAAAGTGGTAATTTTTATTAATAATAAAAATATATTAAAAAATAAACATTTTTTAAATTTTTTTTAATAATAGGTGTTATCTTTGTATGTCTGAGTGGGAGTCTATTGATCATTTGTTTATGTATTGTAATTTTTCTGCCTCAATATTGTTAGGTCTGTTACAAGTATTTCATATTTATTGGGTCCATCCTCAGTCCATTTTTGACTTATTTGTCCAGTGGCCTTCTCCATTTTTGAATAGGCATCTTAGGTATATGTGGAAGATCTACCTTCATCACTACTTGTGGTAGATATGGTTGGAAAGGAATCGTCGGGCCTTCTTGGATAAGGTTTCTCAGTCATCCTCTGTCCTATCAAAAATTTTAGTATATGCTAATTAAAATGCTTGTTTAGTGCTTGTAGCATCTAGACCTCCAAATCCTTTTGAAGCTTCATTAGGCTAGTCATTAAACTTACCTCTCACTGATGGCCTCAATCATCCTCAAGTCTGTCCTAGAACCATGATCACATGGACCCCACCCCCCTTAGGGTGGATTAAGTTAAATTTTGATGGGGCATCTAGGGGCAACCCGGGTGAAGCTGGGGCTGGTGGCTTACTTAGAGACCACAAGGGTGAGGTGCTTGTAGCTTTTGCTAAACATCTTGGAGCTCAAACCAACAATGTGGCTGAAGCGAGGGCAGTTTGGAGGAGCCTCATGGTGGCAGAGAATTATCCAGGGAAACTGTTGGTGGAAGGTGATTCTCTTATTATTATAAATCTTCTAAAGAGCACTAAGAGAGATCCTTGGAGATTTTATGACTACATCCATGAATCAAGGGCTCTAATTCATGATCGACCCGAGGCCATAATTTTGCATACCTTTCGAGAAGCAAACATGGCAGCTGATAGGCTGGCAAATGAAGGCATTGTAGCAGCAAATTTGATCACGTGGATTGAAAATCTTCCTCATGCAATCTCAATGGTGATAGATAATTAAAAATTTTAGATTGGAAGGCTCAAAGTGGATCAATGACAGAAAATGGGGGCATTTTTAAAAATATTTTTTTTAACCGTATAATGGCTTTTGTCATATTTGTTTTTTTTGTTCATGTGACTAGTGTTTTTTGCAGCTGGTGGGGCACTGATATAGGTTTTTTATCTAAAAATTCATGCATGGGAAACATCCGCTTTGGCCTCAAGTATTTCCCAAGGTGTGTTTGGATTCGATGTCGCAAAAAGGCCCTAGCAAGAAATAACAAAGTGTTGGAGATCCCTGACAATGAGGTACCAGACCCCACCATAATAGTCTTGGAGAAGATGACAATTTCATCAGCCTCCAACAGTATCAACCAGTTGAAGAGTCTGTCTGGCCTCATCAGTGCAGCTGTTGATTTGTGTGATTCTCTAAATCTTCTGTTTTATAGCCAGCAGTTCCAGGGGCACAAGGAGTCGAAGGAAAAATCTAAAGATGATGGCAAGGAGGATGATAAGAAGTTAGATGAGGACTACAAGGAAGACTACTTGGCCTCTTGGCTGTCCATTCTATGGGATGTTTTTTTGACCATATTCTATTATTTTTATATGGGCACAAGCTACTCTGCATGGTGCTTGCATGATTAGTTTTTGTCTTTGTTAGTTCTATTTTGCGTCTTTCTTTTCTGATGGCCATATTATTAGGCTTCCATAGTTTAGTTTGGTTGTATTCTATTGGAAGAATAGGTCTTGGCCCTTTTTGTTGTCAGTTTAAACTTTTAGGGCTTGGCCTTTGTCCAGTTGGTCAGTGGACCCTATTTTGTAAAATGGTTTTGGGTCAACCAGTTAAAACCCGATGTTAATTATAATATTCTCTTACTTACCAAAAAAATATATATATATTAAAAAATAACCATCATTAATGTTGTTTATTAAGAAAAAACTATTAGAATACAATAATTTTGTTTGAGGAAACTCATCAAAATATTTTGGTAAAAGTTTACATTTTTCTTGTCTAAAACTAACAACCATTGGGAAAACAACATAGGTCCCAATATATAATTCAATCAAGTAGTTAGTGAGGTTGATTTTGATAATACAAATAAGATACTAGAATATCTAGCTATGCTAAAGAAGAAGGTGGCATATACATTCACTATTTTGGTGACTTGACAAAGAAAATAAATGAATATATATATATATATATATATATATATATATATATATATATATATATATATTTTTTTTTTTTGAATTTACATGGTGGAATCGGTAGCCGCCACGAATTCGAGCAGGCTGTCCAGCTTTTATGGCTGCCACAGTATTCTGCGTTGTCCGCCTAGAAGCCGCCACATTGATCTTCGCGCAGTCCGCCCCCTATAACCACCATGCCACAATCATTTTAAACCTTTTACGCCACTGAAAGCACCAGGAAAGGGACAAGCGTTCAGTTCGGCGAGGCCCAAGATTTGAACCTTGGACCTCTGCCCCCATTATGGGGTTTGGATGAACCAATTGGTCTACACATCGGACCTATAAATGAATATATTTTAAAAAGGATAAAACACTGAAATTTGTAGTCTAAATTAAGTTTACTATTAAAGATATAATATTACAAAAAACCATGCATAAATTGTCATATTTAAGGGAATTTGTATTACTCTCTACAAGTTTGAAAAATAGGATAGGGTTCCTTGGACAAGAGACATGGATATTATCCTATCAACAACTTAATTTTTTTCAATTTATTTTTACAACATAGATGATAGAATTATGTTTATAAGTGACTACCTTACACTAATGTATGGTTTCTCTCATTATGAGGCCTTTATATGTGTTTTTTTGGGAGGATAAAGGAGTTATAAAATTTCTAGTCTAGATTTAAATTCTTTTGGTAACATAACATTCTTAAAGCCATTAAGTCCTCTTTGAAAAGTATTTATGCTTATCAAAATTGACAAAGGGGAATAGGTCTGTCACATACACCTATATGTTTTGAAATTAGACTCACAAATCCTCTCTCAAATTTCATTGCAATATAGACAATGATGGTGACATTTCATTGCAAATGTCATTTGTGTAAGAATAACTATGAATTTGCAACCGTGAAATATCAACATGTATGGAATAATGAAGAGCATAGGTTGGCCATACATAATAGAATAAAAGGAGTTAATAGAATGAAATCAAAAGATATAAAATAAGAAATAGAACTTTGAAAGAGATAAGAATAATAACACAACAAAAAATTTAGGACATGCATATGATAATATTAATTTGTAACAAAACAACTACTCAAATAGAAATTACTAACAATAAAACTTAGAAGTGTAAATTGAAATTCAATTACTTGAACAAAATTCAAAGTGTATAGTAGTAAATCAATGAATTAAAATCAGCACATATAGATTCTAAGTATCAAATAAATCCAATCCACTTAGAGAGAGAAAATTCTTATATGCACACCATAAGTGACTCAATATTATAAATATGAGTAATGAAACAACTAAAACATAACATCCTCTATATATAGACTAAAACATGTAAGAAATACAACCCTAATGTTGAAGATCTAACTAACCTAATCCTAGGACCCAAGCTAAATATTTATAAGTATAGTTGATGTGGCTAAATTGGAGTTGTTACATGGCTCCATTTAGAATTTTTTTTTTCTCAAACCTAGAAATGACTAGAGAATACTTGATTTCTTCCATGTCAAATCTTCCTCTGATAGATCCTACTACTTTATTAAGAACTACCATACCTAAATAGACCTTAAATTATGGACTTGATATTACAAAACTACTTATAAGTAGATGTTGATACACCTTTTTTATCAAGTAAAACAAGCTCCTTCTAGGACCACACCTTCTAACAAATAACCTATCTAAGATAGTAAACATGAAAAAATGGGTGGATTCAAAAGTTAACATAATTTATATTAGATATGACACTTCCATAATGTGACAAGCCATGTTGTATGGTCCATTAAATCAAGGTGCTAGACTTTAGTTGCACTTGATATTTAGGGATAACTATTTATAAGGTTGGAGCTACAAAAAGACCATACCACCTACTAAAAATTGTTGCTTTGCATGGTGCATGTCTTGTTGCTTCTTCATATAGTTATGTTATTAAAATAATTTATCCTTGAGGATTTGGAGAGCTATCTTATGTTGATGAAAAAATCATATACCTCAAAAAAATTGGAGAATCCTAGCACATAGTCATTCATGGACAATGGTTTCTAGCTATATAGTTCCATAAAATTTGACATTCTGAGGATAAGAAGTATTATACCACCATTCGGGTAAGAGAATTTAGTCAACTCAATAATAATTATTGTATTTTACAAAACATCTAAGGTAAGTATACAAATATTTATTCACATTTATTTCTAGCCATTAGAATGAGAATGATAAGATGAGGACATATTAAGATGACTATCACTAAGAGTGAAAATATCCCTCCAAAAGTTGATGGTAAAAATAGGTCATGATCATTAATAATTGACTTGTGTATACCATGGATTTTGAAAATAATATCAAGAAAGACCTTGGAAATGTTACTAATAGTGAGGGGGTGTTGCAAGGCACAAAGTAAGCATACTTTGAGAAGTGATCCACCATCACATAATTCATTTTTTTACCCTCTAATTTCATAACACCCTTGATGAAATCCATGGATATGTTCCCACATTGGTGATAATGTATAGAAAGTGGTTGTAAAAAGCCAATAAATTCATTATATTACCTTTCATTTCTTTAACATACTTCACACCTAACCAAGAATTACCTATAATTAACTTTGATTTCCTAGAAAAGGTCTTATTCACCAATTGACAAGTATTCAAAAATATAAAATGCCCTACCAATAGTAAAGCATGTAGTTTCTATTAAATACCATGATTGTATTGGGAAGACTAGGGGAGGTAATCATGATCATTTTTTTGGAGGACCCCTCTAATTTATGTGAATAGGAAGTGGGTGGGTTGCTAGTTTCCTACACAAGACTAAAGACAATTGAGATGAAATTCTTGATGGCTATACTTAAGCTTTGTAATGGTGAAGATGAGGACAAAGGAGGAATAAGATAGTCCCACTAAATATTCCATTATGTGGGGGAGGTTTTACCTCTAATACACTTTCTCCTTGGCCCTCGTAGTTCACATTGACAGGGGTGTTGAAATTTGTGCAATCTAATATTTTTTAGGCCAAGGTCAAAAGTGTTAAAAAGTGATCATAAATATAGTTAATGTAGCATATGAACATGTGATTATATAAATATATGAGTATGTTCATGTAAGTCTATGGGACCCTTCTATATATTCACTTTTAGTGGTATTAGTTAATCTACCTTTACGGATAACCTCGCTTTAAAGGATAATATATTATTATTTTATTGTAAGGTTAACCTCAAGGTTAAGTTTTAGATTGGCCTAAGGTTAACCTCTCATTAGGTATTTGGTATCACTATAAATACCTCTTAATGAGGATCCATTTGTATTATAAGTGTGAATAAAATATGATATATTAGGGTGACCATGGGCACCCACCTTCTAACTCTTGTCATCTCTCTCTCTTTCTCCATTTATTCCTTTCATCTCTTTTGATATTGTCTTTGATTAAATTCTACATATTTTTGGATATGATCATGGTGCATGCATGTTTCAAAATATTTTTGAAAATAAATTATGTATTTTGATATGAAGTAGGAAATCATGGATGAAAATGATTCCATGTCATAGGTGTATGTTTCATACAATGGATTGATACCATACTCAAGGATGAATTGGGTAAAAATCTCAATTCCTTTCCTATTATGAAATAACCCTAGAGAGTAAGGTTGTGGGTGCATAAAATTTTGAAAGACATACCCTTTAAAATATCTTATTTTGACTCCTAATGTCAATGATAATGGGAATAGGCTTATCATTCCCTATCATCATGTGTGAAATAAGCACTCTCTTTCTTCGTATGATCTAATGTAGAAGAAGTATTGGACTATTTATGGGTTGCACATAGGAATGTAGCATTTTTCTCTTATTCACAATCTAATGAGGAGGGATTGTCTTTCACATCTAGATGGACCACTAGTGACTGTTGTTGTACTTGACACTACATCATTATGAGTGTCTTATGGTGACTCCACTATTTGATTATTTCCTTTTATGTTCTCTTATCATTCACTAGAGGATTCCTAGAATTAGATGGCATCATATCCATTAGAAAATAGTGTCATAAGCAGTCATGTGACTAGATGTTTTTACTTTGGCTTGATTATGTTTTATAGGGTTGACATTAAGGCTTTCTATATGGATGAAAATCTCTATTTTAGCTTTATGTAAAGCAAAATTATTGTGCCAAGAAATCCATTAGAAGGATCTCCATATTTGAGAAGAGATTATACTACATGCAATAAAGTATTTCAATACCCAATGCTTATCATTATTATCAATATATAATCGATTGAGAAGTTTGAAGTCATCAATGTACTGTTGGCTAGACTAGTCTTTATGATGGTATACTTACTAGAATTACATTTGTTCATCTTTATAATAGTGTAATAGGTGGAACCTATTATGAAAAACCTTGATTAAGATTTTCCATATGGTGCCAAGTTCCTCATCATATACAAGCCTATTGCTAGTGATTTCCCATTAGAAAACAATCATTTTTGATATTTTTAAGACTACTAAAGAAATATTGTTAGAGTCAAAGAAAAAATTTGAAATATGATAGGAGTCAAGATATTCAATGTAGATATCTAAATGTTCTATATAAATATGGCTTAAAAACTAGTATGTCAATGTTTCTCTACACATTTATAGGATTATAGCTCTAGAATGATGCAGGGTTAGTAGTTGATGATGGGGCTCCCATATTGATTATGAGATCCTAAAATTTGTAAAAATTGTGTTCCTCTTTTTTCCATGGCATCTCAAATGAGCTTCTTAACATCCTATGATTTTGTTTGTAGTTTTGCTATAGATTTCTCCACCTTTTTTTGTATTTCATTATGCATACAACATGCTTTAGAGTACTTAGACATTAAACTTGGTGTGACACCTTGCTTCTTGTACCATAAACATGTATTAATATAAATCCAATAATGGGGATTTTTAGAAGGTTCTATTTTGGAAAAGAATGACTATTAAGAAGATAAATGAATGAATGAAATCAAAGAGTAAGATACCTTTGATACCAGTTGATCCACATTATGGGACCTAGGAGATGATGGCATAGAGGAAAATACCCAATACAATATTCTAATGACTAAATATCATTCTTAGTGTAGATGTAAAATTTTTGCACCTCTTTCCTTTAGGATAATGGATCCACACCTGAAAGGGGGAGGGAAAATGATGTGTCTACACCTTAGATGTGAAACACTTGAGTTGTGCTCTCCTTGGTGTTTGTTGACGAATTAGGTGGGGTTCACCAAGAAACACTTTATGGCGGTTTCCATGTTTAGGCAGGGTGAGTGTTTGATGGATTATTTGGTTTACACACACTTAGCGTTTAACCAAATGCAACTATACCTAACTATATGCATCAACAACAACATACAAATTAACTAGAAATATTATAAATTTAACTATAATGAAATGATTCTTGTGAATACTGAAAGCAAAAGATAAATTCTATGCTATCATGTGTATATATATGTGTGTGTGTGTGTGTATTTTTCAATTACTACAATTGATGCAAAAACAATGCAACTAACTATATATTTTTTTGTCTTTTCTTTACTTTTCCTTTTATGAAAATGATTTAAAACATAATTGTACAAAATTAAAATATGAAAAACTAAAAGGAATACAGAATTATACGCTTACATGATCTAGATGGTTTCTATCAAACAAATTCAGAGCTATCAGAGTGAATTTAGACCTGTCAGAATGAATTTGGATTTACAGAACAAATTCGGATCTTAGGAAGCAAATTCAAAAATATCCTGTAGATTTTTGAATTCGTAGAAAACCTACATTTTCACAATAAAACACTAGAAATTGTGATTAGTGATGAGGTATCTGATTAATCCAATGCAAATGTGATCCTCAGTGACGTGGCAATTAGATTCTCTCGGTTCTTTCAGAAAACTGTAAGCAAAATGGTAGATTTTCTAGATCTAATGCAAGTATATATAGTCAAATATAAAACAGTGAAACAATATATAAATCAACAAGTAGTGAAGGATATTATAACCAAAATTTAAGATCTAAAATGATGTGATAAACCTGAGAACCAAATTTTTACCCCCAACATATGTTTGTGCAATTTTTAATGTTTTTAGTAAATTCAGAATTCTCTTGATATTTTTTGAATTTGTTCAAACCTGAAATGGTCAAATATAAAAAGTTGTAGAGCAATTTCAAAAATTCTTCAATGAATTCAAATGACCAAACAATATTCCAAATTCATTTAAATATTGTAATTTGATAAATACCTAATAAAGATCTGCAATCAAGGGATGTCATTATTAAGAGTATCCATTATTAAGATCATTACAATACACAAATTTTATCTTTTAGGAATATCAATGCAAATTCAGAGTTGGAAAAATAAATTTAGAAATACTTTGAAATTTCTAAATTCATCAAAGACCAATAAAATATTAATCTAGCAATGCAAAATGTTAAAATTAAGCTGGTAAATCCGAATATATGGACCGATGGTACTAGTTATATTCTCAAATGACCACTGGAATGGTGACATAAAATGATAATCTCTCTCATAAAACATGAAACAAGACATGAAAAGCTCTTCTTCACTTATTTTCCCTACAAAATCACCATTACTTCCTTCTGAAATTCACCTACAATTTTTAAGAACCGGAGCCAATCAAGAAAAATTGAGGAAAAATATAGATCAAGGTTGTTAGGGAAAATTTAGAAATTTCCCAATCTGGGTTAATTCGGATGGTTCCAAATTCGCTAAGAATATGGGTTTGACTAGATTGGAGGTAAATCCAAACAATTTGCCAAATTTAGGTGCACATTTGATTTGCAAAACTTTGGATGTCCGAATTTGATTTGATCGACTGAATTCATGAAAAAAGGGAAAAATATAGAAATGGGATTTTAACGAGCACAAAAATCAAGGTAGATAGTTGAGGGGGGAAGCTACGTTACTGAGGAGGGAAAACATGTTGTTAGGGAGTCTAGGAATTTTGAAGTGTGTCAAAATTCCATGGCTACATTTTTCCCCCTCTTTGGCACATTTATGAACAATAAATGCATTAAATAAAGATGTAGCAGAAAGGGGAGTTGTGCTGCAAAGAAAAAATATTTTTACATATTTTATTTTATTATTTATTGTCTAGAGTACCCCCTTTGATTTTTGTGAGAAATTAAAAATTTGAAGAAGAAAGGGGTAAAAAGTGGTAAAAATAGAAAATTAGGGTAAAACCTAATTCATTTTTACCCTATCATTTTGTAAATTTTTCTCTAGAGAAAATGGCTTCTCCTCTTTATTGGGTGGACAAAGTGCGAGTATGTGGCAATAGAGCAAGTGTACGGATATGGGTAAGCATTAATGTAACCTTTAAATTTGAATTTTTGGATTTATTTGTTGAAATTTTAGGATTTTTGATGTGGTCTATCATCGCATGGTAGAATCAGCAAATTAAAATGGATCAAGCAAATTTGGACATCCGAATTTGTTTGAATCAACTTTTGAATTTGTAATTTTGAATGGTTCAAGAAAATTTGGATGTCCAGATTCTACTGAAAATGTATCTAAATTTACAAATACGAACGTACTTAAGGTAAATTTGGACATCTGAATCTATGTTCACACTGCGTTCGAATTTTCAAATTGTGTCTAAAGTTGCTAAAGAAAAATAAAAGGTTCATTTTATTAGTATTATTTTTATAAATAATTTTTTTTATTATGATAATGTACAAAATAATATTTTTGAGGTTCTTTCAAGAATTGATAATGGCAATACAAGGGATTTAAGGACCATGTCAGAGAGTTGATTGGTCCTAACAGGATAGTTCTTGAGTTAGTAGGGCTCCTACACGTGGATGATATGCCATGAATAGAGGTAGACTATCCTATTATGATTGCATTGGATGAGATATGGTATTTGGAATCTTCCACATTTTGGTTACCAATAGGTGATATGAATTTGACTCTAGAGGATGTGTGGAGGATCCATACGATTTCTATTAGGGGTTAGTTTGTATATATTTTTATGACCTAGGCACATGTGATGCAGCAACTAATAGGGGATACCTCTTTTCCCATAGATTGGAGTGGGATTAGCATTGAGGGATTAATAACCAGAGAGGGGGTGTCTATACTAATAGTGGTGCTATCTAGGATAGTTGTAGGATTTTTTTCATGCCATAAGAGTGGATGACATATCCCATGGGATTTAGTTGGTGTGGTGACCAACATATAGGATTATAGCAAGCATTTTGCATGGGTATCGTTCATGTTATACCTATTATATAGGACATTGTTTAATATCATGTATAAGCATGATCGTAGCTTGGTTCTCACAACTTTACTATAGGTATGGTGTTGGAAGCACATTGTAGTGAGGAGACTTGAAGGGTTGCCTCATCAATAGATAAATGAGGGTCGAACTACTATATTTTTATGGGACCACACAAAAGGTCATGGGAGGAGGATAACTGGCTTGGAAGAGGTCAGGCAGGCTATTGATAATATGATTGCTAATTGCATATGTTGGAGGCCCTATCAAGGAAATATTGGCTGGGATGAGTATGGTGAGGATGTAGCCCAAGTATGATGGATATGGTGGATATAGATGGAGAAGAGAGAGATAGAGCTACATCAGGCTGGCTGAGTGACATCTATTTTTTGTTACTAACGAGTGATACAGGATCCGATGACTGCTAGCGAGGAATCCAATATCAATAGATTCTCAAGTCCAGATGAATATGACCCTATAGTAGTACTCCTAGAGGAAGATGATATGGGAGTGGAGTATGTATACCTTGCATGGTATGCCACCATCCTTCATACTAGGATCACATGGAAGAGAAGCACAGTAGATCAAATGCAACGAGCCAATTAGGAGGTATCTAGATGAAGATCTACTAGGCTAGAGTGAGGAGAGAGATCTACGACACATAGGAGGGGGGTCCTTAAATGATATGAGGTAGGTAGAGAAAGAGGTCCTCTCTATAGGAGAGCATGCCTCAGATAGAGGGAGGGACTAGTTAGTAGTAGCAAGTTTTATCGCCATAGTGGTAGGTGTCACCACCACAACGGGTTGCATTATCTCAATAGTAGGAGGTGGTATCACCACCTCAAAAGGAATCTTTTGATAAGGGAATTATGATTGATATTGAGGAGTTGAGAAGTTTTGGAGAGGTTACTACTCTACAAGAAGATAATTATAGGTTGAGGAGTCAAGTGGGGATACAGGCTAGTCGGATTCAGTCATTGGAGGTGCAACTCTCACAATCACAAACTCTACTAGGGTAGTCCTAGGCTTAGCTATCATAGGCTCATGCACATATTGCATAGGTGTAGACACAATCATTCTAGGCATAGTCAAAGTTGCACCAGATGAGAAGTGGAGCTTCAGGCCAGTCCTTGAGTAGTAGCTTTTCACAAAGTGCACTGATGGCAGAGGTGATATTCGTATCACAAAGGGTGACCTTCTACTAGACACTATATTTTTACATAGTTATTGAACTTTAGAGGGCTACATTTACCCTAAAATTAGTGGCTTTGAGTCACTCTAGATTAGCTTCCAAGTCGATGTCTAGGGTCCCTCAATTTCAAGAATCAATACCTACTCCTTATGATAGCCAGAGTTCTAGAGGCTCTAGGGGATGACATACCAAGGATTATTTTTGTGCTATTCCCCCTAGTGGTTGGGTATGCTAGTTTTAATTGTTGTATACCATTCAAATTTATGTACTTTATGTACCTTTGAGATTACTACTATACTATGTATTTTGTTTTTTTTGAGTTTGTGTTATGCATAATACAATTTTTTTTTATTTTTGATGATCTTCATAATCATGCTTATGGTCATGTTTGATTGCTAGTGTTATTTTATCATGCTTAAATTAGGATACCATTATATGAGAATGAAGTGTGATGTAATTGATATTTTTTAGTGTAGTGTGCTTTAATTATTTGTAGAAGATAGATTGTTTTGGGAAATATACCCTTACGATTTTGATCAGTTAGTAATAGACCTCGAGGATGTGTGCTTGTATATGATTGTTTGTGAAGATTGTCCCTCATGTTGGTCATGAAGTGAATCCTTCATGAGGTTTTGTTGTTATGCTAACATGAAAGGGTTATGATCCAAGAGTATTTTGAGATTTTTGATTGAAAGTGATGTAATTTTATTGATAAGTAGTGTGATCTTAAGATTAATTTTGATTTAAACTTAAGAGAAGTATGGCGCAATATAGGTGTGTAAGCATGAAAAATGAGATAGAGTACTTATGCTAGGCATAATATTCATGGTGTGAAGTAAATGGATAAATTTTATTAGTATTATATCATGCCATCATCATGAAGTCTATATGCAACTACATGACCAAGCAATTATGTATGATCAATGAAATTTTTTGTATATGGCAAGCAATCATGCAATATGATGAAATGAATGCATTGTACTAGGTGGTATATATGAGATGCAAGATTAATTGATTTTAGGGCCAATTGATTATGCTAATAGATTCAAAAAATCAATACTAAAAGAGAATCCTGGTCATGTTAGGATGAAATCAAGTTTATCAAGAACCAATATGTGATTTGTGTATTCATTTTCCATCTTGACCTTAGTTATGATAAAAAATATTTTCAAGGATAAAATGTGTGTGCCTATGAGGTTCATTTACCAATTTTTAGTAACGTAATGATGCAAACCAAATTTAAGAACCAATGTGTGTGCAAATGATGATTTTGTACTTAGTTAGACTTAAATGCTTTTTAATATGAGCCATAAAAATCTTGCTTATCCTAAGTGGATATTGGTCTATACAAAATAATATTTCTAATGTGACAGATATATCACCATGTGTAAGACTACCCCATTTCTAGATGGGTTTTATTCAACCCATTTTTGTAATGGGGATCACCCCATGATTTTTGAATAATTGAGGAATTCCAGGGATTCAATATCATTACCCCCTTCTTTTCTTTTGATTTCTTTGATTGGGGATTTTTGTTCATTTTTTTTTAACAAGGGGATTTATTTTCTTTGTCGTAAATATGACTTTTTTTTTTAAGGTATACTTTCTCATATTAGTGGAAAAGAAAGGGATTTTATTTGGGTAGGGGGAAGCTTGTCTTTTTGCCAATTCTCAGAATTCTAGATGATGCACATAATAGGATAGCAAGGGAAAAAAATTGCTTAAGGAAAAAGGACTACTGTGTAGTGTCATATTTATTTGTGCAAAATTATTTTTAATATGTGTAAGCATGTCTTGTTCAAAAAGTGGCAGAATCAGTTCCTAAAACTCAAAAATTTCTTAATGAGGAATAGTGATTTTGGTTCAAGAGAGATTTGTAATCAATACCAAGAATCAATATTTTATTAAAATGTGAGCTGTATCAGTGGTTCAAGATAAACTCTAAATTTCTTCAAAGAAAACCAAGATTGACTATGAACCTTGATAGCATCAGTCTAATATTTGCATAATAATGATAAATAGATGTGACTATATACCATATGCAGTTGGACCTAAAATTATGAAGGATAAATGAAACTATATGAAATATGATTTATGGGAAATGGTTGCAATTATCAATTAAATTATATGCAAGAAATGTTGTATGTACAAAATATATGATAGCTATGTACAATGGTGAAAAATAATTTTATGCATAGAATATTTTAAGGTTCATTATATTCATTGGTTCCTTAAGGTATTTTCCATCTAAGGTAGCCAAACGATATGCACCTGACCCAAATTTAGCAGTTATGATAAATGAACCTAAACAATTTGGTTAGAATTTTCCTTTAAGATCCGTTCGAGCATTGGTAATTTTTTTATTTTCTTTAAGAAAAGGTCTCCAACCTCAAAATATCAAGTATGCACTTTCTTGGAGTATGATTTTTTGAGTTTGTCTTGATAAATGCAAATATGCTCTAAAGCGTTTATGTGTTTTTCATCTAATAAATCTAGTTGGGTTAATAATCCAACATGATATTCATCTTATAATTTAGCATCTTGAAGTAAAAGTCCTAAAGAAGAGACTTCAAGCTCAAAAGGAAATACAACTTTGTTTCCATATACCAAGACAAAGGGGCAAGCGCCTGTCGGGGTTTGAACACTAGTCCGATAAGCCCATAAGGCTAGATATAATTGAGTATGCTAATATCGACGTAATTTATTAACCATCCTTTTTAGGATATTAATTAAAATTTTATTAGATGATTCAGCTTGACCTTTTTCTTATGGATAGTAAGGAGTAGACCATCTATGCTGGATTTTGTATTTTTCACAAAGCTTTTATATGTATTTATTTTTTAAGCAAGTTCCATTATCAAAAACAAGTGTATCTATAGATGATTAAAATTTAATATAAATTTTGAGACTTGGGTTCCTGTGCAAGAAGCCAATGGCATGGCTTCTACCCATTTTTTAAAGTACTCACTTACTACTATGATGAACTTATGAGCATCAGATGAAATTGGATTAATATTCCCAATAATGTCTAGGCCCCATTTTGAAAAAGGCCAAGGGGAAGAAATGGCTTAAAGTTCTTGGGCAGTAGCATGAAAAAAGTTTGCATGTCGTTGAAAATTTGTTACATCGACACACATAATCATTAGCATCCTTTTCCATAGATGGCAAAAAATATCCCATGCGTATGAGTGTTTTTGGTTATGGTATTACCATTAAAATGACCTCCACAAGATCCATCATGTACTTCACTTAGTGCCTTTTTAAATTCATCTAGGTTGGGGCATCTTA
Organism: Wollemia nobilis; assembly: GCA_028583015.1. Taxonomy (NCBI): domain Eukaryota; kingdom Viridiplantae; phylum Streptophyta; class Pinopsida; order Araucariales; family Araucariaceae; genus Wollemia; species Wollemia nobilis. The sequence continues at coordinate 8,128,794 of JAQPPZ010016334.1, read as the reverse complement.
GAAATATACATTCAAAAGATCTTTTATACAAGGTACTTATGTTGATTAAAAAATGAACAGCTTGTTTGTGCAACAATCTATGTTGAGTCCTATCTAGGCCATCTGAGAATGAGCCATTTTAGAGGAAGTTAAAGATATCCTCATACCATAGTTTTGGGGATGTTTCTTTAATTGCAAAAATATCCAAAGATGCTAGACAGGACTCTAATGAAATGGGTTCCTGTTGGATAAAAAATTTCTTTTGGTTACGTTTGCACCCAAGACTTTGCCAACATTGAAATATTGGGCTAAAACAGAGTTTACCCAGTTCAATCTCCAGAGGAGGCTGGTTCCTTGCTTCTTTTAGGAAAAAGGAGAGAGAGGGAAATGCATAAAGAGAGGGAAATATAGCTATGGCTAGAATATTTAAGTGGTACAAATTAGATAACAACAAAACTATTTAAACAACCTTTTGTAGAGAAGCTTTTATCAGAACCAAAAAAATAGAGAAACTAAGCATTCAATGTAAATCTATTTCATATGCAAGCTTATTAGTAAAGTTAATTTCAGAGCTAGCAGAATTTAGTTGTAGGAATTCAGAATAAGAATTGAAGCAAGTTATATTCAACCTAACCTTATGTAGCAATTAACAATCCATACATACTTGATTAAGAACACCAATGAGCCAGAAACTAGAATGAGAGATATTTTATTAGCTTTCAGAAGTCTGTATACATAGCCTTGTAAACACCTAAGAGCCGACCATTTTTTTAGGTCACTCATCCTTTATATAAGAGTTTTACATAATAGAAAAACTGAAAGTTGTTACAATATTATGCTCGTAGGCTCATTCTGGTAAAGAAGCAGTTAAGAGAGCATGGAGCCTTCAACTGGAAGTGGTTGAGATATTCTTGTTACAACAATATTATTTAACCTTTTTGGGTGATCGTGGTCTAGCTATCTTCAGAGTGTCGTGCCATCACCACTTTTTATCTTCGTTTGGACCCTCGACTTCAAAATGTTGCACCATCACGACCATTTTTCCTTAACTCTATTTTGGTCTTCAAAATATTGTGCTATCACAACTTTTGGTCCATATCTGGCCCTTGGCCTTCAAAATATTACGTTGTCATGAATTTTCACCTTAGATTTGCCTTCTCCTTCAAAATATCATGACTTTGGTATGACTCTTCAAAATCTTAGACTTTTTCTTCATTGGCCCTTTTCAAAATATTGTGTTATCACGACTTTTCACCTTAGCTCTACCCTTGGCCTTCAAAATGTCACGTTATCATGAATTTTCACCTTAGATTTACCTTCACCTTCAAAACATCATGCTATCATGACTTTTGGTCATGGCTTGACCCTCAGGCTTCAAAATATCATGCTATCATGACTTTTCTCTCTTATTTCCGCTTCGGCCTTCCAAATGTCATGCTATCATGACTTTTCACCTTAGCTCTACCCTTGGCCTTCAAAATGTCATGTTGTCATGACTTTTCACCTTAGCTTCACCTTCACCTTCAAAACATCATACTATCATGACTTTTGGTCATGGCTTGACCCTTGGGCTTCAAAATGTCATGCTATCATGACTTTTGGTCTTCATTTGGCCCCTTGGCTTCAAAATGTCGTGCTATCATGACTTTTCTCCTTATTTCTACCTTAGCTTCAAAATATCATGCTGTCATGACCAATTTGCCTTAGCTTTACCTTAACCTTCAAAATATCACACTATCATGACTTTTGCCCTTATTTACACCTCAACCTTCAAAACATCACGTTGTCACGACTGTTCTCTACACTTAGTGAAATCTTGAGAAGACTACTCCTTATTTTCTTGGATGTGGTCATTTTGACCAACATTATTGGTGCCTCCTAGGGTAATTCTATCAGCGGAATGTTAGAACCTAGAGCCTTTATCCATTGGGGAATGGAGTAAAAAGAATTAATTAAAAAAAAAAGAAAAAAAGGGGAATGATACCAAGCACAAAAAATGCTTCTTGCTTTGGGCGATCATTCTTCTGGAGTATCTTCTTTAGTAGATTTCTCTACTTCACCTTGACTAGGAGTTGTTGTGCTACTTGATGAGGCTTTCTTAGCCTTTTCTTGTTTGTCCTTTTCCTGGATGACTTCATTATAAGTGGTGCATGCTTTCCTCCAGGTCTCTTCATCTGTATCTGATTTTTCCTTGAAAGTGATGTACAAATATTCCAACTCTTCAACCTTGTCATATGATAGGGTTTTTGATTTCATGTATAGTTCATGTAGACAAGAGTTGATCTGGGTAATGTCTTGAGCCATGCTGAAAAATTTATTCTTCTTCAATAGGCTCTTCCTAGCTATCAATTTCTGACTCATCTTCTACAAATTTTTTCCAGGCGGCCTTCAATTCATCTTCCGCAAGGAAATTGGAATCTTTGTCCTAGAAGCTAGGCATGCCATAATTTTTAGCTATGCTTACATGTTTTAGAATTGCCTTAGCTTCTACTTTGAGCTCCTACATGAGCTTACCACTTTTGGTTACCAGCTTGTGCCTTTTGAAGAAGTTTTTGGTGGCTAACTTGGCCTGGGACCAATTCTTGTCCCGTGCTCTGTATCCAGTTATTGCTTGTGTGCTATCCACCAAGACTTGAATCTTTGTAGCTACTGATAGCCTTGTTGTTAGGAGTTTAATTGATGCTTCAAATTCATCTTCCACTTGGCCCAACGTATCTTTAATTTTGACCAGATATGATAGGGTGGGCCTTGCCTTCATGGTCATCTTGTTGATGCTTTCAATCATTTCTCTCCTAACCGTCCTTACCTTTTCTTTAGATAGCCCGCTAGTCTTATTAGTGCTTTTCGATAGCTACTTTTTGAGGTCCTCGACCTGCTGGTTCAACAGTTGGATTTGCTCTTCGGCTTTCATAGCTTTCTCCTTATAGGGGGTTGCTTCATTGAACATCAACTCCCATTTCTTAGCCTCATTTTTCAAAGCCTTTTCGATTATTTTTTGTTGGCTCAAGGCCTCTTCTAAATGCTTCCTCGCTTGTTCAGCTCTGAGATACTTTTCCTTGTAATATTCAGCATTTAGATAGATGGTTCCCATGTGGGCTTGGGCCTTTCCCCACTCATCTTCCATTGGTAGTTGAGTGATATCCTCTGTAGTTATCTCAGCTTGGTAGTCCTCTAGGGTCATCTCTCTTTCAGGATTTTTATTGAGCGACATAATCTTCAAGGTGGAACACTGCATGCTAATTGGGTCAAGGACTACCCCTTCTTTGGTGTGGGCTATAGTTGTAGATCTTTGAGTGCTACGTGATTTCAACTAGGAAGCAAAATTTGAGGTTACCTTATTTAATTTTTCCAACTTAGAAATGGTAGGATTTCTTTTGGAAGAAGATGTAAGTATGGTTTGGAAGCTCTAAAGATGGGTTGTATAAGGAAATAGAATAGTGGCTAGAGAGGCATCCACGGTTGACTACTCAGTGAGGGGGTTCATGAGAGCCGTCGAAGATGATCTTGGATTATTTTGTGCAATTGGTGATGATGGATGCTGGTGAATGGAAGGTGGAGAGGTATTTACTTGACCTATAGAATGGGAGGGGGAATTCCTTTGGGAGTGAGGAGAAGAAGGAGTATCGAGATTGATAGGAGATATACCTGATATTTTTGGTGGGTCATTATCTCCAATTTTTGGTGTATTCTTGGGAGCTTCTGTGTAAATTTCTACAATTTGCTTCAATATTGAGTTGCTAGCCTCAGTTGCAACTTTCACTGTAGCTTCTCCTTTTCTAGGGGCTTCTCCTACAAGGGGGGTTTTCTTGGTAGTATCAGCCAACTCTTGGCTATCTATTTCTTGGTTTTAAAAGGTCTTCCCCATATCTTCCTATTCTTCTACCTCTTGTTGATCCCCTATTTCCTCTTGGTCCTATTTTTCTTCTTGTTCCTCTGTATTTTTAGAGTCTCATATTTCTTCAAAGTGTGACTCTACTTGTTTTATTTTCTTTCACCCCTTTTCTTTTGGTGATTCTACCTTCCACTTTCTTGATTCTGCTTTTCATTTCCTATGGACTAGGAGAGCATCATCATTAGACTCTATGTCTGATCTAGAAGGGGAATGAAACTTTAAGGTTTCTTTTTAGGGACTTCTATTTTCTCAGTGGCAATATATTTTCCTTTGCCTTTGTTAGTATTTGCTTTACCTTCAATTGGTTTGATGGGGATGCCATTGATGCCTAGAGGGACTTTATCTGCAAGAGTTTTGGACCATTCATCATGGTTCTCATCGTACCTTTCAGATAACTCCTTGTCAATATTTGTCCCATACCTAGAAAATATTTGTATGTGGCATCTCATTTGCCACCATGCTAATATCTTAGTGTGATCCCAATATTTCCTTTTTTCTTCATCCTTTCGATGGTCTTGTTATCCATCTTGTGGGCTGGGTTCACATCAAGGCTCCAATCTGCCAAGTGTTCATAGAAATCATGCCATGGAGGTAGTGGCTACATCTTTTCAATGTGCCATTCTAATGGTTGGTCCTCTTCATTGTTCTTGCCCTGTTTATCAATTTGCCTATCTGATGAATGAAATTTCTTGAAGGGGGATTTATTAAGGGTAGCTTGCCTTTGAGAAAATTTATTTGTAGGGTCGTACTTCCATTTTTGTGGTAACTCAACTAATTTTAGATTCCTCAAAGTTTGAGCAATTCACTTGTGGTCTCCCTTTTTGACATTGATACACCCTCAAACTAAAAGGGCATGAGGCAGGTACCTATTTTACCAGTGCTTGTGCTAAATTTACTATTAATGAACTTAGTTTGCCTTATGTATTCTAGAGTGAACAATCTCTTAGTGACATAATAAGGCAGCAAAAAAGGCTTCTCTGTGAAGCCATATAGTCTAATGACTACTCCCTATGTTAAAATAATCCAATCCCCTACCTTTGCATGGATATGCTACAAAGTATCCCACATCTTCTGGATAATTCTTGGCATGGCGCCATACATGAGCTTCAACGTAGGACCTAAGAATTCCATATTAAAATGGTAGTATGATTCTACCTTTGAAAGGAGAGGCATCCACTCACACATAGGCAGGAGGTTTCCATTCTAGTCTTTATTTGTGGTAGAGATGAAACTTAAGTTCTTTTCCTAGAAGAAAAATAAAATCCATACTAGGTAAGAAGAAAACTTGAAGGCATCATGGTCATCTCTCTAGAGCTTAAAGAGGCTTGCATGTAGTTGCTACACTAGGTATGTAGGCTAGTCAAAGAAGAGCGACACTCTATTTGGGTCCAAGCGTGATACATCATAAAACTTAGGGTTGGACATGCAGTGTGCTATTGCAACTTGCCATCCATAGATCTACATATCTATCTATATATATTTTCTAGCCCTGCCACCATGGCTAGCATGGAAAAGAGCTCCTTGTCCTTGAATTTGGATAGGGGAATTGGGGAGCTTGGTATGGTTCCTTCAGGGAGAGGGTTTGCCAAATGCTCTTGCAAGAATAATCTAATGTTTAGGGTGTTGGTATAAAATTTTTCTAAATTAATGGGGTTGAAAGGGATGGGATTTACCATAGGCTTTCTACCACAGCTGAAGGTAACCCTAATTGCATCTGCATCGAGCATAAAAATGACTCCCCCTTGGAGTCCTTCACAATCCTATGCTTGGCATCATAGAATTCTACCATAGCTCTGATCAGTTTGGGGTAGGGATGGACCTAGGGGTAGATGTACCAATAAAGTAGGGCATGGTAGGAAAATATGCTAGGACATGATGGAGTCACATTTTTGGTGACCCTAGCTGCTATATCCTTTCAAATTCACCCTGGATCTTTCCATGTCACCCTGGTATCAGTTATGTGGATGTCTAGATCGACAAAACCACCTCCATTCTTGGTAGATGTATGTTTTCCCTTAGTAGTAGCTAGTTTCGAAGCCGTCATGGTTGCCTATTTTTGTTTGGATATAAAATATGCCAAGAATGAGCTTAGAAGAGTGTTGCATAATTTTTTGAGAAAGTAATGTGTGCAACAAGTAGAATAAATAGAATGCAGAGGATAAAAAGTGATGGAAAAGCTTCTATGATGTTAAATGGACATGCATGCATGTGCCAAGGTGACATGCAATAAATGAGGCTAATGGTACACACCCTACTATTAATTTCAAACATTTTTTAGACACCTCAGTTCGTGTGCCACTTTCAAGAAATAAAATACCATGCATTACCATTTTTCTAGGGCCAATGACATCACTTTGCTACTATTCTGGGCCAATAAATTTGTGTCACCTTTGTTTTGGACCAATGAGCTATGAAAATACCTTAAAAAGCAAGATTTTTTTTTTTTAATTTTGAGAAAACTACTTTTCCCACCAAAAGGCGTGGTTACTCTGAGGTGGCCATTGGATTTCGAGATATCATGAAATCATGACAATTTTCATTGAGGAGGCCTTTGGGTACTAAAATGTTGCACCATCATGACATTTTACCTTGGAGTGGTCATCGATCACCGAGATGTCATGAAATCATGATAATTTTCATTGAGGTGGCCTTTGGGCACCAAAATATCGTGCCATCATGAAATTTTACCTTGGAGTGGCCATCAATTATCGAGATGTTATGAAATCATGATAATTTTCATTGAGGAGGCCTTTGGGTGTTGAAATGTTGTGCCATCATGACATTTTACCTTGGAGTGGCCATCGGTCATCGAGATGTCATGAAATCATGATAATTTTTATTGAGGAGGCCTTTGGGCACCAAAATGTCATGCCATCATGAAATTTTACCTTGGAGTGGCCATCGATCATCGAGATGTCATGAAATCATGATAATTTTCATTGAGGAATGAAAGAAAATAGATATTTACATAAAATACATACAAGGTAGAGGGAAACCATTTACTTATAGTATAGCTTCAGATGGAAGTCGTTGATGGGGATAGGTTGAACCTGACCCTGTTCGTTTCTCAGCTGGAAAGAGTTTTGTTGTTTTTCTTCTATTACCTTGAAAGGGCCTTCCCAGAATGCATCGAATTTGTCATGATTTCTGGGTTTCGACTTCTTTTCATTCCATCTTAGGACCAAGTCTCCCACCTTGAAATTTCTCAGAGTGGCCTTTTTGTCGAACCATTTTTTGTGGCCACCACATGTTTTTTATAGTGGTCATAGGCTTGCTCCTTTTGTTCTTCTAACTATAGGAGTTGGATCAACCTGTTCTCCATTGATTCTGCTTCTTCTATGTTTATCTGATTGAGTAGTTTTAGAGTTGGCATCTCTATGTGTATTGGAAGAACTGCTTCTTTGCCATAGACCAGAGAGTAGGGAGATGTGTTGATAGACTTCTTGATGGTTATTCTATCAGCCCATAGTGCTTGGTTTATTAGAGAGTGCCAACTTCTCTTATTGTCCTTCAAAGTTCGCTTCAAAATCCTGAGCAAGTTTTTTTTTGTTGATTCAACTAATCCATTTCCCTATGGATAATAGTTTGAGGATGTTTTCAAGTAAATCCCATATTTACATGCAAATTCAATCATCTTAGCACCTACAAAAGATGAGCCGTTTTCCATGACCAATGCATCTGGGATGCCAAATCTTGTGATTAAACTTTCCATGAATTCCATCACCACCTCTTGGTCTGCTTTTTTAGTGGGTATTGCTTCTGACCACTTAGTGAAATAATCAGTAGCTATCAGGATGTATTTATGTCTAGCAGATGAGTTGGGCTCTATTATTCCAATGAAATCCAATCCCCATTTTTGAAAAGGTTCTTCAACCTAAATGGATTTTAGAGGCATTGAAGCATTCTTATTTCTCCCAATGTATCTCTAGCATTCCTCATAGTTTCTTATTACTCTGAAGGTGTCTGTGAAGATAGTTGGCTAGTAGCATCCAGTCCTGATGATATTCAAGGTAGTGGTCCTTCCTGAGTAGTGTCCTCCTAATGAGCCTCCATGGAATTCCTCCAAGATCTTCTATTTCTGATCTTCCTTTATGCATCAAAGTAACACTCCATCCAATTTTTTTGTATAACCCCTCGGGTAGCAGAGTGTACTTCAAAGCCTGGATCTTGTACCTTCTTCTCTGTGAAGCATTCAAACTTGTTAGGCACTTTCCAGTTTGGAAGTACCTAATTAATTCATCTACCCAATCAAGCTGCTCTGAAGGTTGATCATCATCTGAGGTTGCTTCTTGAGTTTGGCAAGCTATGTATTCTGATGAAGCTTGCTTGGCGAGCTCTTGGCATAGTGCTCTACCTCTTACTAGCTTGGTTGGATGTATTTCCACATTGTATTCTTGTATCTTTGTCACCCAACTAGCTCTTTTATCACCGAGTTCCCCTTGTATGATGAAGTTTCGAACGTCGGGGTGAACTACATAAACTATAGTCTTAATTTGTGAAAGGAAATGCCTAAATATTTTTAAAGACTTTATTATTGCATAGATCTATTTTTCAATGAAGTTATACTTCTCTTCATGTTCTTGCATAGTTTGACTCAGAAAAGCTATGGGCCTTTCTTCATTGTTAGCCCCTTTCTGTGTGAGCACTATGACATAGCTTTCTTGTTCACCTACAACGTATAAGATGAAACCCCTGGAGTAGTCTGGGTTTACCAAGATGGGGGCTTGAGCTATTTTTTCCTTGATCTACTAGAAGTCCTATTTCCTTACATATATCCACTTGAACTCAACATATTTCTTCAACAACTCAGTCATGGGTTTGATGATTTGCACAAAATTGGCTATGAATTTGCGCATGAAGTTGATTTGGTTGAAGAACGACTGCAAGCCTTTTTTGTTAGGGGGAAGAGGGAGTTCTAACAGTGCTTTCACCCTATTAGGGTCTATGGCTAGACCATTCTTAGAAACAACATGGCTGAGTAAAAGTCCTTCTTCCACCACGAAGATAGATTTCTTGGGATTTATAGAGATGCCAAACTCTCTGTATTTTTTGAACACACTCCTAAGGTGTCCTATGTGATCTTTATTTTGGTGAGAGAACATTGTCATATCATCTAGATATATCACTATTATTTTATTGACAAGTTCTCTAAATGCCACATCCATAGCTCTTTGAAAGGTTGCTCCAGCATTGGATAACCCGAAGGGCATTCTATGGTAGGTAAATGTTCCCCACTTGGTTGTGAATGTGGTCTTGAATTGATCTTCATATTTAACCCACACCTGATTGTACCCAGAGAAGTCATCTAGGAGTGAGAACCTTTCTGCTCCTACTACTGTGTGTAAGATCTGGTCGATCTATAGGAGAGGGTAATGGTCTTTCAGTGAAGCTTTATTCAAGTTGTAAAAGTTGATGCACAACTAGATATCTCCATTATTTTTTCTAACCGAGACTAGGTTAGCCACCCAAGTTGAATGCTTGATCGGGTAAACAATCTTGGCTTCAAGCAATTTTAGTAGCTCTTGCTTCATCAAAGCTTTGATCTTAGGATTTACTAGTTGTTTCTTCTATCGTAATGGCTTTGCACCTTCTTCAAGTTCAATCGTATGTTGGATTATTTCTTTGGAGTAGACTTTGAGATCACCATAAGTCCAGGCTATGATGTCTAGGTATTCTTTGCATAATTCCCTGATTTGGTCTAGTTCTTCTTCTGTGGTGTTCACTCCCACTTTGATGGATTTATCAGGTCCCATTTGAGCTTCTCTATATCTGTGCTTGTCAACTTTCATTTTATGGCTAGTTGACCTGTCATTGTTATCAAATAAGCTTTCAAGGGTGACCAACCCTTTTGGGATGTGATTGTTCTTTAACTGGATCATGCTTGTATCTTCTTCATCTTCATCCTATTGCTCGAGCAGTTCATCTCATGGATGAGGAAGTCCACTATCTATTTGTCATTTTTGAAGACCTACCAGAAGGTATCTCTATCTGGCATGGAAGGCCTGTAAATTAGCCTAACTATTTTTGAATTTTGAATGACGTTGCTGATAGGGCAAAAATTTGCCCCTATCGAAGCCAATAGATCTGCATGAGTGTTCTTTTCCCTTGGGATTGCTTTGAGATTCAAAGATTCAAAGGACTCTAGCAAGTCCCAAACCTTATTCCTGTAAGCCTTAAGGTAATGCTACTTGCTTACACATTTCTCAGTTACTTGATTCACTATCAGTTCGAAGTCCCCAAATATCTGTAGTTGCTTGATACCCATATTTTCAGCCTTCTTGAGGCCTAAGCAGAGTGCTTCATACTCTTTTGCATTATTAGTACAACTCCAAGTCAACCGGTAAGAGAAACTTTCTCTTCACCTATTGGAGAGATTAGAACAATACCTACCCCTACTCCATTTTTACATCTAGCACCATCAAAGAAGAGTTTCCATATTTGATTATTGGGTTGGTCAACCCGAGGAAGAGGAATGGGGCTATTTTTCTCAGGTTTTAAAATTGTGTAGCTCCCTATGTCAGTCTCGATCATGGCATTGAAGTCTTGGAGAGAGAACTGGTCTTCCTCCTATAATACATTTAGAGCTTCTTCCATCAAGTTCAGGTCTTCTAGTTCCTCTGTCATCATGTTTACTATAGTGGTTGATTTACCTTCTTCTCCAAGTTTTTCAATGTATAAGGTTGAAGGTTTTTCATTAAATATTTCCACTCTTTTGCCTTTGAATGGGATTTCTAGGTGTGAGAAATCTAATGATATATATCCTCCTATTTTTGTAGTGAACTCCCTGGAGAGACACATGCCAAAATAAGGCTCTAAATCCACTACTACTACCTCTTGTATAACTATGAGCTGGGGTAGCTTGTGAAGAAGTATCGGGATATCTTTAATTACCCCCACAGTTTTGATAGGGGTTCCATCTAATTACAAGACACTAGGACTGCTCCTTGTATATTCCATTCCCATGATGTCACATACTACCTTGGGCATCACAGTGGTTGCAGCTCCAGAATCTATCATACAGTTGTGAACTACCCATCCTTCCATCTGAAGAGATAGATAGAAAGGAGGTCTATTTTTTCTTGAAGTGGATGTTAGACTGACTTGTGCAGAGTCTAACTGAGTTGGGGTTTTATTTTTATTCTTCATAGATCTCAAAGATTCCTCCAACAAGTCTATATGCCCTAGAAGCTACAAAGCTTCATACATAGTTGCTTTGGAAGGGGTTTTCTTCATTTCCTCAACTATGTTGAATGGGAGAGGATCGACACTTTTATCTTTCACTACTTATGTCATACTTATTCCTGTACCCTTGAGTAGCATCAATTATTTGAAATTTAGTCAGTGAGGGGTATCTCAGTTTATCCCTAGCTTGTTCTTGTATCTCTGTTTCCTTCTACTGAGGCATTTCTTTACGAGCTTCTACTCCATTTTGACTTGAATTCTGGTGAGATTTATCATAAGAGGATCTTTTCTCAAAAGGGTTTCTTATAGGTGAAGGCACTTATAAGGGGTTGAGATATTTGGGATCAACTTGCATAGGTTTCTTCCCTGATCTGGTTAGGACAACTACTTGTTCAATAGAAGGCATCATGAAATTTTGATTCTCTTCTCTGATCATATTAACTTGACCTTTGAGGGTTCTTTCAACCTTCTCAATAGCTATCCTTTGGACATGATGTTGATGAATCATGCAAGAAGTTTTTCCATGAGGGTCGTTACATGTGGAGCACCAAAAATTTGATTCTATCGAAATGTTACTAGGTTCACTCTCTTCATTGGCATAAACTATGTTAGATTTATCATAGCTTCTACCACTAGTTGAGGCTTGATATTTTGTTACTTGTGGGAACCTTCTTGGTTGGAAATTCCTTTCTACTTCTCTTCTTTCCATGGAAGTCATCTTATTTGTCAGAGTTTTCATGGATGCTTGTAAGTCTTGTAGAGCTGCAAGTGGAAGATCTGAAGTCAATGGAACTGTTGCTATTGGAAGTGCAGGAATGGTAGGAAGCATTGGAGGAGTGAGAGGTGCTTGTATCACTGGGATATTAGGCTATCCAGTCCATTTAGGGAGACTTGCATTAGGAGTGGGGGCATGAGAATTTGATGCTTGTGGTAGATCTGGGAAAATAGGCATTATCATCTTTGCAGGGAACCTTCCAATAGCAATTAGGTCTTTTTCTACCTTCTGAGCTTCTTGATAAATTTTTGGGAAGGTAAATACTTGGGACTGCCTGATGGCCATACTTATGTCTGAGTTGAAAGCTCTCAGATAGTAATACATTGATTGTTCATCTGTCGGTCTCAATCCATCAGGTACTCTTTGCCAAGTTTGACTGAATCTGATGTTAAATTTGACTATCTCTTCCTGAGGGTGCTTCTAGATAACTGTAAATTGACTTAGCAGGGAGAATGGATCTGCATGTTCATTGAATTCTTCTACTAGTTTACTAGCAAGTTGGGCCCAAGTAGATATACTTTGGTTGTCGAGGGCTCTGTACCAATAGAGCATTTTTCCTTTCAAGGAAATAACTAGTAATCTGATCATAACATCTTCTTCAGTGATATTATGTATTAGGGCAAGCATTGCCACATCTTGGTAGTGCTCATAGGTTATCTTCCCAATACCATCATATTGGGGTAATGCTTTTAAGGCCACTACTAGAATCAGATGTTGAGCTACTAGATTCAAAGGGCCTATGTGGTTCCATAAGGGGTAAGGTAGAATCGGCTGATTTGCGGCCATTGTGATTACAATTCTACTGGGACCCACAGGGATATGGGTAGTTGGAGTTAAAGTTCCACTAGCAGCAGTACTAGGGAAGGCTACTGGGGAAAGATTTATGTATCATGTATTAGCAGTATATGAAGAAGTTGCTCTGGCAACTAAAATAGGATTAGCTCGGAGGCTACCAAGGTGTAGTTCGAAGAACTCAATGGGTTCTTCTAAATTTCTTGCTTTAGATCTAGTTATCATAAAATACGGTATATAACTAGAAATTGGGTAAAGGCTTTCATAGGGTTCCTTTCTAGGGTGGAGTCACTAGGTGATTTATAAAAACTAATAGGGCAAAGGTATTCACTGGAACTTTGATCTGTATACTGCATGGGATTGGGTCCCACCGGGCATGCCAAAAACTATTGGAGCAAAATCTACCTTTGGTTACATTTACAGCCAAGACTTTGCCAACATTGAAAGACCAGGTTAAAACAGAGTTTACCCAATTCAATCTCTAGAGGAGGCTGGTTCCTTACTTTTTTAGAAAAAGGGAGAGAGAGGGAAATGCATAAAGAGAGGGAAATATAGCTATGCCTAGAAGATTTAAATGGTACATATTAGATAACAACAAAACTATTTAAACAACCTTTTGTAGAGAAGCTTTTATCAAACCAACAAAATAGAGAAACTAAGCATTTGATGTAAATCTATTTCATACGCAAGCTTATCAGTAAAGTTAATTTTAGAGCTAGTAGAATTTAGTTGCAGGAATTTAGAATAAGAATTGAAGCAAGTTACATTCAACCTAACCTTATGTAGCAATTAACAGTCCATACATACTTGATTAAGAACACCAATGAGCCAGAAACTAGAATGAGAGATCTTTTATTAGCTTTCAAAAGTCTGTATACATAGCCTTGTAAACACCTAAGAGCCGACCATTTGTTTAGGTCACTCATCCTTTATATAAGAGTTTTACATAACAAAAAAATGAAAGTTGTTACAATATTATACCCGTAGGCTCATTCTGGTAAAGAAGCAGTTAAGAGAGTGTGGAGCCTTCAACTAGAAGTGGTTGAGATCTTCTTGTTACAACAATCTTCTTTAACCTCTTTGGGGCATCATGGTCCAACTGTCTTTAGAGTGTCATATCATCACCACTTTTTGTCTTTGTTTGGACCCTCACCTTCAAAATATCATGCCATCATGACCATTTTTCCTTAACTCTGTTTTGATCTTCAAAATATCATGCTATCATGACTTTTGGTCCATATCTAGCCCTTGGCCTTCAAAATGTCATATTATCATGACTTTTCATCTTAGCTTCACCTTCTCCTTCAAAATATCACACTATCATGACTTTTGGTCATGGCTTGAGCCTCGGGCTTCTAAATGTCATTCTATCATGACTTTTGGTCTTCATTTGACCCCTTGGCTTCAAAATGTCATGTTGTCATGACTTTTCACCTTAGCTCTGCCCTTGGCTTTCAAAATGTCACACTGTCATGGCTTTTCACCTTAGCTTTACCTTCTCATTCAAAATGTCATGTTGTCATGACTTTTGGTCACAACTTGACCCTCAGGCTTCAAAATGTTGCGTTGTCATGGATTTTCTCTCTTATTTATGCTTTGGCCTTCCAAACATCGTTTTGTCATGACTTTTCACCTTAGCTCTACCCTTGGTCTTCAAAATGTTATGTTATCATGACCATTTTAGCCTTAGCTTCACCTTCTCCTTCAAAACATCATGCTATCACGACTTTTGGTCATGGCTTGACCCTTGGGCTTCAAAATGTCATGCTATCATGACTTTTGATCTTCATTTGACCCCTTGGCTTCAAAATGTCATGTTGTCATGACTTTTCTCCCTTATTTATGCCTCAGTCCTCCAAACATCATGTTGCCATGACCATTTTCCTTAGCTTCACCTTCACCTTCACCTTCAAAACATCGCTATCACAAATTTTTTCCCTTATTTCCACCTCGACCCTCAAAATGTCGTGCTATCATGACTATTATCTACACTTAGTGAAATATTGAGAAGACTACTCCTTATTTCCATGGATGTGATCATCTTGACCAACAGTTCCCTAAGTTGGAAAATAATGATAGTAGCATGATCATCATCTAGTTATAATGGAATAAGAGAAGCAAATGCTACCATAGTATCCGTAGAATGGTTACTAGTACAAGGAATGAATTTGATAGTAACTTTCTGAAATAAAGACATAAATTTTTTAGCACATATTATTTGTAAGGATGGAGTTTCTCATCTCAGGTTTGGTACATATTGTTAATTTGTATTACCACGAGTTGTGCATCTCCAAAAACTAATAGGATATTAATATTCAAAGCTAAAGTTGCTCATGAACAAAGAATTAAGGCCTCATATTCTATAGTGTTGTTTGTACAAGCTCCATCAAAAAATAGAGACCAAGAGACTAAATGATCACCTTCTAAATTAAGGCATTCATCTAGAAATTATAGTGAGAACCCATTTTACTGCTCATCCTAATAAATCAGGTCCACTCATCAAATATCATAGCGGGTCAAATTCTTCTATGACAAATGTTTTCTGAATAAGCATATAATGGTGTAGTTTTTGTGTAGAAAACACAACTAAACAAAGCTTTTCTAGGGGTGTATAATGATTTTCATAGCTTACCAAAGTTCTTCTTATGTAATAAATGGCTCGTTCTTTCTTATCCTCATCATGTTGCACTAGCATTGCTCCTAACACAAGTTCTAAGATAGAAATGTATAAAATAAAAGGATATTCTAGTTGAGGAGGAACAAGCACTAGCGGTTTAAGTAGATATTTTTTAAGAGCTTCAAATAATTCTTAACATTCATCTTCCCACTTAAACATGATATCTTTATTAAGTAACTTACAAAAGGGTATTGTCATTAAAGACTTTAATAATCATTTCAGTTCTTCTTAAATATTTATTTTTGAATCCAAACCTCTTGAAAAATTCATAAGTGAAAATGTTCAAATATGAGCCATTATCAATCAACATCCTTTTAACACGCACACCTCCAATTAATGTTTATATATAGAGAGAATTATCCCTATGCATACTCTAAGGAGGAATATATTTATCATGAAAATTAATGTATTCAATTTTATTAGAGGGCACAACATTAACTACGATAGTTGGCTCTATGTATTGAGGCACCATCATTTGACTAGGTTATTTATTAATCTTTCCCTATGAATAGATGAAGCTGTAAGAAGATCAAGAACATAAATTCTAGATGTTGTATTATCTAGTTTTTCATTTATATCAAAAGGAGTCTTCTATTGAGATCGAGTTAAATTATTCCCCTTATGAGGTGGTTTCAGAACAAAATATGGTTTATCCATATCATTTGGTTGAATTGTAGGTAATTGATATTGAGAACTTTGAGCTTGTTGTCTAGTAATAGCTCCAATTGTACTCACAATATTATTTGATTTATGTGGTGATTGTTGAATAACAAATGAATTATAAAAGTTAAGTTGAATGGAGTGAGATCTAGAAGTTGATTCTTATTCTGTGGAAAGTAGTAGTTGTGAAGAGGGATGAGTTGTTATCATTCTTAGAAATTTTTCCTCTGGAACTAAAAAATTTGTAAATGGTATAATTGGTCTCGATTCATATTTTGGGCTATTGGAATGAAAGGAATTAATGTCTATCTCTGATTCTGAGTCACTTTGTGTGTGTTCTAAATATAAGGGTTATAACTCTCTTACTTGAAATTTCTCACTTGTAACTATTTATTGAGAAGGCACAAATACAGTTTGTGGAAGTTCTGATGGTATGTGATTATTAATAATTCCCACATAAAGTGATAGATGAGGTACATTCTTATAATCTAATTGATTCACATATTCCTTGCCACAATTAGGCAATGGGTTTTGGAAGATATCTAGATTTTGATTAACATTTTGGGGCTATTGCTTTTGTGGGTTTGTTGGAGGATTAACATTAGATGGAGGACCTTCCACTTATATCTTTCCATTGTCAATTAAATCTTGCACCAAATTTTTTATTCTTCTACAAGTGTTCATTGGATGTCCGTTAACTTGATGGAAATCACAATGTTGATATCATTTGTACCAAGGCTGAGAGGTATCTAGTTGTTGTATTTCTAAAATTTTATCAAACCTATTTATACCAATTTTGGTAAGACCATTGTAAAAGGTTGGTTCAAATTTATGAAATTCCATTGTGGAGGTTTTTGAGGTGCTTTTAATACAAAATTCTATGGTTTATACAATATTAACATTTGTATGGGGTCTATTGTTCGTGACCCTGTCTCCTACCACATGCTTGTTTTTATATTTATTTTTAGATGATTTATCCTCATCCTTCCTTTTAAGTTGTCCTCTTCTGATAAGGGCTTCTTCTACCCTTCTTGCTAAATCGATAGCTTGATCAAAAGAGGTTATGGTGGCAATGGCCAACTCATAGGACAATTGTTCTTGTAGGTTTCCAATAAATATTTCTAGCATTTCTCTTGGAGGTAAAGCAAAATGTAATTTTCCCAAGAGTTTTCTCCATTGGAATATAAATTCTATGAAACCTTCTTATTTTTTTTGTTTTAAGTTGTCCAAATCCTTAATTGTGACATGCCTTTCTATGTAGGATTCAAACTGATGCATAAATAACTCTAGAGTTTCTTCGAAGTTTCTTAAGGAGTGTATCGATAGTTGATAATACAACTCCAAAGCCATACCTCCTAATATTTTTGGAAATATTTTTAACAACATATCATCATATGAAATGTCATGACAAGCTGTCCTAAACATACGAATATGTTCGATCGATCTTCAATCCCATTATAAATTGGTAGAACTACCATGGGGAAATGCTTAGGATATGGTCTAGTGGCAATAAAAGAATCCAATGGTTGGTTACACATTTCCTTATAACTATATGTAAGGTGATAAGGGTCTATTTGTTCTAATAATGAAGCTAATTGTTTTACTATAGCTTCATGATGGTGTGGTTGTCCATTGTGCCTATTTTGTGCCGCTATATTTACATAGGGAGGATAATATGTAGCTTGTGCTTCCGCATGAGGATTTGGAATGGTAATACTATTGTGCATAAGATTTTAATGAGGGGGATTAGTGAGCTTATAAGGAATTATAATTTTTTTTAGAGGGTTGGGAAGTAGAGATTTGCACATTTTTATTTTTTTGAGATGTAGAAGCTTGAGCAAATTGGTTATTGAAATACTAAGAAAGAAAAGTATTATTGACAGAGGAAGAAGGTTGTTTTTGAGTATAAGTAGTTGTGGTGGCCATAAAAACATGTTTGTGTTGTGGTGCCATGGATGTTTGAATTTGAGAATGAACATCTTGAGAAGGTGTAATTTGAGTGGTACCCAAGGAATGATTATTATGAGTGGCATGTTGTAATGGAGCGATATTATCACTCACATATGTCTCCGGTTGAGGTTGAAGTTGAAAAGATTCTTCTGAAGCTTCTTCAATTTAAAAATCCCCCTCCTAATTTGATCTTCTATTTCAAAGGCATTGGCGATATTAGACTAAATATGAGCTAGAAATTCATAGAAATGTTGCATGGATTCAAAATGGATGTCCCCTTTAGGTCCCATTTTAGGGTAAAAAGGTTCAACTGTTTCATCTTATTCATTTTTTTCTATTTGTGCTACTTTTTCCTCTTGAATTTATTCTATCTTTGTTTTATTATTAAGGTTTTCAGTATCTGACACTCCTTAGAAGTCGGTTACCACCTATTACCATTCCTTAAGGTTTTAGGCATATTTGTTTTTTTGATGCTAATCCTAAGATATATATTTTTTAGATTTTTTTTTTTTGAGATTAAATTAAAAAGGCTTGCTTACTATATATATATATATATATATATATATATATATATATATATATATATATATATATATATATATATATATATATATAATAAAAAGAGCTAGGTGATTTACTCTTCTCAAAAGATCTTATAGATGTCATTGATAGGCTCTAAGTATTTTAGGTTCATAAAATGTTCTTCTTCAAATACAAAGTCATTTTTCAAAAGGTGAATGAAGTGAACAAGAGTAATATTCTTAGTCCTAAAAGTAGGGGGTTGGAATTGAAGTTCATGGTAAAAGTATCTGAAGAGGATTGCTCTAAGTGCTTTATGATATCGTCTTTTTTGTTCAAAGGTTACTTCCTTATCTTCTAGGTGTGCTAGGAATTTGTGAACAATTAATGATTCTTCAAAATAGCTTTCCCAAGGGTAGACTATGGAATGGATTCTAGCCCTCTTGTTTGCTAAAAAACACTCACAAATCCATTTAATTTTGAGTTAAGGGGAGTAATAATTTGCGCCTAAATATTTCATTATGTCAATCCTCTTAAATTATTTTAATTCTTCAACCCTTGTATTAAGGATATCAATTTTTTTCCACAAATCTCCCCAATGTTCCCTGTTGCTTCTAAAGAGGATGTCAACTTCTTTTTCTATAAGTTCCTTCCTAAGGTCTATAAGTGTGGAATACTTAACACCATTGTCCACCATTTATGGTGGTTTCCACACCTAGGTAGGGTGAGTGTTTGATGGATTATTTGATTTACACACACCTAGGGTTTAGAAAAATGCAACTATACCTAACTATATGCACTTCAAATTTCCATGAAAGCAACAACATACGAATTAAATAGAAAACTTGTAAATTTACTACAATGCAATGATTCTTGTGAATATTGAAAGAAAAATATAAATTTTATGCTATTATGTGTATGTGTGTCTCTATATATATTATTTTTTCTTTTGTGTTTTTCAACTACTAATATTTATGCAAAATCAATGCAAATAACTTTATTTTATTTGTATTTTCTTTCTTTTTCCTTTTATAAAAATGTTTTAAAACATAATAGTAAAAAATTAAAATATGAAAAAATGAAAGGAATTCATAATTATACACTTACCTAATTTGGATGGTTGCTATTAGATGAATTCATATATGTTAAAGCGAATTCAAATCTATAGAACAGATTCAGATCTTAGGAAGCGAATTTGAAAATATCTTGCAGATTTTTGAATTCGTTCAAAACCTGCATTTTCACAATAGAACACTAGAAATTGTGATTAGTGGTGATGTATTTGCATAAGCCACTACAAATATGATCCTTAGTGATGTGGCAATTAGATTCCCTCAGTTATTTTAGAAATTCTTAAGTAAAATAGTATATTTTCTATATCTAATGCAAGCATATGTAGTCAAATAGAAAACAATGAAATAGTATATAATTCAACAAGTAGTGAAGGATATGATAACAAAAATGTAAGATAAAAAATAATGTGATAAACCTAAAAATAAAAATTTTTCCCTCGACATATTTTTGCACAATTTCATATGTTTTTAGCAAATTCGAAAATCTCTTGACATTTTTTGAATTTGTTCAAACCTGTAATGGTTAAATTTAGAAACCTGCTGAGTAATTTCGGAAATTCTTCAATGAATTCATATGACCCAATAGTCTTCTGAATTCATTTAAATCTTGCAATTTTATAAATAGATGCTAAAGGACTACAATCAAGGGATATCAATATTAAGAGTATCCATTATTAAAATCATTACAATACAAGAATTTTATCTTTTAGGAATATCAATGCAAATTCGGATCTGACAGAAAAAATTCAAAAATACTTTGAAATTTTTGAATTCATTAAAGACCAATAAAATCTTAATCTAATGATGCAAAATGATAAAATTAAGATGCTAAATCAGAGCATATGAACCGATGGTACTAGTTGTATCCTCAAATGACCACTGGAATTGTGATAGAAAATGGCAAGCTCACTCATAAAACCTATAAAAATACATGAAAAACTCTTCTCCACTTATTTTTCATGCAAAATAACCATTACTCCCTTCTAAAAGTCACATGCAAATTTTAAGAACCAAAGCCAATCAAGAAAAATTGAGGAGGACAACTATAGATCAGGGTTGTTAGGGAAAATTTAGAAAATTTCCAATCTAGGCAAATTCGAAAGGTTCCAAATTCGCTAAGAATCTAGGTTTTCCCAGATTTGAGGTAAACCCAAAAAATCCATCAAATTTAGGTGCACATTTTATTTACACAAATTTAGATGTCTGAATTTGATTTGATAGTATGAATTCATGAAAAAAAGTGTAAAAATAAAAAAATGGTATTTTAACGAGCATGGAAATCAAGGTAGACAACTGAGAGGGGAATCTACATTGCTAAGGAGGAAAAACTTGTTGTTAAGGAGTCTAGGAATTTTCAAGTGTGTCAAAATTCCATGGCTACAATTAGTACTATGTATTAGAATGTGGACCACACTAAGCTCTCACTGTCAAGTATGATGATGAAATAAACCTCATGTAAATAAAAAAAATCAATTATAGAGGATGATGTAAATGTGGAGATATATTGTAAAATATAAGGCTTGTGTATTAAAGAAATCGATTGTACAAATGTTTAATATAAGCGATGTGGAATTATAGGATGCAAGACACTTTATTTTGTTATGGTGATAGAAATAACTTATGCCTATAAAAAAAAAAAAAAAATAGAAGAGAATTCAAAGGACATAAACATAAGAAGATAGAAAAGAGTTCCTTCACAATACTTTATAAATTTTATGTACATAATTTTTAAAAAAAATTAAAGGGTGAAATACGTCAACTTCTAACTAACAAACAGTTTAAAAAAGAATTGGGAAACTACCTCCTTAGCTTCATATACATTTGTATCTAGTATTTGGAATGACAAATAGTTGAGTTGGTCCTATACATAGAGGTTTTGGGCATCTGGTGTTACATAGTTCTTTGTCTATCTAACATTTATTGGTAACTCAAGGATTTTTCACCATAGGTTTATCTATTTCTATGCTTTAGTGCCACTAAGGTTGTTACAAAATAAAGGTTGGCACCATAGAAGTAATGATGTCGTATGTTATCTTAGTGCTATTATATTTGATGCAAAGCGTAAATAGTTGCTAAGATATATATGTTAGAAAGAGTTTGGTATCATATTATTTGAGACTCTAAGTATATTTTACTTTTCTCATATCAATGATTAATAAATATGTATAAGGAAAACTATAACACTAAAGATTTGTTATCATTGATACAATATTTATAATATCCTTCAAGCTAGTATTACATAAATTTATTTATTCAAACATGTTTCTTAACCTATAGAATGTAATTATAGAATACACTTATCTTATCATTGGTAAAAAAAACCACATACAATAAAATAATTACGTAAAGCAATTAATCCAACAAGAAATGATATATGTGTATCAAAAGTAAATTTTTATGACAAAAAATGGAGGACATATCTAAGGTTGAACATAAACCTATAGATGAGAAATCCCTAGATGAAAGTGATGTCCCATGAGGGACCAATGGGGGCACCTCTAGATTCCATTTTAGGTAGACAAAGTTCATTTGTAGATCTATTGAAGGAGAATCTCAAATGGAGATTGAAGAAACATGAAAAACATCATTGAAGATGCTCTTTGTGGCTAGTAGAAAAAGATCAATGAGCAAGGAGGTACCTCAAAGGGTAAATGTATGTTTTTATAGTTTGAATTAAGACCAAAGATCATCATTATACATAGTATAGTAGAAGAAATAGAATTGTATAGATCCAATCATGACTTGATATACAAATTCACGAGTGTTTTTCCTACCTTGAACTTCTTCCATTCGTGGATTTGGAAAATCCAGGATTTTTGGAGTGAGCAAGTATTGGAAATCATAGGTAACTTCCTTGGAAGGTATTTATGTGTCTCTATAAATACAATGAAATAAAACTAAACCATATGTTCTAGAATATGTGTTGAAATAGATATCATCCAACCTCTTCTAGCATAGGTGGAAATCAAACTTGCAATACTATGTTGGAGTCAACAAGTAGATTATGAAGTGCTTTCCTTCAAGTGCAAAGTTTATCACAAATATGGGAATTTAGCCTGGTCTTGCCCAAGCAGTATGATCATAGAAATGGAGGCCCCTTTAGGAACACCATATCCTCCTAAAGAGAGTAAGTCTATGGTCATTAAAGGAGCAACCAACACTTCTTAGGAAGGAGGATCAAAGTAAAATGGTTTTGAACAACCCAAAAAGATGATGCAAAATAAAAAATATGACAAATAAAAAACCTAGCCTAAGCCCTTAAATAGGTATGAGATCTTCAATACACTGGTGGAATAGGACGAAGAACAACTTATGAAAGAAGTGGATGGGAATAACAAAAATATTACCACTCATGTACAAACCCTTCCTTCAAGAATAATAGAGTGTAATGAGTTACAAAAACAAGAGATGTTAAGGGTATTGATAGTGCATAACTAGGAGCAACCAATAGTAAATGATGACATCATAGGTGTGGAAAAAATATTAGAGAGAATCAAATTACAAGGATCATATAGGTGGAGAATAAATAAAGTAGTAACAATTCTAACAGAATGGGTAGAAAATCAAACAAGGAATAGATAGCATCCACTAGTCACTAAGTGATTAGAGAGGATAATAAACTATTACTTGTCTCAAGATAAACAATGATTAGACAATAATGGAATATTAGGGGTTTAAATAATAGAACCCATCAATCTATTGTACAAAGGCTATTAGAGAAAAGTAAAATAGATTTTTTTCTTATCCAAGAAACTAAAATGTCAATAGATCTCATGTATAATACAATAAATAGAATTTGTAGGGGTGCTGGTTAGATGAAGTGGCTACCCAAGGGGTCTTAAGGGTGATAGGGCTCAAAATCTAGATGGATAGGTTCATTAATGGAAAGTGGTGTATAATATGAGAGTCTCAAAGGAATAGATAGATTACATTGGGAATTTTCATGGTAAATATCATCTAGAGGTTAGGAAGGGGAAGTCTAGTTTTAGACTTAGGGTATCAGCTCATGATTACCCAAGTCAATGCATTACACTTGGTGGATATGAAATGCCCTAGAACTAGCTATACTTGGACTAATAAGAGGAGGCAACAACATAGCAAGAGGTTGAATATAAATCATTTTATAGTTTCTAAGGAGGCATTTATGAAATGGAATCTAAAATATAATATTTTAGAGGTTCCAATATCATATTACTTTCCCATTCTATTGGATAGGGGGATTAGGACGATGAAACACTAAAAAATATTAAATTAAAAAAAAATGGTTACAAAATTAGGAAATTGGGAAGAGAATCCAACAATGGTGGGAAGAGGGATGCCTGGAATATGGAATAACAATTTTTAGCTTCTATAAGCAACTTTACTATGTCAAGGATCAACTAAAACGGTGGAGGCAATATAACAAGTCAAATTTTTAGGCCAAAAGAGCTCCATTGGTGGAGATGGAATGAGGTGTAGAAAATATTTAGGAAAGGAACAATTATGAAGCAACTCAAAGAAAAGGATGATGAGTTGCATAAAGTGGTAGAGGCTATTGACAACCAAGAGGATATCTACTAGAAACAAGGAGCAAGAACTACCTGGTTACTAGAAGAGGATAAAAACACTAATTTTTTCTATTAAAACACTTGTTCTAGGATATAGATGAACAATATGGAAGCTCGTCAGGATGAGAATGGACTCTCCTTTGATACGATCCTAGGTATTCATTACTATTCAATGGATTATTTTTTCTAAATTATTTAAGGAAAATCTCGTGTGGGATGAAGAGTCCCAAAAATTTCTTGTTTCCATTCCCTCTATCATCTCTAAAGATCAAAACCAAAACCTCTTAAACCCACTGATAGAAAGGAACTAAAGGAGATAGTCTTTGGAATGAGTAAGAGAAAAAATCTAGTTTTAGATGGATCTCCAGTCAATTTTTTTAAGACCTTTTGGAATAGCTTGGGGGAGGATATAATGGCTATCACATATGAGTCCAAGGGTAGTAAAAGAATGTTTAAAGCATTCAATCAGACATTCATTGCCTTAATTATTTAAGGGGAGGAAAGGATGTATATTTTAGATTATATACATATCACCTTATGCCATATCATATACAAATTAATCATGAAGGTAATGGCTAAGTGGCTAAAACCTCTCATATAAAACATTATCTCCTCAAAACAAGGGGGTTTTATAGATGGAATGTAGATCTTTGATGGTGTGGTTGTATCTTAGGAGGTAATCCACTCAACGCAAAAATATGAAAATAGAGGAATTTTCATAAAATTTGATATGTCAAGGTCTTATGATAGGGTGGAGTAGAGCTTCTTGTAAAGGATTATGACAACCTTCATCTTCTCTTAGGATTGGAGAGAATAGATCATGATTTGTGTTTCTACTTTGATATACTCAATGTTAATCAATGGTCTTCCATTGCAATGGTTTGGAGCCAATAAAGGCCTTCATCAGAGAGATCCTTGTTCCCATGATCTTTTTTCTCATATTGGTTGAAATATTGGGAAGACTTATCTTGAGGAGAAGATAATAAGGTTTTCTCATAGGTATCAAGGTGGGTGAGGAGGTGTTGATTCACCTACAATTTATGGGTGATATAGGATTGATGGGAGTGGCCAACATTAGGGAGACAAGAATGATCAAAGATACTCTTAATGTTTATCTTAGGGCCACAAACCAAGTCATTAATGATAATAAATCCAAATTGGTATTCTTTAATCTTGACCAATGTATTCAATAAATAATTCTAGAGTCTTGGGATTCATAAAGACCTCTCTCCCAATGTACTATTTAGGGGTCCCTCTACATTTAAAAAACTAAAGATAACTATCTAAAGAAATATTTTGGATCATATAAAAGAAAGAATTAACCATTGGTCTCAAAAATGTTTAACCTTTGGGGGTAGATTAACTTTTTTGTAGTTAGTCATTGAAGCCATGCCAATGTACAATTTTTCTCTCAATGCTGCCTCACATACTGTATGGAAATATTTGGACAAGAAGGGCATAATATTTTTATAAGAGGGAGCAAAACAAGAGAAGAAATGGAAATTAGTAGGCTAGGAGGAAGTAAGAAAGCCCAAGGTGAAGGGAGTCTTGGGCCTAAGGAGATAAAAGTTAAATAATAAGGCTTTGGATGTAAATATTTACTAGAGGTGGATCTCCCAAACAACTTCTTTATTCAGCAACATTTTAACTGGGAAATATTCAGGATATGTGAACCTAACTAATGTGAGTTATTTTCCTTTGGATGGTAATGTATACCTAGTGTGATAGGCATTAAAGATATAATCTTAGGTAATGAAAAATTGATTATTTTGGAAAGTTGGGAGAGGAGAGAAGACACAATTTTGGACAAATTGATGGGATCAATCCCCACCTATCATTGCTAAATTCCTAGAACTACAACTAGTAAAAAAAACCATGGAAAGCAGGGGTTGGCTCAATATTGAATGTTATTTCAATACTAGGTAGCTAGGGGATTATAAGTTTAAATATTTTTAAGAAGTTCGTCAAGTGGCCAATTTAAATCCTTCTAAAATTGGCACCCATCATGACTAAGAAGTTAGTAGAATGATTTCTCACATTTAGATATGAGGAGGATGAATTAGCTTGGGGCTATGTGATACTTGGATTCTATATGGTGAAAGATGAATATTATAATATCCTTTGAGGACCTCCTCCTCAAGCTTATCAAGTTGAGGATTAGAGAAATATTTGGTAGTTTAAGGTTGGCTGAAGGTAAACTTATATGCTTGATAATTCATGTACAATAGACCTCTTACGTTTGATAATATGAGACACATGGAATAATTGGCTTATCCCAGTGTATTTTATGCTAAAAATATGAGGAAACATGTGACCAACTAATGTTTGAGTGCTCATTTACATGCAAAATCTAGGAGAGATATTTTTTAGCTTATAAAATGTGAGTCAACGGTGATCTAAACTATATTAATATTTGGGAAATATGGAACAAAAGAAAATTTAAATATAAAGTTCTTCATATTAGGAGGAAGCAATAAACTAGTGGGAAGCTTGGATTAAACTTTATTTGGTGCTAATTATGGCTAGAGAGAAATGATCGAATCTTTAGAGAAATATTTTCATCCTTAGATGTCATCTAGTAGGTCATTTGGAGCAAAGTCATGAAAACTATGGTAGTATATGCTAAAGAGGAAACTCAAACCGATATAAAAACAATGGAGAAGGAAGTTGAAGTGCAAGATAGGTAGAACAAAGCGAGTTAGAAAACACCTCAGAAAGGTTGAATCAAAATTAATACTGATGGAGTTGCAAAAGATAATCTAGGTAGAACTAGAATTAGAGTGGTATGTAGGAATCAAGTTGGGGTAGTGCTCTATTGAGAACTGTAGGGCCTATGTAAAGCCACGAAAAATGAAGCATAAGCCTTAGCTATGAAATATGCTTCTATCTGTATGGTAAGACAAGCTAATAACAGGATAATCATAGAGTTAGATTTTCAAATATTGGTAGAAGCTTTGGATTGCATGAAGAACATTGCTTTGGAGATGTGGAGCTTCAAGATTCTTTTCATCTAAATTAAGGAGTTGTGGAGGGAATTTGATGATGTGATCCCAATTTATGTGGGTAGAACTCTTAAAATAGTGGTTGAATTCTTGGTTAAGATGGGTACCAAGAAGAAGGTAGAGGTTTAACGAAATAGTGGTGTGACTACTAAGAATGAGAGGATTGGGCAGGTTAGGAAGAAAATTCAACCTTTGGTTAACTTGGATAGAGAATATATATATATTTGGTTAAGGAAATTTGGTTCCAACGCAAATTTAATTTTACTGTCATAACAAAAAATGATTAGTTCTTAAAATCTTGGGCTTTAAAATTATGAAAACTTCTCCAAAAACTAAAAAAGAAAAAAACTACTCTTGTTAACTAAGGCTGAAAAAAATCTGTCTCAACTTGTAAACACTTGTTTATATATATATATATATAAAATGCATCCATGGTTCAAAATTCTAAAATGCTGAAGAAGATTTTATTTTATTTATTTTTTAACCTCTCACCTTAACGCAATGTAGTACGTCAAGGAGAGTTCCAGATACGAAAGAGGAATATTTGTTTTCCCTCCATTACTTTTTTCTCTTAGCAGCAGTGATTAGTAGTTCTCTCTCAAATTATACTTCTTAATAAATGATAATGGCGTTTGCTCTAAGCCAGCAAAAAGATTGAGATGCTATTTATGCTGGAGGTGCACATAGGACATGTTCACATTGTTGTGACTTCTGTTCGTTTTATGCAGAGGCACTGCTTTTCAAGCGACAAATATCTCACCATAGCACAATTATATTTATATATACCTTCACAATCTTTTCCTTGGGATCCGTCTATGTTTATAAGGCGTGAAAACTAAGATTCCGCCATGATTTTTGCATACAAAGTATGATCATTCTATTAACATATGCAGATAAGATAATTGACTCTCTTGATTTGAATTGTTAGATAAAAATAATGATAATGTTCTTCGATTGAAACACCCACATTCAAGCCAATCACATCACAAAGATAGTGACGATCTAATCAGACATGATCTTCCCACCGATGACTGTACAATCACAGGCTTGCCCTACCAAAATCCATAATTAAATCATTCTTTGCTACCAATTGCCGAATAAACCCAAGACAGAAAGCATCATTATTTAGTCAGTTTACTGATATTTCAGCGTTCAATCAAACTGAGCTTGCCTTAAACTACGTCTTTAAGCCTTCAATCATATCTGAATTTATTAAAAAGAGGAGTTTTTCATGTTGCTAATTACATTATCCTGTGCACGATAAACGTGTAACCGACCAAGCTTTGTATTATCTAGTGATTTGAACTTTGTAGGTTATCGATAGTATGAGCTAGGCAGAACCTTTTTTTTTTTGTTTGGTAAGTTGAGGGTTTTGCATTAAAACAACGGGGCAAGGCATCCAACGTCTTGCCTTTCAAATGGCCTGTTTGCCTTTCAAATGCAAAACCCTTACCAAAGAAAAAATAGGCAGAACCTATTTCTTTAAAGAATCAAAGATCAAATTATTAAAATGTGGTTTTAATTTTTTTTAATTACATTTTTATATCATATTTAAAAAAAGTTATATTTGATTTTTTTTGGTATATTATAGTCATATGGTTTTGGGTTCTCATTCATAATTTAAATCATTGCATTTTAAATCAAGATCCTTTCAAAAACTCATGTTTTACCTTACCAGAAAAGAATAAGCCTGTTGTTAACGGCCAAATACTTCTGACAAGTTGGAATCTTGTTAACTTGATCTTTATCTAATAGGTTAAGATTACCCATATTTTACCTTACCAAAAAACAATAAACCTGTTGTTAACAACCAAATACTTTTGACAAGTTAAAATTTTGTTAACTTCATCTTTATTTAATAAGTTAATATTTGTAAGGGTTCTCTACACTCAAAAAAATAATAGGACTAAATTGCTTGTGGTGGAAATCTAAAACTTTTGTTCATAAACTTTTTTCTACACATACACTATATCCAAAATCCTAAGCCTTAAGGTGGACTAAATAAGTTTTGATTGGTTGACCAAGTAATGTCGCAATTATTTGTTAGAATGATTATTCTCTTTAGATAACGAACAGCTATTTGATCTCTATCCATGAAAACAGGAACTTGTGTTGATCTGTTAGAGATAGTTAATAATTTGTTTTATACGTGGGTGGTGCTTCAAAGTTTTGCTGTGGAATGTATATTAGCCACGCATTGATGTGGTTCTAAAATTTGATATAAAAAGTTTAGAAATAATTTCTGTATTTAGAATACTAGAGGTATTTATTGTTTATATAGTTGTGATGCTTTATTGCGTTTTTTTAAAGATATGTTTTCATAAATTTTAAAAGTTTTTAAATGAGATAATTTTAATTATGTTTACAATAAAAATATATGAAATAATTATTTTAATACAAAATGGATTTGATATATAATTTTATTATGTTTTAGATATTTTATTCAAAGTTTTAAAGTTTAATAATATTTAAGAAAAAATTATTCAATAATATCAAAAAGCTTAGCATTCTCTTATCATATTATAGGATGTATTTCTTCTTTTGTTGATTTTGATGATTTTTTTTGTGTTTTTGTATTCTTAATTTTTAAAAATAGTAATTTTATTTTTAGACTGTTTTCGTATGCAATCTTGATGTGCTTGTAGGATTCACATTCCATGACAAAATGTTTTTTTGGTCTCTATTACTCTTGTTGGGTAAAAGACACATTTTTTGTGACCATGCCTCTTGAGGAATTGTCTATCTTCCCTTTTTGCATATGAGATGTTGTGAATTGGATCTTAGTTGGGCTATAAGAATTTTTTTCTTCCATTTTATCGTTGCATCTATGTACTTATTTTGTGTTCCAAGTTTGGATTAAACTCATTGATGTATAACTATTTTTTCTTTCTAATTTTTTAGTCCACATGACATGTTTGAAATTTTCCCTCACATACTATTTAATTTCTTTGTTAGAGTTTGAGACTTCATAAAACTTAATGCTCCATTTTTCATCCATTTGTTGTTTTATTTCTTCTATGTATCATTTTCTTATTCAATGTTTCTTTTATTACCTATTTTGGAAACATGTTATTTTTCATTCATTCTTTTATCTATAACTACCCTAATAGCCTTATCATAACTTCTTCTAATGAAAAAATTCATGTTTCAACAATTAAAAATCTCATATGTGAAGGATGCTTTAATTTTAAAATTTATTTATAATGAATGGCTTTTGAATTATTTCTATTTTTCTCCATTTATAATTTGATGTATTGATAGCCCCACCTCACACCCATATAGCACCATTGAAATAACTAAAAATCTAAAAGGGACCCTAATGGTTTTTTAATCCCACTTTACTTTTTAGCCACTATTTAATAATAAGTAGAGTGCCCTCTATTATGTTAATATTTATTTCATCCTACATATTCCCCAATTGAGTTTACTTTGAAATATAACCCGTGTATTTGTATTCTATTACTACCTCAAAAGGATTTCCCCCAAATAAAATATATGACTACTTTTGCTCTCTTTGAGTAAAAAAGATTATAATTTTAGTCTTGTTAGTATTTAACTACATCCCAACTTCTTTACAAAATATTCAAAAGTTTTTGGATGTCCATTTATACTTTTAGGTGTCTTTCCAATCATGATGAGGTCATCACTGTGGAAAATAAGTTTCATTACATAATTATCCTCCCATCCTTTCTACCAATTTCTTCAATTTGTTAATGTAAAGGCCAAATAAAATAGGTGATAATAGACATCCTTGTTTCACCTTGTTATCACTCTCAAAATACTGTGATAGTCCTTTTTGGAGTCCTAATTTTTGCCACCATATGCTTATCAAGTTTGTGTACAAATACTTTATAGTTGGTTGGTATGTCAATTTCTTCAATTATTTTTTATAATTTACCTCTAGGTATTGTGTTAAGAACCATTTTAAAGTCCACAAAACAATAATAAACATCTCCTTATTAATTTCATGTCCTCTCTATTAGGTACCTTAAAGTAATGCAATGATCTATTGTTGAGTACTTTGATCTAAATTTTACTTTCTCTATTGTACTCTTTCCTTTATTTTTTGCCCACAAACTAATTTTGATTTTTGCTATGTTTTCAAACAATTTTGCAAGAAGAGGATTAGTCATGATAGTGTGGTATTTTTAAGGGATTTTGGTGTCTTCATTTTTATGCAATGATATGACTAGGTTTGTTATCCACTCCATTGAAGAACCTCCTTTAATGTTGCTATTAAAAATATTTTTGATGTGTATTGCTAAGATGTTAACCCCAAACTTGAGATGTCAACTTTCAAACCATCTATATCCTAAGATTTACTTATTTTTATCTTTTTAATGCTTTCCTTCACATATTTCAAAGAAAAAGTTCTTTAGTTTTGTTAATTATCGGAGAGGTATATTTTTCTTGGTTTCTCTCATATAATTACTTAGCATACCACAACCATTATTCACTTATGATAATGTATTTTGTATATTTTTGGCTTTATTGTAGCTCTTTTTAAAATTATATTGGGCTATGCTTTGCAATATATATCTATTGTTTTTGTCTTACCCTTATATATTCTTCCTTTTTGTTTTCACTAGCTATTTATATATCTTGCTATTTGTTTTCTTTGCTTGGTTCTTTCAAGGTGGTCCTTATTGCTTTGTATTCTTCATCATACCATGGATTTATAGATAAGCTTTAATGTTTATTTTCCAATGTCTTTTCATGATTCCAAGTCTTATTTGATTATATTAATCAATTTACTGCTATCAAGAGTATAAATTTGAAAATATTTGTCCTCTTTCTTTCCTTTCTTTGCATAATCTACTTAAGCGATGTTCTAATTTTTTTCTAGCATAGATATGTTTCTTACTGTCTTTCCTTAAGTCACATGAATATGTTTTTCTTTCTCACTTTCTTGCATTTTGATCTTTATGTACATTGGAATGTGATCATGGAGATTTTTCAATTTCTTAATATTATATTCTTTAAATGAATACTGGTGAGAAAATAGCATAATCAATTACACTATTTTCATTATATGTTTGATAAATATATTTTCTATATTTTTACCATATTTTTATGCCATTGTAGATGATCAATCCCTCTATGCTACATAGTTTAAGAAGTTCTTCTCCATAATGTGTAATCGACCATTTTCTATCATCTAAGGACCTTAACCAATGGTGATCCGCCTCTTCTTCTAGTCATAGAAAATTATTATCTATACCTCAATTGATCTTTAAATACATTGTTGACTATTTGTTGTCTTGGAATTAAATTCATCCATTAAAACCACTTATCGACACTTGTTATATTTTGTGATGATTTTTACCAAATTCCATATATGGATCCTCATTATCTAATCCATATTTCTTATAAAACTTTGATTGCTATGGATTAAAATAAAAATTTGCAATGCTAATCAATTTCTCATTATCTATGATTGTAGTTTATATACTATTCATTTTGATCTTCTTTCTCAACCTATGACTCTATCTAAGACTCTTTTATTAGTATTATTACTCCGTTGTGTCCATTTCTATTTTTTATTGCTTTGTTCCATACTAATATCTTTTTCTATACTTTATAATCTAGTATCTTGCATCCATTATGTTTGTGTATTTATTTTTGTAAAATTACATCATTTTATTTACCTATAGGCCCTCTATTGGAACATCTTGACTTTAGATATCCATGATATTTCCAATTCATGAATTTTAATTATTTCCAATAGGCCCTAGTTTTTTATTAATTTTAGTGCTTCATTTATAATGCATTCTTTTCCATTTTTCAACCATGTCTTTCACCCTCACTCAATGCTATCTTAACATTTTACCATTTTCCCTCTTCTCTTCTAGTTGCATATATCCAAGTAAAAATATGACCCTAGAGCAACCCTCTATTTTGAATAACCTACCTTTTATCTACCATTGAACATTGTGAATCATATTGTTCTAGCTCTTATGTCTTCCTTCACTTTTTCTAATGTACATGATTGGTGAATTTGTCTTCTGTAATGAATTTTATCGAAAAGAAAATCCTTTATTAATTTGGTTGTGTTTTCTTGTAATCCATGCTCTTTTATTCCATTAATGATGATGTCTATTAATCTATATTTTCTTTATGTTTCTTTTTACAATTACATTTTGATTAGTTTCTCTATTAAATTTCTTTGTTCATGTGGCTTGATTTTTGGATCTCTTACAACTTGTACCCATGATCTACTCTCTTCTAATTTATTTTGTTATTCTTGTTATTTTATCATAATTTTTGTAATTGTTACCTAAAATTATCTTATTTTTAATATATTATCTTCATTTTATTTTTTATTTTTGTTGATCTATAACTTAGTTTGAATATGAGATACATTTATAGAATTAATACTATGATACAATCCCATGGTAGTGGAGGATATCAGTTCCATAAATTATATCTCCAACATATTAATTTAAACAAGTTGTTTTAAAATCAATTTTTATTTTTTCATGATGAGGATTTGTTGTTCCCTCATGATTGTGCTCAATTTCAACATCTCTTGTTGCATGGCCCCTATGTGTTCTTCTAAAACTATTAGTTTTTCATGAGGTATACTAGCCATGGTATCAATTGATATATTCAAGTTAACCTCACCTATTTTCACTTTTTCTCTTTTGTGTTATGGGATTACCATAACCTAATGTAACCTTTCCTAATAAAAATGCACTAGAATATTTGGTATCTTAATTTTTCAAGACCTAGCCTTAGCACACCAAATGCATTTATTCAACTTTTACATCTTCATACCACAATAAAAATAAAAAGAGAAGAAAAATAAGATATATGGGTTTGAATGCTTTTTCGATTTTGTCTTTGTATTTTTGTACACTTGTCTTTGTTTGCACTATTATCTTGCTAGAAATAGTATGTATACATGCACCCATATCTATTAATTATACTTTTGTCTATTAGCTACATTGAAATTTACCCCCACCACTTGAATCTACCTCTACCTTTGAAATTTTTATCTACCACTCAATTCTACCTTTGCCTCCCTACTTTTGCTTCTACCTCTATCTTTAAAATATACCTCCATGACTTTAATCTATTTTCCTCATAAGTTTAAGTTTCAACAATTAAAAAACTTCATGCAAGTAAGTGGTGGCTTCATTAAAAATATGTGATAATATACCAAAATAATAATATAAAAATATTTACAAAATAAGTTTATTAAATAATTTACTTAATTGAACAAAGTTATTTAAATTTAATTTTATTATCAAATTATTTTTTAGTGTTATTTTTAGTAATTTCTAAGCAATAAGCATATTAATCAACTTGAATCTTGGGTCTACTATTAGTAGAAGGAGGCACTTGTGTTGTTATGTCCACCTACAAGGGCATACATACCCTACTTCCATTTGGATTTGAATCATGGACCTCGCTCCTATCTTGAGTACCCAACATTTATTGTTATATGCATGAACCTTAGGCTGTAAACAAATAAAATTTATTTAATAGTATTTTAAAGATTCTACTTTGCATACAACTTGTTATAAATATTTTTTACATGATTGATATTGTGATATGAGAATTATATACATTTAAATTATTAACCATTATTCAATATTAAATTACCATAACTTTTCATACCATCAACTAAGGTTTCAATCCCATGGGTAAATTTTAGCATTTAATACTATTTTTTATATCATTAAAAGAAGCATGGTGGGAGTAGGAGTAGGAGGTAGAGGAGGAGTGATGTAAAAATACATATAGATAAATTTGGTAATATCAATTTGATTGATTTCATTTCAAAATGGGCTATAAATAGCCAAATTACACTGCCTAATGGATAAGGAATAAGCCTGCTACATGAGTACACATAGAGGTCTAAAGTTTTTTGAGTGGCCATAAGAATGATACATGATTAGAAAAATATCTACATGTGCTTAATCAAAAAGTTACCACTAATACATTAAATATTATATTTTAATGTTAAATAAAAGTGGCTACATGCATAATTAAAATATGATATTTTAATACATATCATTTCTCCCTACCATAGAAGCATTGGAATCCAATGTAAACAAAAGGGAAGGAAAATATGAACCATTTAACAATGATAACATACTAAAAGTGGAAGCAAAATGAGAAAAATATAAAATAGTAGTAACAACTAGAATAACTAAAACTAGAGTAGGAATATAAATTGGAACAAGTAGAGCAAGAGCAAAAACTAGAATAACCAAAGTAGGAGTAGGAACTAGATTAGAAACTAGAGTAGGAGATACAATAGGAGTAGGAGAAGAAAAAATAACAAGAGCATGAGTAGTAATAGGAGTAGGAGTAGAAGCAACAACAACAAGAATATGAACATGAGAAAAAACTATAACAATAGTAGGAGTAAGAACAATAATTAGAAAAAAATGTAGTAATAGGAGAAAAAGCAACAATAAGAATAGTTGCTGTAATAGTATCTACCTGAAAGGGTGCAACATACCTAGTAGATATAATATTTTTTTCTTGGAAATCATGAGACTATAATCTATTGAAAACTAATGCAATATTATGTGTGTAACGTAGATTAGTATGAACTAGATGGGTACTTTGAATGACAAAATTTTGATGCTCATGCTAAAAGGTATAAGTATTATGATATACATCATATTGATCATTTTTATCATATTGGTAAGGTTTACCTAGCAATATACCATAACAATCCATAGGAGTGACATCATAGGTAATAGTGTATACATACTTAGGATCAAAATCAAAAGATAAAGTGCAAGTGTGTGTGATCATGGAAGTATTATCACTATCCTTCCATCCAAGTGATTATGGATGAGGATGAAGAAGTATAGGTAGCTAAAAATTATCGATAATAGAATTCACAATCAAGTTTTATTGTGAACCATTATATATGATACAATGCACAAATAAATTATGTATAAGATGAGCATGAGTAACAAATTACTTATCATGACCTCCAAAATATTTATGACTGAATAAGGTGATATTTTTGAGTGAACCTTCTAACTTAGGATAAGTACAATCTTCGCCAAAATTCACAATGGAATTATGAAAATATCCCTTCTCAAGAGACCGTACAAGCAATTACTTCTTTTTTCTTTGGATAAGTATATCTCATATATTCCTAGTTTTTACAATAATGAAACAATACATTAGAAGAAGGAATTGGAAAATGATAAGAAAAAGGAGATTAAGAAGAAGGAAATAATTTATGTTACTTATGAGGAGAACATGGAAATCAAGAAGTACCTGCTAAAAAATAAGATCAAGGGAAAACCGAGAAAAAATACGAAGGAGCACCTAATAAGAAAGAATACTAAGGTGCATGAGACTGAGCAAAATGTTTATCCTCTACAAGATTAGCTTGATTAAAAGCTACATCAAGTGTATCAAGTGCAGTATATTTTAACTCTTAAAATAAGAGAGTTTGAAGATCACTCTTAAAATTAGAAATAAAATTAGGTGTAGGATCCTATGCACGAAGAAGGATACACAAGTGGGTGAACTAATAGATATAATGAAAAGCAAACATTTAGCTTCCATACCTCAAATAAAGCCATTATATGAGAAAAACATCATCATAATTAGATGGAAACAATATAGCCTTAAAGGATGTGACCAATTGATCCCAAGTGGTGATGCAATTTTGTGTAGCTTACCACTTAGAGATCAGGATTTTAGAAAAATCTAAAAGTTTCAACTTAGAAAAGGGGACTTTATCATCCTTAGTATTTTATTTTAAGAAAACAGGTTTCCAGGTCTAGAATCCAACTATTGAGAACTTCAATATTTCTAGACCCATAAGAGATCCTAACCCCACATTTGATATGAGAATGGGTGTTATGAATGTTGATCCTAGGTGATGGAGGTTAAACCTGCATATGATTAAATTTATCATCCAAATTACTAACAATATTAGCTAAGATTATCATTTATTCTATTTGCCAATGTGCCATAACTCATCTAGTGAATGCTAGGGAGGGTTTTTAACTAAATATTTAAGTAGATCATTATTTTAAGGAGTTTTAGGTACTATCAAAAGAATTAAAGGTAAAATTAAGCATATCAAGTAGTAACAAAACAAAAAAAACAACACTTCCAATGAGTATAAATAAGGCTATACTTAGAAAAGATAAGTACCTTAAAATTTTAAAATTAAAAGATCCCTCTAGGAAAGAGGAAATTGGGCTGATTTGTTCTCCCTCCAAGAAATAGAAATAATATTATCAATAACATGGTTATGATTTTTATTTTATAATATGAACTACCCATGTTTATACATATATTTAACTAATCAAAATCATTCAAAACCATTTTCAACCATCAATGAGAAAATTATCATCTTTGTGAATAAATTAACCCAAACCACCAACTAACGTAGGTATGTTCCTCTTCCTATGTTTGGTGATGCCTAAAATGATACATTGAGAAACAACTATTGTGCATGGTTTCACATTGCAATTAGGTCAATTTTTTGAGTAGTAGACTTCAAAATTATTGAAGGAACCACTTCAAACAACCATGATCAATATTTGACTCCACAAGAAGGTAATATATCATGTATCTAGATCTCAAAAAAAAAGAATGACTACATGTTACCAAGCTATATGATCCTCTCTAGCATGTGGATTATTAACACAATATCAAATAGGTTAACATGTCTTCAAACTATGATAACAATGACTAACTTGCAAGGGCATCCATCGAGCGAGGCACATAACTTTGTCTAATATTGCCATCAAATGTGTACTAGTAGTTAATATAGTGTTATCAAAATAATCTCGTCCATGTCTTGAAATTTTACTCTAAAATTATCATAATTCCTTTTGAATAAACATGTGTAGAAATAGTTTTTTATTTGGCAAAGTCATAAGCTCAAACTAGAATCTTCACCCAACTACCATTGGTAAAACTTTGACCAAAGTATTTTGAAATAATGATATGCCATGTATGGATAGTTATTCAGATGGAACATACATAGAAAAATAATTCTATGAACTGGTCCTTAAAAATAACTTCTTGCAAACATCTCTTGATTAGGCAAAAATGGACGAAATATCATTGAGGTTACAAAGATAAAGGAGAAAATTTGCAATGTCTTGCAATCGTCCATCAATAAATCGATTTATCAAGCAATTTTTCAAACTAGAAAATCTAGAAAGAAGCTTTGTGATTGATAAATGTTTGGACATCACCCTAGGTTATGATAATAACTAGAGCTCCATTCTATAAATCAAAAACTACATGAATTAGATGGTACTTGTATTATCAATATGCATGACCAATAGAGGAGAACTTGGGCACAAAATACTTGAACAACCAATGAAAAATATTAAGATGCCAAATTAAAATATTGTTGCTCCAAGAGGATCACAATAAGAAACACACACATTTAACAAAATAATATTACAACCTGCATGAACAAACTTTGAATATTTAAGATGCTATATTTTTATAGGCTTCAATCTACCACATGATGGTAAAATATGGTATCACAAGTGTTGTAGCTTTATCCACAAGGGTGATAAATTTTATGTTAGAAGTGATTCCTAAAGCATCCTCTTCTTAGGTTAACTAGTATTCTACATTATCAAACATGTGTGCACACCAATTCTACTAGATGCCATGCAAAAGATCAATTTTCATTCAAATAGGATTCATTGTTAAACCCTAAACCCTAAATTCCAAACACACTACTTGGAAAAGCATGTGTTATGTTGAGAAAATACACCTTGTATTTGGCATCCAAACCCAACAAAAAATGTGCAATCAATTTCATAGTATAGGTCCAATGTCAACCAACTTCTTCAAGGACACCTATTACTTATTAATGTTACTCTAACAAATGTGAACGAAATCAACTATGTAGCCAAAGATACTCACATTACAAGCATATTATAGACAAAAAAATAGGTGATTCATGAATAAAAACTCAAATATCCTTTGCAATATATTTTTTAATATTTGGCTTACAGACAAAGCTCTAGATAAATTTGATACAACAAGACCAAGAGAAAATAGTTTTAAATTAGGAAAATAAAGAGATGCATGCACGAATACTAATATCCACTAAAGGAATGTTTCTCATTTCCTTTTTGAACTAAACTAGCCTAGATTTAGATGATACTCTCTCCCAATACAAATTCACTACTCTAATAACAAATTGATGTAGATAGATAAATAGACAAACATTTTTTTAAAATGTCCAATTAATTGATTTTATTTCAAAATAGGCTATAAATAGCCATATTACATTGCATAATGGATAAGGAATAATCTTGCTATAGGAGTACACTTGGAGGTATAAAATCCTCTATGTGGCCATGCAAATGGTACATGATTAGAAAAATAGCCACATGTGCTTAATCAAAAATGACCACTAATGCATTAAATATTACATTTTAACATTAATTAAAGGTGATCACATGCATAATTTAAATAAAATATTTTAATCCTTATGAAGGAGCAATATCAAAATATGTAGTAGTCATGGATATGAAAGTAGGTTCAAAAGTGAGTATAGTTATATGGAACATCACAAGCCTTGAAAAAAGGCCT
This sequence comes from Wollemia nobilis, assembly GCA_028583015.1. Classification (NCBI taxonomy): domain Eukaryota; kingdom Viridiplantae; phylum Streptophyta; class Pinopsida; order Araucariales; family Araucariaceae; genus Wollemia; species Wollemia nobilis. The sequence goes on along the minus strand of JAQPPZ010016334.1, from coordinate 8,089,185 downwards.
AATTTTAAGGGTCAGGTGGATGGGAGTGTAGGCACATCAAGGGGGTATAAGGAAAAAAATAAACCTTTATTTGTAGTTATCCTCAAATGAAAAGGTAAGTATTGGTCTATGGTCCACCTAGTGGTGTGATGTATGCCATATACTATGGCCAATATTGAACAACTGAGAATTTCTTTTAATCCAAACTTTAGGTAATGTCAATTCCTTATTGTGTAAGAAAAATAAACAAATAAAATAATTCTAAATATATAAATGGATGGTTATATAGATAAAATGGAGATAAATATCAATTAAAATATGTACAACAATTAAGTAACAACAATACCACATCCCATGCAAAATACACTATGACTTATCTACATACAATACCTAACAGACTAACAATCAAGCATAGCATTATAGAATATAGACTAAGCATAGATCATGTATTCTACCACTCTAATAGCCTATAGTGATAATATAAATAACAACTAAGGCATAAAAAAATATTCCATTGATAGAGTTTTACATAAGTGAACATAACTATTATGATTAAATGTGGTGCATCTCTAACATTCCAATAGCCCACAGTGATAATGAAAACAACTCAAGATCAACTTAATAGACCATTGTCAAAACTTTTAAAAAAATATCTGGAGATTGTAAAACATACATACACATAAAAATTCCATAATATTATGTTGGAAATTTGAGTTAATTTGAGGCATTTTGTGTTGTCATTGATGTCACATGGATCACATTTGGTTTTGGTGGCCAAAATATTTCATAAATAAGTATTTATGATATTTTGGAAAGCATGGCTATTTATAGGGTTTTTATGAAAACCAAGGTAGGAAAAATAAAAGGTTTTATTTAAAACCATGGTGGGCTTATGTGGAAAGGGCTTTTCTTAAAATCCAAGGTGGAACTTTGTTTCATTGAAAAAGGACCTCCGGTGATGAAGATATTAAAGTTTAAAGTTTAAGTTTAAATTAATGGAGGGCCGACCTATGTGCAATTAATGGAGGGTGGCATACATACATACATACATACATACATACATACATACATACATACATACATACATACATATATATATATATATATATATATATATATATATATATATATATATATATATATATATATATATATATATATATATATATATATATATATATATATATATATATATATATATATATATATATATATATATGTAAAGGTTTCAATTTATTTTGGAAATGTGGCATATTATATATCGTCGGAAATCTTATTTTGAGGGATATTTGACTAACTTATTTAGAAGAAGAAATAAGGTGTGTGTAAAGAGATATTTCTTAGTTTGAAAATGGGTTCCAAAAATGAAGTTTGCTTTGTTATTTTTCAAGAGGATTAATTCTTTCATGAGGTGACAAGGTATGCAATATTGTGATTTATTTTATTTTATGGTATAAGTGGTTTTGGGAGTGAAAATTTTATGCAATGTTTTGATTTATTTTATTTTATGGTACAAGTGGTTTTAGGAGAGATAAGGAAGTTGTGCAATTAAAGGCCTTGGTGATGATTATTGATAAGTGGAGTAATGTTGATTATTTTGTGATCTACTAACCCTTGTGAAGATTGGCAAAATAATTTTGTGATTGTGGCAAATTTATAAAGAGGTTTTTTCATCTTCAGAAAAGGTATGGGCACATTCTCCTATTGATTGTTTATGGTGGTTGATTTTTGAAATATCATTTGAGGAAAAAGGATTGTTTATGGTTTCCTTTTTGAAAGTGGTTGGTTGAATGCTTCAAGGTTTTTTGAATTGAGAGTTGTGTATAAACCTTGTTTGATAAGCATAGTTGTTGAAACCCATTGGTTGTGAAAGAACTTGAGTTAGAAAAGAACATGAGTATCATTGTTATGTGATATTTGTGGTTGAGCATTGTTGGAAACATTTGAGTTGGTTGATACATACTTGGACTAGGGTTGTGTGAGAAAGAGTTGTCCCTTGTGATGATTTGTTGAGTTGAGTTGATTGAGCCTAGTCAAGTGATGTGTGAAGTGATTGTTCAAGTTCTATGAAATAAACTATTCCATAATTCTATGTTGATTTGAGATTAAGGTTAGAACATATTGAGTCTCTAACAATTCTCTTTATGATTCTATAAGACTTGATTTGAGTTGAGGTTGACTTGAATTGATGTGAGGTTGATTTGAGTTGAGAGTGAGATTAGAACATATTGAGTCTCTAACAATTCTATTTATGCTTCTATGAGTTTATTTGAGTTGTGTTGAGATTGATTTGGGTTGAGAGTGAATTTAGAACATATTGAGTCTCTAACAATTCTCTTTATGCTTCTATGAGTTGAGTTGAGATTGATTTGGGTTGAGAGTGAGATTAGAACATATTGAGTCTCTAAAAATTATCTTTATGCTTCTATGAAGTTAATTTGAGTTGAGATTGTCATTCATTATTGAGTTCATTTTTAATACTACTTGAGCATGATTGATTGAGCCTTTGAGAAGGCCTTGGGATAGATTTGAGGACAGTTTCTGGGCAAGTTCTTGGTGAGCTTGCTAGAGTATATTTGGGCAAGTTCTTAGTGAGATTTCTAGAGCAGATTTGGGTAAGTTCTTGGTGAGCTTGCTAGAGTAGATTTGGGTAAGTTCTTGATGAGATTGCTAGAGCATATTTGGGTAAGTTCTTGGTAAACTTGCTAGCGCAAATTTGACAAGTTTTGTGTGAGCTTGTTAAGCAGGTTCTATGTGAGCCTATTGAGCAGGTTCTTAGTGAACCTATTGACAGAGCTTTGGAGGTGACAGAGTACATAGGACAGAGTCTCAGTGGATAGAGATCCAACAACGAATACATTTGAAGAAATATCTCAGTGAGGAGTATTCAAGTGGAGAGAGGTCCACCAGTTAGTGTAGTAGAGAGACAGAGTCTTCTAGAAGATCACATAGCTAGAGCATAAGGGGAAATAGTTATACTATGGAAGAGATCCACGAACATGATATTAGGGGATCAACATCTCCTTTGGATAAATATCCATAAACATTGTAATTGGTAGTGATTACCAAAGATATTGATTGAGAAATTTTTAGTAAAATATTTTCTTTGTGGAGTATCTCACATTGGGGGAACCACGTTAAATATTGTGTCTCAATTGTGTGTGGTGACTTGTGCTCTTTCTTACTACTGCTATCTAAGTTACTAATGCACATTGCTATATTTAGTTATTGCAATTAAGGATATTAATTAATATTGGTTTAGAAAGAAAGTAAAAAGTGGTCTTATACTATTCACCCCCCCCTCTTAGTATAAGCTTGTGTTCTTCATATTTCACTAGAATATGTTAAAGAAAAATCGATTCATTAAGTAGTAGAGCAAAATTGCATAGTTTAAAATAGGAAAACACTCAAATTGCCAACCCTCATACTAAGGTAATTTTTTTTTATTTATAATTATATGCTAGTCTAGCATAATTATTACAAAGATAGCCTATCCTAGGCTTGATATAATAGGTACAAATTGGTCCAATCCAAGTCTCATGCTTCATCATCATGCTTATACAAATTGGTTATCACTTTCTTACTCTATTTTTCTACTTGTCACTCTTCTAGGCCAATTGCCCTGATCTAGGTGGCTAATATAGCTAATCATAATTCTAGTATCCCTATGCATTTAGCATGTCTAGATTTTTCCCACTATGCCTTGTTGTTATTCCAACTATCATAATTAGAGGTACTTCCATTCATGATCATTAGTGCGGTCACCATTTTTGCAGGTTTTAGAAGACTAACTATCACTTTCCTTCATAGCCACCATCCTTTGGATGGTTGAGGAGTTATCGGATGGTCCTACCTTCAAAATTACACAATTCTTGTTGAAAGAGACTTGCCTGGGAGTATTTTCTCATTTTTATTATTTATTTAAGGCTTCTACTCATCGTCATGGCCTCAAAGACTTAGTCAAAACCGTTTGGAGGCTTTTTTGTCATCATCATTAAAAATCTCGATCATTAATATATTTTATCCATTCTTTCTTCTAGCTACTCTCTCTTTGGATGCTTGACTAGTTGAGTCTTCTAAATAGTTGTATTGACATTGGCCTTGAAAATTTTAGACCACTTTTATTCTAAAATCTAGAGTGTATGGAATTGTTTTTCCTTTGAAGTTTTTTGAAGCCTTAATATTAATGTAAATCTCACAAGATAAATATTCATAGGATCAAATATATGATAATTACAATATAATATGACCAAGTAAAATAATGTAACCAGAATAATATGAGTGAACTAATATGTAAATCAAGGCTAATAATGTATCAAATAACATTCATTAATAAGTAGAAATATGAATTTATAAATAGCTTTAATCATACAATATAATAAAACTTACAATATTAGTTTCTCAAGTGTATGCAAACTTTATTACACCTTCTCTTGCAAATGTACCACAAAAATCTATTACAAGATGATTACAGTGCTCTCTATGATCACTATGTAAGTGATGCTTGCTATGTTCACTATGTAGGTGATATGGACACTGTCCTTTATGGAGTAATATATAGCCATTGTAGGATGACTCTTTGGCTACTTGACTCTTCCTTTTCTTATGCTAAGTATCATGACTCTCAATTTCTCTAATTGATAGTTGCATACACATGACTCTATCTTGTATGCACAAGACTCTTCACATAACACTTCCTAACCTAATAACACGTGCACACTTACATATGAGACAATTATGTACATTTACAAACATTAAAATTGCACACTTATTTACAAGACACTTGTGCATTTCTTGCACATTATTACATTACATAAAATATTTACTCACACTCCAATATAGGACACAAACCTAATCAAATATTTACAAGATTGTACCAAGGAGGTACATTAGCATGTACTAAATAATATAATATTCTTCAGCACCCCCCTATTTCAATTAAGGTCTTCATCTTCATGTGATCCTGTGACTTGTGCTTCCCTTGTTATATTTTTTCTTTCTTCAGTATGATGCCTTTATGTATCCTGATCAAATGAAAAATTAGTATCTTCCAAATTCTATAAGAGAAAATCATATTCATTGATTATCAGTTTTTCTAAAAGATATTTAATTTCATTTTCTTCTAACTCTTGAATTTCATGAATTTATTGGGCTAGATGTCCTTTTTTATTTTCCTCTTTATATTGCAGACGAGGTTGACTCAACTAATGTTGAGGATACTGACATAGAAATTTTTGTCATTGTGGATTGTACTGATTTTGATATTGTATTTGTTATACTAACCCATTTTTTTGACCATTTTGATTCATATGATTTTCTTGAGACTAATTTCTTGGATTATATGTATAGAAATTTGTAGTATGTCTCCTTCTTTTACATACTTGACAATATCTATTATTCCATTTGGATCGATATCTAGATATTGAAGCAAGGTTACCTTGAGAATTATATTTTGATACCAAAGCATTATTAGTCATTTCATCCTTGACTAAATTTTCCACTTCATAATATTATAGAATATTGACTAGCCCATCAAACAAAGTATCTTTGATTAGAATTTGCGAATATGTAACTAGATGCTTATAAATTTTTGGAAGAGATCTCAAAATTACTTGAACAAGAAATTTATCCTCTACTTTTCTTCTAAAGTTAATATTTTTTCTTTTATATCTACTACCTTCCTAATAAATAGGTCAATAATTTCACCACTATTAACTTTTAAAGAATACAATTGGGATTGAAGATTCAAAATAGTAGCTTTATTTTTCCCTTCAAATATCTTGGCTAAAGTATTCCAAGCTTTTGTAGAAGTTTTTGTTTTACTTATATAAGGTTGCATTTCATCAATAATTACAAAATTTATTATCATAAGTGCTTTGGATTCTCCATATTCATGTATTTGAAGTTTTCTAACGTCTTCATTACTAACTGTATCCCAATTTTTTCTACTATTAAAATTGATTTCACTTTATTTTCCCATGAAGTATAATTTTTTCCTTTCAAAAGTTGAGATTCACAATGAAAGAACTTACTGTCTGACATATGGTACTCACAATATATTTCACGTAATCTACCTTATCTTCCCCTTGGTTTAAAAATAATTCCAAAGTTTCTAAATTAAATTCTATGAAGTAGAATTCCTTATATCTCCCTAATATTTAGAAACTAAGAAGAAATAAAAGTTTTGCAAATTTAATTTCCTAAGTTTGATGTTGAATTCCTTTTCTCTCCAAAATTAATCAATTTGCAAATATTTCATAAAATAATTAAATTTTAAATTTAATAAATAAGAATAATAATAAACAAAACCTTATTACTCCATCTTTATGAAAAATCAAATTGTAAATCTACTTATCACTCCAAACTAAAAATATTCCATTAATCCTTATTACTCCTTAATCTAAAAAATTAACCTTTATAAAAATAAAATATTAAACCTTATACCTCCAAATTAATATTAATTCAAATTTCAAATTTGAATTTAAAACTTTACCTCCACAAAATTGCATTGGTGCTCATGCTCTTCCTTTGGCTTCTACGAACTGCCCTTGTTTGCAATAAAAATTTGTGGACAAGTCATTTTGCCATATGCACCTCATTAACCACATACTCCAAAGGATTTTTCAATGCCTATCCATTCACATTATGCTTGGAAAATGGTGCATATAACATTACACATTGTAATGTTCCTTAAAGTGCTAAATGTAGAATAACCTTTGAACAACTCTTTGATTCCTATATTTGCATGCTTAAGTGAAAATTATCATCAAATTTTAAATCAAAATTTCTACCTTCCCATTGTTATCCTTTTCCAAGAGCTTATTTTCCTTTTGAGTTCTAGAATGCATTTTGGATGACCTTTTTGTATTCTAAGTTGTGTTCTAGTGATGTTTTACTAGTGCATCAAGTTTTGAGATGGTGTTATGTCATTGATTTATGTATTGGGTGATTTTGGTTCATTTGCATGCTTCTCCTCCATTGTCTTGGAATATCCTCCTCTTGAGTTACCTTGGGCACTGAAATAGCTTGGGTGCTATGTTAGCTTGTGCACTTCTTTAGCGTACAGTTCTTTAATTTTAACTTTATTATCCTACTCTAATATTAATGAAATTTCTACCTTGCTTTCTAGGAATATTTGACTTCATTTTTGCTATAAGAAATGGAGCTCTTGCTGTCATTTATTTTCAATATGTAGAGTGCTTGCACATTGTTCTATTATCTCCTTAACTTTGGATTTTAAAATCTCTTTTAATATTTACTACTTCCAACTTTGTATATGCTATCCTTTTTATGTATATGAGAAACGTTGGCATCTCTTTCTTCCATTGTAGTTGGTCATGAATCTATTCCTATTCACTAGTTGAATATATTTACCTATTCATTGGATTAATAGACATCTCTTTTCTATACATGCTTGCTTGAATGGATTTCCACTTGATAGAAGATTTTTCAATTCTTCAATTACTTCCCTTTGCAGTTGACTTGATAGAGCTTTCATATTTCACAATACAAACATCATATTTCTAGAATGACTCTTTTTCCTTATAATTTTTTCTTTAATATTGACCTCTTAGGCCTATATCATCAGGATTGGTTTCTCTAAAACCTACATATATTTTTCTCTGTATTCAAGCTCATATATACTTAATATAGCCTCTTCTCCTTTCACTAGCAAGGGCCCTTTTATTTCACCAAATAGACCTATTTTCAAAGGGTCTCCTTCATAACCTATTGGGTCTATATCATCTATATCAATTCTAAAACTTATCTTTAATTAAATTTTTTATTCAAGCCTCCTTTCACTCGTTTAATATGGGGTATATATTTTACCTCTTTTTACCAATAAGAGCCACAAATATTCATAATGAATCTCTTTATTTGAAGAATCTCAATCCTATAATATTGGCCTCTTCTCTTGGACCAATCGTCAAGGTCTATATGACCTAAAATATTCTCTATCTCTGATTTATTAAAACTTTTATATGGCTACTAATGATAAGCTAATTATCAAGGTCTGTCTTAAAGACATAAATCTATAATATTTTGCAACTTAAATCAATCTTTACTTGATGAAAGATTTCTGCTTTCTCTTGCACTTAAAAATAAAATTCTTTTATTTCTACTATGGGAATCTTTTCAAACTTTTGATCACTAATATATACTACAACAATATCTTAGGTTGCTTTCTCAAATGCAACCTAAGAATTCAATATGATTCTAGAAATCAATTTCTAGAAATTTGCCTATCACTGAAAATATTTATCAATGTTAGGATGGCTCTTTCCTAAATGACTAACTCTCTCCTAAGTTGGTTTTTCCTCTATAAATGAATACATATTCTCCTTCTCTTAGATAATATCAATGTCAAAGTATTTCTATCCTTAAAAGTCTCCTATCAATGTTAGGGTTGGCTATTTTCTTGAATAATCAATTATCTTCAAGTTGATTTTCCCAAATATGGGTCCTAGTCTTCACTGGTTATTCTTCAACCTAGTGGAAATACCCTAGTTGAGTCCTAGTCTTCACTAGTTGTTCTACAACTATGGAAAAACCCTATATTTTATTCTTTATTCAACTTTCCAATAGATTCTAGGTCTAAATCCCTTTAAAGTAGACATAATATAACCAGTTTTATCACATTGGAAACATATAGCTAAACAAATGATGAGGGAATATGTTAGACCTAGGGTCAGTTTATTATTTCAATTAGTTCCTAGGTTTTTCTAATAATTTATGTGATATTTCACTTGAATTATTATCTAATTTCTAGATAATATTAGTTGGCACCTAATTTAGTCTTTAGCTTAATTTAGTTTATTTGTTAAACTTAAATTAGCTAGAAAATATATTATTTTTGTCTATCTTATTCTCCAAATCATATGCACCCTATTGTTGGCTATCTCATATCCACATGAGACACTCAACTCCTTGTATATATTCATGTATTTTTCAATAAAATAACATCAAGGATTTTTCAATCCTTTGCATTTTTATCAGAGTAGGTGTATCCTACCTATGAAGGGGACTTTTCCTCATGGAAATTCCCCCTCCCCTTTTCACAATTCCACTTCTTCCCCATAGGCCAAGGTGATATTGGTCCTATAATATATTCAAGTCTTGAGTTGTATTCATATTCCATAGTATTCATTATTTGAGTCATTAATATTGGGAATGATGTGTTGAGCCAAATAAGGACCAATTCTAGCTGAAGTAGATATCTAATCTTCAACATATATAGTGTATCCAATAATAAGTAGAATTATTTGGCACATGTGTGGCATAGATCCATGCTTTGTATAGATGGTCCATGGAAAATCTAAAGCACACACTAACACAATTGGTGTGGTTTAGCTCCCCAATTCCCTTCTTTGCAATCTATGTGAGCATGTTGAATGAGACTGATGAATGTCTACAAATGAAGATACATCACCATGCTAGAGCATTTCTAGATGGACGAGGAGTGGTGCTCAATGAAAAACTTCAATATTAAGCATATCAAAGGAGCACATAGTTTATTCCTCTAAAAAACCACTAGAATTACTATGTAAGTTATTGACTACATCAGAGAAGCCATCCCTTGCTATACCTATAGATATGCCCATCTATGTATAGTTATTTTGAGATGGTAATAGTTTTGGCATTCAATTTAGATGTGGGTGCAAGATCTAGAACAATGAGATGACATTACACAACACTAGTGGTATATTCCTTCACCAAGAAGATGCTCCAACCCCTATTTATTTTGACCCGGATTGCATAAAAATTTCTCTTGTGCAATACCATAAACCATATGATGTCTTTTTGAATGAATTACACTCTTGTCTTATAGATGTCCTTCCAACGTGGGCTCTTGATGTCCTATTTTTCCCTTTGTCCATGGTGGGAATAATCTATGCATCGATGATATGGTTTAGCTTGATATGCACTACCACCTTTGAACAATATAATTGGGGAGAACCATCTCGATTGATCAATATTTTTGGATCTCCAATATTTAGGATGACCGATGTGGACAATGGATACTAATTGACCATATACAATATTGTGTTTGATGTAGTTATTCGATGCAATAGTCCCACATGAAGGACCCACCAACTATGCAAAATATTGTTTCTATGTACAACCATCATAGAGGAATAGATTGCATTGGTACAAATAACAAAATACCACATGGTATGGCTTGATCCTTGAGTGCAAATATAACAAGTCAATACTAGCAATATTATGCCACATTAGAGAAGTACGTGGCTACCCCTCATCCAAGGTTGGGTGTGATTTGCTTCACCTAAACATTGGGGACTCCTTCCCCTTTATTGGGGTCGACAAAACCAATGCATGGGTATTTGTTTCCTATCACATGGCTAGACACTCTTTCATTTTGAACCAATAATGGAGTGCTTGGATGGTCTAAAGTACCACATCTTGTGTGGCATAGGCCTTGGCACCCTTCAGTTCAAGTTGACCATTGGGCTCACCAATTGGTACCTTGTAATTTAATCTTTCTAGGGGCTAAACTACCCATTAAGTTTATTAATTTTATTCATTAATTAATTAAATTATTTTAATTAATTAATTACACATCAAATTAATTAATTATAATACACCTATCAAATTAATTAATTATTTTCCAATAATTAATTCATTTTTTAGAATATTTCAAGTGCATAATGAAAGACATTTGTATCCACTTGCAATTGTGGATTTTTTTATAAGATCCATTGGATATTTGAGGAGTTACATTGTCTTTTACTCCTCCCAGTTGGGATTTTGTAAACTTTTATGGACTTGTAATGGAGTGCAACTCAGTGGTACCCAAAACTCCATATTTTTATTTATGTCTACTATCCCACTTGGGCATTTCTATACTCCCTCAGTAGGAGTTGAAGTCATAATTATGACCTTTTTAATGTATCCATCCACTTCATGCCTTCTTCAACTTGCTCTTTGTGTGCAAGTAATTGTGCCTTTGTCCTCTTTGTTACACATTTTTCATAGTGATTTGATTATAGTTCGAGATGCTTGCAAGAAAAGAATAGGAATCAACTATTGATTTGATGTGCATGTTTTGAAATATGAATGATGTGAGATGCATGCAATATTTTGTGAATATCATTGAAGACATTACTACCATGGTCATTTTAGCGTTGTTTTCTTATGGGTACTCCCTTTGTAGGAGTAATAGTCCCTTCTCCATTCTATTGGGGTGATTTTCTGCTCTTGAGCTGAGTCTCCAACCATTGTATGCTTTTTGTGATCAAGCAAAGCTTTGAGATGATTTTATACTCATTATTTTTTAACATATATTTTCATAGGGGTCTCTCTTCTTCACATTTGAGGATTACATTTTGTGGAACTACATTGGATCTCTCCCACTTGTAAAATAATTGGAGTCCAATTATTATTAATTAAGGATATATGATGAGGGCATCTTATTAGACCTAGGGTTAGTTTATTATTTCATTTAGTTCCTAGGTTTTGCTAATAATTCACATGAGCTTCCACCCTCACATATTATCTAGTTTCTAGATAATCTTAGTTGGCACCTAAGTTAGTATTTAGCTTAATTTAGTTTATTTGTTAAACTTAAATTAGCTAGGGAATATATTATTGTTGGCTATCTTATACTTCAAATTAGATGCATCCTATTGTTGGCTATCTCATCTCCACATGTGATGCTCAACTTCTTGTATATATTTATGCATTTTCAATAAAATAACATCAAGGATTTTTCAATACTTTGCAACAAATTCTATGCAAGTAACTTCTTGTTGTAGCTCTGATACCACTAAAGGCTTTTGAAGCCTTCATATTAATATAAATATCACAATATAAATATTCACAAGATCAAATATATGATAACTGTAATATAACATGATCAAATATAATAATGTAACCAGAATAATATGAGCCAACTAATATGTAAATCAAGGCTAATAATGTATCAAATAACATTCATTAATAAGTAGCAATATGAATGTATAAATATGCATCTTGATATAATCCAAGGCAAGCACAGTAGTTCTAGGGCAGTAAAATAATATTTTTTTATAGTACCACAATAGTGCTTGGGCAATAAAGGTAAGTACAGTAGTGCCAGGGCAGTGAAGTAAAAACATTTTAACAGTGGCACAATAGTGCTAGGGAAGCAAAGTAAAAATATTTTAACAGTGTTATAATAGTGCTAGGACAATAAAGATGAGTGTAGCATTTCTAAGGTAGCAAAGTAAAAATATTTTACAAGTGTCATAGCAGTTCTAGGGTAGCAAAGGCGAGTGTAGAAGTACTAGGGAAACAAAGTAAAAATATTTTAACAGTATCATAGTAGTTCTAAGGCAATGAACGCAAGTGCAATAGTGCTAGGGTTATAAAGTAAAAATATTTTAACAATGTTGCAGTAGTGCTAGGGTAGGAAATTAATGTAGTAGTGCTAGGGCAGTGAAGGCAAGTGAAACAGTGCTAGGGCAAAAAAGGTAGAAAAAAAATAGTAAAATATTTTAACAGTATCGTAGCAGTGCTAGGGCAATGAAGGTAAGTGTAGTAGTGTTAGTCTATTAATGGAAGAAAGCACTAATGGTCAACAAGAATCTAAAATACATAGTGGTTAACATGAATATGGATGTGTTGGTTCTCTATAGGGAGTTGCAGGGTCGGGTGGACAGTAGGAAGGTGTGACCCTTGAGAGGTTGGTCATAAAGGAAATAGAAAAAGGTGTGTTCGATTTTAGTGGGGTGTCCTTTACGTTACCCATGAGTGGCTACCCAAGGCTTGGTTTCCCCTCTAACCCTTTGGTATCCTCCTTTTATAGGAATTACGAGTATTAAAAATTGTATTCAATATGGTGACAATATATAGTACATTGTGTATGCTTGAATAATAACCATGTAACCAACTTCTCTAACTATAACCAGTAACCACCTATGAAATATACATGAACTTAATAAATAAATAATTTAAGTACAACATAATGTAATAGGAGTTAATATCCCAAATTAGGGAATATTACTCTAACACCCCCCTTTATTCCATTATTTGGGATAACATATATGACCCCCCCTTAATGTGTAGAAGAGTATAATGAAAGATGCTCTTATACTAGATCTTGCTCTATGTGTACCTCTAGAGTGCCTTTGGGTCTATATTTGGATCTGCTTATGGATATATCTCTAGATCATTGCATTTAGATCTGCTTGTAGGTCTGCCTTTTGATCATTGTCATTGGATCTACCATTAGGTTTGTCATTGGGTCATTGCCTCAAGGACTGCCACTTGATCTGTCACTAGATCTACCACTAGGTCTACCATAGGTTTTACCTTTTATATAGAAGCCAAACAATATTTCTTTCATTTTGATCCATTATGTGAGATCTATCCATCCACAATCAATATGAACCTTGTTGGCCATTTTCACTTTGTACCAACAATTTGAAGAGAAGTGATTTATACATCCACATGAGTCACAAGGATGCAATTTTCAACACCTAGTTGCTACATGTCTTGTTCATTCATAATAACTACAATAATGCTTTGGAGGAGTTGAAGAAGATTTAGGTTTTACAAATATGGTTTTACTGGTACTTGCTTGTCCAAAATAGCCAAGGCCTTCATTCTTTGGCTTGACATTTTACATTAAATGAGTGTTAATGCCTTGCCCATGTTTACCTAATACTTTACCATTGAATCCCATTTTTATCATCTGTTTGAATCCAATGCCTAAAAATTCTTCATCTTCATCAATTTTTTTAATAATATGATATTTGTCACTATTGATGAGATTATGGAGATCTTTTCTAATATTTTTCAGCTTTTAAGTCACTGGTGTCACAAGAAAAATATACTCTTGTGATGATATCACCTATGCTACAACTGATATCTACCCTTATATGTAGGAGGTTGCCTATATCACAACAAGCATTGGCCACAATGGGCTTAAGGTCACTTGTGTCACAAAAATCATTCGCCACCATGGGTTGAAGGTCACTTGTGTTACAAGTATCTTCCATTAGGAGCATGACCTCTGAATCCTCACTTATTTCCCTTTTATTTTTATACTGGGCAATGTCAAGTGAAACAAATGACATGTATATTGCCCTTACAATGCCAATAGGGATTAGAGAACCATTGATTTGAACATCTTCAGAAGCTTCAAAATATATGAGAATGGATCTTACACCACTACATAGTGTAAGAAATTGTCCATCCTCATAAAAATCCATTTCTTCCAACCCTACTAGAAAATAAGGATCTTTAACTGATGTAACAACATCATTAGTTTATTTTCAAACATTATTTTTCTTGATCTACCCATTTAAAGTATCGGTATCTACCGAAAATGCACCTTTTACAATGGAATTTTAAAATAAGTTTGACTAAGGTGTCAGTCTCTACCAAAAATGCACCGTTACAAGTATTTCTCCCTTTTTGAAAAATATTATTTGATGGAGTAAGATAATGATACCCCCTTAGTGAAAAAAATTGCTACTTGGTTGATGGACAATTATGCTATAGCAACAACCATTATAAAGGTTCCTTATCTCACCAAAATGTCCCCCCTTTCTATATACTACAAAGAGCACATGAAAAGAAATTATGTCAAATTTATGGAACTTGCCTAAAAATCCTTCCAAAAAAGGATGATTAGTTGGAGGAAATTAAGCCAAGCAATAGGAATGAATTAGGGTATTTTATGGAGTGAATATCGAAATACAATTGGCTTTCTTATTTCTCTTTGATCATTTATAGAGAACAATAGCTTAGACATCTTTGTTGTAGGTATATTAGGCATTAGATACAAAATTCCAAGCATGAAAGCTTCACCTGTAAGTGTGGACCATAGGTATCGTATATACCAAATTTTTCTATGCAATAAATTGCAAAAAAAAATTTAAAATTTGGGGTCTTATGTGTTTTTTAATTTTAATTTTAATTGCACAAAACATTTGATAGGCTAAATTGGGACTTTCTGATTTTTGTCCTTCTTAATTTTGGTTTTCAACACCAATGGGTTAATTTGATCAAAGAATGCATTTCTAAAGAATGGTTCTCAATTTTTGTTAATGGAACAACTACTGGTTACTTTCAAAGTCGTAGAAGAATTCGACATGGGGACCCTATCAGCCCCATGTTATTCATCATTGTGGTAGAAGCTTTAGGCAAAACCATAAAAAATGCTTGAAGTTCAAGGCTAATATCAGGAATCAAGGCAACATCTCTCACTAGGGTTGTTTCTCACCAATAATTCGTCGATGATACCCTTCTATTGACTAAGGCATCGGTGGTTGAGGCCAAAAGAATTAAATACATCCTGCAACTCCATGAGGACGTTGCTGGTCAGAAAGTTAATTTCAGTAAAAGGAAGTTATATTTCTTGAACACCCCCATTTAGAGGCAAGGAAGGATTGCAAAAATTTTAGTGTGTGATATAGCAAACCTCCCCACTTTGTATCTTGGTCTCCCTCTTTTCATTGGTTCTTTGAGAGAGTCAATGTGGGATAGGGTTATTGAAATAATTCAAAAAAAACTTGTTGGATGGAAAGGTCATCTTCTATCTCAAGAAGGAAAGCTGACCCTCACTAAGGCCTCTCTTCATAGCATTCTAGTCTATTTCCTCTCTATTTTCAAAGATCTTGTGAAGATTTTCTAGAAAATTGAGAAACTCCAATAAGAATTTTTATAAACTGGATCAGAGGAGAAAAAAAGGATACACCTTGTAGGATGGACAAAAGTGTGCAGACCTAGGGAAAATTGGGGCTTAGGTCTGAGGAGAATTGCTCATATGAATTTAGCTTTACTAGCTAAGCAAGCGTGGCACCTCATTTCTAGTGAAGAAAATGAATGGACAGTTATCATAAAATGAAAGTATCTTCAAAATATGGAATTTCTAAGTGACTCAATTTCAATCAGAGGTTCTACTTTTTGGAAATAAATTCTCAATTGTAAGGAAATCATTAAAAAATGTTTAAGATGGGTTTTAGGCAATGGTGAGAGGATAAAATATTGGAATGACAGATGGGCTAAGGATGAACCACTGACGCAATATCCTAACTTAGCCCAAATTAGAGATATCACAAAAGAACTCATTGGCAGAAAAGTCTCCGATTATATGGTTGAGGACAGAGGCAGAATGAAGTGGAAACAAATAAGGATTCAGGGATTTCAAGTAGAATCAAATGATCTTTGTAACATTCTTAGGAAAATTTTATCCCCATGAGACCCAAGGAATATCAAATGACCTGGGCTCCTACGAAAAATGGGTAGTTCACTATTAAATCAACATACAAGCTTCTGCTTTATGACGAGGATTTTGTCCTCCAAAAGGACTTGGTTTGGATAAAAAAATTAATTCCAAAAATTATAGTCTTTTCATGGATGGTTATCCAAGGAAGAATTCTAACCATTGATAATATGATGCGTAAAGGTATTTGTATCACTAATCATTGTTATCTCATGCAGGGCTAATTGGAAGACCATTTATCACATTTTCCTTGAGTGCCCTTTTTCCTTGACTATCCTAAGTGGGGTTTTTCAGGCCTTCAATATTTCCTGGGTTAAACCAGCCATCGTACTTGATTTTTTCATCCAGTGGCCTTGCCCCTTTTCAATCCAAAGACTTAGATACATGTGGAAAATTTGTCTCAATAACTATCTTTGGTAGGTGTGGTTAGAAAGGAACCATAGAGTATTTAATGAGTCTATCCATGACCATCAAACTATCATTGCCAGGATCCTATCCTTTTCCAATGAGAATGTGAACCTTATCCCTTTTTATAGTCGTAAACCTCATCTACAGGAGACCATGATTGCTCAATATTTAAGCTTAACCTTGTTAGATGAGTCTATGCCTAGGGTAGTCAAACCTAGAGCCAATGTTAAGTGGTCCCCACCTCCTACAGGTTGGTTTAAGATTAATTTTGAAGCAGTGGCTAAGGATAATCCTAGAATATTAGGCATTGGTAGTATTGTACGAGATCATAATGGAAATATGATGCTTGCATTTTTTGAGTATTTGATAACAAGGACGAACAATGAAGTTGAAGCGAGAGCTATGTGGAGAGGCCTTAAAATGACTCAAGACTTAGAAGGTAATTTGATCATAGAAGGAGACTTTAGAATGTTATAAATCTCCTAAATAATTGGAAAACACCTCCTTGGAGTATTAAAACAATTGTTTAAGAGGCTAGGATCCTTTTCCATGGAAGACAGGACTGAAAACCTCAACATGTCTTTCGGGAAGCTAACAAAGTTGTTGATAAGCTAGCCAATTTGGGTGTTGATGGTGACAGATTTTTCAAATGGGAACACAGTATCCCGAGTGAAGTAGAGGATCTTATTCAATAATAATGCCAAGAATGATAGTCAAATTTACCAATAGGGAAGGCATTGTAAGTTCAAAGGCTATGAGTATTCCCGTATCTTTTTTGAAATGGACTCACAATAAAAATTATCTAATTTGTCAGTCTTGGTGGATGCTTCTTGGAAATACCATAAAGACTAATGGGGACAGTCACATGTCAGATAACATAGCTCCTAGTCATCTTAGTAATTTGAGGTTGGTTGATAATCATAGGGTAGAAAAGAAATGAAAATATAAGACATCAAACTAGAGCCATGTGGACCACCAGATAGCCACCACCATAAATCTAGCCAGCAGGTTCACTTCTCCAAGGCTGATTGGCCAAGATGGGATGTGGTCCCAAAGCATGTCATTTACGAAAGAAAGCAATTACCAAAGAATTGTTAAGAGTAACTGTCAATATAGAGCTTGTGGGAATTTTTTTCAGTACTCTGCTATGTGTTTCTATAACTTTTTGTTTCTCCACTATTTAAAGGAAGGGATCTCTATATATTTCCTTTTTTGTAATTATGATGCAGGTGTGTTTTCTCGGGGTATAACCAAAATGTTGTATGGGAAGTTTCTTTTTAATAACAGGCTATGTGTCGTACCAGATGTAATGGCTTTGGAGGCATGTAGATTTTACATATATAGGATCCTTAGTAAGGACATGTTGATCAATATCCCTAGGCTGGTTTTTGTAAAAGGTTTTGGGTCAACCTATAAAACCCGGTATTAATGCTATAGTATCTTATCTACCAAAAAAAAAAAATTATGATGTAAGTGCAAAAAACCAAGAAATTAAGTATAGCATACAATCATAAGTACCCACAAATTTTAAATATATGTGTCATATTCCATCAAAAATGCACCTTAGGATTATGCATACAAATATTAAGATTTTCAAAATTGGAAATTGGCGAATATGAGGACCCTCAACGTTGGCCCATTTGCCTAAAATTTTTAAGACCAATTTTGTTTTAGGGTTAATTTACCACAATATATATCCAAGCATAAGCATATGTGTACTCGTTGGAAAGCTCTTTTTGAGCCTGATCTACTGGTGGTGGTTTTATGAAGTTATAAGGTGATTTAATAGGTCAAACTATGTTCCAAATATGACCTTACTTTTTAGGGCTTCAAATACCCCAAATTTTGGTATGAAGATGATTGATTTGATTTGCTTAGGATTTGCCATGATTCACCTTGATTTCGATTAGGATTCACCATTTTTTTACAATTACATTTTGAGTATAACCCTTATGCATAACCTTGATGCACCTACAATGCTAATTTTAAGGTGTCGAATGCAATAAAAAATGCACCTTTTTTTTACAATAATTTTTGCAAGAAATTTTATTTTGTGCTTACAAAAAACTGATATTCTTCCCCCCTCCTTGTGTTATAATTTTGCAAAAAATAATATTGATTTATCCCCCCTTTTGTTTGCAAAATAAACAAGGTTCTAGTGGAATTTTGATAACCCTTTGAATTTGCAAAAAAAAATTACAATTTTGTTTTGTATCCCTTCTCTAGGAAAAAACATGCACTAATTTTTCTTTATTTTGCAAAATATTGTTGGTCCTTGGGTTGCCAAAAAAATGAATGTGCAAAGTATTTTTAAAAAAATACCTTGCAATGCTCCTTATTTGTCTTTTTTAGCAAAAAATTATTTGCCATTAGCAAAAAAATTGGCTTGTTTTTCTTATTATTTTGCAAAAAAAATGTTCTTTTGGAAAAAAATTACCTTTTGCTCTTCGTGAGGTTTGAATCCCTGACAACTTTCTTTCAAAGTCTTATGTGTGTCCAAGCTACCAACATGGTTTCCCAAGCCATTAACACATAAAGTAGAAGAAGGAATATTTGAAAACCATCTTCGTCCACCTCCACCAATTGTGATAGAAACAACAAAGGCTTCTGTCATGCATGGGATTCGATACCTTGAATTACCGCATAGCGTCTTAGAAGAAATTGGAAAACCATCTCGACTGCAGCTTGGGATGTGAGCAAAGGAGAGTGAGGAGGTATTTGTTTCCTTCTTTGAAAAGAATCAGAAAAAAAAATTCTAGGACTTTAGTCCCACATGCACTAGAATGGTGCATGTTAAACTCTTTAAAACCAAAATCACTCACCCTCCTTGTCGATTACCTTTATGAAATTGAATTATTTGAAGCCATTTTGTATCCTAAAGCAACAAATCAGCACGTGATATATCAATATCAATGTGGACCAGTCGATGCACACCATGTCAACCATGTATGCTACATCAGCCACTTGCCATGTCATATGTGCCATGCAATATGCCACATCAACACCATGCAAGATGCAATGTAGGATACCACATTAGTAGTGCCTCAATCCATGTGATACCATGTTAGCCTACTCTATAAATACCATGTGTCTACCTCAGAGTTCATGCTCATAGATCAAGGGTCCTACTTCATGATTTGTGCCCTATCTACCTGCACCCAAAATATTAGATGATAAGGTTTCATATTAGTCTACATGCTTGTAGAGTTTACGTCGGTCCTTGGGATGCATGCCAATCAATGTCAAAGATCGCCTGCCTACGCCCAAAGGTCTCGCTTGCTTGTGATCCGCCTCGAGAAGCATACTTTAAAAAATATGAAATGAAGAATGTGCTCCCTCACATGCTCTGATACCATATAGGAATTATGAGCATTAGAATTTTATTCAATATGGTGACAATATATAGTACATTGCATATGGTTGAATAACCACCTAGTAACCAACTTCCCTAACCATAACCACTAACCACCTATGCAATATATATGCACTTAATAAACAAATGAATTTAAGTGCAATATAATGTAATAGGAGTTAATATCCCAAATTAGGGAATTCTACTATAACACCTTTATTGTGGTTATCACTAAAGGCTTGTGACCTCATCTCTCAAAACCCCTCTTTGACCTTTCTCCAATATGTAATAAGCTAGTGGTGCTAGATGAAATATTGGATGTGACTATGGAGAAAGGGTCATGGAACCTAATCAAAAAGTTCCAAGGTGGTAGACTATATATTGAATCTATTTGACATTCAAAAATTCTCAAATGGAAGCCATTGATGTCACTTGTTATTGTTGTAATGTCTAATACCTTCTTCCTAATAAAAATGAACTATGAGGAGGATGTGAAGTGTATTTTAGGTTAAGGCCCCTGGTTATTTGGAAATAGGGATCTCTTTCTATGAAAACATGGTCTAGAATTCAACCCCAAGATGAAAAAGGTTAACTTGCCTCCACTATGGGTATGACTCCCTACTTTACCTTTTCATATTTGGCATGAATATATTTTGTGGGGCATAACTAAAGCTATTTGGGTTCTGGTTTTGATTGACATAGCTACTAGAGCCAAGACCAAGATGATTTTCTCTATAATGTGCATCATAGCAAACCTATAGGCTAATTTACATGGTCATATTGATCTTGTGTCCAAATAGGGTCCCTAGATTCAGTTAATTATTTATGAGAATATACCCATGAGATGTTCTATAATAGGTATGGTCACTTATATAGTTTGTGATCTCATAAGGCCCCAAGTGAGGTTTCCAAAAGTAAGAGTAATACCAAAAGGTCAATTATTTTAAGCCAAGAATAGGGAGCCCCTTTTGAGCCATTCCAACATGTATTGATTTTGAATGAGCCTAAACTAGAGGAAAATATAATGGACCAAGTCCCTGTGGTGAATTTTAATGAGTCTAGCAAAGTGGTGGTTCAGAATATGAAACCATCTAGTATAAAAAGTCTAGACTAGGTTCTCCCCGAATAATTGGTGATAGATATTTTAATTTCTTTGGATTTCATTCATGATTCTTATCAAATATTACTCTCCAAGGAGCTAGTCATAGAAGAACTTTTCTCTCCCTAGAAGCCTTGTAAGGCTCCAAGCCAAGAGTCACCAACCCTGCTCAAGTTGAAATGATAACCATGCCCAAGGGTGGTCTATTTAGGCACAACAAATTCTAAATCCAAAACCAAAAGTATCCAAAA
This sequence comes from Wollemia nobilis, assembly GCA_028583015.1. Taxonomy (NCBI): domain Eukaryota; kingdom Viridiplantae; phylum Streptophyta; class Pinopsida; order Araucariales; family Araucariaceae; genus Wollemia; species Wollemia nobilis. Next base: position 8,067,865 of record JAQPPZ010016334.1, on the reverse strand, counting down.
AGGTTAGATGGATGTTGGAGGTAGTCGTAATTCAAGGTAACCCTCTAACAAAGTGTTGAGGATTCATGAGGTAGAGTCAAATTTTTTGGATGGAATCCAATCCCAATTGAATTTTAAGAAAGATAAGGATAGCATAGGTAAATAATTGAAACTTGACACATTTTTTTGCTCCCTTAGTTCTTTGAGTGGAAATAATGGCTCCAAATATTGAAGATAAATTTGTTATCTTGGAATATAAAAGGCCTAAATGGACCCTCCAAGTAATGAATTTTTGAAACACTCAAGAGAGAGGTAATACCTAATGTTATATCTATTCAGGAATCTAATATGGATAGTTCTAATATAGAGGTAGTTAAAAAATTAGTTTGGAAGGAGGTAGGTTTTATACTAAATTCTACCAATGGAGCTTCTAGGAGTCTTCTTTATCTATGGCACCCTGAGAAACTTGATGGATATTCTATTTTATAGTAAGAACTCAAGGCATATATGGATTATGTCTAATATTTATGCCCCTAATATAGCTCCTAAAAATAATATTCTATGGGAGTCTCTGAGCTCCATGAGAGAATGTTTCAACGGGGAAGCCTGTATTCTCACTAGGGACTTCAATACTCTCTTATACCCTTCAGATAAAAAGGGTGGTAGTAATTTGGTTTCTAAAAGTATGGAGAACTTTATTGCATTTATTAAGAATCAAGAGCTAATGGATATGGACTTGAATAGGTCTAAAAACACTTGGAGTAATGGGCATCTAGGCAATCACAATATTCAGATTAGGCTAGATAGGGTGTTAGTATCCAAGGAAGGTCTTCTAGTGTTCAAAGATGCATCCCTTTGCTCTCTCCCCAAAGTGGGGTCTGATCATAATCCTTTGGTATTTGAAAAAGTCCCAAACTCTAGTTTTTTTCCTAGACCCTTCAGGTTTGAGGCAATGTGGTTGCAACATCAAGGCTTAGAATCCAAAATTTTGGAATGGTGGTCTCGAGGTTTTTTAGGCCCTATTATTTCTCAAGTGGATTCAAAGCTCATATTTGTTAAAGCTAATATTAAGGTTTGGAACATGTACATTTTTGGGAATGTGTTCTAGAGAAAAACAATTGACTGAATAGTTAAAAAAAGTTGAATTAAATTTAGAGTTAGGAGAGGTTATTGAAGGGGGCATAAATAGAGAAATAAAATTGTTAGAATATTTCCATAATGTGCTAGTGGATGAAGAAATTTTGTGGTGTCATAAAAAAATCCTTCTCGCTCCATGAAGGTTATAGGATCACAAAATTATTTCACATGTCCACTTTAAATCATAGGAGAAATAATAGAGTTAGAGATATTATGAAATCAGATGGTATTATCCCGAAGGATATTATAGAAATTAGGGAAGAAGCGATCAACTTTTTCAAATCCCTTCTCTACTCTATGGATGATAGGGATATTCAAGCTAAAGAGAGGCTACTACACCACATCCCTATCCTGGTTTTAGATGATATGAAAGAAGATCTTTATGCTCCCTTTTGGGATGAGGAAATTAGGGTTGTTGTCTTATCTATGGGTGGTCTAAAAGCTTTGGGGCCATATGAATATCCTACTAGTTTCTTTAAAATATTTTGGTACATTGTAGGTGGTGACATTTGTTTATATATGAGGGAAATTTAAGATTCTAATTTAATTTTTGCTAATGTAAACTCAACATTTATAGTTCTTATACGATATTCTATAGGTGCTAAATATTTCTTTAATTTCAGGCTCATTAGCCTATGTAATACACTTTTTAAAATTCTCATAAAAATAACGGCAAATAGAATCAAAGTATACCTTTTGATAATTATTGACCATTCTCAAAGTGGGTTTGTAGTAGGTAGACAAATTTTGGATGGTGTTATTATAGTGCATGAGTTGATTCATTCTGTAGACAAAATTAGAAGGTCAAGAACTTTCCTCAATCTTGATATGCATAAAGCATATGACTAAGTCTCAAGGAGTTTTCTGCTTAGAGTTATAGGGAAATTTGAGTTTGAGTCTTGCTAAATTAGATTGGTCAAATATTGTATATCATTAGTAAAATTCTCAATCTTAGTTAATTGATCATTGGATGGTTACTTTAGTAGTTGCAGAGGCATTCGTCAAGGGGGTCCTATGTCTCCATATCTATTTATTTTATTGGTTGTCTTTAATAAGAGCTTTGAATGTGAATCCCATAGTAGTGGGAATAAAAGAAATTGTCATTGATCCAATATCACACCACCTATTTTTTGATGATACATTATTACCATTTTTAGCTTCAGTCCCTTAGGCCAGAGTTGTCAAAGAGAACCTCTAAGATTATGAAAGAGTGGTTGGACAGAAAGTGAGTTTGAGGAAAATTAAGGTTTTATTCTTGAATACTCCTCCCCATAGGTAGAATAAAATTGTTAAGATCTTGGGATGTGATATTGACTCCCTTACTTTAGTTTATCTGGGATTGCTAATTTTCAAAGGGGGAATTAAGACTTATCTATGGGAACTTATTGTAGAAGAGTTCAAATAAAATTAACAAGATGGAAAGGGATACTTTTGAGCCAAGCAAGTAAAATTATGCTAGTTAAGTCTACTTTGTAGAGCATACCAGTGTATTTCCTTTCACTCTTGCAGATTATAGGAAATATTCTTTGAAAATTTAATAAATTCAGTGATCCTTTCTCTGGTCTAGTTTTGAGGAGAAGAAGTTCTTGTTGGTGGCATGGGATCTGGTGTGCAGTAGGAAAGAGTTAGGAGGTTTAGGCTTAAGAAGAATGAAAATATTAAATAGAACACTAGTAACTAAACAAGGTTGGATATTGGTTAAAAAATATAATGTTAATTGGGTATAATATTGACATCCAAATATTTAGGTAACACTGGTAATTTTCTCATAGACCCAAGTCTTGCTCTTGGCTTAGTATTCAGGTGCAATTTTGTTAACAATCACTTTGATATCGTAAAGGGTGGAATATGGGTGTTAGGTAATGGGTAAAGTATTGATTTTTTGAAAGACACATGGGTAGCTAATAGACCATTAGAATCATATCCTCACCTGAGTCTAATGGAATCTATCACAAGACAAACTTTTAGGATGAAGGTACATGACTTCATTGTCTTTGTTAATGATAGAAAATGCTAGAAACCATTTATTTTTTGGGTGATTTTGTAGGAAGAAGAAATTACATTAAAATATTTTATGGACATCCTAAAGTGGATGGTTACTCCTAACTAGGATAGGCCAGACAGATTTGTGTGGGGAGCTAAGAAAGATAGGTGTTTTTCTATTAAATCAACCTACCTATTGTCATATGTTCTATTTGATCCCTAGTTTCTCGTTACTAATATCTATCTAAAGGGTCTTACCCCAAAATTTAATATTTTATTTTAGTTGGTGGCTCAAGGGAAGTGTATCACATTGGATAATTTGGCAAAAAGGGGATTAGTTATCTTGAATAGATGATACCTATGTGGTAGTGTTGAAGAATCACATATGCACTTGTTATCTATCTCTTATATCAGTCTATCTTCTCCTAGTTTTCGAGGACTATAAGTGTGGTTTGGGTTTTCCCAAATTTGTCTAATTTGATCATTCAATGTAAGTGTCCCTTTCTATCTTTGCATTTTTAGGCTTTTTGGTCCTTTATTTTACATCATGTTTGGTGGTGTATTTGGAAGGAGAGAAATTATAGAGCCTTTAAAAATATCTCCCATTTGACTAAGTTCATGGTACTTCATGCTATTGTTGTCATTGTTGAGAATGTGGATGCAATTTCTCTATATAAGGTCACTTTAGTTGGAGAGTTGGTGGTAGATTTAGCTCTTGGATTTAGAGATTATTCTCCCAAACATCACCCTGAACCTCCTACTAGACATACTACTATTTGGAAACCTCCTCCTCCAAGGTATTTGAAGTTAAATTTTGATGGAGCTTCTAAATGAAATCTGGGACAAACCGATGTGAAGGGATTGATTAGAGACTTGTATAGGAGGATTTTATTGGATTTCGCTAAAAATTTAGATTGTCATACTAGTCATTTTGTGAAGGCATGATCTCTCTTTCAAGGAGTTTGTCAACAGGAAATTTTTAATGGTAGGAAGGTTATTTTTGAAGAGGATTCCATCAATATCATTAATATGCTCAATACCCACTATGAAAACTAATACCCATTAATATCATTAATATACTTTTGGGCTTGATCCACACTCTGTGAAAACTAATACCCATCCTATTTGGGTCAAGCTACACTATTTACCCCTTGAATTATAGAATGAAAGAATGTTATGTGAGATTGCAAACTCCTTAGGAGTTTTCCTTTGGAGTATACATGGGAAACATAAATGGTATCCATAAAATAGTAGTTCATATCTTAGTGGATCTTGATCTCAATTTACGGTTTCCAAATAACATGGAGTTTGTGTCAAAAAATTAGACGGACTTATAGGATTTTGACTACATTGAGGTACCTTTTCAATGTAGTAATTATCATTATTATGGTCATCTTAAGGTAGATTGTGAAATGGAAGAGAGAGGAGAGCAAGAGAATATATAGAAGAAATATGAAGGTTCTTTTGGCCAAAAATATTTAGAGGTAGTGATGACCAAAGTTCAAATGGAGGATAACCCATTTAAGACTTTTGAATTGATTAAATAAAGATTTACTATCATCAATGTCTAGTCGAAGGAGAAAGAGTTGGTTCCCATCAAATGCAATAGGGATATTTTTATTTAGATAATGGTTACCACACCTACAATTGAAAAATCTTATGGAGGTATTTTATCAGGTAAATATCAAATTCTAAATAAAATTTTACTCTTTTTGGGGGATGATGGATTGAATTCTAATAGTGTTGAACTTGATATATCATCTTGTCTCAGTTCAAGCTCCTATATTGAGGTTTTGATTAGTCATAATTTATATAGGATATTTCAAGAGAGTGGTGCTATCAAGATATTAGAACAAGTAGAGAAGACATGTAGAAAATTTACTAATTTCTTACCCTATTTAGCTAGAGATATTTTAGGTCAAGAAAGCAAGTAATGCTTAAATAATCCTAGTAGGATGTCTTCCATACCAAGTCTATGAAATCACCATAATACAAGCACATATTCTGGTAGATATACTCTAATATCCCTAAAAAAAGGTAAAGGAGATATCAGGTATGATCAGGTATCACAAAACTTGGTTCTTAAAACAAGTCAATTTCCAGAGGCTTTAGTAGGAAGGAAATCCTACTTAAAAATTGCACAAGAAAATTTTAGAAGGAAATTATATTTAGTAAACAAAAATCTATATTTGGGGTTCTAAGAGTAGGATAACTTAGGGTAAAGTGTATGAATTATCATCCTCTCTTTAAATGTGAGAGGTATTGAGGCCCCTCAAAAAAAAATAGCCTTAAATAATTTGTTTAAACTTCATAAGCTAGATATAATTTTAGTCTAAGAGACTATGCTATATGCAAAAAAAGCAATAGATATTCTCACCTCTCTCCTATCAAATTGGAAATTTGTAGCATTAGACTCAAAATTAATATTAGGGATAATGTAATGGGATGGAATTCCTCCTTCTAGCTAGTTGATAATTTTTAAATTGAGGAAAGTGTGGTTACAAACTTACATTCTATGAAGCTAGCTAAGCTGATTTCTGTAATCAATTTGTATGGTCCTTATAGTATTAGAAGGTATTTTTAGGAAGAATTTTTTATACAAGGATTTACGAAAAAGGAAAATATAGTTTTGTAAGGGGACTTGAGTTTTGTAACTAAAAGAGAAAAAATATGGGGAGAGGATGTCATAATGGATCCCTTAACTAAATTTTCTCTACAAAAATTCTAAAATATATGGTTATGTGATGTAGAACCCATTAAAATAATGCCCGCTTCGAGGAATCAAAGAACTAGAAGATATGTTATTTATAGAAGGTTGAATAGATTTTTAGTGTCTGAAAACCCCAAATCTAAACAAAAAAAATTGAGGTTTTGGATAGATCAAGGTGGGGGATCTGATCATTCATAAATTTTCTTATAGTTAGAAAAAGATCAAGAGAGACTAGAAAGACCTTTTAAGTTCAATGCTATCTAGTTGAAAGATGATGAATTTATAAATATAGTAAAATATGACTAGAGACACATATTAACCAAACAATAGAAGAAATAACTATTTTTTAATTTTATAAAAAATCCTAGGGGAATTAAATTTATGGACCAAAGGTAAATATTGGGAAGCAAAGGCAATGATATTTGAAATAGAATCTAAATTAAGTCAGCTATATAGTCATAAAGGCAATGAGGTATTTTTGGTTAAGGAAAATTTGTAGGTCAAGGAGTTGGAAAAAAAGGAAATAAATGTTAGAATGGGAATAAGCAAACTAGAGGGTAAAAAGTAGATCACTTTGGTTGGAATAGAGGGATGAGAATACAAAATTCTTTCAAAAGTATGTAAAACAAAGAAAAATGATAAATATAGTCTAGGATATGAAATGCGAGGATGGAATAAACATGAGAAGGTTTCAAAAAAGAGTAGTATTATGAGTATCCTAATTTAAGAAAATTTATCAAGAACCCAACAGAGCAAATATTGAAAAAATCATTAAGCTATTACTTTATCTACCTAAGATGGTCAAAGATGATGTTAAAGATACTTTTATGACATAATTCACTAAGGAGGAGCTAAAAGCAATAGTTAAATATTTTTACAAAGGGAATATTCTAGGAGTGGATAGTTGGTCCATTGAATTTTATGTGGGTTTTTTTATGATTTCTTGGAAGAAGATCTTTTACATGTGGTTAAGGAATCATGGACTTCTAATCAGGTACTCTGGTATGCCAAAACAACTTTCTTGTCCTTTATTACTAAGAAATATAATCCAATATATTTTGGGGAATATAGGTATATATCTTTGGTTAAATCATCTCTAATATTATTGCTAGGAGGTTACAAAGGGATTTTTTAGGGACCTTCCTAAAAGAACAATCTGGTTTCTTGAGTAAAAAAAAAAATCCATGAATCTATAGGTGTTTCTTAGAAAGCATTTCACCAGTCAAATAAATGAAGCATTAAGCAATAATAATTAAGTCTAATTTGATAAAATCTTTTGATAGGGTAAGTTGGTTGTACATTAGGCTTATCTTAATTCATATTGCTTGTGGTGTACCATTTGTAAATTGGGTAATGGGATGTATAAATTTTGCTTTATTTTTATCTTAATTAATGGTTTAGCTTCTATATTATTCAATCCTTCCAAATGGATGAGACAGGGATGGCCCCCATCACCCTTATTATTTTGACTTGTGGCTGAAGGGCTAAGTAGAATGAATAAGGAACAAAACACACTTGGCATGATTAAAGGTATCAAATTGGAAAACTATCTAGTTGGGACTCATTATTTGTATATGATATACTCCTATTTGGAAATGGAACTTGAAGAGGAGCACTAAAATATAAAGATTTGTTAGATCTATATTGTGATGACAAAGAATAGAAATAAACCTCTAGAAGATAGATATAAATTTTAGTATACTACAACCAAAACAAGAAGAAATAATGGTAAATATTTTATCTTCAATTTAATTATCTTGGCAAAGATCTATAATATTTGGGTTTTATATTGAAACCAAATAATGTGAATACTAGGATTGGATTTGGTTGCACAATAAAGTGGAAGAAAGGTAACTTCATGGTTCAATAGATGGTTATCATCGGAAGGTCATTTAATACTAGTGAAATTAGTTCTAGAAGCCATTCCAATATTTTGGCACTCCAAGTATTATATTATTGTTACAATAGTGGGAAAAATAAGCAAGAAATGCTTCCATTTACTTTGGATAATAATAAGGTAGAATGATGCAATGCCTTTGGTTAAATGGAGTAAGATAGCCAAATATCAATCAGTAATTTGATAGGGTCTTAATAATATACATAACTTTGGGAAAGCATCAATTTCTAAGAGTCTTTAGAGATTGATAATTGGTAAAGGATTATATCTTGAGGTTATTAAGTATAAATATTTGAGTTTTTTTTTTCTTTTAAGAGTGGATTAGACTTCCTATCAAGCCGGTGACCAATGCAAGTATCATTTGGAAAGCATTAGTGAAGGTTTTTCCATTAGTGGAAATTTTTTTGGTTTGGAAAATAGGAATTGGGAAGAAAGTAAGGCTAGAAAAATATCCTTGACTAGGGATGGAGTAAACCACCAACTATCTCAAAATTTAATAGAACATCTAAATAGACAAGGGCTCAGGGTATTGGTAGATGCATCCTCTATGGATAGAACAAATTTATAGAATTAGAGGTAGTTATCAATAGAAGAATTACTTTTGAAAGGAAATTAATTTGAGCTATGGAGGAAGTATACAAGGGGTCTAACAAGGTATTTTATAATATATAAGAAGCAAAATAATATATTGCATGGTCAAAGAATCCAACTACTCGACAATATACAACTAAGGAAAGATATAAGGAAATATTTGAAGATAATAATAAGGATGTCATTTGGTAGTGGAGTAATATTTGGAAGGTGAAAGAATCCTTGAAAATATGATTTTTTCTTGATTATATTTAGTGGATAAGGCATTGGCATGGGATTTTATACAAAATATGTCTTGGTAGGGTCTAAGTCAATGCAATTTGTGTAAAAAGGAAGAAGAAATAATGGATCACCTATTGGTCCATTGTGATTTATAAAAATAAGTGTAAAGGTCTATTCTACCTATGACTAAGGGGAAGGTACAATGGAAAACAAGGAATCTATTAAAGAACATGCAATAATGGTTCAAATATAAGGGCTTAAATAACTACATGTGCATATCATTAATAGTGGCATGAGGTCTATGGCTGGCAAGAAATTCTATGTTCTTTGCGAGCAAGTAAATTCTACCTATACAAGTTCAAGATAAAATCAAATATACTTATGAAGGTATTAAAAAACCTAAAATTAAAGGTTATAAGACAAGTTGACAGTTTAATAGTGGATATTACAAAGTCTTGGGATTTTTTATGGATCTTATCAAGAGACTCCATATATATGTGGGTAAGGAGGAGAGTTATATCAAAATGAAAATCACAAATTCACTTTCAAAATGGGTCTTGGTTGAGGTATCACTAATATGGTAGAGTGAAAGGGTTTAATATTTTTGTTAAGAATGGTAGTTGAATAGGGAATAATAAAACTTCATATTTTTTGTGACTCAAAATTGATGTTGGATTCGGCATAAAAATTAGTAGGGATGCAAACTTTGATACTTAAGCCTTATTATGAACAATTTAAATTGCTAGAAGAATCATTTACAAAGATATATTATAAACATATTTATAGAGATCTAAATAAGAAACCAAATGGTCTATCAAAATTTGGCTTGGATATTCTAGTTGGTACTTGGTTAAAGGAAGGAGTAGTGTGTGGGACTAATTCCACCACAATCTACACTCCTTTGATACTTTTTTCTTTTGATAAAATTCATCGTTTGAGAATTTTTTTGTGTTGCTTTTTTATATATTTTGGTAATTAAGTTCATCTGCATAATATGATTAATGGCTACAGGGCTTGAGTACCAAAATGAATCTAAAATATGACTAAGGCTTGCAATAGGATGTTATTATCGTATCCAATTTGATTGACATTTTAGATAAATTAGATTCATTTTTGGGAGAATTTTAGAATAGAAATAAATGGGTCTACTTAGTAAGGCATATATGAGGGTATAAAATACCCATTTGATTGTAATTTTTTTTGATAAAATATGCATACATATATACATACATTCATATAGATATACAAACATGCACACACACACACACACATATTGAGTTTTTTCAAGATATAATAATAGCAATAACAATTTAGTGATGCACAATATTAAACATCCACTAAAAATAATAGATTATATTCAATGCAAGAAAAATAATAATGCAAGATTCCAAAACAATAAAAATCCTATATAGAGAGATAAAATTCTCAAATACACTTGGATAGGACAAAGTATAATATGTGCAATAGAGGCAACTGATATTTGAATATGAAATATGATTCCAACTACAATATAACTCTTCCTATTTGTAGGGTTGAATATAATAATAATAAATATAAGCAACATGGCAATGCTAGAGCTCTTACACAACACACACACACACACAATTATTAGATTGTAGGTTTTATATTGCTCATCAAGATAAATAATATTGACATCAAAATTATGGTTAATGTGATGCTATAATTTTTTGACATCAAATTCAAAAAACAATGAAATTCTCTAATAAATTTTATTGGGTTCTTTCAAGAGTTTATTTAGATCACTTGCTCCTATAGACATACAAGGTTACTATCCTAGTTTTAGATACTACATATATAAGTGCTTGTGCTTTGTATCTATTGTAAATATAATGTTTTGACAATTATGTATCATTATGAGAACTTCTAGAACCATGTCTAGTATCTAGTAGAAGGATCTAGTAATTAATGGTAGGTACACTTGAGATCCTATTTAGATAATTCAATTAGGAAATTGTTAAGTGTAAAAGAAAAAAATGAGTAAAATGCATGGAGTACTATGCTACATGTGAATTACTAAAGTTTTAGAATATAACAAATGAAAACCATGCATGAAATAAGAAAAAAATAGTTTTAAACATAAATTACAATTATGAAATCATTAAGAGTTCAAAAACTCTTTAATAAGCAAAACTATTTCTTAGAAACACATTGAATCTTGTTAAAATTATGTTAAAGTTAGTAAATAAACTTACTTTCTTACGATAATATCCATAAATAAGCCTTTATTATCTATAAATTTTAGGATATTTTAGCCAATTAGATTAATAAAAATCTAAGATTCATGTAGAATCCATCTCATAAGATATGCAAAACACATACAAACTAAGTGGTACAACCTACGTGGTCCTCATACTGAAGGCTTGGGTACTATAGATAGAAGGTCCAAGGTTGGAATATAAATATGGATAGGGTATGTGTACTCCATAGGTGAAACACAACATGACTCTCTCTTCAAATGCATTATGGACTTAAAGAAGTAGGAGGTGCCCGATTATCTCATGAACCTTAACAAATTACTTACTAAACACAACACTCATCATATCATATGAAAAATATGTTGTCAAAAACAATAATCAAGGTTTGTCTCTTCTAACTCATATTTATTTTACTAATCTAATTGTTTAAGGTGATTCAAGAAACATTATTAACAACCTTGCTATAATATAGTTTGTTTTCTAGAACATATATAGTTTGATCTTTGAGGTCAAAACCTTCCTAGACTCCTCCAATAATATCACCATTCAACATGTCTTTAGATAAGGTAACAAAGATACTGATCTATTATCCAACTTGGGTGTCTCTAAGCCCAACCTCACCATTTGGATATATGGCTTTCCTCCTTCCCTGCTCAATGGAAACCCCCTACTTGTGTCTTTTATGTGAACTCTCTTTTTAGGGTTTGTGGGTTTGGTGGCCTTATTTTATATCTTTCTTTCTATGGGGAATGAGTGGTACTATCCTCATCAACTTGTGGTCCTTATGTTCCTCTATGGCTAAGCTAGCTCATGTTTTTCTATAGGAGAATACTCAAAATGTTGCTAAGACAAGTTCTTTGAAAATTGTTGTGACACATCCAACACAACTATGTCATTGGTTATTATAGGTTTCTCCAAAGCATGTATGGTAACCTATTCGCTATTATTAAATGCACGAGAAATAATTGCCTCAATAAATATGTCATGGGTGTCACACATAGTCAAGTTTGGTGGAATTCTCACAGTGTAATTTCCATAAATGTTAGTAAATTCGATGCATGTCACGACATGGATGTCACATGTTATTATTTCTTACAATTGGAGGATCTATTATAGTGTGGGTATAATTCTTACTTACATGTGGCTTCATTGCTATGAGTTAAATATTTGAGGCTCATAGAATTTATGGTACAAAATGAATTCCAAATCCCACACTACACATTACATGTGGAGGTCCTACCATAATATGACTATCATGAGTTTCACCAATCATGAATTGTGTTCATATTGCCACCAGAAGGATGTTAATGATAATTGGAAATCCCATAACAATATGGAATCCAAAGCCACCTCCCCAAGCCAACTATGAAGCATTACCATTGGTTACATATGGTGAATTGATTTCAAAAGGGAACTAAGGAGCATCTTTTACCACCATGATGTCCCATTGTAGCTTTCCACTTCCATCATCCAATCACACATGAGCTTGCAAGAAATCATACCTTTTTGTAAAAACCCTCCTAGCATAACTATTATTTGATTTATGTATAGAGGGTTTAATGAGCTACACTTTGCTTTGTGCTCCTAGAATGTGATATTTCTAATGGATTTTGTGATTGTAGGACCAGGTTCACTCCTTCGATGGGTAGATAAAGGTTGACTGAAAAAGGTAATATGGGAAATGAGAAACTATGTGAAATATCACCATGGCTCATGAGTACATGGAAGCTCACACAATTGCATTCATATAGGTGCATCATGAATGAATGACTTGCATTGTGTGTATGCCTTGTTTTGAATATATGTTTATTGTTTGATGGAAAATGATGAATATCTAGAAAAAATTTATGGCAAGGAAAGTGCCAAGGCATAAGAGCTATGCTGCTATTCTCTTATGGTATATGGAGACATCATGTTTCTAGTATGAAAGAAGACTAGGAGGTATAATTCATTGTGGAATTTTAAACGCTATGTCATATTTGATTTCAAGTAAAAGGCTATATCATATTTGATTTCAAGTAAAAACGCATGTTGTTTTAAAAATTTGTTATGTATTATTATATATATGTATATAATAATAAATATTATAATAACATACCTATATAAAAATGAATATAATGAATAAACTAATTAAATTTTAATGGATTGTAAAATATGCATGACCTTGGTATTTTTCCTTTTAATTTTAATAACATATTGGAATTACATTGAATAATGATGAAGGTAAACCATGTTGAGGTGATTTCAAGGTGGCAAGTTGCATGTTAAAACTGTTCGTTTGAGATCGGAACCCTTGGGGCTGATTGTAAAAGGAGTGTAGTGGAATTTTAGAGAAAAAGGGAGAAAAATAATTGAATAAAACAATATATATACTTCATTTGTGGTTGGAAGAGGAGGTTCAAGGAAGCAAACAGGGAGGCCATTGATAGTTAGATCAAGGAATCACAAGATAGGATCTATTATTTTTTCTCGGTTATTTCCAAATATACCTCAAGGATGATTGTTATGTTGTGAAAATGAAATGAAATACTATTTGTAATTATTTTTTGGACATGTATTCAGATGCCTTCTTTCTTAAGAATAGATGCTCAATTTGTTGTCCCATTATAGAACTAATTGGAAAATATTACCGTCCATAACCTACCATTAGTGACTATGTTCTTTTTTCTTTGTTCTATGTTCGTTGTTCTTTATTTTAAAATGTTGCTATTATGGTTTAATCTTATTAAAAATAAATATAGATATTTTATAATAGCCTTGCATTTTCAAAAGAATATTTAATAGATCAAATTAATTTTTAAATTATGCTCTATTTATCTATTGATGAGATCTAGCCATAGTGCACTATATATATATAAGGTAGAGATTTCATTATAATACATTTTCTAAGAGAACTGGATTAGAGAGTGTTTGTATGGACAATTTTAGAAGCTACACTATTATTGTGTTAAAAATAAGATTTAAATATAAATATTCTTTTTTGTATTCAAACCTAGTTTAAGTATTTTATTCACTAGATGCCAGGACCAAGTGTTATGACATTTACACTTTTAATTTAGCATTCAAGTAATTGTAAATTCAAATGTTTAAATGGGTTAATAACTAAATATTTTGGGAAATTCTTTCAATTGTGTGGCACTAGATTCATTATTTTAAAACCTTTATAGCTACTTATAATCGATGCTTTTATTTTGAATAGCAAATAGGTACTTTGAATACCTTATATATATATATATATATATATATATATATATATATATATATATATCCTTAGTACTAAGGATATATATATATATATATATATCCTTAGTACTTTTTAGGATTATGAAAATCGAGCGTAACTTACTCTAATTTAAAAATAACATCTTGCTTGGAAAGGCATATGATATCCTTTATGTGGATTTAGGAAATATACTCAGATGTGATGTTTAGACTTTGACTCTCGGGAGTATATTTAAGGATATGGAAATTGTGTTATATGAGAACGATAAATAAAAAATAATTCTTTTATGAGTCCTTTTAGATAAAATTTGTAGGTTATAATGTTATTCCTTTTGTAGCTAGGTTATTTTAATTAAAAAGTTATTACATTAATATTTTAGTAGCTCATTTGGAATTTATTTTAGAATCTTTTTATTTATTATAGTTTTCAAAAAAACAAGGACTTATGAATTAGAATAAATTAGTTACTTTATTGGAGGATATAATATAATTTACCTATGCTTTCTGTGCTTATAGAAAAAGAATATAACTCTTTTTTTTATATATAAAAACCTATTGAAATATGATTTAAATGGTTTAGATGTAAAAGGGTAAAATAGAACTATTTCAAGTTTCATAGAATTAGATAGAATTGAAACATAGGTAAGAACCTTCTTGAAAAACCTAAAACTTTTAAGTAAATCATCAAGCCTTTTATTTCATAAATAAGGATGAAAAATCTTAAACACCCGCTACCGATAGTGTTAGAGTATATTACATCATTTGAGTCATGTAAATGTACCACCTTTGGTATATAACTAGAGTAGGAGTTTACTTTAAAGTAAAGTTAGTTACTTCAAGTATTGTAATAAATGCACAAGTGTCAATGTGCAAGTTGTAAATGTGCATGTAGTCCACATGTACATGAGTCTTAGGTAGAGTAAGGGCCAAGGAATCTATCTTCCTATATAAATACCTCATAGTGAGTGTTTTCTATGTAGTAGTAAATATAGAGTGTGTAGTAGTAAATATAGAGTGTGTAGTAGTAAGTATAGAGAGTGTGTGGTATAGTTTAGTAGTATGGTACAATGTAGTCCTTTCATATTCTTTCATGGAGTGTTCATGTCCTCCATTATGTAGCATTGTACTATTTTCATCACTCTCATTAATGGTATATTTCTGAGTTATTTGTAGATGTTCATCTCATTATTTTCTTGTATATTATTGTGCCATTAGTTTATAGTTATCTCAGATTAGTTATCTTACATCTTGTGGTTGTACTACCTCCCATAAAAATCTAACAATGGTATCAAAGCACATGGTAGATCAAATAGAAAATAGGGAGAGCCACAAGTGAGATTGAGAGAAATCCAAAAATCTCATTTACAAAATTTTTGAGATTACATTTGGCTAGAGTATTTCCATAGGGTTATAGGAAAACTCGTGAAGACTAGGACTCAACCTGGATTCCACTAGATTGACAAATCAACTAGTGAAGATTCATCATCTCTAGATTTAAGAGTTTCTTCCATTACAGTCCTAATACTTTGTTGTAGGGAAAGGATATTTGAAGTAAGTTGGGAAGCTTCCTACACAGATCTAGGAAGAATATCTTCCTTGGAATCAATCCAGCACTAGAAGCAACAAATAAAAGAATGAAGATTTGGAGGCCTGAAGAAAAGGTCCCATTACTAGAGATTGTAGACCTATAGAGTGCAAAAGAAGAAAAGGTCATAGTAGCCTTACTATTGATTCAAGAGACTCTTGAGAAGAGTCTAGAAGAATATTGGAGGTTGGTGATCTCCATTAAAGGCTACATATAGTAGATTGAAGAAATTAGCTTGACAAAGCTGAAAAGACACTTAGAAGGTTCAATTACAAAAATTCCAATTCTAGAAATATTGGAGGTTGGTGATCTCCATTAAAGCCTACAAATTACAAAATTAAAGGACTAACAAAGGTCTTGTTCCAAATTCTAGCAACAATAGTTTTTAGAGATCCAAGAAGAAGATCTCATTACCAACACTTCCTTAGTAGAAGGTTGAAGGAAAGGTCTCATTTGGAAGACCATAAGAGCTACAAGATTGAAGACCTTGGTGAGGTCTCAAGGAGAAACAAGGAGAAGGCTTGGAGAGCCTTATTTTAGAATTTGAAGAAGGCCATTAAAGGAGTTCCTAGGAGAACTCATTGGAGAAATTTACCACCAAAGGAAGAAGGATTTGGCAAGGAGTTTGCCAAATTTTGGAGGAGATTGGTGAAGACCTCAAGACTTTTAGATTCTTGAGAGGAAGGCCTAAATTGAAGTCAGACTTTGACAAGGAGGTTGAAGGAGAAATGAGCCTAACATTACTACCAAACCTGAAAGGTTTGAAGATTACCTTTGAAGGCTAGAAGGCTCATCCAGAGATAGGAGTTTGTTGAATCTACAACAAAATACTAAAGGGTTCTTGAAGGAAAACTCAACTACGATTTGGGGGAATTCCCTACCAAATTTTTGAGTTTCAAGAACAACATTTCAATGTATAAATTGACTATGAGAGGGTAGCAATTAGGATAGCATTACTAGCTATAAAACTTTAGAAGTTACAGAGTCCATCCTGAAGGTTAATCAAAGTCACCTACTATAGTTAAAGGGTAGCAATATAGAGGGTTTTTGGAGCTACAAAAATGTGAGTTAAAGAGCTATTTAGGACAACCAAGAATAGCTACAAGTTCATCCAGTTAAGGGCAGCAATTTGGTGAATCGAATCACCAAGACATCCACCATATTTAGAGATCTTAAAGGTAAGCAACTTGGGTGCAAAAGGTTCATTAGTTGAACTTTAGTTTTTTTTTTCAGTTTATTAAAGTGCACCATATCAGTTTAAAAGTTGCAAGAAGTGGATTCATTTTAAAATTCTTCAAGAGAGTGCAGAAGGGAGTTTCTTTTAAGGTTATTACCTGCACATTAAAATAGGAGTTAGATATATTCCTATTGTTTAGTTAAAACAAAGAAGACTACATTAAGCTACAGAGATTAATAGTGCATGATTTAAGGTTCATTAGAAGGAGTGATAAGGTGATATTATTGCACTATTCTAACTATTCTTGAGTAGATTAAAATTGGGGTTATTATCTGTGCTTTATATTTTTACCCTTTAAGTTCCTTAATGTGCATTAAGAGTTTATCAAAGAAGGAGAATTTAGTGCACAAAATAGGGTAAGAGTTCAGTGTCTAGAGACACCATTGAGCTCACTAAACCGGTAGTATTTTGTGGTAAGGTGAAGCCACCAAAAGAGCAATAGTACCTCCATAGATTGGAGAAGAAAATATGCTCATCATAAAAGCAAGAAGAGCTTTACAAAGAGACCATAGAAGTCTCAAACTTTGGTGCATTTCAAGGTGACTTATCTACATCATTGCACCCTACTCTACGTAGCAATCAAGTGCATAAACCAGAGTGTCTAAGGAAACTATTACAGTGATCCTATTATAGTCTACAAGGGGCTGCACCATCAAGGAAAATATGCACTATAGAGGAGACTGCATTGCCCATGTTTTTACCATCATAGTGGGTAGTTTACATAGTCTAGAAAAGGAGCTCCAAAAATAAATAATAGAGCCATCCTAGGGCTCGATACCCTTCCATAGAAGGTATCCAAAGACACCCGATACAATGTCAACCCAACCAACTCAACGTCTATAAAAGTGCACAACAACAAACCTGCATTGGTTCAAAACATCTACGTAAGACAATGAAGTTACAATGAGTGACAACAAGAAGAAAGGACAACACTAAGGTTACCTTGCATATGTGGAAAATTGAAGTGCAAGGAGGAATATTACCATTGGAAGTTACCCAAGCCTACGTAGGAAAATCTTGGAAGAAGTAAGTGATCATCCAACATAGCAAGTACCATTGCCACCAAGGAAGAGCCATCACCATAGGAGAGACACCTTATGTTGGAAACAAGTTGGATGCATGCTGGAAAAGCCTAGACACAACTTGCAAAGGCATAAAGATAATAGGTGAAGTATTTGATAGTGTGAGTGCATGTAAAGGAGCACTTCCACTTGTCCTAATGACATCAGGCATCTTGTGCCACTTGGAATAGAAGAAGGTAAAGACAACAATATTCACTAACACTTGCAAGAGTCTTCAATGAGCTCTCAAAGGAGTAACACTTATCATCATTGCTTCAACGCTCAAGAAGAGAGCATCTTTAACACTCGATCAATATTCAAGACTTATCATAGCATGGAGTAACAACTTATAGATTCATTGATAGTATTACCTAAGTGAAGGATATAAGGCATTGAGCAACATCGAGTGCCACTTGGCACCTATTCCAAGATCGTGAGTTTATTAATAGCCACCACAGGAAGACTACGTAGTGAAGAAAATGCACATTATGAAGTAAAAGCACTAAGAAAAGTGAAGCATCATAGTCAAGGTCAAAGCACAACAATATTATCATCAATGTTGTTCGAGGAGTGAAGACCAACGATGAAATAGAGCATTGAATGCTTAGGAAGAAACTAACACCATTTGAGGAGTGAAGACCAGTGGAAAAATAGAGCATTGAATGCTCAAGTTGAGAAGGGAAGACCACCATCATTCTAGAGGAGAAGACCAACATCAATTTAGAAGCTCACTCATCATACATTGAAGGGAGGTAAAATTTCTATATCGTTTAATATTTACTTTCCTCCAATAAGGAGTTATAAGGTGTTAAGTATAAGGTTGATTATTATTTCATTAAAACAACAACCTTAAGAAGCAAGGAAGCAATTTTAGAAGACATTATAAAATTGCTTATATTTAAACATTGAGATATTTACAAATAACCAAGTAGGAGATATAAGGTTGTCAACCTTGGTAAATTGGAATATTAATTTGCAAATACTATTATTATTTTCTAACATTCCAAATTAGGGAGTTATAAGGTATACTACATCAAACATAGATTATTGGAATTTAGAAATATTAATCTATTGGATATTAAGGGCTATAAAAGGAAGTTCATTATTTACTTAAAGGATTTGGAATTATTTACTTACACTTGTCTCATACTCATCCTAAAGGGATAAAAGAAATCCAACCATAGAGAACTTCAAATTATAAGTGCATAGTTCATTAGGAGAGATAAGGTGAAATAGGAGTTGATTATTGTTATTTACAAAACATTACAAAATCAACCCAAAATGTGAACTATTACTTACTAAGCACTTTATTAAACTTATAGCATATTCTAAACCACTAGGGAGACATAAGGAGTCCTACAAAACTAAATTAGGGAGCTATAAGAATGTCTACTCCAAGGAACACATTAAATAATGCAATTAAAAAAGGAGTAAGGAAAATACCAATATGGCTTAAAAGCATGGTTGATGATTCAAATAATTCAATGGATAATAAGGAAGATACAAATTGCCAATAGGAATCAAAAGAATTCAAAGGGATTTTTGGAAACTCACAAACTAATAGTTTGGTGAAAGTAGATTCTTCAGGAATATCTTCTAGTGAGATAGTAAAGGGAATCAATGATAACTATACTAATGAAGATATCGAAGATCATATTCAAAAAGTAGAAAAGGAAATTAATCAAAAAAATCTCATACAGATCTATGAGAAAAGCAAATATAGAATACCATAAATTATACACACATGGTTTAACTATTTCATCAAGGAAATAGATAAACATGATATTTCCAGAATAGATAACAAAGACATTGAGACATCTTTACTATGCACCTACTACAATAAATGTGGTCATGAGAAGGTTAACTGTTAGAGTTTTCATCCATGTAAATATTGTGGAAGAAAATATCATCCACCCTACTGTTATTACAACAAAGACAAGTACTATAAAATATTTGAGGAGAAACTAATATCCAAATTAGATTGTTTCTTCCAAGTTCTTATTTTAGAAACATCCACTAACAATGATCTCAAGATTTACTTATTTGAATAACAAGGAAACAGGTCATATAACAAACCATAGAAAAAAAGAGGAAGCAACTCTGATCCACTTGTGACTTGCCAGATTATGAGATCATTAGTTCATCAAAGATACCAAGAAGACTACAAGAACAAATACTCATATTCAAAAACAACACAAGGAAGTAGAATGAGAATAACAAGAAGAAACAACATAAGGATAGAAGTGGAAGAAGAAGAAGAACTTGAACAAGATAAAGACACTCATCAAAATTTAGATAAAGAAGACAATGAAGGAGGTTGGAGAGAAGAGCTCAATTTCCAAGACCAAGATAAAGATCCATATTGAATACTAAAGTCTTCAATACCCAAATAATGTAATACAAGGGGGTTTTAGAGTATATTACATCATTTGGGTCATGTAAATGTACCACATTTGGTACATAACTAGAGTAGGAGTTTACTTTAAAGTAAAGTTAGTTAGTTACTTCAAGTAATGTAATAAATGCACAAGTGTCAATGTGCAAGTTGTAAATGTGCATGTAGTCCACATGTACATGAGTCTTAGGTAGAGTAAGATCCATGGAATATATCTTCCTATATAAATAACTCATAGTGAGTGATTTATGTGTAGTAGAAAATATAGTGGGTGGTAGTAAATATAGAGTGTCTAGTAGTAATTATAGACAGAGTGTGGTATAGTTTAGTAGTATGGTACAATGTAGTCCTTTCATACTATTTCATGGAGTGGTCATCTCCTCCATTATGTAGCATTGTACTATTTTTTCACTCTCATTAATGCATATTTCTAATTTATTTGCAAATGTTCATCTCATTATTTTTATACATATTATTGTGATATTAGTATATAGTTATCTCAGATTAGTTATCTTACATCTTGTGGCTATCCTACCTCCCATAAAAAGCTAATAGGTAGTTACAAGTTGGTAACTACTATGACTCGAGAATGACTGCTTTCTAATGAGATAAGTCAGGATGAGAAGGTGACAAGGGGTGGTTTAGGATGTCTCCTCTAGGTTTTTGAGCAAGAATTATAGTGATAGGTCCTTGCACCATTTATGACTAAGAGAAGGCTAGTATGACTATGGAACTAGTCTAGTTAGTGATGATTGGAATGGGATAATCCATTGTTAGTCATAAGTGGACAAGTGGTACTATTTATAGATTCAAGGTAATGACATGCCCTAGATAATTCTATATGAGTGGACAATTAGCTAGGCACTATCCATATATACGCTAACCCTCTTACATACTAAGTCTAGAACAAGTTGGCAAAAAAGGGTGAAGGTTCCTCATGTTAAGGGATGGAGAGAGTATGAATACACCCTCTAGGTTTTATGGGACCTAGAGGATAACCCCAACCGTAGATCTAAAATATGTTGGACATTTTGAGCAGTTGTCATTGATGTCCAAAATTAGTTGTCATTGATGTCAAGGTGCTAGGTGATAGCTCAGCTTAAGTGCAAGTGGAAGTTTAATGAAATTCATGATGGGTTTAAATATCTATATTTTACACCCAAGAGAATGGGTCAACCCAAGGAAGCAATTTATCCAAGGCATCAAAAGGATATAATATTATAATAATTGTTATTATAATATTAAAGTGATATGGTGAAAACCCCAAATAAAATATTTATAATTTTCATTATAATATTTTATAAATCAAAGTGGGTTTTATAAAGTTTAATTATATTTCATAAACCCAAAGGTTGGGTTTGGAAGAAAAGGCATTCGAAGCGCTTTTAAAACCTTCATCGACATCATGGAAGGAAATTGGGGAAGCGCCGACATCTCCCAAGGTATGGAGGAAGCAATATAAATACATTACCCAAAGTCTAAAATATTATCCTTGCTCAGAATTTTAATTGGCATGTGAAAAAGAATAAGAGCTCGTGAGAATTACGAATTTCATGGACAACAAAGTGTTTTAGGAAGGAAGCATTAATTTTCGAAGGCACATAGGACAGCGTGGCCTAGTGGTGAGTTGGGAAGCACGAAAATATTTTTTCATGCGAGGGCCTGCATTCGAAATGCGGTAGGTGCATTGGAGGTCATGTTGGTTAAGGCACCCAAGGTGCACATCATTTTGCCAAGGGAAGAAGGAGTTGAGAGTTGAAGCACATGGTGGTGCTTCATTAATTGCAAATGAGCGCGTGGCTCATGCGATGAATTTGGCCATGGCTAAGGCACACGTTGTGGGCAAGGTTGAGGGTTCGATTCCCTCCAAAGGTGAGGTAAATATTTTTGGTTAAATTTTTAATTATCCGCCTATGTTGGAGATATAAGGGTGTTTAATTTTTATTGTTATTAGCATATGTTGGAGGTATAAGGTTTATGAGTGGAATTAATTGTTAGAGGGGTTAATTATTAAATAAGTGATGTTATTTGAGATTTGTTATTAGGAGTTATAAGGAGGTCTTTGTAAAGTCTTAATTAATATAGTGATATATTGGAGGATTAAGACTATTGAGCATTGATTTCATTTTAATAAGGGTTTTTCTATTAAAGAAGATTATGGTGAATATTATTTTTAAGTTGGAGTGATAAGGTGTATTTTAGTCATCTTTTTGTATTGTGTTTTATTGAAGTCTTCTAACCCTTATTGAGATTGGCAAAGAAGTAATTGTGAGTGTGGCAGATTTGTGAGATCAACTCTTTGGCAAAAAAAAGGTATGGGAAAATTCTTCTTTGGTTGAGTTGATTGATTGGCTTACTAAAAAATAAATTTTGGAGTGAAAAGGATTTGATTAGGGTTTCCTTTTTGAAAGTGTTTGAGTTAATGCTTCAAGGTTTTCTGGAATTAAGAGTTGTGATTAAAACCTTGTTTTATAAGCATTGTTGTTGAAGCATTTGGATTGTGCAAAGAACTTGAGTTAGGGTTTTGAAAAGAACATGAGTATCATTGTTATGTGAATATTGATTTATGAGCATTGTTGTTGAAGTGAGTTGTTGTGCAAAGAACTTGAACTAGGGTTTTGGAAAGAACATGAGTATCATTGTGATGTGAGATTTGTTGTTGAGCATTGTTGGAAATATTTTGAGTTGGTGTTTACATACTTGGACTAGGGTTTGTGAGCAAGGGTTGGTTCTTGAGAAATTGGTTGAGTAGAGTTGATTGAGCCTAGTCAAGTGGATGTATGAAGTGATTGTTCAAGTTCCATAAAACAAACTATTCTATATTCTGATTTGAGTTGTGAAAGAGATTGAGCTTTGAGTGTAGAACATATTGAGTCTCTAACAATTCTCTTTATGCTTCTATGAGATTGATTTGAGTTGAGAAAGTGATTGAGATTTGAGTATAGAACATATTGAGTCTCTAACAATTCTCTTTATGCTTCTATGAGATTGATTTGAGTTGAGAAAGTGATTGAGCTTTGAGTATAGAATATATTGAGTCTCTAACAATTCTCTTTATGCTTCTATGAGATTGGACAAGTTCTGTGTGGACTTGTTAAGCATATTTGAGGTAAGTCTTTGAGAAGACTTGTGGACTGATTTTGTGTGAGCTTTTGTGGAAGCTTACAATATAGATTTGGATAAGTTCTAGAGTGGACCTATTGAGCAGATTTGGATAGGTTCTGAGTGGACATGTTGAGCAGATTTGGATAGGTTCTGAGTGGACCTGTTGAGCAGATTTGGATAGGTTCTGAGTGGACTTTTGAGAGATTTTGATTTGGGGGGTTGAGCAAATTTGGATAGGTTTGAGTGGACCTATTGAGCATATTTGGCTAGGTTGAGTGGACTTGTTGAGTAGATTTGAGTAGGTTTTGAGTGGACCTATTGAGAAGATTTGAGCAGGTTTTGAGTGGACCTATTGAGCAGATTTGTGCTAGACCGACTGGACTATGTTTAGTGTAGATTTGAGTGAGCTTGTTGAGCAGACTTGTGCTAGACTGACTAGACTGTGTTTAGTGTAGAGTTGAGCATATTTGTGCTAGACCGACTGGACTATGTTTAGTATAGATTTGAGTGAGCTTGTTGAGTAGACTTGTGCTAAATTGACTGGACTATGTTTAGTGTAGATTTGAGCATATTTGTGCTAGACCGACTGGACTATGTTTAGTGCAGATTTGAGATAGAGCTTTGGAGGTGATAGAGCATAGAGGATAGTAGTCTCTAGTGGATAGAGATCCATCAGCTAGGGTAGTGAGGATAGGTCTTCTGAGTGGGGACAAGAGTCTTCAGTGGAGAGAGATCCACAAGCCAGTGCAGTGGAGGCAGTAGTCTTCTAGAGGATCACCAACTAGAGTAGAGGAGAAGGAGTTCTCCTATGGATAGAGATCCATGAACTAGATTTAGGGGATCAACATCTCCTTTGGACAGAGGTCCATAAACATTGTAATAGGGAAATAATTCCCAAGAGATTGATTGAGAAAATTTTAGTAAAATATTTTCTCCGTGGAGGTAGCCATCTTTGGGTGAACCACGTTAAATTGGTGTCTCTATTGTGTGTGGTGATTTGTGCATTGCTTTGATTACTGCTATTAATATTGCTATCTATACATTGCATAATATTGATTTGGAAAGAAAAGTAAAAAGTGCTCTTATACTGTTCACCCCCCCTCTCAGTATAAGCTTGTGTTCTTCAATTGGTATCAGAGCGGGTGCCTTCATAAGAGTTTAACAGCTTGAAGGAAAAGCTAACAAGAACACAATGGATCCTAAGGAGGTGTCCTCAAATAACTCAACACCAGTATTTGATGGAAGTGACTATATGTATTGGAGTATGATGATGAGGATCTACCTAATGGCACTTGGCAATGAAGTTTGGGATGTAGTGGAATTTGGATATGATCCAATAGTCAATCCTCCTACAGATAAGGAAGGTAAGCTTCTACAACACTATAATTCAAAAGCAATGAATGCACTTGTGAGAGGTTTGCATAGAACATAGTCTATGAAAGTTATGCATTGTAGAACTGCAAAAGAAATGTGGGATAAATTGCAAGGTATATATGAGGGAGATAAAAGTGTAAAGAAAGCCAAGATACGAAATCTCAAAGGACAATTTGAAACATTGAGAATGAATGAAGAGGAAAATATCGGTGCTTATCTAATTCGAATTGATGAGGTTGTTAATGATATGCAAGGACTTGGAATGAAGATTGATGAATCATATGTTTGTGATAAAGTCTTAAGATCTCTTCCAAATAGATTTAGTGAACATGTTTCTTCTATAGAAATATCATTGGATGGTGATACTTTGACAAGAGATAAGTTGCTTGGTATGCTAACAACTTTTGAGATAAGAACAAAAGATCCTACTCCCCAGAAGGAAGCAACATTCAAAGCAATCAAGAAAACAAAGGGTAAGAAGTCAGAATCAAGCAATGAGTCATCCAGTGATGAAGAAGCTAATTATGGTAGAAGAAATAAAGGTTCTAGAAGATCCATAGATCTAAGATCTGTTAAGTGTTTCAATTGTGGAAAGTTTGGACATTTTGCAACAGATTGTAAAGAACCAAAGAACAACAATGGTGAAGAAAAACAGGATCACAGGTACAGGGAATCATAAAGATATAGGCAGGATAAGCATCATAAGAAAAGCAAGGATGGACAAAGCAGACAAGGAAATAAGTTCTTTCAAAGACAAAAGAGGAGCTACTATGTGGATAATGCAAGTAAGTACTCAAGTGATAGTGATGCTAGTTTTTCAGACAATGATAGAGATGAAGTTCTGTTTATGATTGAAGAAAAAGAACCAGTTAAGAAAACTCCAGTTATTCTCAAGTGTTTTAGATGTGGTAACTTTGGACATCTTGAAGATGATTGTACAAGGGATGGTTATAGTTTTAGTGATGATGAGTATGAGAATGCACTTGAAGGACCAGATGAAAATCTTCTAATGGCATTATTAGAAGAAGATGAAAGTGATCCTATAGAAGACAAGCCAAAAGAGAGTAATGATGTGGACAAAGGTAAACAAATAGAGGATTATTCAAAAGAGAATGGTTATGATCTCAAGGGAGAACTCATCTATGCCCTTGACACGGTAAAGAAGGTAAGGAAGCAACACTCTAAACTTGAAATTCAGTTTCAAGAATGTGATGAAGAAAGAAGATTGCTTATAGAGGATTTAGAAAAATCAAAGGCTAAAGCAAAGAAGTTCAAAGATAAGTTAGAAGCAAAGATCTTGGAATGTGAGAAGTTAGCACAAGAAGTGGCACTACTAAAAGAAGATTTAGAGGACTCCAAGATCAAGATGAAGGGATTTAAAAATAGCTCAAAGAACTTGGATAAGTTCATCAAGACACAAAGGACTACATCAAATAAAACAGGTCTTGGATTTGAAAAGGATCAAAAGAAATGGGAAGGAGAGTCAACTTCAAGTTTTGGAGGAGAAGAAACTTCAGATGAAGATACTTCAGAAGAAGACAGTGGAAAAGAAAATGAGACATCAGAGGATGGGTTGGACAATAAAGAGTTCAACAAAGATAGGAACAATGCACAAAGAAGATACATATGGAACAACAATCATAATAGGAGACCTATGAGGTCAAGATAAGGAAACTTCAGTGGAAGATGTTTTTCATGTCTGGTCTGACCTGAGAGATATGATTAGAATGGATACTGTTTCCTCTATGTATTGGTAATCTGTCTCATAGTCACACGTCTATGAGTTTGAGGGAGATAGGATAGCTTCACTAGGAGAAATCCTTATAGTATATTTGCTTACCAGGAATATTACATTAAGTGTTAATTATAAAAAAATAAACTAAGTGGAAGTTTACCGTCTTGTATAGGTAATATTTATTCTTTAAAGTATCTTCTTCTTACATTCAATCAATTGAGTGGAAATATACAATCTTGTTGTTGGAAATTTTGAGCAGTTGTAATTGATGTCCAAAATTAGTTGTCATTGATGTCAAGGTGTCATGTCAACTTAAGTGCAAGTGGAAGTTTAATGAAATTCATGATGGGTTTAAATATCTATATTTTACACCCAAGAGAATGGGTCAACCCAAGGAAGCAATTTATCCAAGGCATCAAAAGGATATAATATTATAATAATTGTTATTATAATATTAAAGTGATATGGTGAAAACCCCAAATAAAATATTTATAATTTTCATTATAATATTTTATAAATCAAAGTGGGTTTTATAAAGTTTAATTATATTTCATAAACCCAAAGGTTGGGTTTGGAAGAAAAGGCATTCGAAGCGCTTTTAAAACCTTCGCCGACGTCGTGGAAGGAAATCAGGGAAGCATCGATGTCTCCCAAGGTATGGAGGAAGCAATATAAATACATTGCCCAAAGTCTAAAACATTATCCTTGCTCAGAATTTTAATTGGCATGCGAAAAAGAATAAGAGCTCGTGAGAATTGTGAATTTCATGGACAACAAAGTGTTTTAGGAAGGAAGCATTAATTTTCGAAGGCACATAGGATAGCGTGGCCTAGTGGTGAGTTGGGAAGCACAAAAATATTTGTTCATGTGAGGGCCTACATTCAAAATGCGGCAGGTGCATTGGAGGTCATGTTGGTTAAGGCACCCAAGGCGCACGTCATTTTGCCAAGGGAAGAAGGAGTTGAGAGTTGAAGCATGTGGTGGTGCTTCGTTAATTGCAAATGAGTGCATGGCTCATGCGACGACTTTGGCCATGGCTAAGGTGCACATTGTGGGCAAGGTTGAGGGTTCGATTCCCTCCGAAGGTGAGGTAAATATTTTTGGTTAAATTTTTAATTATCCGCCTATGTTGGAGATATAAGGGTGTTTAATTTTTATTGTTATTAGCATATGTTGGAGGTATAAGGTTTATGAGTGGAATTAATTGTTAGAGGGGTTAATTATTAAATAAGTGATGTTATTTGAGATTTGTTATTAGGAGTTATAAGGAGGTCTTTGTAAAGTCTTAATTAATATAGTGATATATTGGAGGATTAAGACTATTGAGCATTGATTTCATTTTAATAAGGGTTTTTCTATTAAAGAAGATTATGGTGAATATTATTTTTAAGTTGGAGTGATAAGGTGTATTTTAGTCATCTTTTTGTATTGTGTTTTATTGAAGTCTTCTAACCCTTATTGAGATTGGCAAAGAAGTAATTGTGAGTGTGGCATATTTGTGAGATCAACTCTTTGGCAACAAAAAGGTATGGGAAAATTCTTCTTTGGTTGAGTTGATTGATTGGCTTACTAAAAAATAAAGTTTGGAGTGAAAAGGATTTGATTAGGGTTTCCTTTTCGAAAGTGTTTGAGTTAATGCTTCAAGGTTTTCTAGAATTAAGAGTTGTGATTAAAACCTTGTTTTATAAGCATTGTTGTTGAAGCATTTGGATTGTGCAAAGAACTTGAGTTAGGGTTTTGAAAAGAACATGAGTATCATTGTTATGTGAAGTTTGATTTATGAGCATTGTTGTTGAAGTGAGTTGTTGTGCAAAGAACTTGAACTAGGGTTTTGGAAAGAACATGAGTATCATTGTTATGTGAGATTTGTTGTTGAGCATTGTTGGAAATATTTTGAGTTGGTGTTTACATACTTGGACTAGGGTTTGTGA
The DNA here is from genome assembly GCA_028583015.1 of Wollemia nobilis. Lineage (NCBI taxonomy): Eukaryota > Viridiplantae > Streptophyta > Pinopsida > Araucariales > Araucariaceae > Wollemia > Wollemia nobilis. Next base: position 8,039,485 of record JAQPPZ010016334.1, on the reverse strand, counting down.
GCAAGGGTTGGTTCTTGAGAAATTGGTTGAGTAGAGTTGATTGAGCCTAGTCAAGTGGATGTATGAAGTGATTGTTCAAGTTCCATAAAACAAAATATTCTATATTCTGATTTGAGTTGTGAAAGAGATTGAGCTTTGAGTGTAGAACATATTGAGTCTCTAACAATTCTCTTTATTCTTCTATGAGATTGATTTGAGTTGTGAAAGTTATTGAGATTTGAGTATAGAACATATTGAGTCTCTAACAATTCTCTTTATGCTTCTATGAGATTGATTTGAGTTGAGAAAGTGATTGAACTTTGAGTATAGAACATATTGAGTCTCTAACAATTCTCTTTATGCTTCTATGAGATTGGACAAGTTCTGTGTGGACTTGTTAAGCAGATTTGAGGTAAGTCTTTGAGAAGACTTGTGGACTGATTTTGTGTGAGCTTTTGTGGAAGCTTACAATATAGATTTGGACAGGTTCTGAGTGGACTTGTTGAGCATATTTGGATAGGTTTTGAGTGGACTTGTTGAGTAGATTTGGATAGGTTTTGAGTGGACCTGTTGAGCATATTTGGACAGGTTCTGAGTGGACCTGTTGAGTAGATTTGAGCAGGTTTTGAGTGGACCTGTTGAGTAGATTTGAGAAGGTTTTGAGTGGACCTATTGAGCATATTTGAGTAGGTTCTAAGTGGACCTATTTAATAGATTTGAGTAGGTTTTTAGTGGACTTGTTGAGTATATTTGAGTAGGTTCTGAGTGGACCTATTGAGCATATTTGTGCTAGACTATCTGGATTGTATTTAGTATAGATTTGAGTGAGCTTGTTGAGCAGACTTGTGCTAGACCGATTGGACTGTGTTTAGTGTAGAGTTGAGCAGATTTGTGCTAGACCGACTGGACTGTGTTTAGTGCATATTTGAGTGAGCTTGTTGAGCAGACTTGTGCTAAACCGATTGGACTATGTTTAGTGCAAATTTGAGCAGATTTGTGCTAGACCGACTGGACTATGTTTAGTGTAGATTTGAGATAGAGCTTTGGAGGTGATAGAGCATAGAGGATAGTAGTCTCTAGTGGATAGAGATCCATCAGCCAAGGTAGTGAGGATAGGTCTTCTGAGTGGGGACAAGAGTCTTCAGTGGAGAGAGATCCACAAGCCAGTGCAATGGAGGTAGTAGTCTTCTAGAGGATCACCAGCCAGAGCAGAGGAGAAGGAGTTCTCCTATGGATAGAGATCCATGAACCAGATTTAGGGGATCAACATCTCCTTTGGACAGAGGTCCATAAATATTGTAATAGGGAAAGAATTCCCAAGAGATTGATTGAGAAAATTTTAGTAAAATATTTTCTCCATGGAGGTAGCCATCTTTGGGTGAACCACGTTAAATTGGTGTCTCTATTGTGTGTGGTGATTTGTGCATTGCTTTGATTACTACTATTAATATTGCTATCTATACATTGCATAATATTGATTTGGAAAGAAAAGTAAAAAGTGCTCTTATATTGTTCACCCCCCTCTCAGTATAAGCTTGTGTTCTTCAAAATTATACCAAAATAGGAGGATGAGAAGATAGACCACAAAATTGTACCTTCTATGGGATTTTGCCAATATCATCCACTTGGGAATTATCTACAATTATTAAAACCCAAATGTGGTTGAATATACTATACTAAATTAAACATTGGATGATCATCAAACCAATTAACTCAAAAGATTTCCTTTAGTCTAAAAAAAGATAGTGAAACTATTCAAAACAATTTACCTTACATAATTTGTGAGTAGAATAGGTTTGTACAACTAGGTGATTCAAACCTGGGTTGTTACATGTGGTATCAGAGCACTAGGTTATAAGATCCTTAAGTTGTAGGATTTTTAATACTATCTTTTGTAAGCTTGGTAAACCTAAAAATTAACATAGCTCTTTTGCATAGGTAAAATGGCATAAATGTTATGGGGTGGATCTTATAGGAATCCAACAATAGATGGTGATGAAGAGTCCTCTATTAGACCTCAAAAATGACCATGTATGGGAATTATAAAAGAACATCCCTGAAGAGAGATACAATTGAAATAAATTAATGAACCTCAAAATAATAAACCTACCAAAGAGGATGGGAACTTTGTTAGATTTTAATTTATAATCACTCAATAATATGGCCAGTAAATGAGTAATACTCAACTCAATATGATGGAAATAATATTGCTAAGTAAATAATATTATATTTAGAATATAAAATAACTCTAATATTGCTAATGGTAATTGCTGAAAAATACAATAAACTCTTATTGAATAAAATACCTCAAATACATCATATTACATCACCTTCCATTGATCCATGGGTTATGTCCCATCTCCCGATATTCCTTTTGTGATACTATTCTATTACAATTGCATATACATATATTGGATGGAATGTGACTCTTCATATGTTATTTATTGGCCTACACTCTTCCTATGAATCTTCATATTCCTATTCTAATGACACATGTACGTAGGGACAACTATGCACATTTACATTGCAAAAATATCATTACACATTTGTGCATATATTACATTGCATAAAGTAAACACTTCAATCCTAATCTAAGACACTATTTCCTAATCTATAGATGTACCCATGGTGGTACATTATCATTTACAAAATAATGTAATATATTCCAACACCCCCCGTATTACATTATTTGGTTCTTAAGAACGTTGGTCTTCAATATGGATCTTCTTCCTTTTTATCAAACTTGTGCTCTTCTTTGTTGTTTTCTTCAATTTTCTTGATGTATGTATCTTGATCAATCAACTGATTAGTAGTTTCATAAAGTACTACATTTTATAAAATAGATTTAGCTTCATGTAATTATGTATCATCTTTTGGTTTTTGTATCTAATGTATCTCTCGAGCTAGATGCCCCTTTTGATTTCCTTCTATGTATTATGGTTGGCACTAGTACTGTGGTTGTGATGATTTGTATTGGTTATGATTTTGCCAAGGATGAGACAATATATTTTGTTGGTCTCCTAAATTAGTTTGGTATCTCTAATATTGATTCCTTGGATTGAATTTGCAGTAGCTAGTACTATGTCCTCTCTTGTAAATTTGATAATACCTATCATTCCACTTTCCTTTACTTCTTGGAAATGAAGCAACATTCCTTTATGAGTTGTCTTTTGACACTAATGCATTATTACTCATTTCATCCTCTACTAAATTTTCCACTTTGTATTCCTATAAAATATTCACTGGTTCATCAAAAGAATTTTTCTTACTTAGAAGTTGTAAGGATGTTACTAGATGCTTGTAATTCTTTAGAAGTACCCTCAATATGACTTGAACAAGAAATTTGTCCTCCTAGGGTTAATAAATTCCCTTTTATGTCTGATACCCTTCTTAGAAATAGTTTAATAGTTTCTCAACTTTTGACCTTCAAAATATGCAATTGTGTTTGTATATTTAAGATGGTAGCTAATTTTTTCCCTTCAAATATTTTTTCTAAGGTATCCCATGCATTTGTGGATAAACCTGCTGAACTGATATATGGTTGTATATCATATGAAATTGTAAAATTTATGATCATAAGGGCTTTTTCTTCATCCTCATATTTTTGTATATCTATTTCTTCGGTAGGTTTGGTCTTTGCTACCTTAACTATATCCCAAATATTTCCTACTATTAAGATTGATCTTACTTTACTTGTCCATGTGGTATAGTTAGGACCTTTGAGCAATTGGAATTCAGATAGAAAAAAATTGTTTGTAGTTATCATGAGTAGAATACCTTGTGACTCTGTAATTTTAGAAATAGAATGCAATTTCAATCCTTTAAAAATCTTCAAATGAACTATAAAATTTAATCATAGGTATAATCCCTTTTATCTCCTAAAATTACAGATAAAATATTTAATTCCTAATTTCATATACTATTTTTGATGTAGAAATCCTTATACCTCCAAAATTAGAAATTTAGAATTTAAAAAAAAATATATTTGCAATATTTTGTAATTCTAAATTGATGGAGAATCCTTATTTCTCCAACCTTGTTTAATTTTCAAATATTTAATTGGTTTTGTAAACTATGATATGCAATTTTACAAAACTCCAATATAGCCTTCAAATTGAGAAAATGCTCTTCAAAAATATAATTATAGGCTTCACAATAATAATCTGATTTTCTAAGGTTATAAAAATGCTTATCACTCCAATTTAACTTTTAATAAACTTTAACCTTAGAATATATTCCCTTCTTATTCCTCCTATCAATATAAAAATTTAATATATGGTAAAATGATATGATAAATATCTCAATTATTTAGGTGCTCCTTCCTGGTCTTGCTGAGCATTTTTCTCTCTGGTCAAACTTGCTTGGAATGCTTCATATGACTCTTAAAAGATGCTTTGACCTTATTTAATGCTTAACCTCTTGTATTTTCTATGTAAGGCATCAAAAAAATTGTTATATTAATACGTCTACAACTATATGAGTGCTTCACATTTCTTTGGATGTGTGCCATGTGGTGTAGATGTTATTTAACTCCTTTTCTTCCTTCTTGGTGGTGCTACAATTCATTAATAGAATAAAGTGGATACTTGTCACTTTATTTCTTGCAAATTGGGATTCACATAGTTTTCTTGAGCACTTGGATAATAATGAAGAATGTTTGAATGTTTGAGTGCTCTTTTATCATGAAGAGTTATGTTCAACCTTAAGCATAAAATTCTTTATTTAGTGCCAGGTGGAGATATTCCATTCTTTTGGAAGACACAAGTGTAATCAACTCTTTGTGCATGCACTATTTTTCCAAACGTATGGATTATAAGGCTTTTGAATGGCTTTGCTCTTCCCAAACTTAGTCTTTATCCTTGTAAAATGTATCTAGCTTCTTGAAATGTATTCTTGTTGGACTTTTTATTTCCTTTGGCTGATGGTATACTTTCTCACAGACGACTTCAACCAAAGAACTTCTTGTATGCTTCAATGGTGGCCCTATGGTAATCACTATGGTAGTTTTGTTTTCTTATTTGATAATGCACCCTATATTTTCTTTCTCTTGTAATGTTCCCTATTTTTAATGGCTGTAATAGTAATTTTATAGGTTTTGGATATTGTTCTCTACCTTCTTGGTCTGGAAAAAACTTGAGCCTAATGGCTTCTTTTCCATATGCTCTTTTGCTAGTATTTTCCCCCTGTAATCTGCTACTGAATGGTGCTTTATATTGTGGTGGTTTTCACCACTTCCTTGGTGATTTCCTATACCAATACCAACTGTAAATACAGTGTTTTTAAACACCTAAAATATGCCCAAATTTGGATATTTTTTCCTTTTCAAAATATTCTATACTTTGAGGGTTATTTTCCCTCACAAACGTAGAATATATTGCTTCTTCTTTCACTTTAAAATTAAGCATATACTAACACTAATAACTCCTTTAATAAATCAATCTAATGCTTCTATAATATTTCAACTTTATCAGATAATAAAATGGTTCTATCCCATTAATAAATGTTAACTAAATCTAAGTTCGTCTTATTAAAAAAACAACATATAATCAATTTCATATCACTATAGTTAAACTTGTAATGTTGTTGTTATAATATGCAATTTTTCTATAAAATAAATGGTTTGAAATAGTGTCCTTTTTTAGATTAATTACACCTTAAAATATTTTTAATGGCTAGCTCAAAATGGCTCCAAAATATGATGCTTTAAAACTCTTAATAAATTCCTTTAAAAATTCTGCAATTGTAATCTATATGGCATAAATTTTACACACATTTTTGTTGCTTCTTCCTTCATAGCTTACTATCTTGTATTTTCTATATTTTCACCCTTAAATTTATTGTTAGTATATCCTTCAATTTTCAGCAATAATGGATACCTCAAAGCTTACTTTCTTTTCCTTTAAACAGGTGTTTTCTTCTCCTTCAAACAGGTGCTTCCTTCTTCTTCAAACAGGTGTTTTCTAACTTTGATTTTTACAGCTTCAATTGTTGTCCAAATGCACTCCAAATATGCAATAAACTTCCTTTGTAGGTGCTTCTACTAATACATATGCTTTGTTATCCAAACATATCTCAAATATTTCCTAAAGTTTCTTTAAAATGCAGCCAATTTTGTTTTCACAATGCTGCCCAAAAATGTAGCTTAAACACCTTCTAATTGTTATTCCAAAATCTGATTTGATGAAGTTTACTAACCTTCAAATTTTCTACTCTCTTTGCTATCAAGCCTTCTCTTATTTAGTTGTCCAAATATTTCTTGAAATATTCTCCTAATATTTTCAATTTGCAACTTTTTGCTTCTACTTTTTTGTAGTATTTTCAGTGCTTTTACAAATTAGCCTACAAAACTTGTGTGGCTATCTTCAAATTTCTCAAATTTATGGATTTTGCAATCTTCTTATTTCTTTTGAATTCTTTCTAAACTCTATATTCAAATATAATCTCTTTATCTATCTTCTTTCTCAAGAATCTAAATGTCTTGAGTTCTTCAAAATCTTCTTCAAATTTGACAAACTTCTTTCTAAATCTTTTTTCTTGTGGGCTTATTGTCGGATGACGATGATTGTTCCAATTTATTCTAGTTAGGTACTCTTCCTTCTTGAAATCTTCTATCATGATCTCTACTTCAAATATACTTAAATAATGGATGCTTTAGCTTATGTAATAAGGCTTTTCTATAGCCTTCTTTTCTTCTTAAAAATATTCTTTAGACCTCTATTCTTGGGTCTTCTAATTCTGCAACATTCAAATCTATTTTCAATGAAACCTTACCTTGGTTTCTTCAATTTTCCACTATGATAAATTATTCAATGATATCTCTTTATGGATCTCCAAAATCTATAATAGGACTTTCAATAGTCCCTTTATCTGCAATCTTCAATATTAAATTTTGTTGCTTCAATCTACAATAGGACTTTGAATAGTCCTATATTCAATATGCTACTTCAATATGCAATAGGACTTTCAATAGTCCTTCAATATTTAATCTTCAATCTATTTATTCAATCTACAATGGGACTTTCAATATTTCTTCAATCTTCAATCTTCCAATCTTTGAAGTTCTTAAATATGACCTCTCTTAGGGTCTCTTCAATCAACAATCTTACAATGAGAACCTCTCCTGTGTTCTTCTCAATATTCAATTGGGGTCTTCTTCATGGAAATCCTTCAATATCTATTTTTTGCAATAGAACTTAAACATCAATAATATATTCAAAGTTTGAGAAATAATAATATTCACTAGCTATAACTAGTGGAATCAAATAAATGTTGAATCCTAGTCTTCATAGGTGTTCCTTCAACCTTAGGCAAAGATTCTAGTCAATCAATAATATAGAATATATAATATTTTAATCATTCAAATTTATCTATAGGACCTCTTCTAAGGGTCTCTAAAAATTCAATATCAAGGTCTGTCTTCAAGAACTATAAATTTTCTTGTATTCCAATTTTTCTCTTGGAATAGGTAAATATTTAACTTTCAATAGTTTTATTTTAACCTAGTGCAAAATGTTATCTTCTCTAGTTTTATTTTTTGGAGGTAATTTTATTTTATCTTCTCTAGATTATATTTCCAAATATAATTTTCTTTATATTCTCTAGTTTCTCTTTCCAAAGGTAATTTCCTTTATATTCTCTAGTCTCTTCTTAACCAGTAGAAATTGTAGACACCAAAACAGCACCAATCTAATTATGTGACAACAAGCACTGATCGAATTGACATACATAGCCCCTAGGGCAGCCCCCAAAGGTTAAACAGTGGTCCTAACCACTCCCACAATAGTTTGGAAGGTCATAGTTCAATTTGGCACCTTTTTAGCACTTTTCTGTCTACTTGTCCCACCTCGGTATGATTACAAACTGGTATTCTTCCCATCCCAGGATGATTATCAGCATTCGTTCTAGGATGGGGTGAATAGCAGGTTTGATTGGCAAAAAGTCAAACCTCAGAAGGTTCGCCACTTAACTAGGCCTTCAGGACATGCAATTGTGAGGAACGGATTCAAATCAGAGAGAGAGACTTTAGTCATGCATGCCTTGATTATGGAGACCTCATGCAAAGAGACTCTAAATCAAGGAAGAATCTTTTCTCCCAAAATAAGACAAGCAATTCAAGTGGCGCCTTCGCATGCCCATTAAAAGAGAGATACCCTAGGTCTATAAATTGGTGAGTCTTCTCAACCCAAAAAGAGGAATAGGGAGGAGCACTTGGAGCAATGAAGTGCTTCTGAATTACATCCTCACCCATCATTTGTGCTTTTACATCCTTGATCTCTCTTTTGGAAGGGAGGTTATTGGGTGATTATTGGAAGCGTAATCTGGACCCAAACCTGAACATTTGGCCACAATACCCCACAAAATTTTTTGACACAACTCCATAAGAGGTTTTTGACCCATCCCAAGTAGATTTGTGCTAAAACCAAGTCCCAAACGGAGGGCGTCCTACCCCCGGGTGACCCCCACACTATTGCAGTTCTAATCGTCCCACCCCAGATCGATTAGAAATATGTGGTATATTTCCATACTATTATTTTTGCATTTGATTCTAGGTCACTTACATATGCTGTCATTTAAATTTCATGTGATTCTGACAAGTTTTGGCTGTGATTTTATCATTTCTCGCTTTTGCTAACATACAGGGAGCATCATCATATATAGGGCAATAGATGCCAAATTAGCCAAATACGACCATCTGGGTCATCCCAAAATTCCTCATTTTACCTAACACCAACTTTACAGGTATTTTTTAGGCCTTTGGAATAGACATTTAGGAGGTGGCTTTCGAACAGGTTATGACAGTCCTAATCATCCCACGCCAGAGCGATTAGAAATATGTGCAGTATTTATGAATTGTTCCTTTTACAGTGGCTTCCTGGTAATGTTTTATTGCTTCTATAAAATTTTTAGCTTATTCTGATATGTTTTAGTTATTGTTTTATTTATTTTATGCATGCACTGACCGTAGGCATTGGGGATCGCATGTTTCTCTCCATCCACAGGTGCTACTAACCATTTAATATTTCTCTGAACATAATATATCAACACTAGAGGGGCATCAAGGAACCATAGACACATTCACGCAAGCGACGATGACGTTTTGTCTGCCCATTTTTAATGTGGGCATGCAGAAGGTCTCAAAGGAGAATATATCATTCAAGGTGTAATCAAAATATGTTTGACGCTCCTAGCCCCTGAAAATGGAGGAGATGTATTGTAACCCAATTTTGAAAAAATCAATAAAATAAAGGGCCACACTTTTACACTTGCTTTTAATCTCATTTTAGTTCGTTGGTTTTCCTTCTTTTCATGCATTCTCGTTTGTAGGACTTAGCATTGCATTTCCCTTTCTATTTTGCTTATGTATCCTTGTGCTTTCAGTGGTGATCATGGTGGGAAATCTGTCCCTTGATTTTGAGATCAAATTTTTGATCAAAATTTGTGTGTTTTTGCTTGCAGGTATCAATCTTTCAAGCACTGGACTGTTGTTCGTTCCATCCTGTAACGAATACAAAGATGGAATTCGTGCCACCCTAGGATGAATAGGAATTCGTCTCACCCTGTGATGAATACAGATCTGTTATTCATATCACCCCAGTAAAATTAGCTCTTAGTGTAGTTTCAGAGCAAAAACTCAAAGGCATTCAGTTTGGGTAGAGAAGATGTAGGGGTTCTGAGCATCCTTTGTCATTTTTTGTTTTCTGTCTCTGTCATTTCCTATTTCTTTGATTGCATAGGAGAGTTTGCTGCATTTTTTTATTTCTTTTTGCAAGTAAAAAGAACCCCACACACCATGAGATAATCTAAACATCAAGGTCTTGGTCATAAAACCCCAACACTTGATCAAGACCAACGGTGGATTTCATCACCACCTTAGCTTGAAACTTGCATACTTAACCCTAATCGCTACTGTTGCTAGACATAAATCCTGATGAAATCTAACCAAGTGTAGCTGGGGTGATTCCTAGCATATGAGGATAAGTATTCTATGGTAGGTGTCAAAATAGAATGATTCCCCTTTCGTACCACTTATGTTCCACGTATTGTTCTGCTCTCACATACCAATAGTCTCCCTCACGTAAGGGTGGGTATATAGAGAGGTTCGGTATAATGGCTTGGCAGTGGTATATTGAAGGGGCAACCATTTTGGGAGGTATAAGAGCCCTCATATTGCATATACAACAAAAATTTCTTTACAAGGTTTTCAAAACAAACATCAAAACACACTTAACCAGATTTAGGGCACACTTTTAATCCATAAACAAGATAATCATTGTTTTTATTGTGTTTTTCCCTTTTGTTTAGTGTAGAATAAAAAATTGTAAAGAATATAAAAATGTACACATATTTAGATAAACAACACCATGGTGTACACCCATAGCTGAGCCCAATCATGGGTAGAAGCTGCAAAAAGTGTACAAAGGGGGACAAGTCTCCTCCGATATAGTCCTGAGGACTTGGTCATACCGTCTTGGTGGCCTGACCCACAAGATAGTCCACATCATGCCATTACATAACGGGACTATAGAGGCACCCCTTTGAGGGGCACTCCCACTCAATATAGACTCTTTCAGGAGGAGGCCATACACGTGGCACTCAACATAGACGAGAGGGCTCCATTAGATGCTTGTTATGAGTGGCCACCATGTGATGAAGCACTAGAGCAACATAGGGCCCATAAGGAGGGGCCACATGATTATGTCATCCCTCCTTTACCCCTTATTACTATCAGAAACAATAGGCCAAATCTAGAGCACAAGGCTCTTTAGACAGGGCAAGCCAATTATGCCAGTCCCTTTCACACATATGAAAGGGAGTACGAGGAAGACCACTACATTCCTCAAGAGCAATACATAGTGTGGAAGTAATGTGCCTGCATGCCTGCTATGTATCAATATCACCCACTGAGGCCAAAACCTCGGTTAATGCCGCTAACCTCGATAGAGGAAAGCAACCCATAGAGATCTTGGATCACCATGACTGAGATAGACATGTAGGAGAGGCATCTAGGCTTCCTAAACACAAGACGGTGGAACAAATTGACTTGGCCTTTGCCAAAAATGCTGCTTGCCAAGCACAAATCACATAGATCAGGCAAGACCAACTACAATGAGAGCACTTGTATCGCCTTAGCAAAGAGCACATTCAACATCAGACAGATTAATTACTCCAAAACACTATGCTTGAGAGGGTCACAACCCCTCACGAGCATAAGATAGAGTTGTATGAGAGGCACAACCCCTTGGTGCGAGACAGGTCTCCATGACCTTATCAAATATTATCTCCAAGACCTAGACCTAAGAGGGAGGCCACTCCCTAAAACAATGATGGGAACCCTCCCATGTTTATAGGTCTCACCCAAGAACTCCTCAAGAAGCATATGAGGAGTATGAGCAAGAAGAAGAGCGGGCTAAAATGCCCTACCAAGGCAAGGGGGATGTTGTTCGGCTACCCCTCCATAGGCCTCAAGTTCCCCGCAACCCACAATGGGAATAAACCAAGGAGGAAGAAATTAAATCTTCTGATGCATACGAAGCATTGCTAGAGCACTTAGAGTCTATGGAGACCAAGACTTCTATGCCCCAAAATCCCACTTTATGCCAGCTTCACAGTCACCCTGTGCATCTATCAGTTCCGACACCCCCATACCTTGAACACTTTAAACTACCCTAGTTGGCAATCTTTAGAGGGGAGGAGGATGCCCAAGAGCATGTGACTAGATTCCTGAGCCAATGCTTTGCCATTTAGGACAATGATGCTTTGCTGCTAAGAACATTTATAACCATGTTCATCGGCCCTGCCTTGGATTGGTTCACTCAATTGCCAAAGCATAGAATTAGTAAATTGGATTAGCTAGTGGATGCGTTCCTTGAATGCTTCATCTTCAACACCAAGAAGAAGGCATCATTAAGCAACCTAGCTAGCCTCAGGCAGTATGAGGAAGAAACCATGGTGGTCTATGGAAATCGGTGGAGGATGTTGCTTTCAAAGCTACCCTACCTCCCTCCTATGGCCAACCTGACCCAAATGTTCTCAAAAAGTTTTTTGAGATCGATCTCCATGCTATTATAGCTACAAAAATATGCCACTCTTGAGTAAGCCCTAGCGCAAGCTAGTATTATTGGGGAGACCAAGATACAGGATGGTGAGATTGCAAATCCAAAGAAGAAATAGTGGCCTAAAAACACCAAAATAGGGACCACGCAACCAAAACCTGCTATGGTCAATCAGGTTGCTATAAACATGTCGAAGCCTACACAAGAAACACAGCCCTCATAGGCTAACTATCAGGTAGTTCCTATTGATAGCTATGAGAAGGAGAATCATCAGCAAGAGCAAAATTAGCAGCATCAACGTAGGTGGTAGTTCACACCCTTCACAGAGTCCAAAGACTCCTTGTTTTACCATTTGTCCATGGCAAACTTGATACACCTGCCAAAAAGTTGACCCATAGACCCCAATGCACGAAAACCTAAGGGCTATAGGAAATACTTGTACTGTAGATTTCATAGGCAAAAAGGACATGACCTTTATGCATGTTGGAAGTTCAAGAGGTTCATGCAAGACCTAATAGACAACAAGACGTTGGCAGTGGAAAATCCTGTAGTGCCAAACAACCAATACATGGGAGTCTTCAAAGACCCCTTGCCTACCCATGATGCACATGCAAAAACCCTTCAATTCAATGAGGTGACACATAACTGCCCCATGTAGGGGTATGTAGGGATGATAAGCATAGTGGCAGTGGTATTTGCTACCAAAAATCTACACCACTACATGCTGAGCAATACGATGTATGTTGTGTCTAAGGAGAATCCATTGTGGTACATGATGAGTCATACTTATCATAGTAGCCGCATGGTGAAATGGATCATGTTGTTGACGGAGTTTGACATAGAATTCATTGGACAGAAGTCCATCAAAGGTCAAGTCATCATCGATCAACTAGTGGAGGCTCCTCTTGAAGATGATCAGTCTCTGACCGTAGAGCTACCTGATGATGGGGTCTTCCATGTTTCAAAATCACCAGATTCTAATGAGCTTGAATCACAGGCCAACATGACCCTATTATTTTATGGTTCTAAATGTGAGCAAGGGGGTGGCATGGGAATTGTATTATTCATGCCTCTATCATTTAAATTATATTTACCATGCACCAACAACAATGTCGAATATGAATCCTTTCTCATAGGTCTTCAGATAGCAATCACCATGAACATCAAATGTCTAAACATCTTTGATGATTCGTTGTTAATTGTCAACCAAGTTAAAGGGGTATTCCAATGTAAATTCCTAGTTCTGCAGGCCTACAAAGCCCTTGTGGATAAATTCTTGGCAAAACTTGAATGGTATGACATCGAGGCACTCCCTCGATAATCAAATCATTTTGTAGACACTATGGCCTCCTTGGGGTCATTAATCCCGTAAGACCCTTCTGGTAAAATGAAAACCATTCAAGTTAAAACATTATCGCAATATGCGATGGAGCATGCAAGCTCTAACCTAATGCCAAGGATCCACCTAATCCATATTGAACCATCTCAGGATAAGTTCTCTCGAATCCATGATAGTATGAATTACGCCGACTGGGGGTCCTTATTCTCCCTGACCTCTCTTAATAGCAACACAACACTATTCTTACAAGTTATTTCCCACTCAGATTTTTCTAGGTATGAACTTCAAGAGGGATTGGCCATTCATACCATCAAGGTTTTTGATCAGCAGAATTGGTACACACCCCTAAGAGACTACCTCAAGTTAGGTAACCTCCTACTTGGATTGACGCACACCACCAAAAGATCATTTAAATAGAAAGCGAAAAGACATGTCTTTTTAGGAGACATTTTGTATCATCAGAGCTATGAAGGGATCCTCCTTAGTTGCTTGGACCAGCAGGAGTCTTCTTGGGTGATCACCCAAGCACATGATGGTACCTGTGGTGGCCACTTCAGTGGTATGTCCATTATAAAGCGCATTCTCTGCATGGGCTATTATTGGCCATCTTTAGAGCGAGATTGTTGCACATATGTAAAGAAGTGCATGAAGTGTCAACACCATGCTAATTTGACACACGTACCTTCTTAGGCCTTGCAACCGATCCAATCGGCTTGGTCATTTTTGCAGTGGGGATTAGATATAATAAAAAGATCTCCCCTGCATCGTCGAGTCGTCACATGTTTATCATAATGGCCACAAAGTACTTCACCAAGTGGGTGGAAGAAATTCTTCTAACCTCTATGACTGGACCCTACATTGTGGAGTTTATTTTGCATAACATCATGTCATTTTGGTATTCCATCCAAGATCATCTCGGATAATGGGATGTCATTCAAGAACAAAGATGTGCGTGCTTTGACAACAAAGTACAAAATTTAGCATAGTTTTTCAACACCTTATTATCTGCAAGAAAATGGGCAAGCAAAGGCATCAAACAAAATGCTAGTCGCTATCCTCAAAAATATGGTCATAGATAGTCATAAGGATTGGCACATTCAAATCCCACTTGCCTTGTGGGCTTATCACACTAGCATTCAGATTCCCACTGGGGCAACTCCATTTTCACTGGTGTATGGATCCAAGGCATTCATGCCTCTCGAGTTGGAAATACCTTCCCTATGTATATCAATGCAATATTTCATCAATGATGACACTGCACAATAGGCCCAATTAGACCAACTTACGTTGCTCGACGAACGATGTGTCAATGCTCTCGAGCATTTGCGTATCTATCAAGAGCGACTTAAGAAAGCATACAACATGAAATTTCACTTGAGGGACTTTTAGGTTGGTGACTTGGTCTTAAAAGAGAACCAACAAAATTCTAACTTGCCGCCCCATCTAAGGGACAAGTTCATGGAAAATTGGTTAGGTCCCTATGTAATTGACAAAAAAATAGGACCTAGAACATACCGGCTCACCTCTCTTGAAGGAATCAAGGAACTAGAACCCTTGAACATTAGTCATTTGAGGCCATTCCACATTTAGAGAGCCATAGCCCACCCCAAAAGCTCCAAGGATTCTCATAATCGCTTGGTCAAACCTAAAAAGCTCCAAGGATTCCAGTAATCGCTTGGTCAAACCCAAAAAGCTCCAAGGATTCTCACAATCACTTGGTCCACCTAAAACACCCCAAAGGTATCCATAAACCCTTTTGTCAAACCAAAAGCTCCAAGGATTCCTACAATCGCTTGGTCAACCTAAAAATCTCCAAGGATTCCTACAATCGCTTGGTCAACCTAAAAATATCCAAGGATTCTTACAATCACTTGGTCAACCTAGAAAGCTCCAAGGATTTTTGCAATCGCTTGGTCAACTTAAAAATGCCCCAAAGGTATCAATAATCCCTTTGGTCAGACCAAAACACTCCAAGGATTCCCATAATCGCTTGGTCAACCTAAAACACCTTGAAGGTATCCATGAACCCTTTGGTCAAACCAAAAGCTCCAAGGGTTCCCACAATCGCTTGGTCAAAAACAATAAAATAATCAAAGATAAAAAAAAAATGCATCTCAATTTCATGCATACTCATAAAAATTAAAATACAAAAAATATAATAAACTGCATTAGGCATCGCATCCATACATGTTATATTTGCTGGTCATACATGTCACAAGCACCATAGACTGTAATTAATCAGTAATTCCATAATTTTCCACTTTCAATCCATTTTATAAACACATACATCCAAAATAACACCGTCCACATTTTTAGCATAGTCAGTTGTCTCCTAATGTATTTAGGGTTTTCGTCATTCAGCTGTCTTTAAATTTTTAGCCAAAAAATGTACAAAGTCAAATAGATTTTACAAGGGTAGAGTTTTACTTGGATAACACTTCATTACGTAACATCCCTACACAAGTTAAAACACATAAAAAAATTCCTAAGTTGTGTGAATGCAAGAGAAACCTACAAAGTAGTCTAGGGTACCATAGGCGAAAGGTTAACCTGTTCATCCCCCTGTGCGAATGGTTCAAGAATGTTGAGAATTGACAAAAGGACAAACTCTTACCCATCAATTCCCCCTAATAAATAGTTGTTTTCACCACTAGCAAAAATCCCAATCATCGTTGGTCCCCAAATTTGTAAGGATTCGTACTACATGCCCCTGACAAGGATGGGTAGTCATCCCCAAGGCCTAAAAGGATCAATGCCATTCAAAATCAAAATCCCAACAATCTATCATCACAAACATCCCCAAAACACCTTTGGTCCCCAAAATTCATAAGGATTCGTACTACATGCCCCTGACAAGGATGGGTAGTCATCCCCAAGGCCTAAAAGATCAATGCCCTTACATAATAACATCTCCAATCACCTTTGATTCCCAAAGTCATAAGGATTCATACTACACATCCCTAAACAGGATGGGTAGTCATCCCCAAGGCCAAAAGGATCAAGGCCATTCATAAGCCAAAACCTTATGAAGCTCAACTTTGCAACCTAAAATGCAAAATCAAATAACAGTGGTTATCACCACTATTCAAATCCCTTGCTCAAAAAGAAAAACAAAAGTGCAAAATAAATAGTGATTTTCATCACTATGTATACGAGCAAGTATCCCAACAAGTTGAGCAACCGAAAGACACCTGAGATTGAATCCCTTGAATTCTCAGAATTTGAAAAACCATCCAGGTGATCCTCATTATGGGTTTGGTGGATAGCCTACCTAACAATGGTGGTATCCTAAATGCATGACAATATGTCTATCACATTGGCTTTTGCATGTGAGCAGACCAATGTTTGCATGTGGATGAGCTAGCTTATGGTACCCTAGTTTGTCCCATGGATTAATCTTACTAAATACAACAACGAAGTTAGTGGAGCTAATTAGGTGATCCTCAGTATAGGTTTGGTTGACAGCCTATTTGGCACTGACGGTATCCTAACAAATACCACATAAACGAATTCAATTGCACACACAGGGATGTGAAATAACTTGGTCCAACTCAATTCTGATTCGTACCTTGTTCAAAAAATCTTGTGAGAAAAACATACAGTCTTGGCTAGTTAGTTAAAACATCTTAATCTCAAAAAACCTTAACCACATTTTAAAACAACTAGTAAATTTCATTACTTACATCACCATCAGAAAATATGAAAAATATCAAAACACAATTATTACATGCAAATTCAGTCCACAAAGCAATCACATAGTACAAAAAGCCAGTAAATCATGTACAGTCTATGGTGCCATCGACAAGTTATCAACAACTCATTTCATTCATTCCATATGCATACATCATATAATTAGAAACATCGCATTCATGATAACACATGCATACATCATCATCAATAAATGTGTATAAACAGAAAAAATAAATCATGAAAAGTGTATAACCAAAAAGAAAAATCATGTATATATATATCATCAAAATACCCATAGGCTACAATAAGTTGGTCCTCTGACCTCACAAAACATCAAAAACTCAAAAACCCTCGAGCCTAGGGCGTCAGCCACTATGATCATGTAAGATCGGTGCGAAGGGAACTACCCCCTATGGTGTGGGTTCTATGGGACCTCTCAAGGTGGCTGTTGCTAGCCCCTGCATCATGCCCACTAGCACCCCTCTCATCTAGCCACCTATAATGAGAAGATGTTGACTGCTCAGATCGCTATCTCTCATCCAGTGTGAAGACCCACCTCTAGGGAGCTTAGATAACCGCCTACCAAGGCAGATAATCTCTGCCTCCAAATCCATCTGATGCCAAATCTAATCCACCTCCCATCGATGGTACGTAGCCACTACGTCATCGTACTGCACCAACTGAGTTTTTAGGAGATCCCTCTCCCACGAAGCATTTGTGTCCCCATCCTTTCGACGATACGTAGCCAATGCGTTCTCCCACTCTACAAACTGAGTTTGTAGGAGATCCCTCTCCTATAGAGCCTCCCCAAGCTCCTCATCTTGTATTTGAAGTAGATCCTCCAATCATGCTCTCTTTGCATGATGCCTCGCCTTCACACCCTCCGAGATTACCTGGTGCATATGCATATCCAAGACTACGGGCTGCTCCAGCTCCCACTGCTCAGGGACGTCCTATGTATCTGGCTACTCTATAACCCCACAATAATCCCCCCAAAGCTATCAACATCCACCATGTTTACATCCTTGATCAGAACCCCCCAACCCTCTCTCGATGCCTCCACACCCTCACCACCTATTGCTATCGCCTCTGGACCCCCTAGAGGCCCCTCACCTCACCACCATCAAAACATCCACCACTAGTCATACTCAGCGGTCGCCTCGACGTTGTCCATGTTAGGGCCATCGATCATAGGATTTGACTCCTCACCTAGTGGCTCAATTATCAGCTAGGCCAGAGTCCTCTCGTCACCCCAACATCGATAGATCAAGGGCTCACCAGGAAACCCCTAGCACACCCCAAACTGTCGCATCACTCGAACGTACAAGAAGTACTCTTGCTCGATCCTATCTTGCCTGATCAACCATCTTCCCCTACACACCTATCGAAGCCACTCTCTAGCCTCAGGCCAGGCTGGACAGTCTTGGTATGGGCACCATAACACCTCCCTTGGTGCAAGCCAAGCGAAGGCATCGGTATAGTACCCTACGACACCTGGCCACCATTGACTCTACCCCTGCTCCTCAAACCACTGCCACATAGCCACATACCCTATCTACCTATCAACCATATCTGCCCATGTGGTCCATGGTAAACCCTATGGCCACTCCATAGCTATGTGCTACCACCCCCAGCATTGCAACAGGTAGCTGCACCTAATCCCCTTCCACCTCTGACAACGGACCTCATATAGCTCATCATAAAGCTATTTCAAAAGCATCTATCCCCATCTCATAATCAAGGGTACCTTTGTCGGACACTCGACCAATCTGAACACTACCTCCAGTAGGTTCCAAGGGAACCTCACACCTGATGAGTTGGGAAGTAGCATGTTGGAAATGAGGGTCATCAGTAATGCATGCCTCACCCCCAACATGCCCCTCTCTAGCACCACCACACCAAGATACCACCAATCAGGCAATCCCCCTCTACCCTCTCCACTGGACTATCCACCCCCATATCCACCCCATGCCTGAAGCATCGTGTTATTATTGATGTCCAATAATCACGCAGAGTAATCCGAATAGGAAGCCCATCTATCGAAATCCACAAAATTTGATAGGCATCATCAAGATTCACCATCATCTCCCCTGTTGGGAGATGAAAGGTATTAGTTCGGGGATCCCACAAGTTGATCAGGGCCATGAGATAGGCATGATCCCCCACCATAGGCTCTAATCGAGTCACCTACTTGAGCCCAAGGACATCAAGCCACTCCCAATCAGCCATAGTCAGTGCCTCCTGCGCTTCAGAGAACACCGTCGGCACACGATATCGGCTCTTCACAACCTGCAAAAGAAAACAAAACAAAAACATTAAAACATGACAAAATCAAATGCAAAACTGTATAACACTACAACAAACATACACACTATCTAAATACAAAAACATTTAATAAATGTACAATACAAAAAAATTTAATAAATGTACAATACAAAAACAAAAAACCAAAATGTTCTAAAACAAATTTGTTAGTTCCTTGGGTTTTTAACTCTAGTTCAAAATGGTAAATAAATAAATAACACTTTGTCAGTTCCTAAGGTTTTTAACTCTAAGTTCAAACTGATCAATAACTGAAAAACAAAAACAAAAATTCACAAACACATTTGTCAGTTCCTAGGGTTTTTTTAACTCTCAAAATCAAACTGATAAAAAAATACAAAACCAAAAAAAAAAAACAAAATACAACAAACAATTAACCTAGGGTTTTCATCCTAGTCTAAACTAACAAAAAAACAAAATACAAAAAATAGTTAACCTAGGGTTTTCATCCTAGTCTAAACTGAAAAAAAAATAAACTACAAAAAATAGTTAACCTAGGGTTTTCATCCTAGTCTAAACTAGCAAAAAAAAACAAACTACAACAAACAATTAACCTAGGGTTTTCATCCTAGTCTAAACTGACAAAAAAAAACAAACTACAAAAAATAGTTAACCTAAGTTTTTCATCCTAGTATAAACTCACAAAAAAAAACAAACTACAAAAAAATAATTAACCTAAGGTTTTCATCCTAGTCTAAACTGACCAAAAAAAAAACAAAATACAACAAACAGTTAACCTAGGGTTTTCATCCTAGTCTAAACTGAAAAAAAAACAAAAAATAAAATTAAACAGTTAACCTAGGGTTTGACCTTAGTCTAAACTGATGAACAATAGCAAACAAAATAACAACTAGGGTTTCTAACTCTAGTTAAACAAAAATAAAAATTTAACCTAGGGTTTTCATTTTACTGTCAAAATAACAAATACAACACACAATAAAAGTTTTCAGTTCCTAGGGTTTAACATTCATCTAAAACTGATAAACAATAGAAAACAACATAAACACATTTTTTTACGCTAAGTTTTCAATATTAGTTTAGACTAGGGTTTTCTTTTTTTAGCTTACAAAAAAAAAAACAAAAACAAGGTTTTAACTAGGGTTTTCATTTTTAAATCAAAAAACAAAATACAAAAGAAAACAAGTGCGGTTTTAAAACTGTAAACTGAAACAAGCACACAACAAATAGGAGGATCACTCACCAATCTCGCTTTGGATCTGCCACTTGATGATCCAGTTCATGAAATCATGGTGTCCGAGAAATTCTATAGCACTCTGCTAACGAACTCGACCTCCTCCTCCTCATAGCTCCAAAATGCTAGGAAAAACAAATGCAAATGAGCCCAAACCCTAGTTTTGGCTCTTAAATAGGATTTTAGGCCTGTAATCATTACCCCGTGGGATGAGAACTATATTTAGTGCTTGTTCCACCTTGGGATGATTACTAAAATGGTATTCGTCCCACCCAAGGATGATTATAGAGCAAGAAATTCAAAAACAACAAAAATTGCATCAAAATGCACAAATCAATAGCAATAACATTGCCGAACGAAGGCACCTTTGCGAATGACATTATTGGCATCCGAAATAGACATTGGGGTCACAAATTATCACTATCCCAATCCCTAAGAATGCTACAATAGCCAGAACACTCCATGGGAGGATGGATTTTTTACAATTTTATCTCCAAAATGCATCACAAAATGGGTCAAAACCCACCAAAAAATAGCAATAACATTGCCGATCAAAGGGGCCTTTGCGCCTGCGATTCTTAGAATGCAAAACTGACATTGGGATCACAAATCCTCACTATCCTACTCCCTATGAAGTCTATCGCTCCACGGGAGGACGAATTTTTGAGAATTTCATCCCCAAACGGCGTCCCAAAAAGGGTCAAAACCCAAACAATAATAGCATCCAAAATAGATGTTGAGGTCACAAATTGTCACTATCCTACTCCCTAATAAGGCTACCATAGCTGGACCGCTCCACGGAAGGACAAATTTTTGACAATTTTTGCTCTAAAATGCGTCACAAAAAGGGTTCAAACCCACCAAAAATAGGTCAATTTTTTTGGAAACTGCATAGGCATTCCATGAAAAACAACTGAAGGCACCGTTACATAAGTCATATTGGGTCAAGCGACTCATATATTTTCTCATGTCGGTCATTCCCTCATCAATTCGTTGCTTGAGGGGGTAGTCACACTTAGTCACCAATCAACAAAAACACACCCAATCAAGAAAATGGCACGCATTCAAAGGATAATTGACAAATACAATCATGCCCCTGCTTGGGGTAGCAAACAAGAAATAATCACAAGCTGATCAAACACTTGGTATTCTAGAATCATGAACTCAAGATTCCCACAGACAAAAGGTTGCGCCCTTTGCCTATTCGTGACTAAACAATGTCCAAGATCAAGTAACACCTCACTCAAAAAGGTTAACACTTGAACTAAGCTCCTTAGCTTGTCAAAAGCAAGGATTCTAGAATGCATGTCCTTTCCATACTTGGGGCATTAAGATTTGGTTAGGTTATTAAGAAACCCTAATTATTAGTGCTTTGGTTAACTATTTTTGCTCAGCACTGCGCCATGCAGAGTGCATCCCAAAAAATGGCATTTGTAGACACCAAAATAGCACCAATCCGATTATGTGATGACAAGTACTCATCGAATTGACATACATAGTCCCTAGGGCAGCCCCCAGAGGTTAAACAGTGGTCCTAACCACTCCCACAGTATTTTGGAAGGTCAGAGGTCAATTTGGCACCTTTTTAGCACTTTGCTCTCTACTCGTCCCACCCCGAGACGATTACAAACTGGTATTCATCCCACCCCGGGACGATTATCAGCATTCGTCCTAGGGTGGGGAAAATAGCAGGTTTGACTGGAAAAAAGTCAAACCTCAGCAAGTCCGCCACTTAACTACACCTTCAAGGCATGCAATTGTGAGGAATGACTTTAAATCAGAGAGAGAGACTTTAGTCATGAATGCCTTGATTATGGAGACCTCATGTAAAGAGACTCTAAATCAGGGAATAATCTTTTCTACCAAAATAGGACAAGCAAGTCAAGTGGCGCCTTCACATGCGCATTCAAAGAGAGAGACCCTAGATATATAAATTGGTGAGTATTCTCACCCCAAAAAGAGGAACATGGAGGAGAATTTGGAGCAACGAAGTGCTGTCGAATTACATCCTCACCCATAATTTGTGCTTTTGCATCCTTGATCTCTCTTTTGGAAGGGAGGTTATTGGGTGATTATTGGAAGCACAATATGGACCCAAAACAAAAAAATTTGCCACAATACCCCACCAAATTTGTCGAAACAACTCCATAAGATGTTTTGGACCCATCCCAAGTGGATTGGTGCTGAAACCAAGTCCCAAATAGCGGGCGTCCTGCCCCTGGGCGCCCCCCACACTGTTGCAGTTCTAATCGCCCCACCCCAGAGTGATTAGAAATATGTGGCATATTTCCATAATTTTCTTTTTGCATTTGATTCTAGGTTACTTACATATGCTGTCATTTAAATTTCATGTGATTCTGACAAGTTTTGGCTGTGATTTTATCATTTCTCGCTTTCACTAACATACAAGGAGTGTCATCGGATACAGGGCAATCAAGCCCGAATTAGCAAAATCTGACCATTTGGGTCATCCCAAAATGTCCCTTTTTACCTAACACCAACTTTGTAGGTGTTTTGGAGGCCTATGGACTAAACATTTAGGAGGTGGCTTTCAAACAGGTTATGACAATCCTAATCGTCCCACCCCGGAGCGATTAGAAATCTATGCAAGATTTATGAATTTTTCCTTTTGTAGGGGCTTCCTGGTAATTTTTTATTGCTTTTGCAAAAATTTCAGCTCATTCTGATATGTTTTAGTTATCATTTTATTTATTTTATGCATGCACTGACCGTAGGCCTTGGGGATCGCATGTTTCTCTCCATCCGCAGGTGCTACTAACTATTTATTGTTTCTCTGAACACATGATCTCAACACCAGGTGGGCAGCAAGGAACCATAGACACATTCATGCAAGCGGCGGCAACGTTTGGTCTGCCCATTTTCAATGTGGGCACGCGAAAGGTCTTAAAGGGGAATATATCATTCATGGTGTAATCAAAATATGTCCGACGCTCCTAGCCCCTAAAAAAGGAGGAGACATATTGTAACCTGATTTTGAGCAAATTAATAAAATAAAGGGCTGCACTTTTACACTTGCTTTTAATCTCATTTCAGTTCGTTGGTTTTCCTTCTTTTCATGCATTCTCGTTCGTAGGACTTAGCGTTGCATTTCCCCTTCTGTTTTGCTTCTGTATCCTTGTGCTTTCAGAAATATCCTTCCTTTCAATATGTATATTAAATTCTATAAAAAAATATCAAAGCCAATAATTTTTGTAAGGGGTAGGTCCAAAGGTGCGTCTAGTTTGCAAAAATGTAGCAATGGTGTTGAATGATTAAAAACTAGAATAGTTTCTAGTGGCTCTCTCAATTCCTATCTAGACCTATTGTGGCTAGATCTACCATGGATATGATACCATTGTTAGCTTTTAATGAATAATAACTCAATAATATGACCACTAAATAAATAATACTCAACTCAATATGAAGGAAATAATAATGCTAACCAAATAAGTTTATATTCAAAATATGAAATAACTCCAATATTGCTAATGACAAATGCTAAAAAATACAATAAGCTCTTATTAAATAAAATACCTCAAATACATCATATTACATCACCTTCCATTGCTCCATGAGTGATGTCCCATATCATGATATTCCCTTTGTGATGTTATTCTATTACAATTGCACATCCATATATAGTATGGAATGTGACTCTTCATATGGTGTTTCTTGGCCTACACTCTTCCTATGACTCTTCATATTCCTATTCTAATGACACATGTACATAG
Source organism: Wollemia nobilis (assembly GCA_028583015.1). NCBI lineage: Eukaryota > Viridiplantae > Streptophyta > Pinopsida > Araucariales > Araucariaceae > Wollemia > Wollemia nobilis. The sequence goes on along the minus strand of JAQPPZ010016334.1, from coordinate 8,015,179 downwards.
GGATAACTATGCACATTTACATTCCCAAAATAGCATTGCATACTTGTGCATTTCTTACATTGCATAAAGTAAATACTTTCATCCTAATATAATACACTCTTTCCTGATTTATAGATGTACCTGTGGTGGTATATTGCCATGTACCAAATAATGTAATATATTCCAATAAATTTGGCTAACATAGTCTAATTGCTTTGAGTGCAAATGGAACAATATATATAAAAAATGAGACAAAAAAATACACAAATGTGTCAACAACATGAACTAATTATCCAACAACAAAAGTTGATAGAAAACTTGACCAAGGGTAAAGAAATTTAGGATAGACAAGAGGAAGCACCTAGTGGGTTTGAAGGGACTAACAAAGCTCGATTAGGTGTTTAATTAGCAAAAAACATGAATGTTGTTAATATCACAAAATTTGATGGTAGGGAGGATGTGATGTTTTAGAAAATTGGTTAAATGAAGTTGAAACATATTTCTCCATGAAACCCTTATCATATAGATCTAAAACTATGTGAGTTGTCCATCTAATAGGAGTAGATTTAGATTGGTGGAAGACTTATAAGAAAGGAAAGAACATTGAAGTTGTGAATTCCAAGTGGGATGACTTTGTAGAAAGGTTCAAAAAGAGATTTTTGACTAAGCAGTTCTACATAGAATTTTTTTTCTAAGTTCACCATCCTACAACAAGAAACATTGTCTATTCATGAATATTATCATAAATTCATACAACTACTGAATTACATACCAAAATATGAGAATAAGAAGGAAATAAAGGTATGAAAGTTTATTTTAGGACTTCACCCAAATATTAGAAATGTAATCAGTATGATCAATCCTAAAGATATCTCAAAAGCTTATGACTTACCATGTCAAGAAGATGCTAATAAAAAAACCAAGAAAGTGTACTTCAACTACCAAAAATTGTCTAAGAAAGAAAAGGATGAACTCAAAAAAAGAAAGAGTGCATGATTTATGAGATGGGAAAAAAGAACAGAATAAAAATATTAAGGGATGATATCGAGACATGTTTGAGGATAAAAATAAAAGTAGGTTCCAAAACAACAAGGATAGAAGAGATGAAAAAGGATAGCCAAAGATAAATGAATTGAGACCATCATTCTAGAAAAATTCTAAGGAATGAGTACCACAAAGTAGGAAGGAAGATAGTAGCAATGACAATAGGGCTCCCACACTTGGTTGTTATGTTTGTGGTGGTCCCCACTTTGCAAAAAAAAACCCTCAAAGGGCAAATTGAAAGAAGGCACCCAACGAAACAATGCACAACATCTTTGGAACAACAGATAATTCTACACTCGATGGGCAAGCTACACATTATTTTTTGAATGGTAAAATCTATGATAGGAATGTAAATATTTTAATTTATGGTGGAGGTACAAATATTTTTATTTATACTAGTATAATTATGGACATATCAGAAATGCTAGGATTTCTAGCAAAAGGTTAGAAGGCAAAATATGGGTTAGGACATACCTATTTAGTTAATCAATGCCTATTTGACCTTCATATTACCTTACCTCAATGGGAAACCCATTGGCATATATATGTAGCTCATTTCCATACCTTCAATATAATTCTTGGTGTATATTGCCTTAGATCTCACAAGGCCCTCCTTAATTTTGAAGATTGGTAGATAGAATCCACATATGAATCTAATCAAAAAATTATGATCTATTGTGATCATGGTTCCTTTCTACAACATTTTTTTTTTGGCCATGCAATTTAAGAAGGAAATTATAAGAGGATGAGCGACTTATGTGGTCAAGTTGAATAAAAGGAAGAAATAAAATATAATTCAGACCTCCTCCAAAAGTACCCCACATTGAGTGAATTTAAGGATGTATTACCTGAAGACCTACCAGGTCTACCACCACAATGAGAATTTGATTTTTTATAGAACTTTTGCTTGGAACTACGCCTATTGCTAGATCACTGTATAGGATGACCCCTGTTAAAATTCAATATATTAAGATACAACTTCAAGAATAGTTGGAAAAGGGGCTTATCAAGCCCAATGCATCACCATTGGGTACTCCTATTCTCTTTTTCAATAAAAAGGATAGATCTTTAAGTTTATGCATAGACTACCAAACGCTCAACAAGGTAACTATAAAGAACAAATATTCCCTACCTAGGATTTATGACCTTTTTGATCAATTGAAAGGTGCCACTATATTTTTTAAAATTGACCTTAGATTAAAATATCATCAAGTGAGAATTTGTGAGGAAGATACTCAAAAAAATTGCTTTCAGAACAAGGTATGGACATTATGAGTTTATAGTCCTACCTTTTTATTTACCAAATTCCCCAGCTACTATAGGCAACAAATCCACCTCCCAAAAGAAGAAAAAGTAAATATAGGATTTGCACAATTTTGTTAAGTTTTGTCAATTTTGCTAGATGTACGATTTGTCAAAATATACATATATAGATTTAGCCCAATTGCACACATGTGAAGTTGTAAAACAAACAAATAGGTATAATTTACAAATATCATAAATGTGCAATTTGAAATTAGAATGAAATTAAGGGAAATGCACATTTAATGTTAATTTTATAATAATAAAATTAGACTTAAGAAGACCTTAATGCAAGTTGATTATTATGGTGATGGTAGTTTTAAATAATGGTTTTCTCCATAACCACTTTGTAATGACTTGGGAAAGTATTATAAGGACACCCCATTCATATTTTATGGTTTTTCTGGATAATTCAATGTTGTTATTATAGACATAGTTATTATTGGTTGTGCACTGTGATTGTTCATTGATAATTGTACAGTCATATTTAGACATAATAATGAAAGCAAAATTATAGTTGTGAGTTATTGTGAATTCTATTGTGCATATGGATGTTAATTCTAGATTGTGTGTTTTGTGCAAGTATGGCCAGAATGGTGTGGAATAGGGACATTGTGACAATGGAATTATACTAATTCTAAACTCTTAACAATGGGGAATTTTGAGGAATTGATCCTGCACATTATTATTACTGTACATAATTGTTATTATGTTGTACGATTTATATAAACATTAGTAATGATAATAATTCAATGGCAATGAATTAGAGTTTGCATGTTAAACTATGTTGGAAATTGCACTAAAAAGATAACCCAAATATTTCCTAGAGAAGAATGATGTGTAAATTGGAAAATTCCATGAATGAAACATTTAGCAAGGGTTTTTTGAAACTGTACATCCTAAACACAAAATTATACAGCTAATCGTTACCCAATTTGGAAGTACAATTGTGTAGTTTCAACTTGCCAAATAAGGAAAAAACAAGGTTCTGGAGAGAACGATTACAAAACTGATTTATTTGGATTACAAAATGAATTTCACAAAATTGACCAAGTGGAAAATTGTACATCCCATCCTATTATAAAATTTTTATTATACAACTATAGGATTTAGTGATTGTATAAGCAATTTTATGAAAATCGTAAATAATTCAAGGTAAATCATATAATTGTGTGATTTGGACCAAAGTTGTTACAAAACTGTGGGATTCACCTCCAACCATCCCAAATCACCTCCAAATTTTGGGATACTCTCGCCTATGCTACATTTGGTATTGTTTCTTATAAAATTGCTTCCAATTGATGTAATTTAGAATAACTTGCAGGATTGTGACAAGTGGTGAATGAAACCAATTGGAGGTGAATGACATATACAAGTTTGTAAAGATGTAGGAGACAATATCAAGGAGAATGGCAAATCCCAATTAGAAGGAGCAGAAGAATTATTCAAAGGGATATTGTGAACAACTCAAAAAATGAACTAGTAATCAAATAGGTATGGACTTCAAAAGAAGGATATACTAAAATGTGGGAGACATTGTTGGTAGATATGGAAGAAAGGATATAAGAACCATCAAGGGTCGAAGAGAACATTGATGTAAGGGAAGATGTTGATGGAAGAATTGTGCAAGAAGATAGTGAGTGGATGGTAACACCTGAAAAAGTGATAGGAAGGTTGCAAAGGGATGTAGAGGATGGGAGTCAAGCACAAAATCAATAGGATGTGAGGTCTTAGGAAGGAGAGCTAGGACCACAATTCATATTCTAGTGAATAAGGTCATGGAATGAGGATGCACATGAGGTTGGGAGATGAATATTTGGTGAAAATAAGGTACCAAAAATAGAGACATCTGACAAAGAGTAGCGTAGTGGAACACCCACCCAAGGAAGAAATCAATTTAGGATTCTGAAAGATACCTCCTCAAGTGATGAGGAAGGAGATCCAACAATGGCTACTATAGCTAGATAAGTAGGGAAACAAAGATATCCACCCTTCATGGGGAATGGAAGTAGGACCTAACAAGACATATCAAGATGTGTATAACCATTTGAAATGTGAATGATGTAAATCAACCAAATGAATGGTTGCAATTATTTACTGCTACACTACAAGGACTTGCAATAGATTGGTATCTAAAGTGAGAGAATACAACAACATTCCAAGCATGGAATAGGATGAATAATTCCTTCATTGAAGAATTTAAAACATTGATATATGATGGTGATATTATCACTAATATATACACCACAAAATAAGACATCGATGAGGTTATAAAGACATACAATCAACAACTAAAGCAATTAGCTGATAAGATGTAGATGCCACCAGTAGACGCACTGGTGAAGAGGTGGTTTCTTTATGGGATACTACCAAGATACAAAAATAATATTAAGGTAGTACAATCTTGAACTTATGAGGAAGTGATAGAAAAGGTAAAGTATTTTGAGAGTGAGGCAAAGCACACGATAGTAGGAATCAAGGCATGAAGATTCAGATAACAGTGATGAAGATACAATACATCAAACCATCTAGTCATTCCATAAGGAATTTGACAATATCATAAGAGAAGCTAAGAGAGATACATGGTGAGATCAAAAGGATATTTGGTGTAGTGAATGTAAGGCTGAAGGGCATTCAACTATGAATTGACCTCAAAATGAATATTGTTGCATATGTAATGTGCTAAGACATGAAGTGGTAGAATGTCTATTTAATGCAAAAGTTCACCAAAAGACACTCATGATTCAAGATCAAGAGGAGAAACCAAAACCTCAAGGGAGTGGATAGACTTCAACTAGTGGGGGTTATAGGAATGGTCGATGAGGAGGAAGGCCAAATCAAGGTAATTAAAAGTAGGCCAGATTTGATTACAGTATGATTTAGAAAGAAGATCAATCATACAATTTTGAAATTTCCAAGAGTGGGGGTATTTTATGAAGAACTATCCTTCTCCTCATATGATGCAGTCGACACAAAATAATGCTACACATATGTGTAGATGGTGTGGTCCAAGGAACCAAAAATAAGTCAATTATCCTAAGAAAGCAAGTTCAAGTGGATCGTACAATGTGAATTTCTTAGAAATTTATGTAACCTCAATGAAGGAAGCAAAAACTAAGGAAGAATTAATAGCCATAATGGAGAGTATGGCCAAAAAATACACTTACCCAAAACTTGACAAGGAGAAGTAGATATGACAGGTGGTGAATAAGATACTTAAAGAAGTCAAGAAGGCTAAGTAAGTAAGGCTTATAGAGAAAAATAAGCTAAATAAGCCTTACACATTGGGATATAAGCCAATGGTACAAAATCTAGTAGTGCAAGTTTTGAATACAACCATCGAGGTAAAGGTGGCTAGTTTTTTGGAAGCCATACCATCATTACATAAGGTGATGGAAGAGGAGGTGCAACCACAAAAAGTGATGGAGGTTGAGATCCAACCTATACAAGAGAAATAACAAAAATAGTATTTCATGGATCCAACCATCCTAATTATTGATGTTGGAAATAAACCAACATTAGTTCATATGGAGATACTGGAGCACAAGTTAACACAAGTGATTGTGGATAGAGGGTCCAGTGTGAACATGTTACTAGAAAATACTTGGAGAGAGATTAGAAATTTATCCTTGTAGGAATTTATTTTTTAGTTGTGTGGTGTTGACCAGTATGGCATTGAAATAAAGGAATGATTGACAACACAACAAGTGATAATAGCTAACCAAGAATTTATCTTATATTTCATTGTGATTATGATGCAAAATCTTGCATATGATGCACTTTTGGGAAGGGATTGGATACAAGTAGCCAAAGTTAATTACAACTAGGAAAAATATCAGATCACATTCAAGAAGGGACAACACAAATATATGATTAACCTAAATAATAAAATAATTAGCGAGGAAGTTGCCTTGATAGATGAGTTGAATAGTTCTTCAGGAAAAGAAGAATATGAAACTAATGATGAGGGGATGGTGTATTTGGATGATTTTAGTGAATATGAAACTCGATCTAATAGTGGACTTCATCATTGGAAAATGGAGGAGTACAAGGTGTTTCAACCCAACTACCTATGTATTAATACATAGAATACCACACAAAAGCAAGACAATAAGAATGTCAACATGAAAGCAAAAGAAGAGGAACATGAGAAATAGACATTCCATAATTTTTTTATAGAATATATAGTTGGATATATGGAGATAGATGTGAAACCAGCACATCTAAAAAATGTGGAAAATACTAGGGTAGAACTTGAAAACATAAAATATGGAAGACCTTGAATTGTAGATGTGAATCTAGAGATAGAAAGTGAACCTATAATAATTTATTATGGTGATGAATGGGATCTAGTTCTAAAAGAAGTAGCTTTCAAGATATTCTTGAAATATAAAGATGTTTTTGCATGGACGTATAAGGAATTAAATTAAATACCACCAAAATTATATGTTCACAAGATCACATTAATGCTTATGGCATAGCTGGTAAGACAGAGACCATATAGGATGAATCCTAAGTATGCAACTCTAGTAAACACAAAAAATAGAAAATATGTTGGATTCTAGTATTATATTTAAGATCACCATGAGTGAGTGGGTGTCTCCTATCATGGTCACTTTGAAAAAGGAAGTGGAAAAGATTCAAATCTGCATTGATTTTTGGAGTTTGAATGTAGTGATGATTAAAGATCCCTTCCTTTTTCTATTCATAGATTCTATTCTATAGGAGGTAGCAGGCTACGAAATACATTTATTCTTGGATGGTTTTTTTAGCTATAATCAAATCAGTATAGCTATGGAAGATAAGTTAAAAACCATATTTATTGTAGAAAATGGTATTTATGCATACAATAGAATGTCATTTGGGTTGTGTAATGCCCCAGCCACATTTCAATGTATTATTATGTATATATTTGATCAGTTTATGACAAGGAATTTTAATGTATTATTAGATGCTTGGTAAATATACGAGAAGATCAAGGATCATATACTATATTTAGGTGAATGGATGAGCCAATGCAAGAATTCTTGGATCTCCTTGAACCCTATGAAATATTTTCTAATGGTACCATATGGGAAACTACTAGGACATATAGTGTGTAGTGAAGGACTGAATATTGATACTAATAAGATCCACATCATCCTATATATGGAGGATCCATATGACGTGATTTGCTAAAAAACTTCTTGGGATATATGGGTTATTATCAAAGGTTTATCAAGATCTACGCTCATGTATCCTACCCATTGGAATCTTTGACTAAAAAGAAATTTCCTTTCATCTAGACAAAGGAGCACCAAGGAGCTTTCGAATAATTTAAAGAAAAGCTAGTCAACAACCCTATTTTGGTGTTCCTTAATTGGTATAAAGAGTTCCATGTCTACATTGATGCTTCCAATTTTATGATAGGATTGTTATAAATAGAATATATTACATCATTTGGGTCATGTAAATGTACTTTCCTAGGTACATACTTAGGAAATTAGATTACTTTAGGTGAAGTTATCTAGTTACTTCATGCAATGTAATAAATGCACAAGTGTCAATGTGCAAGTTGTATATGTGCAAGTTGTCCCTTGTATAGCTAGGTAGAGTTTTGGCCAAGTAAATTATCTTCCTATATAGAAAGGATCTCATTGTAACAAGTAGATATAGAGAAACTTAGAGTATATTCTTAGGTATTAGCATAGTGCTGTTTAGATCACCATATATTGGTGATGGGTGCATTGTAGTCTAGTAGTTTTGTTAATGGAGTTTTCATTTTCTCCATAGCTACATTGTATTCATTTCTATGATTTCTATTTATAGCATATTTTAGTCATCTCATAGATTTACTTTCTTTGAATTTATTCTGCATCTTGTGAATATTATATCCCATTACACACTACATCAATATCTAACAGTGGTATCAGAACCATGGTAGATATAGCCATAGAAAATCAATAAGAAATCCACCATTATCATTAAGCCTAAGTTTTTTGTCAACCTGGCGTGCTATTGGACCAACCACTATCAAAAACTCTCAGAAGAGTCTATGTGGTAAATTTAGGGAGAACCACAAGTGAGGACTAAAATAAATTCCATTTCTAGAAATACAAAGATTACATTTGGCTAGAGTATTTCCATAGAATTGTAGGAAAAAATCATAAAGACTAGGAATCAACATTCAATCCACTAGATTGATAAATAAACTAGTGAAGATCATTCAGGATATTTAGAATCTAACAATTGCCCAAAGTTTCTTTTGTTGAAAAAAAATAATTCTTAGATGATTGGGACTCATCCTACAACAGAAATCTAGTAGACTTCAACTTTATTACCTGAAGGTTAGTGTGCATCCATAGTGTAGATATTAGTTCCTTGTGCAATAAAATAATACTATAGAAGAAGACTTCTAGAGAAGAGTTGTGGTAAATTTAGAATATTGGATATCTCCATTTGTAGATTGAGAACTTCATATAATAAGAAAAGGCCATAGAACCTTGATCCAGAAGAAAATGCCATAGTAGCCTTGATCTAGAAGAAAAGGCCATAGTAGCCTTGATCTAGAAGAAAAGGCCATAGAAGCCTTACTCCAAAAAAGGTCCATAGAAGCCTTGATATTGAAGAAAAAGTCACAGAAGCCTTTATATTAAAAAAAGGCCACATAAGCCTTGATACTTAAAAAAATGCCATAAAAGCCTTGATACTAAAGAAGACTCTAGAAGAGAGTATATGATTTAAAAGTAGATTAATATTTCAGTACTAATACTTTGTTGCAGGGAAAGCAAATTTGATGACTTTGGAGAATTCCTACAATAAATTTAGAAAGAGTATATTCTTTATAATCAATCCAAAATCTAAAGAAAAACTAAAGATAAAGATATCAAGAGAATATCTCATTGAAGAACTTCCAATCTTGGAAGAAGAAAAATATCTCACCACCAACACTTCCAAGAGTAGAAGTTTGAATAAAAGGTCCCAAGGAAGACTAGAAGAAGCTACAAGATAAAATACCTTAGGGAGGTCTCAATGAGCATCCAGTAAAAGTCTTGGAAAGCCTTACTAAATAAATCATCAAAGGAGAACTCATTGGATAAATCCACTATCCAGGAGAAGTCCTTGATAGTGAAGGACTTGGGACAATTATCACTATCCAAAAAAAATCACAAGAGAAGAAGAATTTGGTAAGGAGTTTAAAATATCAGAATACCTCAAGATATTCAAAATCTTGAGAAGAAAATCTTGCTTGAAATCATAATATGACAAAAAGACTTGAATATAGGAGAAGCCTGCCAAATCCAAGAAGATTATCTCTCACAGCAAGAAGGCATTATTTGTTGAGATAAAGACTTATACAATAAAAATGAGGAGACTACAAGAGGAGAAAAATCTACCATATCCTAAGCTCATGAAAGAAATTTTGAGACCATATTTTGGTCAAGAAGGAGCTATTTAGGATAGTCTTCAAAGAGTTGCAAGATCTTATTCAAGGTAACAACTTGGCATAAACACCAAGATCCTCTACAAGATCTACATACTCTACATAATATGCAAAAGAGCTACAAAATATTTTAGAAAAAGGTAAGAAACTATTGGTGTAAGTAGATTTATTAGCTAGATTACTTATCAGGTTCATTGAAGCACCTTCTTTGGAATAAAGTTGCAAGAAGGAAAAAATGATTACAATATTGAAAAGTGAAAAAAGATAATAGTTCCTTTTAAGGTTCATTTGAAAATTAGTTAGGAGATGATTAGATTTTGAAACTACATCTTTCAACTACCTATCATCTAGTTTATAAAAGAAAAAGAAGACTAAGTGCTACAATATTAATTATAGTGAAATTGTAGAATAATTATTGTAGGTTCATTTTAAATTATTCTTGATTAGTTGTAGTAAGTTTATTAAGTGCATGGTAGGTGCGTGCAAGAAATTTTTAGGTGAGAGACAAGGATTTTAAACTTCTAAAGGTGGTAAGGCACGTATTCAAAATATTGGAGGTCAGAAGGGTGATCACAGGTTCGACAATGCAAGGGTACCTTATAAGGAATTTGAGGATGGTCATATTGATCGAGATAAAGTTTTTGAGGAGGTAATAGTGTTTTGGGGTGATGAATCTCCCAAAAAATAAGACAAGTTTGGGCCCCCCATGCTTCTGTCAAAGGGCTCACCATTGAAAAGCCTTCCTTCTCTTAAGTCCTTAGTGGAGGCCGAAATAGCCCTAGATAATCCTCCTCTTCTCTCAAGCCCATTAGGATAAAACACAAAATCCCTGAGGGCATAATATCAAATTACCTCTCAATGAAAAAAATTTACCTAGTCAAAAATCTCATTGGAGGATGACCTAACCTTCAAACCATTCGGAAGTGGGCACATTCCAAATGGAAAATTGTTGGTAGCATGGAAATTTTTGGTCTCTCTAGAAGATTTTTTAGCATTTCCCTTAGCAATCATGACGATGCTAACCAAATTATTACATGATGACTATGGATCCTAGGATGGCATAATTTATTCTTGCATAGATGGATGGAATATTTCAATTCATAAAACCAAAGCATAAATCATGCTCCTATCTAGGTCTATCTACCAACCCTTACTTGGTATTTTTGGCATGAGGATATTCTCAAAGGAATCACAATTATTATTGGTCAATTGGTAGCTATTGATCATGCTACATTGGCCCAATCAAGGCTAAAGACTGCTATAATATGCTTAAATGTAAATTTAGATTTAGAGCTTCCCATATTTATTGAAATAGAATGTGACTCCTATTATCGCAAGCAAGCCCTAGAATATGAGAATAAGTTGAATTTCTATGTATAATGTTGCACTTAAGGACACCTTAGAAGTTAATGTCCTTCCTTGAAGGAATACTGGGATAAAGAAAAGCCTATTGTAGATATTCAAGGCCCTATCCACAACACCCAAGGATGGAGAAATTCTAGTCCTAAAATGGTATTCAAACAAACAAAAAATAGTCAGATTCCAATTAACAAATGAATTGAGATTTGAGAACTTGAAGCAAGGAAAAATCCTCAGCCCCCCACAAATCAGTAGAAAAATTCAAGCAAGCTACATCACCCCCTCAAGTAGAAAAGGACAAGGTATGTACTACTTTTAATATCCCAAATAATTATCAAATACTTTATGATCCATCTTTGTTTGAGTTAGAAAATGAACAAAATATTCATCACCCAGAACCTGAACTTCCCTAGAGCCTAGAATACCTTGCAATATATGGACCATATCACCCTTATCCTAAATCCTCTAGTCCAGCAAAGGATAAAAATACTATAGGAGGATCAAGCCCTGTTATTGAACAAATTATCCCCTCCAAATTAAGCCCCAAACAAACAAGAAGCTCCATGAAGTCGATTGTTGACTATGGTAGTCATAAGAAAAGGGAAAGAATTTTAGCAAATGAATAGTGGAAAAGAGGAATCCAAGAAGACATAGTAAATGGAATCCAAAAAGCCTTATTTCCTTCAGTTATTTCTCAATACAAAGAGGAAATAAAAAGCACCAAACCTCCCCAATCTCTTGGAAAGGGAGGTAGGAAATATTTTAAAGTTTCCAAATGAAGATCCTCTCATGGAATGTGAGAGGACTTAATGGGATAACTAAGCAAAGAGTAGTTAGCTCATTGAGAAGAGAGTTAAATCCCACCATATTCATCATGCAAGAAACAAAAATTGATGCAAACAATTCCATTAAAATAGCAAAGAAAATTTGGAAAAGAGGAGAAGCAACATTCAGTCCTGTAAGAGGTTCTTCAGGAGGCCTCATGTGTTTATGTAACTGAAAGAAAATTAAGGGTAGAATGATTTAGTCAAATGACAGAATCACACGTGTTTTTATTTGGTAGAGACAACATATCTTGGATATTTTCCAATGTACATGCTCCAAATATCCTAACATTAAGGACTCAACTATGGGATACTCTAAATAGTATCAAGGACTCTTTCCATAACATCTCAAGGATTGTAGCAGGGGACTTCAACACCCCCTATACCCATTGATAAAAAAATGAGGAATATGTTATCCTATCAAAATCATGGAATAGTTTAATGACTTTGTTAATAAAAATAATCTCATGGATGTTAAGCTAAAGGATGCCAAATTTACTTAGAGTAACAAAAGACTAGGCAGTCAACTTATATAGGTGAAACTGGACAATTTTTTCTTACCTGAAGAAGTTGTTCAACTCTTTGGAGATGCTAGCCTCCATTCATTGCCAAATATAGGATCTGATCACAGTCCTCTTCTAATGGAAATTGATAAAAAATATCCTTTCAAAAGACCATTCAGATTTGAATCAATGTGTATTAACCACCCCAACCTTAAGGACACAATTTTCTAGTGGTGACAGAAAAAACTTCAAGGATGTCCCTCCAAAATTACCCAAAAACTCAGATACATCAAAGAAAACCTCAAAATTTGGAATAAATAAGTGTTTGGAAATTTATTTGCAAAAATTAAAATCTATCAAGGATAGGTTGGCCATAATAGAGAATAAAATTTAGAATGGTCATATTGACGAGAACACTAGGATAGAAGAGATAAATATCCTATATGAATACCACAACATTTTAGCCTATGAAGAAATCTTTTGGAGATAAAAGTTCAGAGTCTTATGGCTCAAAAAGAAGGATTTAAATACCAAATTTTCCATGATTCCACCTTTAGGAACAAGAGTAATAATAATATTAAGGAACTGGTTAAGGGCAATTGGAGATCTACTTCTGATGTCTTAGAGATTAGAAAAGAGGTTGTGTCTTACTTCAGCTCTCTCCTTGAAGAAGAATCCATGCGCTCTGATTTTGCAAGAGATTCCATGTTGTACAACATATCACAAATAATTTCAAAGGAAGTTAACACCAAGATTCTACCCCCTTTTTCTAATGATGAAATCAAACAAGCTCTCTTTTTATGAATATTGATAAAGCTCCTGGTCCAAATGGTTTCCCTCCTCGATTCTTCCAAACTTTCTGGGACATTGTTTGCCATGATATCTGCTCCACCATTAAGGAATTTTAAACATACAAAATCATCCCAAGGATCTATAATTCTATATTTATTGCCCTAATCTCCAAGGACCCAACTTCTAAGTCATTGTATGATTTTAGACCTTTTAGTCTTTGTAATGTGGTGTACAATATTCTTATCAAAGCCATAGCTGACAAGATGGAAGAAATTTTACCTAAACTCGTTGACATGTGCAAGGGGAGCTATATAAAGGGAAGATCCATCCTATATGGGGTGATAACAATCCATGAAGCACTGCATTTTGTGTTCTAAACCAAGAAAAATGCCTTCATTCTCAAGCTTGATATGAACAAGGCTTTTGATAGAATTAACTGGGTTTTCCTTACTGCTATTCTCCTAAAATTTAGACCATCCTAATTAGGTGGATCTCATCAGAGGATGCATATTCAAAATTTGGTTTTCTGTTCTCATTAATAGTTCCATAGCTGGGTATTTTTAGAGCAATAGGGGACTAAGACAAGGAGATCCCATATCTCCTTTACTCTTCATCATTGTTGTTGAAGCTCTTGGAAGGACCATTAAGGCAACATGTATATTAGGACTAATTTTAGGAATCATAGTAGCATCTCAAACAAGTTTGATGACTCACCAAAAATTTGTGGATGACACCCTAATTTCTACCTTTGATTCCATTTTCGAAGCCAAGGTAATCAAATACATATTGCTTTTATATGAGAAAACAGTGGGCCAAAAATTCAATTTCAACAAGAACAAGATTTACTTCATCAAAACTCCTATTCGGTGGCAAGTCAAGATAGCAAGAATATTAGAATGTTCTATCTTCCTTTCCTACTATTTACTTGGTGTTCCCTCTATTTACTGGTAATCCATTCGATTTGATGTGCAATACCGTACTTAAAAGGATCCAAAAGAAATTGGTAGGTTAGAAAGGAAGTATCTTATCCCAAGTGGCAAAATCCACTCCACAATGGCTACTATTTAGAGTATTATTGTGTATTGTATATCTATTTTCAAGGCTAAGGTGTATTACAAAAGAGAACAAATCCAAAAAAATATTCTCTAGTGTGGAATTGAAAATAAACAAGAGCTGCATCTTGTGGTCTAGGATAAAGTGTGTAGACCAAAATATAAAGGAGGAATTGGTATTAGGATATCCCACCTTTTAAACCTTTCTCTAATGGCTAAATAGTTTTGGTTACTCATCACCAATGTTAGCAACAAATGGATCATTATTGTCAAGAGAAAATACCTACAAAGAATATATTTCCTCAGTGAATTGTCTTCGAACAGAGGATCTGCCTTTTGGAACTCCTTAATGACTACCAGAAAGTTACTAAGAAAATTATTAATATGGAAAATTGGGGATGGATGTAACATGGATTTTTGGAGAGATAAGTGGATAAGAGATGAACCCCTAGATGCTAGCCCTACTCTCTCTATTCTAAAATATTTTACTGACAATGTTTTTGGCCAAAAAATTTCTATTTTTTTGTGCTTTTAGAATAAAAAGCATAGGTGGAAACCTATCAGAAGAATTACACATCATGTGGAGTCCTTTCAACTAGAATCCTTGTTGAACACCATCATCATCCCCACCAGCAACTCATTAGACTAGTTTTTTTGGGAGCCCACTAATTGTGGGGAGTTCTCATTCAAATCTACGTATCTATTCCTTTAGAACCCTGAGGAACCTCCCTTCCCTTGTCATTTGGTTTGGCCCAAATTCCTTATCCCTAAAATTACCTTTTTCACCTGGGAGGTCATCCAAGAGAAAATCCTTACTATTGAAAATCTTCTAAAAAGAGGCTTTACTATCCCTAATAGGTGTTATCTATGTCTTTATGATTGGGAGTTTCCCCTTCACATTTTCCTCTCATGCAAGTTTTCCTCTTCCATCCTCAATAAAATCCTTCAATTCTTCCATATCCTGTGGGCCAAGCCAGGTTCAATTGTTGACCTTTTCTTCCAATGGCCTAGTCCCTTTCGTAACCCCCACCTGAAGTTCCTTTGGACCTCTTGTCTTCACCATTTTCTTTGGAAAATTTGGCTCAAAAGAAACCACAAAATTTTCTCCAACTGTAGGATGGTTCCTGATTTGATTTTTAATAAAATCCTTTCCCTTGCCAAAGAAAATGCGCTTCTTATTCCTACTTCTTCCCATTCTGCATCCAATTTTGAGTCTTTCCTTGGAAAATCCTTGAATCTTCCCCATATTGAAACACATGTAAATACTCCACCTAAATTTAGAGCCAATTCTAAATGGACTCCTCCTCCACTTGGATGGATCAAATTAAATTTTGATGGAGATACCAAAGAAAATCTAAGAAATTCAGGTACAAGAGGAATCCTCAGAGATCATGGTGGTCAAGTCATATTTGCCTTTTTTGAAATTATTGGCATGTAGACCAATCATGTAGCTTAAGCAAGAACCTGTGGATAGGAGTCTTGACAACAATTTTTTTTTGAAAAGGTTGATAGTTGAAGGAGATTCTCTCAATATAATAAGCTACCTAAGAAATAATAGGAAGCCCACCTGGAGGGTCAAGGATTGCATTGAGGAAGTTAAAATTCTCATTCTTATACATCAAGAGATTATTTTTCAACACTCCTTCAAAGAAACTAATAGGGTGGTGGACAAGTTAGCCAACCTTGGTGTTAACATTTCCAGCTTGACCACATGGACACATGACCTTCTATAAGAGGTTAGAAATCTAGTGGAGCAATAAATAACACCAAATACCAATGACTAATCAAATGGCTTTGTTTATTCTATTATCATTCCATCGTGGTTCCTCTATTTTGGTCTTGGCTTGGTTTTCATTGAACAAGTGGGGTGGGTTTTTTTTTCAAAATTTTTGCATCTTGAAAATGTTTCCTTGTGCCTTGTTCATTGCGTTAACTTTCATTTCCAACTTCACCTTTCTCAAGGATGGAACTTTAATAAGCAAATAATCCTTGAGAATAATTTCCTCACATTTCCACCTTCTACCTTTACCTCCCATCATTCATGTATCCTGTCCTTCATTCCATTTTAGAGCTTCATATTCCAGGCTATCCCTGCCATTTTATCACACTCCTCACCACCCATTTTTTTGGTTCATGTGGTACCCCAAAGCAGTTCATGGAACCTCAAACTTCAAAATGACCATTCTCATCTATTCTTGCTTTAAGAATATTGGGAAACCCTATGTTGATTGCTACAATCCCCAATTAATAATCCATAAGATTCAACTTCTTCCTTATGAAGTCTAGGTTCCCATGCATAATTGATGTGCTTATTTTAAGTACTTGTTGGGAGATGGATTTTCCATTCCACTTGAGAAAATTCCCCATTCCTCCTTGATTTTCTTCAACAATCCTTTCCAATGTTAGCCAATATGAGCTTCGTTGAGCCAACTCCCATGGATCTCAATCTCATAGCTAAAGCTGATCTAACCGAGAGAGGTTTCATACCTTTCTTTCAAAATTTCTTTGGGGATGATATTGACATCACCATTTTGATATTGCAAAGCTAGTATGGAGGTAGGGTAAATATTTTTGACAAATATTTTCTCATTGACATTAAGTTAATGGTCGAGATTACCAGACAACCAGCCCAAGGGCAATCCATACATAGGGAAAAGCATAATTGGAAAGTCAAATTGAAGGATTTTAAGGACCAAGGAAAACTATGCAAGAAAGTGAAGGAAAGAATACTTTGGGATGACCTCCCCTCCCCTTGGAATAATTCCATTGCCTACTCCATTGAAGCCTATAGTAAGAAAAAATAACATGACATCCCTTCCCACCAATGTTTATTCAAGGTCCTTTAAAAACATTGGTTGGTCCATTTACCAATAGGGTTAAATCATCCTACCACCCATAAGACCGATACCTAAGGAAATCTAAGCCCTATCCATTCCAATCCTAGCCCACCCTTAGCATAATACTATTCCCCTGCCATGTCATCCAAGAAGAATGCAACTATGGACACTATGAGAGGCTTACTCACAAAAAAGAAAATTAAGTACAAGGAGCCCAAGGGTGCCATCTAGTCTTCTGTCCATCTACACAACAAGGCTCTTCATGAAAAATAAAAATCCTTGACTTCTATGGAGAGGAGGAAAGTGACACCCTTGCTTCTCTTTTGTAGCATTTCGTTATTAAATCCACTTCTATCAAGATTGCCCAACTAAAAAATGCTATATCCTAGCTGACGGGCATGGAGGATTCTCTCTTGGAGCTAAGGAACACTTTACACCTTATGTTTAACCAAGAAATATTTTTTGATTCTCCTCAGGAGGATATGAAGGATATGGTAGCCATATCTGAGGATGATGCTAAGGAGGAATCCAAGGATGACACCAAGGTTAGGGGTACTGTTGATGGCGAGGACTTATGCGATAGTTTTGGGCCTCTCTATGAGGGAAATTTCTCACTCGGTTGGGTATCCCCTTGCAATGGATTATTATTTTTGTTTTATTATTGTTTCATTGTTTCTTGTCAATTTTTTTTGGGGTTGCATCCATTTGGTTTTCAGTTTATGCCTTCCATATCTCATATGTGTGATGATTTTGTAATTAGGTTTTGGGGTCCTTGTCAAAACCCGTAATCAATAAATTTTAACTTATAAAAAAAATAGTTGATTAAGTGCATTATTTTAAGAGTTTATTGGAGTGATAAGGTGAAATTGTTAGTGCATTAAAAGTGAAATACTATTAGATTCATTTGCACTATTCTATTGCTCTGAAAAACATTATTGTTTATGTTCTTGAAAAGGGAACAAAATAAAAAATTTATGAAGTATCTAAAGACACTATTAATGCACAAAAATCTGCAATACATAGTGTCCAAGATAAGCCACCAAAAATATACTAGAATCCTACAAAAATTTGGAGAAGAAGACAACTAACCAAAAATAAAAATACAAGCTTCAAATATTGAGACTTGGTGAGTCTCAAATCCAAAGCATTACAGGATTAGTTGCAAGGAGAAAAGTGCAGAAAATTGCATTAAATAAGGAGCTTCTATCTAATCTTAGATTTGTTATCAAAGTATCCAAGAAAAATGGGAAGGTGTCTAATCAAAGAGACAACCTCAAAACCCCTACATTGCATTCAAAAATTCTTCCACAAAATTAGAAAATCAGACCTACAAAAAGGAGTGCAAGAAAGGGTGCAATAAAGGTATCTTATTTACAAATATTGTTACATTGTATTGCACTTATCTAATTCATTCTATGTAGGAAATAGAGAATATTTAAAGTTTCCATAAAGGAACAACATTCTCAAGAAGAACACAACTGAATACAAGCATAAAGAAGCATCTAAAGGGCTCACATCATGCACGGGTTGGACAACCATAATAGGTAACTTGTAAAGCACAAGAAAGGTATCATATTGCTCACTAAAGGAGACAAATCTAGTGACACATAAGTAATGTAAATCAAAGCAAGCAAATTATAATCATATGTCCAAGCAAGGAGCATTCAATAATACCATTGAAGCATCAAGAAGTCTCCACCAAAGCGTTGTCATTTGAACTCCATGCAAGAGACATGAAATCTCCACCAAAGCTCCTCCAAATATCCACCAAAGCTCCACCATAAAAATTGCTTGGCTGGAACCATATCAGCACCATCAAAATATAATAAGAAAGAAGGTGGAAAAGTATGTTGAAAATCTTGCAAGAAGGCATTGATAAGATTAGGGCATGCAAGTGACACTTTTCATTCTCCAAAAGAAACCCTAAATGCCCTTAAAGGTAAATATTTCACACATGTGATAAAAATTGTTATAAAATCTATTTGGTTCCCATAGTCCATGTAGAAGAGGAGTTATATTATGCCATATGCATTACAGAAGGAAGCCTTACCAAAAACACACTATGAAGGAGTAAAAACGCTTTAGACATTACACTTGTAACATACATCCAAGAATATTTTTGAAGTGTTGAATGTAAACATTGTGACAATTATCACTCATCAAAGAATTTACCACCTATTAAATGTACCTTAGACCAATGAGAATGCAACAATTTTGGAAGTAATTCAAAAACAATTATGTCTAGTACTTCACAATATTTTTTCAAAGGGTCGAGTTGCAGCGTGGAAGAAAGGAGGAAGAGCCTTCAATGCTTTGGTCAAAAGAATTCAAATATAGAAAACATCATAGTTGGATATTAAATATAAGATTTCCATTGGAGGTAAGGGTCAAGGTAAATACACTCACATTGCAACCATCTCACATCCAAAAAAAACACATATTTGAATATTACAAGGTGAGATTCATTCCCTACTTTAATGTTCTTTCATTTAAGGGATTTATAAGGTTGATAAACCAAGGTTAAACTTAGAATAAATTAACCATATTTAAATAAAATTTGTAGCACCTTAAATTTGACGCACTTAAATTGATTAACTCAGTAAAAACATTAAAATTGATAAAAACATCAAATTTACCTAAGTCTACCCGAAAATCATTCAAAATTAGCAAAAATCCATTTGCCTCGATTTTCGCTCCCTCAAACCAATGTTGTTTTGACCCTTGGGTGACTTTCAGCAAAATCGCTTGAGCGGCTAGCATTTCTCAAAAAACAAAATTTTCCCAAGTTTACAAAATGCCAAAAATTCGTTTCAAACCACGTTTTTGAGTTTGGAAAGAGGTTGTAATGATGGATTCTGGCGAGATTAGGCAGGGGCAAACATAGGAGGGATCCCAACTCCCTCCCTATTTTGGCCTAACCTCCTGATTTCCTAGATTTGCCCCTAATCCTATTTAATCCCCCCTCTAATTCATTTTTTAAGGCTGACTCCCTGATTGCAAAGCATGCTAAGTGATCCCCTAAGCAGATAGCAGAATTGAGAAGCCATTAGTATAATATTCCCATCTTCAATTTGCCCGTATTTGCCTAAAATCCATCATTGTCCCATTACCCTCTTTAGCAAATTTTCACTTGCAGGTTGCAGTCAAAATCGCACAGTGAATGGCGAAATCGTAGAACAATCGACAGAATCATGCTACGAGTAGGCGGAGTAGGTGTGCGATTTCATAGAAAATAGCAACGATCCTCCTGACTTGGCAACGATTTTGCTCACAGATCATCTAGGGGCAAAAACCTTTATTCTATTTGTTCTTCTTCCTTCTCTTCCATTTTATTTATTTATTTAATTATATTTTCATTAATTCAACAATGCATCTCGGGTATTCACCATCATGTTAATCAATTTTTAATTTAAATCTACATTTTGCTTACATAAAATTCATGAACATTTAGACTCTTGTACTTACATCTATTACAAACCTTTTCTATCTTTCATTTATTTGAAAAGGAATGCTTAAATAGGAAACATATCAAAGTTTGAATCATATTTGTGCCAGAAAACCATTTTGTGTCTTGTGTTTTGTTGCTACAAAATTGCAGCTGAAATCGCTTACGATTTCAGAAAATTGTTGAGCGATTTTTCCTGGAACAACAACGATTCTGCCAAAATAGCAGTGATCCTGCTCTGCATCAAAAAATCAGAATCTTCATCAGACATCTCGATTCAGGTATGTTTTGAATTTCTTTTAAGCATAGAATTAGCAACTGCATTTGTCATTTCTATTCCTGTCTGTTGTTTTCATCAAAAAAGTAAAAAAAAAATCGCATCATAGATAGGTTAGTTGCATTTCAAAGGCCAACCTTAGGTGTTTGTATGAGTGATCCAAAAACGAACATATTAAACCTCATTCTCAACCTAGGTGCGGAAACTGCCATCAAAAGTTTCCTGGTGAACCCACAATTCATCGAAAAATCACCACAAGAAGGCACGATCAAGTGCCTCTCTTTCGAGGTGTAGCTCTATCATTTTCCATTCCCATTTGAGGCACGGATCCATCAGCCTAGAGGAAAGGAGTGCAAAAATTTTAGGCCTACATTCTTTGGTGAACCCGACGTGAAACATTAGATTATCTTCTGATTCTTAAATTAAATATTAAAATCAAAATCAAAACAAAAACCAAAATCAAAACAAAAAAAAACAATAGTTAAATTGCATTTGCATTTTAGATGGTAGATTATAATTATAGGAGAGCTATTCGTCTTAATGTTACTATAATATTAGCAATTCAAGAAGTCTCATACTTTAATGAAAGTGAAAATATAACATCTGGAGAGTCCTGGATTGAATTAGATAGAAGACTAGACATTATTGAAAGTAGACAAGAAGAACTTAAACAAATCCATAGGATAGACTTGGCTAGAATCCTGGATCCTTATAGAGAACCTGCCTATTTTGACCTTCAAAGATCTTGTGAAAGGTGGTTGACTAATAAGAGAGCCTTGATTTCACCTAATTTCTACTCCTTTGAAACCTACCTAGACGACGTCGTAGCGACACATAAGTTTTTAGCTCACGTAGAAAGTCAAGAAATAATCCTAGACGATAAGAGAAGGCTTAATACCATCCCTAGAGCTGTATTCTATAGAGAGTATTGTCACGAGCTATATTTTTATAGGTCTAACCTAGAAGTAGATTGCATTACCTTAGCACAATTCATAAGGTTCCTACAAGACAACTTCACATTTGAAGAAGAGCATTACATGACACCTGATCAATTGGAGCCCATTAATGATATACATAAATTATTTCAAGAAGATTAAAATCTACTATTACCTAGCGTGTGATTATTTGTGTGTTTAATTGCTTGCTCTACGTGTCCTAGATAAACAAAAAAAAAAATCAATCTAAAAATAGTAATTTAATTTAATTAGTTAGGTATATATAAATAATATATATATACCCCAAAACCTAACACACACACACACACACACACACACACACACACACACACATATATATATATATATATATATATATAACATATATATCTGCGAAATCAACTTAATTCAAAATGCCTAAATTAAGGAATGGTAAAGAAACTGAGAATGAAATAGAAGATCAAAAACTAGAGCAAGAACGAGAACCATACCGAGAACAAAATAATAATGAAGAAACTTGGTCTGAAGAAGAATATGTTTCTTCAGATCATGACAATGATAGTGAGGATGTAGAACTTAATCAACCTAAATTAAATTCTAAAGGTAATCTTAAGTTTGAATCCGTTGAAAATTTTATATCTTTTATGAGAGATAATATGGATGATCTTAATCAAGCAATAGAAGTAGAGAAGCAAGGAAAAGGAAACCTAGCAGATGCTTTTACAGCCGCACTTAAAGTGCATACCAACCCCTTACATTACATGGAATCTAGTGAGGATCAAGACGAAACACCAAGATAAAATATGATACATATAAATCAAGGGCCTCAGAAACAAACAACTCAAGCCTCTAAGATTCCTCTTAATAATGTTAGAACAAATGCTAAGCAATAGACCTTTGCTTCTATACTTTCCCAAGCCCTTAATCAACAATGAAAGGGCAAACAAGTGCAAAAGAATAATTATCAAAAGATAGTTCCACCAAGAAATACTTTGCATAACACTGTCTCAATGGGAACTCCTAATACAGTTGCACCTAATTATTATCAAGGATATAATGATACGATGCAACCAAACCAGTTTGGTGGACATCAAGGGGTGGAAGCAATGGTAAAGCAATTGGCTTCCCACTTAGACCAAATAGATCCTTACCATCCCTCATACAACTATCAAGAGATGTGTAGTCAACCCTTGGATCCCATCGTAATAGCTCAACCTTACCCTAAGCATTTCCCTATGCCAGTGTTCACTATATATAAGGGAACTGAAGATCCCATCGAGCATTTACGCATGTTTAGAATAGCATGTCATGATGTCTCGCATGATGATTTACTGATGCTTAAGATGTTTCCTAAAATTTTAGGAGGCATAGCCTTGGAATGGTACTATCAAATTCCTAACAACTCCTTAAGGAATTTTGAAGAAATAACTGAGATGTTTGTACATCAATTTAGTGCCTACATAGAGAGGCATGTGACTATTAAATATTTGTACAATCTTAAGCAAGGTAAAGATGAAAGTTTTGCAGAATTCCTAACTAAGTGGAGACAAATTTTAAGCAAGTTGCATTTTGCATTACCACAAAGAGAAATGCTAGACATATTCATAAATAATTTGCAAGAACAATTGTCCTATGAACTTTCCACGACTACTATAACATATTTTGACCAAGCTATTGACCTAGGGAGAAGGGTAGAGAGCGCCCTTATTAGAAGAGGTCAATATAAAAATAAATATGAAGATAAGAATTCTAAAAATCAGTATAAGAACAAGCAAGTAGTCGATGACGGAGTTACCGATAGTAGGAATAATCATAATATCAACCTTACTGAAGTTGTGAAGAAGTTCATACTAAAAGCTCCTGATAAACCTCCAAGAGAGTTTACCAGATTAAATCAACCATTACATATGATTTTACCTCAGTTATTAGAACAAGGCTTAATTTGGTTGCCTGAAATAAGACAACCCGATACAACTGTAGCGGGGTTTAGAGCTGATTTGCACTGTAATTTTCATAGAGTTGATGGACATTCAACAAATTCATGTAAAAGGTTAAAGCATATGATTCAAGATTTAATTGATAAAGGAGATATGGAGGTAGAGAAATTTCCTCCTAGAAATGTCCAAAATGATGCTCAAAAACAACCCCAAAAACAGAATGTAAATCAAAATCTGGATATTTTTCAACATCCTTTACCAAAACACGGTAAAGAAGCTATAAATCAAGTAGAACAACATAATGTTCCCCATACAACTAGATATGTGGGAACTATTAGTGGTTTTATGCCTCATCAAAATTTACAAAAGCCATATGCTACTACGGCATCTCAGATGACTGTCAGACCCTTAAGAGATTGTCAAATAACAACTATAGAGAGTAATGAAGGGAATAGTGAAGGAAGTGATGATGAAAGTGAAATGGATATCACTTCAAATAATTCAAATAGTTCAGAAGATGAATCTGAAGCAATCACTCCTATTACAGATCAGATGGTTCCATAAGAACCATTTCCAAGAAGAGTGACCACTAGACCATCGTCACAACAGTGGCTCTCAAATGAACAAGCACAAAATGCAAGACCTCGTAGCAATTTTGTGGGGACTATAGGAGTGGTTACAAGGCAACAGGCCCAAAACCAGAATTCACAAGACCAAAGTGATAAAGCAAACCCATTTATTCTAAAAACTCCTAACAAAGGAAATAATGCGTTTGGTTCACAACAGAGAACACCCTATGATATTAATGAACAATTATCTACCATTACAACGAGAATTTCTCTTCTAGACCTTTTGAGAACTTCTCCCACTCATAGAGATGAATTAATGAAAACTCTAAAAAAAATGATGGTTCCAGAAGATATTGAACCAAATGCTATAGTAAATGTTGTAACTTTAAATGAAGTAAACTTCATAGATTTCAAAGATAAGGAAATACCTCCTCAAAGTATGTTTGGAGATAATCCTTTATATATTACAACAATGATTGGAGATGTAGGAGTTAAAAGAGTTCTAATAGACAATGGATCTTCACTGAATATATGCACTTATGATTTTTTTCAAATATTTGGGTTTAAGAAAGAAGACATGCAAAAAACTGAGATGCTTATTAAGGCATTTAATGATGAGACTCAAGAAACGTGTGGAGTAATGAAAATACCATTGCAAGTTGGTCCACGTATTTTGGATACGACTGTGTTTGTTGTACCTTGCTTTGCATCATACAACATTCTTTTGGGTCGACCTTGGATCAATGCAATGAGAGCAGTTCCTTCCACATTACATCAATGTGTAAAATTTGAATTTAAAAATCAATTGGTTATCATCCATGGAGACCCTAGACCTTTTGACATGTGTGCTCTGGCAGAACCCATAGGAGTTCCATTTTTTCCAGCCATGACTTCTATCCCTCAGAATCCAAATACACCCATAAAGCACTATAAGCCTAAATCACATTCTAAATCACCATCACCTAAAGCATGTGATAAAGTATCAATAAAAATAAAAGAACCATCCCCTTCTAAAGGAATATCTAATCCTTTTCCTAAACCTGTAGTGACTGAATTACCTATAGACCCTATAGAGTTTAAATTTTCAACATCTAAGGAAAATGATAAAGAACATAAGCCATCTACCTCATATGCAGTTTTAGATGAAGGATTAGCGGATTTATCCTCAATTTTGGCACCAATTGAAGAAGTTAATCTAGCTACGCAAGATTCTAAGATATTATCTGAGTCTTCCTCATCTCCCCGCACCTTTGGAGTACCTAAGAAAGGGAGAATTTGTCATATTGGGAGCTCTATATTTATATCTGTAGGATATGATTTTGGAAAGTATTCAATATTACAAATTTCAATTGATCAAAATGAATTTGCCAAATGCTATTTTTTTGATAAATATGTAATACCAAAAGAAATAATGTGCAATTTGGGATATAGAGGTAAAGGCTTAGGACCTTATCAAAAGGGTATAAGAGAACCTTTAGAAGTTATTGAATGGCTAGCCCAATGTGGTCTTGGACTCATCCCCACAAAAACTGAGCCATTTCCATACAAGGATGATGACAATATCATGACATATCAAGAATACATAGAATTAAAAGCAATGTCTAGAAAAGTGCATACATGTAACATGTTAACATTAGTATATCCAGACATGATTGCTTCTATGGATGAATGTTTAGAAGGGGACATATATCATGATGTGTCTTTAGAAGAAATTTTTCAAAACTAGTATTTCTTTGATGGATCCATGCCATGCATAGCCCATATAGAAGAATGTAATCCTCAAGAGGAATTAGCTAAATGCACTTTGGAAGAATTACAAGAAATGGGTGTATCTCCTGCACCACCAAATTTTGAAAGAGACTTGAACATTGTTGTAGACAATTTTCTAAAAGTTAACATTGGTACAGAATAAAATCCTCATATGGTCAAAAATGGATCCGAATTGAGTGAAGAAAAACAAATATTATACATAGAATTTCTCATAGAATATTTAGATGTCTTTGCATGGACATATGCAGATATGCCTAGCTTAGATCCTTCTGTAGTCATGCATCATCTAGTAGTGCACCCTGATGCTAAACCAGTAAAGCAAAAATTAAGAAAGATGCATCCTAAAGTCACACTATTAGTCAAAGGTGAATTAGAAAAGCTCTTAAACGTCATTTTCATACAAGCAATTGATTATGCAGAATGGATTTCTAATGTTGTTCCAATCACTAAGAAAGAAGCCACAAAAATTAGGGTTTGCATAGACTTTAGAGATATTAATGCGGCATGCCCTAAAGATGATTTTCCTCTCCCTAATATGGATCAAATCATAGAATTTACAGCTGGGAGTGGAATGTTATCTCTTATGGATGGCTTTTAAGGATACAACCAAATCAGAATTGCTCCTGAAGACCAAGCAAAAATGGCTTTCATCACACCTTGGGGAACTTTCTGTTGGAAAGTTATGCCTTTTGGTTTAAAGAATGTTGGAGCAACATATCAAAGAGCCATGACGTATATCTTTCATGATATGATGTATGATATTCTACATGATTATGTTGATGACATCATAGCTAGATCCAATGAAGAAGATGATCACATTAGAGATTTAAGGAAAGTATTTGATAGACTAAGAAAGTATCTAATACGCTTAAATCCAGATAAATGTGTATTTGGGGTGAAATATGGCAAGTTATTAGGAGTTATCATTTCTATAAGAGGTATAGAAATAGACCCTCTAAAAATTAAAGCTATTCATGATATGCCATCTCCTAAGAATATATCAGAATTAAGAAGTTTGCAAGGAAAATTACAAGCTATTCGTCGCTTCATAGATAAGTTGGTGGATAGGACATAACCTTTCCTTAAATTTCTTAAGAAGAATGTATCCTTTCAGTGGGATAAAGAGTTTCAAGAAGATTTTGACAACATTAAGCAATACCTTCTTAATCCTCCAGTGCTTGTTCCACCTAAACCATACCAACCTTTTATTTTGTATATTTCGGCTTCAGAACTTGCACTTGGAGCTATGTTAGCTCAAATTGATAAAGAAAAGAAAGAATGAGCAACATATTATATAAGTAGGACTTTAATAAATTATGAGACAAGGTATACTCCATTGGAAAAATTATGTTTAGCAGTAGTATTTTCAACGCAAAAATTGCGCCATTATATGTTAAGTCAAACGACATATGTCATTGCTAAATCTGATCCATTAAGATATTTAATGAGTAGACCATATCTGTCAAGACGCACAACTAAATGGGTTCTTGCTCTTAGTGAGTTTGAACTCATATTTATCGGCCAAAAATATATAAAAGGCCAAGTTATAGCAGATCAATTAGCTGCTGCTCCTATGGAATCTACTCAGCCTATGAGCATCGAATTTCTTGATGAATGCCTCAACTTGGAAGAGGATCACTCAAAAACTTGGACATTATTTTTTGATGGAGCTAGATGTATGAGTGGAGCAGGTGCAGGTATTATATTAAAATCTCCTCAAAAGCACCTAATCCCTTTATCCTTTAAATTACAATTTGCTTGTACTAATAACACTACAGAATATGAAGCTCTAATCCTTGGATTACGAGCCGCTTTAGCACTAAAGGTAAAAACATTATTAGTTTTTGGAGATTCTCAGCTCATCATAAATAAAATTAATGAATTTTATCAAACACGAGATGAGAAACTTCATCCTTATAAGGAATATGTGTTAAAACTTATATCATTGTTTAATAAAGTAACTTTAGAAGTTGTTCCTAGAACTAGTAACCGCGTTGCCGATGCTATGGCTGCGATGACTTCTTTGTTGCCTTTGGAGTTGGACGATGAATATGCTACTATTATCATCAGAAAACTCTAGGAACCTGCTTCTACTAAGTCGTGTATGGAACCATTAGATGTTTTTTTGATTAATGAAGTTACCCTAGAACCGTGGTACATAGACATTTTTAATTTCTTACAAAATGGAACCTTCCCTGAAGGATTTGATAGAAACCAACGTAGATTGTTATGCAAGTGAGCTGTTCGCTTCATAATAATTGGTAATACCCTTTATAGGAGATCCTTCGAAGGTATCTTATTAAGGTGTCTAAATTCTGAAGAGTCTAAGAAAGCCCTAAGTGAAGCTCATGATGGGTCTTGTGGAGGACATTTTAGTGGAAGTGCTATTTCTAGAAAACTTCTTAGAATAGGTTATTTCTGGCCTTCAATGGAGAAAGATGCAAATTATTATGTGCGTCAATGTGAAAAATGCCAAAGGCATTCTGACCTTGTCCATGCTCCTGCCCAAGAACTCCAAACCATAGCATCCCCTTGGCCTTTCTCTAAATGGGGTTTAGACATTATTGGTAAAATCAACCTTGTTTCATCTGATGGTCACAAGTTCATCATAACTGCAACTAAATATTTTACAAAGTGGGTCGAAGCTATGCCTTTAGCTTCTTGCATAGGAATCCAAGTCTCAAAATTCATATTTAATCAAATCATCTATAGATTTGGAATTCCATCTAATCTTATTTCTGATAATGGAACATGTTTTAAAAATAAAGATATTAAGAAATTGTGTCAAAAGTATAAAATCCAACATAGATGGTCCACTCCTTACTATCCACAAGGAAATGGCCAAGCCAAAGCATCTAACAAAACCTTAATCAAAATCTTAAAAATAATGGTTAATAAAATAGGTCGTGACTGGCACATCCAATTATATCCTACTTTGTGGGCTTATCGAACTAGCGTTCGTACTCCCACTGGTGCTACACCTTTTGTCTTGGTATATGGTGCTGAAGTAGTTTTTCCCTTTCAATTAGAAGTTCCATCCCTATCACTTTTACTTCAAGATGCTGAAGTAGGAGATGAATATCGTGCTAGCAGACTCAGTCAGCTAGAACTTTTGGATGAAAAACACATTCATGCTTTAGAGCACCTTCGTGCTTACCAAGACAAACTTAAAAGATCATATGCTAAAAAAGTTCATAACAGATCATTTGAAATTGGAGATTTAGTTTTAAAAGAAAATCAGAGGAATACTAATGCAAGAAAAGACCTTAAAGGAAAATTCCAGCCCAACTGGCTGGGACCATTTATCATCACTGCTAAATTTGGGTCAGGTGCATATAGATTGGCTACCTTGGAAGGAAAATATCTCAAGGAACCCATGAATATTATGCACCTCAAACGATATTATGCATAGATCCAAATATTCATCTTTGTACATATTTGTAAATAGGTTTGTCATGCACTTTCAAAAATGTTCCTCAAAATAGCCAAACAAATTACAAAATAAGAAAAATACAAAAATATTCCCAAAAGCTTTAATCAAATTTTGCTAAAATAGCAAGTAATATTTTCCTTTATCTAGGATTAAATTCAGAAGTTA
Source organism: Wollemia nobilis (assembly GCA_028583015.1). Classification (NCBI taxonomy): domain Eukaryota; kingdom Viridiplantae; phylum Streptophyta; class Pinopsida; order Araucariales; family Araucariaceae; genus Wollemia; species Wollemia nobilis. Next base: position 7,985,533 of record JAQPPZ010016334.1, on the reverse strand, counting down.
TCTTGAACCACGCACTTAGAAATTCATAAAATTAAATAATTTTTGATATCTGTTATTTTGATTATAAATCTCTCTTATATCAAAGAACACTATTTTCACTAAATAAATTTTCTGTTTATGAATGATGTTGCTACTTTTTGGAACCAAGACCCACACGTTACACATTAAATATGATTTATTGCAATCTTCGAATAATGGTACTGCATAGTGAGTTTTAATGCTTTAAGCAAAAAGTTTTCCCTGCTATCCTCTCATGTGCATGATCTAGAATGAATGAGAAATTGGCAAAAGGACAAGATTCCATCCTACCCAAATAAAAATCCCTTGCTCCACATCTAAGCTGAGCAAGTATCCCAAAAGAAAAATCAAGAAAAGAAAAAGTCAAAAATCAAAAGAAAAAGAAAGAAAGAAAAATAAAAAAGAGAATGAAAAGAGAAAAAAAAAAGTAATAAAATCCCCTTGTTCAAAACAAAATGAACAAAATCCCTACCCCCTGAAAGTGAAGAAAAGAAGGAATACGAAACTTGAATCCCTAGAATTTCTCATTCAATCGAAAATCATGAAGGTAAGCCCCATAACAGGTGATTTGTGCCCAACTTGCTTGACATTGGGTAATTCCTTTTCGTGTGGCGACATGTCTGTCACATTAGCGACCTTATTTTGTACAGACCAATGTCCTCTTGTGGATTAGCTAGCTTTATGGTAATTTGACTCACATAGCAGTTCATTCCTAATGCATGCACAAAATCATGGTTAAAGAACATTTCACTTGCACACACATTGGTTTCATTAAGTTTGCTCCATCATTTATCTACTTAAAATCAGAAAACGAACTTTACAAAAGGCACACACATTTGCTATTTGAGAGATTTTGTATCATTATGATAGCATCAAAATGGAAATAAATGCACTTCACACACAAGGGTTCTAGATAAATTTGAATTTATTTTTTTGAGATAAATTAAAATATTGCGTTGATATTTTATTAAATTTCTACATATCAAACTTAAAATTACAAAAATTCAAAAAAATATATCTTTTTTGCAATGATGGTATTATTCCTAAGCAATTAGGGATTCCTTGCCTAGCGAAAACCATCTTCATAAATTTGTCATGTTAACAAAATATTCCAAATAACTCAAAAATATTATATCTAAAGTTACATATTCATCCTGCATTGCATTTTGGTTTTACTGCGATGATGGTATTATTCCTAAGCGATTAGGAATTCCTTACCTAGCGAAAACCATCCTTCTAATTTTTCATGCCCAAAAATTCATCGTAAGCATCTATAAAACCTTTTGCATATGTGATACAATGATTTACACAACATTAATTTTGCATTTTACAAAAATATTTTTTTATCCTGCATTTTCATGATGACTTTTTGCGATGATAGTATTATTCCTAAGTAATTAGCGATTCCTTGCTTAGCAAAAGCCATCGTTCGACGTTTGTATGCCCAAAATTACATCTTTTTGATCAAAAATCAATACATCTCATCCTATCAAAAAGCCTTAAGAATTTTCTTAAGCACCCAACCATTTCATTTAGCAATATCAAAATACACCTCATAACAAGATCAACTTCGTGACTTAACGAGCTTAGATCTCCACAACAGTCACATAACAACGCCACATCCTTCGAGGTTTATTGCTAAATTCACATTTCCTATTTTTAGAAACAACAAAACCATTTTACACATCTTAATGCAATTTTACATCAAATCATTTTATCAAATTTAAAATACAACTCTTTAAAATCAAAATGCAAAATTAATCATCAAACACATTGACACATAAGGCAAAAGATCAAAATCTATATATATCATCGAAAAAGTATATATATACAATAGTAGATTGGTATGCCACAATAGCCATCATCGGCATACTCAATCATCCAAAAATACATCATCAATACATCATCAAAAGTCCAATCCTCACGACTGTCCAACACCCCTGGTGCTCTGTGCATCGTCACCTCCAGGAGGTGGAGGAGCTTGAGCCACAGTAGTCTCTCGAGTGGAAGACTGGGATCTCTGACTTGCTCGAGTCGATGGCTCATACATCATTGGGAGAGGTACTCTCTGTCCCTCTGGGATGGTCATGAAGTACATCACCTGGTAGAAAGTAGCTCACCCAAAAGCCCTGGAGAGCATATCCACTATCCCTCCCACTCCTCTCTGTGCCTGTGCCCTCGCCTAGGCTAAATCTACCTCTAGCATCTCAATGCACATCCTCTAGGAGGTATTAGTCTCCCGTAGCATGGCATTCTCTGCCCGAAGAGTAGCCATCGCACTGCTCTCACCCTCCTCCTCCATGGCTATCCCCTTCCTAGGGGAATCTGGTCTAGGCTCCTAAGGAGAGGGTACCTCCATCTCATCTCTCCCTCGGGTCCGTGGGACCCTCAATGGTCTTAGCGAAGGCCCACCATGGCCCCGTAGTCCTATAGTACGAGGATCTAGCATCCTCCCTCTACCATGCAAGTGACCACCCCTGGTCCTTGCACCTCTGCCTCGAGCCATGGACTCTACACTGGCCTGCTCACTGGCCACTCTATGATGTCGAAGCACCCGCTCCACGTCCCTATGCATTGGCCCCCTTCGTGCTATCAGTCTCGAAGGGCAGACTAAGGCATACCATGTCATGTAGTCTGTTGTAACCCCTACATCATCTCTAGTGGTTGTAACAACAAGGGCATCATCTAGAGCTATATCTAGGAAGCACCTCATGTCAGGTGCACCATTGATAGAGTCCAGATCCCTAGTGGTCTGAGCGTAGTAAAAATCTCTAACAGCAAGGACCCCCTACTGTAAGCCAAAATATGGAAGCACCCGATCCACTCGATGGATCTCCATCTCCCCATCATGCATCCATAACTAGACAACTTGTCTAACACGAGCCAGCTCTACCCTATCCTCAACCCATCTTGGGTGGCCCTTCCATGTTTTCCAAGTGATGGCATCCTCCGTTAGCTCATCAAAAATCCATATGGCATCATCTAGGCTAATCCTCCGAACTCCTCCTACCCGGACTGCCCAACAGTAAACTCGGGGCCTCCTTGCCTCTACTGCTGCTACCGGTAGCCCCTCAGGCCTCCGCACTATGATGTGCTCCCAACACCAGACCTAAAAAAAGAGGTAAGCACCAGATCCACCCCCTCCCTATAGACAATCCTGTATAGTGTCCTATACAAGTGACATAAGAAAAAAGGACCCCATGCAAATTGAATTCGATGGTCCCGCATATCGGCCACTACCCCTGCAAGTAGCCAAGGCAATCTGTAGCTGCTCTAGTGGCACAAAAACAAGCCACCAACTACTCCTGACAATACCGATGTTAGAGGAGAAATCCTGGGTATCTATCTCAGAGTAGTAACAGAGACCCCACCTGACTCTAGCCTCATATGAGGATCCTCGGATAATCTCTGAAGCACCGAGCCCGGTGATCTGACCCTGTAACCCATTGGCCCTGAATGGGGATCCGCAAGATCCTCCAGATGTCCTCTAGGGTGGGAGCCATCTCCCCAGTCAATAGTCGAAAGGTGGATGAACTAGGATACCACCTCTCTACCAAAGTTGTAAGCAAAGTGAGGTCGACAGGAATTTGTGGCATCTCAGCCACATGATGCAGTCCCACCGCATCCAAGGTCACCCGATCACCATCAGACAAGTTTCCTAGGTCCACCTAGAAACCATCATAATGCCACTCTCGGCTCTTCAAACTACCCAACTGCACACAAAAGTCAAAAATTTAAAGTTAATTACCAAAATTACATTAAAACCCAAAATCGCATTCAAGTTGTCAAAATCATTTCGATTTTGATGAAATCGTTCCTGTTTCTAGCAAAATCACCCTCGATTCATCAAAATCGCTTTGGAAGTCCTAAATCGCTGCATTTTTCTGTAGCGATTTTGCCAAACCCTGTGCGATTTTGTGATCTCGAGGTGATTTCACCAAAATAGAGGCGATTTCGCCTCGCATCAAAAATTATGGCATACCCGAATTTAAAGTCCAAATTAAAATTCAAAGAAAATCATAAAAAGCATGAAAATTGCATTAAAAAGCATGAAAATTAATGCTTACCCTCTCTCCTCCATGCACTAGATCCGCTCTATGTGTCAATCCTGCCATCGTGCACTCAGAGCTCTTTTTCTCTCTAGAAAGTGAACAGTAAAAATGAAAATGAAATTTCTTATTTTGTTTCTCTATTTAAGTCAACCTGAAAATTTTCTTTTTTTTGAATTTTCATTAATTTGTCGAATTAATGCAAAAATCGAAGGGGGCAACATAATAAGACATCAAAATAACAAAGTTAAAACAATGAACTAAAAATGCATACATTTTTTTTGCTACCTCGAAAAACGTGTCATTTCATCTTTAACGACTTTTTCAAAAATTCGCTAAAGAGGGGGCAAAATGTAGCACCTTAAATTTGACGCACTTAAATTGATTAACTCAGTAAAAACATTAAAATTGATAAAAACATCAAATTTACCTAAGTCTACCCGAAAATCATTCAAAAGTAGAAAAAATCCATTTGCCTCGATTTTTGTGCCCTCAAACCAATGTTGTTTTGACCGTTGGGAAAAATCACCTGACTTTCAGCAAAATCGCTTGAGTGGCTAGCAAAATCGTCAAGTGATTTTTCTCAAAAACAAAATTTTCCCAAGTTTGCAAAATGCCAAAAATCCGTTTCAAACCACGTTTTTGAGTTTGAAAAGAGGTTGTAACGATGGATTCTGGCGAGATTAGGTAGGGGGAAAACATAGGAGGGATCCCAACTCCCTCCCTGTTTTGGCCTAACCTCCTGATTTCCTAGATTTACCCCTAATCCTATTTAATCCCCCCTCTAATTCATTTTTTAAGGTTGACTCCCTGATTGCAAAGCGTGCTAAGTGATCCCCTAAGCAGATAGCAGAATTGAGAAGCCATTAGTATAATCTTCCCGTATTCAATTTGCCCGTATTTGCCTAAAATCCATCATTGTCCCATTACCCTCTTTAGTAAATTTTCACTTGCAGGTTGCAGTCAAAATCGCACAGCGAATGATGAAATCGCAGAACAATAAACAGAATTGTGCTATGAGTAGGTGGAGTAGGTGTGCGATTTCGCAAAAAATAGCAGCGATCCTACTGACTTGGCAACGATCCTGCTGACTTGGCAGTGATTTTTCTCATAGATCATCTAGGGGAAAAAACCTTTATTCTGTTTGTTCTTCTTCCTTCTCTTCCATTTTATTTAGTTATTTAATTATATTTTCATTAATTCAACAATGCATCTCGGGTATTCACCATCATGTTAATCAATTTTTAATTTAAATCTGCATTTTTCTTACATAAAATTCATGAAAATTTAGACTCTTGTACTTACATCTATTACAAACCTTTTCTATCTTTTATTTAGTTGAAAAGGAATGCTTAAATAGGAAACATATCAAAGTTTGAATCATATTTGTGCCAAAAAACCATTTTGTGTCTTGTGTTTTGTTGCTACAAAATTACAGCAAAATCGCTTGCGATTTTAGCAAATTGTTGAGCGATTTTGCCTAGAACAATAGCGATTCTGCCAAAATAACAGTGATCCTGCTCTGCATCAAAAAATTAGAATCTTCATCAGACATCTCGATTCAGGTATGTTTTGAATTTCTTTTAAGCATAGAATTAGCAACTGCATTTGTCATTTCTATTCCTGTTTGTTGTTTTCATCAAAAAAGTAAAAAAAAATCACATCATAGATAGGTTAGTTGCATTTCAAAGGCCAACCTTAGGTGTTTGTATGAGTGATCTGAAAATGAACATATTAAACCTCATTCTCAACCTAGGTGCAGAAACTGCCATCAAAAGTTTCCTAGTGAACCCACAATTTGTCAAAAAATCACCACAAGAAGGCACGATCAAGTGCCTCTCTTTCGAGGTGTAGCTCTATCATTTTCCATTTCCATTTGAGGTGTGGATCCATCAGCCTATGTTGAGCAAGGTGTAGCAACAATATTGTCATTGTTGTCAACACATTCAAACAGATTGGTTGATGCAGTGGATAGGAGTTAAGAGGTTCTTCAGAGTATGTACAGTGATTTTCCAAAAGATTGAAGTGGCCCATATGCTAAAAATCAAAAGAAAACTGTCGTGATATCGCGACATGTTGAGCAAGAAAGAAAAACTATCGTGATATCGTGACATGTTGAGAAGAAAGAAAAATTGTCACGATTTCGCGACATGTTCGAAGAGAAAGCGCAAGCAAGAAAAATTGTCACGATTTTGTGACATGTTCGGAGAGAAAGCGCAAGCAAGCAAAACTGTCGCGATTTCATGACATGTTCGGAGAGAAAGTGCAAGCAAGAAAAACTGTCATGATTTCATGACATGTTCGGAGAGAAAGCGCAAGCAAGAAAAACTGTCATGATTTCACGACATGTTCGGAGAGAAAGCACAAGCAAGCAAAACTGTCACGATTTCGCGACATGTTGGGAGAGAAAGCACAAGCAAGAAACTGTCACGATTTCACGACATGTTTAGAGAGAAAGCGCAAGAAAGAAAAACTGTCACGATTTCGTGACATGTTGGAAGAGAGAAAGGCAAGTAGAAAAAGTGTCACGATTTCACGACATATTGCAAGAGAGATAGTACGGAAGAAAAAGTGTCACGATTTCGCGACATGTTGGAAGAGAGAATGGCAAGTAGAAAAAGTGTCACGATTTCACGACATATTGCAAGAGAGAGAGTCCAAAAGAAAAAGTGTCACGATTTCGTGACATATTGCAAGAGAGATTGTACGGAAGAAAAAGTGTCACAATTTCGTGACATATTGCAAGAGAAAGAGCAAAGGAGAGAAAGTGTCGCGATATCGCGACATGTCACATTTTCGTGACCTGAAGGCAAGAGAAAGTGCTAAGGAGAAAAAGTGTCATGATATCGCGACATGTCACATTTTCGTGACCCAAAGGCAAGAGAAAGAGCTAAGGAGAAAAAGTGTCACGATATCACGACATGTCGCGTTTTCACGACCCAAAGGCAAGAGAAAGAGCTAAGGAGAAAAAGTGTCGCGATATCGTGACATGTCACATTTTTGTGACCCGAAGGCAAGAGAAAGAGCAAAGGAGAGAAAGTGTCACGATATCGTGACATGTTGCATTTTCATGACTAAATGAGGAGAGATAAAGTAAGAAGGCAGTAGTGTCACGATATCACGACAAAAGTAAAGAGAAAAGAAGTACGAAGGTGAAAGTGTCGCGATATCATGACATGCTAAGTTTTCACGGGTACAAGCCAAGAAAAGAAGCAAGGAGGAAAAGTGTCGTGATATCGTGACATGTATTTTCGCGGGCCAAAGCAAAGAGAAAGAGAGAAAGAAAAAGTGTCGCGATATCGCGACATGTATTTTCACGATTGAGTTGAAGCCGACGAAGACCGATGACAGTCGACTAAAATTAGGGTTTACAGTTGTCATGAAAGCTGACTAAGATTAGGGTTTACAACCGACTAAGATTAGGGTTTTCATCATGAAAATTTTGTTATAAAAGGAGGGCTGTTTGGAGATTTGAAAGATGTTGTATATGTCGTCGAATGCGTGTCGAAGTGTGAAATGTGGCCGTAAGAGCGTAGAAAGCGCAGAAGCGACGAGATGATGGCAAAGTGCACAAAGTGAGCGAAGAGTCATATCGAATTGTCTTAAGTGTGTGGAGTGCAGAGAGAGCAAAGTGAGAGTGAAGTGAATTTGACCAAGTGCGGTGTGATTGCGTAGAGAAAGTAGAAGGCGCAAAGAGTGCAAAGGGAGAAGATGATCGTGAAGTTTGACTGTGATGAAGCAGAGTGTGCGAAGTTCAGTTGTAGTGCATAGAGAGAAGAGTGAAAAAGAAAGTAATATATGAGAGAGTGCGAGTGGTAGAGAACGCAAAGGTGAAGTAGACCAGTCAGGGTCTTGTAAAAGCAAAGGTATTTTTCTGTTAAACTTCTAGATTCAAAATTGAAGTCCAAGTTGCAGCTTGGCATCAAGGGTTGGTGCTCCTTCCAGTAGGTGCTGGTAAATCAGGGGTTGGTGCTCCTTTCTGTTGGTGCAGATAAATAAGGGGTTGGTGCTCCTTCCAGTGGGTGCTGGTAAATTGATTGTAAAGTTGGTTCTTTGCAAAGGCTAGATTTGGATGGTAGTCCAAGCAGTCATTCTTGAGGAGTAGCCAAATTGGTGAACCTCGTTAAATCTTGTGTTGTGTGATGTTCTCTTGTGATACTTGCTTTATCTGGTTTTAAGGTTTCATTATTTCAGTTTTAAGAGCTATGAATTTAAGTTTAAAGAACTACACTGATTCACCCCCCTCTCAGTGCCATTGTAAGACTAACAATTGGTATCAGAGCCAAGTTCCCTTCTCAGGCTAAATCAGTCAGGGTTGATCTTGGATTAGTACACAATGGGTAAGAAGAATAGATCCTCCTCCAAAAGGGCATCTCAGTCAGTTTCAGTTCCTATGGAAGAGAAAATTGAACTAGAAAAGGTTGAAGGAGTGAATTCTGAAGTATGTGATGAAAACCTTGAGGCTGAAGTATATCTTGAAGGTGAGTTGATCGCTGCACTTAAAGAGTTGAATATAGAAAGGAAAAAGAACACAAGACTATCCAAGAAGTTGGAAGAATATGGGGATAATATTGAAGATCTCTTCTTACAAATTCAGAAAGCCAAGAAAATAGAAGAAACCTTGAAGTCACGCCTGGATGATAAAGGCGATGTATGCAAAAAACATGAAGAGGAATCTAACAAAGTTATTAGTGATCTAAAGCTACAAGTAGAAGAGTCCAAAAGGATTGAAGAAACTCTCAGGTCATAGATCAATGAGAAAGAGATTGTTTGCTGCAAACAAGAAGAGGAGATTGTTGTATTGAAGAAACAACTAGAGGAGGCCAATACAAATCTCAAATTCGAGAAGAGCATAGAGTTGCTAGATAAAATGATAAGCCAACAAAGAAGCTCCACGGATAAGCATGGTCTTGGATATGAAGTTGAACAACCTTCATCTTCCAACTCTGCAGAGAAGAAGAAGTTCATTGTTGAAGGATCGAAGCAAGAAAAGTTTGAAGCTGAATCTTCAAAAGGAAGAAAATATCAAAGGAGATCTACAAAAAAGCAACCACAACAAAAGAGGTTCTATCACTCTCACTCTATTCATAATAATACTTTTAATGGCTATTGTTTCAGATGCAACCAGTATGGTCACAAGGCAATTTATTGTGGATTGAATAACAAATCAAAGAGTTATGCTGGTAGAAATACATCTGCATTTCTGAGTGAACACTATGTACAATGTTTTCAATGTAATGGTCATGGGCACATAGCAAGGTTTTGTCCAAGCACTTTTGTATCTAATCTAAGGCAAAACAATAGATTTCATCAGACGCAAAGAATGCAACACAGAGAGGGAATAAATCATGTACATAAAAGAAAGGAAAATAATCATTCATCAAGGATGCACAAGAGACAACCACACAAGAGAAATGTTCGAGTTCACGAAAAGGTGCAAAACAGGGATGTAGTTGAAAAATCCAAGCCCGAGTTCAAGAAAGTTTGGAGAAAGATAGAAGAAAGGAAATCATGTCTCCTTGGATTGAAGGAGACTACTCCGCTATTGCACTAAGCAACTCCAGGTAGCACATCCTCGGGGGGAGCAATCTTGAAGTTTCATTTTAATGCTCCTATGTATTTGTTTGATTACCCGAGGATGAAAGGCAAGTAGTCAGGGAAGTTGTCGTATAGTTGTCGAAGTGTGTTTTCAGTTCATGTAGTTGTTTGTGGAAGTGTCGTGAAGGGTGGTGATTAAATTGAGAGTTGTCATTATTGGTAGTATTGCTATATGTCATTGTTGTACTGGTGATGGTTCTTACTGCCACTATCCAAAGTTAAGGATTATAACAGTTCAGATAATTTGGTTAGTGAAAGAATGTTGCTCTAGCCGCATATATGTGTTTCGATAAAAGCAGTGTGTATTTGAACTACACATTGACGTGAAGATTGTTAGATCTATTATGACACTGTGGTGAAAAATATTGAAGTCTGATCATTGATTCATGTTTAGCTCATCAAGATGAGCAACTTTGCTTTGTGAATCATACCTATCCGAGGTCCAAAAGTATGAGTTTGAGTAAGGTGCACCATAGTTGGCCGTGAAGTGTTTAACAAAATATTGTCTCCTGATTCGAACAGTTGAAAGTAAGGTGTGACCAGCGGTGACTGTAGAAAACATAGACCAAGTTGAAAATATAAAAAGGGATTTGGTTGGTGTTGTGGTAGAGTGTTTGATGCTTGCACAGAGTTGGAAGTAAAATTGCAGTGTCGGTACAGTGTTGGACAAAAGTTGGTACAAGTGTGAGTCACTTGTCAATTTTGTTGACAGATGTGAAATCAGCATTTTTGAATGGGAAGCTTGAAGAAGAGGTTTATATTGAACAACCAGATGGTTTCCAGCTTGGTGATGATCCCAACTTGGTTTGTAAGTTGAAGATATATGGCTTGAAATAGGCACCCCGAGCATGGTATGCAAGGCTAGACAACTATCTCACTCAACAAAGGTTTAAGAAAGTTAATCAAAGTTGCAAGTTGAGCAAGGATGACAAATCTCCACCTGTTGATCAAACCATGTACAGATCTATGATTGGAAGCTTACTGTTCCTGACAGCTACCAGACCAGATATTTTGCAGGAAGTATGCATGGTAGCACGATTTCAAGCTAATCCCAAGGAGACTCATGTGACAGCATTATGGTGGTTGATTTCTGAAATATCATTGAAGGGAAAATGATTGTTTGTGGTTTCCTTTTTCGAAAGTGGTTGGTTGAATGCATCAAGGTTTTCTGAATTGAGAGTTGTGTTTAAACCTTGTGTTATAAGCATAGTGGTTTAAGCCCATTGGTTGTGAAAGAACTTGAGTTAGAAAAGAACATGAGTATCATTGTTATGTGATATTTGTGGTTGAGCATTGTTGGAATTATTTGAGTTGGTTGATACATACTTGGACTAGGGTTGTGTGAGAGAGAGTTGTCCCTTGTGATGATTGGTTGAGTTGATTTGATTGAGCCTAGTCAAGTTATGTGTGAAGTGATTTTTAAAGTTCTATGAAGTGGATTTGATTTGAGATCGCCATTCATTATTGAGTTCATTTTGAGTACTACTTGAGCATGATTGATTGAGCCTTTGAGAAGGCCTTTGGGAAATATTTGAGGACAATGCTGGGACAGATTTCTAGAGCAGATTTGGGCAAGTTCTTGGTGAGATTGCTAGAGAAGATTCGGACAAGTTCTTAGTGAGCTTGGTGGAGCAGATTTGGACAGGTTTTTTATGAGCTTGTTATTCAGCATTGGACAAGTTCTATGTGAGCTTGTTAAGTAGGTTCTTAGTGAGCCTATTGACTGAGCTTTGGAGGTGATAGAGTACAGAGGACAGAGTCTCAATGGATAGAAATCTAGCAGCCAACATAGTTGAAGATAGATCTGAGTGAGGATTCTTCAAGTGAAGAAGAGGTCCACCAGTTAGTGCAGAGAGAGACAGAGTCTTCTATAATATCACAAGGGTACTATGGAGTATGGGTTATGGTATCCTAAAGATGCAAATTGGGCAGGATGTGTAGATGATAGAAAGAGTACCAGTGGAGGTGCATTCTATCTTGGAGACAGATTGGTCGCGTAGAACAGTAAGAAACAAGAGTCAGTTTCCTTATCCACAGCAGAGGCAGAATATATTGCAGCGACAGTGTGTTGTACGTAGGAGAAAGTTGCAGAAAGTGAGGTTAAGTTGGATTTTTATTCCAACAACAGATTGTGGAGTGGTCACGTTTCCCAAGAATTGACTAGCTACCGGGATCACATTCTCAGGGGGAGCATTTATGTATTTGTTTATCTTTTTGCTCATGTTTATGTATTTTTTGTTAAGTGTAATAAATTGTGCTCGAGAATGTTGTGCATGGACTCGGGGAGTCTGCAGCAGCCCTTTGGTATTATTGTCAAAGGGGGAGAAGAGTTACAGGAAATTGCACATGTGTTGCCAACAATTCCAAAGGGGGAGATTGTTGAGCAAGGTGCAACAATAGTATTGTCATTGTTGTCAACACAGTCAGATAGATCTGTTGATGCAGTGGACAGGAGTTAAAAGGTTCTTTAGAGTATGTATAGTGATTTTCCAAGAAGACCGAAGTGGCCCATATGCTAAAGATCAAAAGAAAAATGTCACGATATCATGACATGTTGAGCAAGAAAGAAAAACTGTCGCGATATCGCGACATGTTGACAAGAAAGAAAAATTGTCACGATTTCGCGACATGTTCAGAGAGAAATTAAGCAAGAAAAACTGTCATGATTTCGTGACATGTTCGGAGAGAAAGCACAAGCAAGCAAAACTATCATGATTTCATGACATGTTCGAAGAGAAAGCGCAAGTAAGAAAAACTGTCACGATTTCGTGACATGTTCAGAGAGAAAGTGCAAGTAAGAAAAATTGTCACGATTTCACATGTTCGGAGAGAAAGTGGAAGCAAGAAAAAATGTCATGATTTTGCGACATGTTCGGAGAGAAAGCGCAAGGAAGAAACTGTCATGATTTCGTGACATGTTCGGAGAGAAAGCGCAAGCAAGAAAAACTATCATGATTTCGCGACATGTTGGAAGAGAGAAAGGCAAGTAGAAAAAGTGTCATGATTTCATGACATATTGCAAGAGAGATAGTATGGAAGAAAAAGTGTCACGATTTCGCGACATGTTGGAAGAGAAAATGACAAGTAGAAAAAGTGTCACGATTTTGTGACATATTGCAAGAGAGAGAGTCCGAAAGAAAAAGTGTCACGATTTCGTGACATATTGCAAGAGAGATTGTATGAAAGAAAAAGTGTCACGATTTCGTGACATATTGCAAGAGAAAGAGCAAAGGAGAGAAAGTGTCACGATATCGCGACATGTTGCATTTTTGTGACCCGAAGGCAAGAGAAAGTGCAAAGGAGAGAAAGTGTCACGATATCATGACATGTCATGTTTTCATGACCCAAAGGCAAGAGAAAGAGCAAAGGAGAGAAAGTGTCACGATATCGTGACATGTCACGTTTTTGTGACCCAAAGGCAAGAGAAAGAGCTAAGGAGAGAAAGTGTCGTGATATCGTGACATGTCACGTTTTCATGACCCGAAGGCAAGAGAAAGCGCTAAGGAGAAAAAGTGTCATGATATCGCGACATGTCGCATTTTCATGACTAAAGGAGGAGAGAGAAAGTAAGAAGGCAGGAGTGTCACGATATCGTGACAAAAGTAAAGAGAAAAGAAGTACGAAGGTGAAAGTGTCACGATATCGCGACATGTTGCGTTTTTGTGGGTACAAGCCAAGAAAAGAAGCAAGGAGGAAAAAGTGTCACGATATCGTGACATGTTGTATTTTCACGGTCCAAAGCAAGGAGAAAGAGAGAGAAAGAGAAAGTGTCATGATATCGCGACATGTTGTATTTTTGTGGTTGAGTTGAAGCCGACAAAGACCGATGACAACCGACTAAAATTAGGGTTTACAATTGTCATGAAAGCCGACTAAGATTAGGGTTTATAGTCGACTAAGATTAGGGTTTTCATCATGAGAATTTTGTTATAAAAGGAGGGCTGTTTGGAGATTTGAGAGATGTTGTATATGTCGTCGAATGCGTGTCGAAGTGTGAAATGTGGCCGTAAGAGCGTAGAAAGTGCAGAAGCGGCGAGATGATGGCGAAGTGCGCAAAGTGAGTGAAGAGTCATATTGAATTGTCTTAAGTGCATCTGTGAGTGCGTAGAGAGAAAGAAGTTGAAATTTGACCAAGTGTGGCTGTGATTGCATAGAGAAAGTAGAAGGCGTAGAGTGCACAAAAGGGAGAAGACGATCGTGAAGTTTGACTATGATGAAGCAGAGTGTGCAAAGTTTGGTCGTAGTGCGTAGAGAGCAAGAGTGAGTGGGGAGAGAGTGCGAGTGCATAGAGAATGCAAAGGTGAAGTAGACCAGTCAGGGTCTTGTAAAAGCAAAGGTATTTTTCTATTAAACTTCTAGATTCAAAATTGAAGTCCAGGTTGCAATTTGGCATCAGGGGTTGGTGCTCCTTCCAGTAGGTGCTGGTAAATCAGGGGTTGGTGCTCCTTTCTATTGGTGCAGATAAATAAGGGGTTGGTGCTGGTAAATTGATTGTAAAGTTGGTACTTTTCAAAGGCTGGATTTGGATGGTAGTCCAAGGAATCATTCTTGAGGAGTAGCCAAATTGGTGAACCTCGTTAAATCTTGTGTTGTGTGATGTTCTCTTGTGATACTTGCTTTATCTGGTTTTAAGGTTTCATTATTTCAATTTTAAGAGCTATGAATTTAAGTTTAAAGAACTACACTGATTCACCCCCCCTCTCAGTGCCATTGTAAGACTAACAACCTCGAGGAAAGGAGTGCAAAAATTTTAGGCCTAGAAAAGCATCAAAGGGAATAATTTATCAAATTAATATAATATTTGAAAATATTATTGTGTTCTAATTTTCTATATTTAGGAGCTATAAGGGTTACAACACCAAACTAGATTATTGAAAATTAGAAACACTAAAATAAAATCCTAAGGGATATTAAGAGAGGTTATTAAGGTTTTCTCTAAGGTTGGAAATTTATAATATTCTTGTCTCAAAATTTATCAAAAGGGACAAAAGAAACCCAACATCAAAACCTCTTCAAATTTGGGAAAAGTGCTTAGTTCAATAGGAGCAATAAGGGATAATAGAATTTGATTTTGGGATTTACAAAAATTTACAAAATCAACCAAAAATTGAACTACAATTTACAAAAGCACTATATACATCTTATATCTTATCCAAAACATACTAGGGAGTCATAAGGAATTCTACAAAACTTGGTAATATCAACATTTATCAAATATTATCAATTTGTAAATTAATTGGAAAATATAAGCTTTCTAAAAAACCTAAAATCCCATTAGGTGTTGTAGCATCCTAAAAATGACTCACTATAATTTGCACTAAAGACAAAAAACCTGTAAATATGAGCCTCTAGCTAATTGCCTCGATTTTTGTATCCCTTGGAAAAATCGATCAATTTGGACAAGATTGTATGATACGATCTTGAATCGTACGATACGATCCCTGATCGTATGCATACGATTTTGCTCAAAACTGAAATGCTTAACTAAGCAAGGTGATAAATTTTGTTTTAATGATTTTTTCTCTATCCGTGCAACTGTATGATGGTTGCAAGATTGGATTCATCCGATCAAGCCCAGATTGGAAGGAGTCATAACCAAAATATTCCCAGCCCATTTTGTTTAATTGGATCAGCCTATTTAATTAGACACTCCTCCTTTATGATCTCCCCTGGCGTAATTGGCATTCTGACTTCATTTTGCACTCAAAATCACAAATTTTTTGGCATTATTCCTAGGCACTTTTATGTTTCATGTAGGATTGGAAGGGTACGATCAGCAATCGAACAATACGATTTTGTGTTGGAAGCATACGATTTTGCACAGATCATACAATTTTACTTTGAGATCACTTGGGGGTAATTTTTTATACTGGTTTGCATTTTCTAAGATTTATTCTTCATAATTAGCATAATTTGATCATTTCCATTTTCATAGGGTATTAAATTTAATTATTTATATCCTTGGAGTTCACCAAATCTGAATATAACCACATACTTCACATAGCTTTGATACATGCATGTGTTAATCCTAATCATTTCAATATGCAATAGTTGATATATAATTCAATTCATGCTTAAAAACATTATTTGCATCCACTTTTATCTTTCTTCTGCATTTTACCCATGAAGCTATAGGATTCTGTCAAGATCGGATCATCTGATCTCTGATCAGATAGTACGATTTTGAATCGTATTCATACGATCTTGTTCGATTCTTATTATTTTTCCCTGTTGCATACGATCTGGAATGCAATAAAAAATCAGAACCTCCATAAATTTTTTGGATACATATAAAGGTCTTTTATCGCTTTTTAAGCATTGCATCATCCATTAGGATTATGTTTTCCATTGTTTTTTGCTTACATATGAAATAAAATTACATATAGAGTAAAGTAGTTGCATATTAGCCAAAAATAGGTGTATTTGAGATTTGATAAAAGGAACACATCAAAAAAAATCCTAAAATCTAGGTGCAAAAACTGCCATAAAATGTTTCCTTGTGAACCCTAAACAATTCATCGAAAATCACCATAAGAAGGTACAATTAAGTGCCTCTCTCTGAGGTGTAGATCTACTATTCCCCCACTCCCCTTTGAGGCATGGATCCATTAGCCTAGAGGAAAGGAGTGCATGAATTTTAGACCTACATTCTTTGGTGAACCTGACGTGAATACATTAGGCATCTTTCTGATTCATAAAAACATAAAAAGGCATAAAAAATTACAAAATAAAACAAATGTCCAAAAAGAAAAACCATCAGTTAAACTTGCATACTTTAAGTTAAATGCATAGATGGTAGATTACAACAGTAGAATATATGTACTTATAAATGTTAAATTATTATTAGACACACAATAAATTGCTCAAATACTTGGACCCACTGACGTTTTCTCCTTAGAACAGTGGAACGAACTTTGAAAAATATTAGACATCATAAATTATCATGAACCTGAACTTAATAAAATCATAAGGTTTGACTTGTCTAGAATATTGGAACCTAGTAGTGCGCCTTTCTACATTGACCTTCAGAGAGCATGTGATAGGTGGCTAGAAGATAAGAGAGCTCTCATT
The DNA here is from genome assembly GCA_028583015.1 of Wollemia nobilis. Taxonomy (NCBI): domain Eukaryota; kingdom Viridiplantae; phylum Streptophyta; class Pinopsida; order Araucariales; family Araucariaceae; genus Wollemia; species Wollemia nobilis. The sequence continues at coordinate 7,968,797 of JAQPPZ010016334.1, read as the reverse complement.
TCCCAAGTTTTTATTCCTTTGAATATTATCTTGATGATGTAGTAACGGTACGTAATTTTTTATCATGTGTAGAAAATCGAGAGGTTGTCTTAGATGATAAGATAAGATTCAATAGGGTTTCTAGAGTTGTAATTTATCAAGAATATTGTCATGAATTATACTTTTATAGGTCAAATTTTGAAGTTGATTGCATCACTATAGCTCATTTTATAAAATTCTTAAAAGCCAACTTTCAGTTTGAAGAAGAACACTATATGACCCCTGAGGAATTAGAACCTATTAATCATATCTATAAGATTTTACAGGAAAATTATAGTATAATATTTATAATACTATAAGTTCTGTAAGTCTTTTGTTTACAATCCAAAACTACAAAACCCCAAAAACATAATATAATTTAGTTAGGTATATATATAACATATATACCCCAAGCCATTAAGCATATATATAATCATATATATCTACAAGATAAAATATTTTAAGTGATAATGCCCAAATTAAGAAGTAGAACCTAACTATATGGGAGAACAAGATCAAGGAAATTCTGAAGATGAAGTTCGAGTTGAGGATTATGTATCATCAGAATCAGATGGGGAAAACCATGCTAAAGAAGAAGAAGTTTTCTATCATAAACCTCAAGTAGATGAAGCAAACAATCTTACATTTACCTCCACACATCATTTTAATAAATTATTAAAAGACAATATAGATGTCATCAATCATGTAATACAAAAATAATCTCAAATTCCTATGGGAGATTATTCAATGGAGGCTTCCATAGAGGCTGCCCTCCGATTGAATGGGAATCCATTAACATACATGAACAAGAATACAAATCAAGTTTATACATCTCAAAATGTAAATCAGAATATAACGCAACCACCACCAGCAATAGCTACAAATTATAAATTAAAAAAACTAGTTTTTTCCTCACAAAAGATGCATAAACTTAGCCAGAATCAGCAAAAGGTCCAACAAAGCAAAATTCCATATCAGCTTCATAATAATCCTCCTAGAAACACTCTACATAATAGTGTTTCAGTTGGGAATCAATATACAACAACACAAACATATTATCCAAGACAAAACAATAATGTAATGCAACAAAACCAATTTGGTGGACAACAACAGGGACTTGAAGCCTTGATTAAACAATTAGCTTCAAGACTAGATTGGATAGATCCTTACCATCCCTCTTATAGTTATAGAGAGATGTGTATCCAACCCTTGGATCCCATTGTAGTTTCTCAACCCTATCCTAAGCATTTTCCTATGCCCGTCCTCCCAATATATAGAGGCTCCAAAGATCCTAATGAGCATCTTCACATGTTTAGAATAACATGTCATGATATATCTCATGATGACCTATTGTTGCTAAATATATTTCCTAAAAGTCTTGGAGGAATGGCCTTAGAGTGGTATTATCAATTACCTACAAACCCTTTAAGGAATTTCGAAGAGACAACAAAGATGTTTGTCCATCAATTTAGTGCCTATATAGAGAGGCATGTGACCATCAAGGATTTGTATAATTTAAAACGAGGAAATGATGAGAGTTTTGCTGAATTTTTGACTAAGTGGAGAAAATTCTTAGGCAAATTACATTTTGCATTACCTCATCATGAAATGTTGGATAAATTCATTGGAAATTTACAAAAGTAATTATATTATGAACTTTTTACTGCTACAGTAACCACTTTTGATCAAGCCATTGATTTAGCAAGGAGGGTAGAATAAGCCCTTATTATAAGAGGTCACTTTAACAAGAAATACAAAGACAATAATTTTAAAAATCAATATACAAATAAACAATTAGTGGGTGACAGAGTTACTGATAGCAAGAATACTTCCATTGTTAGTGCTGTAGAAAAATTTGAGAAATTCTTATTGAAAGTTCCTAATAAACCACCAAGAGAATTCACAAGGTTGAATCAACCTTTAACAATGATTTTAACTCAATTATCGAAATGAGGTTTGGTTCGATTGCCTAAATAATACAACCAGACACTACTACAGCCGGATATAGGGATGACTTGCATTGTAATTTCCATCAAGTAGATGGACACTCCATGAATTCTTACAAAAAATTTTAACATGTGATACAAGACTTGATTGATAAGGGTAGAATAGAAGTTCAACAATTTTATGCAAATAATAATACTCAAAATACCCAAAAACAAACAGATCAAAATGCAAATCGAAATTTAAATATTTTTCAACATCCCTTACCAAAGCATGGTAAAGAAGCGGTAAACCAAGTAGATCATCATAATGTTCCTCATCCAACTATATATGTGGGAATAATTAGTAGTTTTATGCCTTAGCAAGAATTACAAATATCTTCATCTGTGGTTACAACTAGACGAATACAACATTGTCAAAATAATACATAAAGTGACACAGAAAATGAAATAGGGAGTGAACTAGAGATTGCCTCAAATAGTTTAGAATATGAATCAGATTGAATCATCCCTATTATGGATTTGTTAGTTCCAAAAGAGATATTTCCAAGAAGGATAACTACTAGACCATCATCTCAACAATGGCTTTCAAATGAGCAAGAAAAAAATACTAGATCCCACTTTGATGATCCTCGATATAGCAATATTATAGGCACCATTGGATTTGTCACAAGACAACAAGCACAAGTTCAAAATTCACAAAATCAATGCCAAAGTGAGAAAATAACTCCATTTGTATTAAACCCCCTACTAAGGAAAATAATATATTAAATTTACAACAAAGATCTCCATATGATATCAATGAACAATTAGCTACCATCATAGGGAGGATTTATCTCTTGGACCTCCTAAGAACTTACCCCATGCATAGGGAAGAATTAATAAGAACCTTAAGTAAGATGATGGTACCTGAACATATTGAACCTAATGCAGTGGTAAATGTTGTAACCTTGGATAAAACAAATTTTATATATTTTTGTGATAAAGATACTCCTTATCAAAGTATGTATATATATAACCCTTTATACATTACAACATTAATTTGAGATGTAAGAGTTAAAAGAGTTTTATTCATTAACGAATCATATTTAAATATTTGCATAGATGATTTATTTCAAAGATTTGGATTTAAAAAATAAATGAAAAACACTGAAATGATTATTAAAGCATTTAATGATGAAACTCAAGAAACATGTGGAGTTATAACGATCCCATTGCATGTTGGTCTAAGAATTTTGGATATGAATGTGTTTTTTATACCTTGTTTTGCATCATACAACATTCTTCTGGGTCGACCTTGGACCAATGCAATGAGAGTAGTACCTTCCACATTACATCAATGTGTAAAATTTAAGTTCAAAAATCAATTAGTCACCATCCATGGTGACCCTAGGCCATTTGACAGGTGTGCTCTAGTGGAACTTATAGGAGTTCCATCTTTTCCTGATATATCTTCTTATCATCCTAGTCCACCCGTATCATCAAGAATTTTCAAATCTAAATCACCTTCTAAACCTACATTCTCAAAAACATGTTCTAAATCACAATTGCCAATAAATTTTAAGACATTCTCATATTTTGAACCCATATCCAATCCATTTTCCAAATCCTCATTATCAAATCCACCTCTTGAGTCTACAATGTTTAAATTCACATCATCTTAAGAACCATTTAAAGAAGATATTCCATCTACTTCATACACTTTTTTGGATGAAGTATTACTAGACTTATCTTCAGTACTTGCAAAATCAGAAGAAGTTACCTTTGTCTTCTTGAACATTGGGCTTACCAAAGAAGGGAAGCATATGCCATATTGGGAGTTGTGCTTTTGTATATGCGGGGTACGATTGGGGTAAAATTTTAGTTGTAAAAATTAGAGTCGATCAAGTTGGATTTGCTAAATGTTATTTTTCTAATGGATATATGAAATAAAAACCTATGATGTGTAATATGGGTTATAGAGGTAAAGGTTTAGGACCTCATGAAGATGGTATGAAAGAACCTTTAGAAGTTGAATATTGGCCTGCCCGATGTGGTCTTGGCTATATCCCCACAAAAATAGAATTATTCCCATATGAAGATGATGATCACCTTATAACATATCAAGAATATATGGAACAACAAGAGACCTTTAAAAAGATACATACTTATAATATGTTAACTATAGTTTATCTGGAAATGATTGCTTCTCCGGTGAATGTTTAGAGGGTGATATTGTTCTTGACATATCTCTTGAGGAAGTCTTAAGGAATAAAATTTTATTTAATGGATCTATGCCATATATAGCTAATATTGAAGCTACTACTCCACAAGAAGAACTAGCCAAATGCACATTAGAAGAATTACAAGAAATGGGTGTTTCACTCACACCACCCAACTTTGAAATAGACTTAAACATTGTTGTAGGAGATACTTTAAATGTTAATATTGGAACATAATAGAACACTCATTTAGTCAAAATTGGATTAGAATTAAGTGAAGAAAAACAAAAGTTAGATATTGAATTTCTCACAGAATATGCTGATGCTTTTGCTTGGACATACACAGATATGCCAGGCCTATATTCTTCTGTAGTTATGCATCATCTAGTAGTGCACCCTGATGCTAAACCCGTAAAGAAAAAACTTAGAAAAATGCATCCTAAAGTAGCGCTACTAGTCAAAAGTGAATTGGAAAAAATTTTGAATGTAGATTTTATACAAGCTATTGACTATGCCAAGTGGATATCAAATGTCGTTCCAATAACCAAGTAAGAAGATACTAAGATCAGAGTTTGTACTAATTTTAGAGACATAAATGTTACATGTCCTAAGGGTGATTTTCCTCTTCCTAATATGGATCAAATCATAGATTTCACATCTGGGAGTGGGATGTTATCCCTTATGGAAGGATTTTTAAGATACAACCAAATGAAAATAACTCCTAAGGACCAACCTAAAATAGCTTTTATTACCCCTTGGGGCACCTTTTGTTGGAATGTAATACCTTTTGGGTTAAAGAATGCAGGAGCAACCTATCAAAGAGCTATGACATATATCTTTCACGATATGATGTATGATATTTTACATGATTATGTAGATGATATTATAGCTTGTTCAACAAAAGAAGATGATCATATTAATGATTTAAGAAAATTATTTGATAGACTAAGAGAATATCTGATACGATTAAATCCTAACAAATGTGTGTTCAGAGTAAAATCAAGAAAATTGTTGGGGGTTATAGTTTCTATGCAAGGGATATAAGTAGATCCTCTCAAGATTAAAGCTATCATGGATATGCCACATCCTAAAAATATATTAGAGTTAAGAAGTCTACAAGGAAAACTTCAATCTATCCATAATTTCATTGATAAATTGGCGGATAAAACAAGATATTTTCTTAAATTAATTAAGAAGAATATTCCATTCAATTGGGATAAAGAATGTCAAGAAGATTTTGAGAGTATTAAAACCTACCTCCTTACTCCTCTAGTTCTTGTTCCTCCTAGACCAGATCATCCATTCATTTTATATATTTCTACTTTGAAACTTGCACTAGGAGCTATGTTGGCTCAAATTGATGATGAAAAGAAAGAACGAGCCACAAACTACATAAGTAGAACTTTGATAAGCTATGAAACCTTATACACTCCATTAGAAAAAATCTGTTTAGAAGTTGTGTTTTCTACGCAAAAATTGCGTCAATACATGCTTAGTTAGAAAACATATGTTATTGCTAAGTCTGATCCATTAAGGTACTTGATGAGTAGACCATACTTTTTAGGATGCACAACTAAGTGGGTTCTTGCTCTTAGTGAGTTTGAACTCACATTTATCAACCAAAAATCCATTAAATGCCAAGTAATATAAGATCAATTAGTTTCTGCACCTTTAGAATCTACTCATCCCATGAACATTGAATTTCTTGATGAGTGCCTTAATCTAGAAGAAGATCATTCCAAAACATGGTCTTTGTATTTTTATGGAGATAGATGTATGAGTGGTGCAAGTGCCAGTATCATATTGAAGCCTCCTCAAATCACCTTATACCTTTGTATTTTTAGTTACAATTTGCTTGTACTAATAATACTGCAGAGTATGAGGCTCTAATCCTTGGATTACGAGCTGCTGTGGCTTTAAAAATTAAGGTTTTATTAGATTTTGGAGATTCTAAGCTTGTGATAAATCAAATTAATGAATTTTTTCAAACATGAGATGAGAACCTCCATCCCTATAAGGATTATGCCCTTAATATTATATCATTATTTGGGAAAGTAACTTTAAAAGCTATTCCTAGAACTAGAAACTGTACTGCTAATGCTATGGCTGTGACTGATTTGTTATTGCCTTTGGGGTTATATGATGAGTATGCTACCATTATTATTCACCAAATCCAATAACCCGCTTCATCTAAGTCATTCTTAGAACCATTAGATGTTTTTTTGATTGATGAAATTACCCTAGAATCTTGGTATGCAAATATCTTTAATTTTCTCCAGAAAGGGACTTTCCCTAAAGGATTAGATAGAAACCAACATAGTCTATTACATAAGCAAGTTTTTCACTTTGTAATTTTTGGTAGTACCCTATATAGAAGATCCTTTGAAGGTATCTTGTTAAGATGTCTCAACCTAGAAGTGTATATAAAATCCTTAAGTGAAGTTCATGATGGGTCTTATGGAGGACACCTTAGTGGAAGTGTCGTTGCTAAAAAAATCTTTAGAATGGGGGTATTTTTTGCCTTCCATGGAGAAATATGCTCATGATTATATGCATCATTTTGATAAGTGTCAAAAGCATGCTGGCCTTATCCATGCTCCTGCTCAGGAACTTCAAGCCATATCATCCCCTTGGCCCTTCTCTAAATGGGATTTAGATATTATTGGTAAAATCAATCCTATTTCATTTGATGGTCATAAATTCATAATAAAAGCAATAGAATATTTCACAAATTGGGTTGAAGCTATACCTTTAGCTTCTTGCACAAGAGTTCAAGTTTCTAAATTTATTTTTAATCTAATCATTTGTAGATTTGGAATTCCATCTAATCTCATCTCTGATAATGGAACTTGTTTTAAGAACAAAGATGTTAAGAAATTATGCCAAAATATAAAATACAACATAGATTGTCCACTCCTTATTATCCACAGGGTAATGGCCAAGTTGAAGCATCCAATAAAACCTTAATAAAAATCCTAAAAATATTAGTTAATAAATTTGGTAGTGACTGGCATATTCAATTATATCTTGCTTTGTGGGCTTATCAAACTAGCATTCGTACTCCTATAGGCGCTTCAAATTTTGTCTTGGTTTATGAGGCCGAATACATTTTTCCATTTGAATTAGTTCCTTATTTAGCTCTTCTACTTCAAGATGCCGAAGTAGGATATGAATATCATGCTGGCAGATTTAGTCAACTGGAACTTTTGGATGAAAAGCTCATCCATGCTTTAGAGCATCTTCGTGCCTATCAGGACAAACTTAAAAGATCATATGCAAAGAAGGTTCACAATCGATCCTTTGAAGTTGGATATTTAGTCTTAAAACAAAATAAAAAAAATACTAGTGCAAGAAAATATCTAAAAGGAAAATTTCAACCTAATTGGCTTGGGCCATATGTCATCACTGCTAAATTTGGATCATGTGCATATATATTGGCTTTCTTGGATGGGAAATATATCAAGGAACCCATGAATATCATGCATTTGAAGATATATTATGCATAAAATTAAAAAAATCTATATCTGTGCATAATTGTAAATAAAAATTCTTCATCATTTGCAACCATCATATTATCAAAATACCAAAAAAAATAGCAAACATAAAAATTTCCAAAAATATTTCAAATTATTCTTGCATCAGTGTGTGTTGTTTTTCCAAAAGTCAAGTTATATTTTATTTTATTTCAGATAAATTCAAAATTTATCTTGAACCATGCACTTAATTTACATATTTAAATGATTTTGATTTGTTGTTTTGATTATAAATCTCTCTTGTATCAAAAAGCACCATTACTTCATTAAATATATTTTGAGTTTTTGGGACAATGATCTTGCTACTTCTTGAACCAAGAACACTTTCTCACATCTTAAAAATGTTTTTTTGCTAAATTTGAAATAAGATACTACACAGTAGTTTTAGTTCCATAAGCGAAAAGTCTCCCTTGCTATCCTGTTATACGCATGGTCTATAATACTAAGAACTAGAAAAAGGACAAGCTCTTTATCTACCCAAATAAAATCCCTTGCCCTAGATCATAGAGGACGGAGAATCTAGTGGATAGATTTCCATCAGCAAAGATATTGAGGATATGTCTTCTAAGTGAGGACAAGAGTCTTCAAGTGGAGAGAGATCCATAGTTAGTGCAGTCAAGGCAGTGTCTTCTCGAGGATCACCAACCAGAGTAGAGGAGAAGAAGTTTTCCTGTGGATAGAGATCCATAAACCAAATTTAGGGGATAAACATCTCCTTTGGATAGAGGTCCATAAAAATTGTAATAGGGAAAGGATTCCCAACAGATTATTTGAGAAATATTTAGAAGAAATATTTTCTCCTTGGAGGTAGCAATATTTGGGTGAACCATGTTAAATATATGTCACTATTGTGTGTGATGATTTGTGCATTGCTTTAGTTATTGCTATTGATTTCACCATTGATTATATTGATTAATACTATTTGAGAAAGAAAAGTAAAAAGTGGTCTTATACTGTTCACCCCACTATCAGTATAATCTTGTGTTCTTCAAAATGCTCTCGTAATGAACTCTCTAATAAAAAGATATTTTACCATACAAAAATATCAAATCACTTTTTCTCTTAACTTTGTATTAATGCATTTCTCAAAAATAAATAAAAACTTCACTTTAATTTTTATCTCAATGCATTAACAAAATAATCCACCTTAATTTTTTCTCAAAAAAGAAATCACCTTATAACTCCTTTTATTACAAAAAAAAAATGATTTAAAAAATCCTTATAACTCCCTAGCACATACCTTAGCCACGTTAGACCTTAGGGCATGTTGGAGCCAAATTTGACTCAACTCTGAAACCCCCAAATTTAAATTTTTGGTTTCAATCAAATTGCTTATACTGTTGGTCATTGCTTATAGTTGTTGTGGGTAATTCAATTTTTTAGTAGTTGGTTTGATTAAGTCTAACATTAACCTTTTTAATGTGGGCTTCATTGTATTAATCAAAGTATCTCAAATGGTTAGGGAAGAAATTTTCAAATTAAAAACCAAAAGCCAAAGTTTGACCTTCATAAATCTTTCCTTGGGCCTAAAAGCCGATTAATAAAGTCGTTAAATCATAAGACGGTTAAAAATTTACCATGGTATCAAAGTACGAAAGCCTAAGGTTAAATAAAATGATAAATTAATTAAAACCTAAGGGCACACACCCCGCCAAAGAAAGTTATCCGATCGACTCTCAAACTACACTAGCCGATCGATCGGCTCCCAGGCTACACTGATCGACCGATCGGCTCTCAGATTTTTTCTTACCCTTGTTGGAAGTGTGGAACATTCTTTGCATCAGTGTGTTCTTTCATATTTGGAAAACGCGTAACAAAATTCTCTTTTCTCAGCAGCATAGTTCATATGAATTTTCAATTGCTTATAAGTGCATATTTTACTCTGATTTTTTGCTCTAAATTTTAGTTCAAGTGGAGAAATTTCATATAGAGGTGGAGCATCTTCACGTTCTTATGCAGCATTGGGGTAATACCCTAGGTACGGTCATCTGATTACCTTCTATACAACCTTCTCGATCTTATCTCTGATGGCATTGATGGTTCTGGTACAAGTGATAATGTTGGCATGCTTGGGAGGATGGGTGACTCATTTCCATTCCTTCTAATATTGGTTGTTAGCATCTGGAGGGTGTTGGAAATTCACCTCGTGAGCATACCTCTATGATTGACATGATTTAATGTATACTTTTTGGTGCTATGGTTGGTGATGGGTTTAACCATGTTTTTATTATTTTGAGTAACGTTGCCTAACTCCACCTGAGTTATTGTGACTGCATATTGGGGTGTGCCTATCCACCTAATTTTTACGTTGTAAAGACTTGTATTTTTAAATTAATTAAAAGTTAGGCCTTTACATTCAAAGTAGATCTAGGATCATCCAAGATCCTATGCACAACCAAACTATGCATTTGGAAGACACCCTTGCAAGTGATAAACTTGTTGCCAAAAAACAAAGGCCACCCAAAAGACTCGACCAAACGATAAACCTTAAATTCGCCCAAGATGAACATCAAAGCTAGGAGAACCACAAGAACCTTCATAGAGATCACTGGAATAGCCAAAAGTAAAGATACACCAATCCTTGTGGGCTCCAAGCTCACTGGCACTCTAAACACAGCCCCAAAAATAAATTTTCAAAGTAAGGGGACCCATCCACAGCCTCTCATCCACTCAAACCCTCCATCTCTTAGCTCCTCTTCATCCATCTCCTCCTCCTTAAACCCTTACATAAAATTATTTTCTTACATAAAAGTATCTTTTAAATAATGACATTTAATTAATTTTACATTTATTTATATTTATTTTTAATCCTATTTTATTTTATTATTTCATTTTTCCAAGTTAATCTATTTTCAATTTTCTTATTAACTTTATTTTAAGTTGATTTTATCATATTACTTAAAAATTAAACAAGTGTTTTCCTATACATAATAAACCTTAGAACTATATAGTAAACCATTTAAGCTAATAGATTCTAAAATTACTTAAGCCTTAAAAAATTGAATAAAATCAAGATAAAAATATATTTAAAAAATATATATTCTTACCATTAATTATTTTGTTTCTATATATATATATATATATATATATATATATATATATATATATATATATTATTGGTGGAATATGTAGCCACCACGATAGGCTGTTTGGTTTTTATGGCCACCATCCGCCACATAGTTCTTCGCGCAGTCTGTTCCTATAACTACCATGCTACAATCATTTTAAACCTTTTACACCACACCAGAAAAGAAACAAGCGTTTAGTCCGGAGATTTGAACCTTGGACCTCCTCCCCTTACGGGGTTTGGTCGAACCAATTGATCTACATCTCGGATGTTGCTTTTATTTTATATTATTTTTAATTTTATTTTAATTTGTTATATATTTCAAATTTTTTATATATTTTTTCTTAAATGTATTAATTATTTATTTTAAATTAATTTTATTACATTATTAAAAAAAAAAATACATTCCTCCCTGGCCGCCATTCAGAATAGTTTTCATTTTCCACCAGTCAGATTACCCACCTCCCCACCAGTCAAAACAGGACATAGATAAAGAATCTATTTGGCCTGTCGGGTCTTGGTAGAATGATGGCGCCATTCAAAATATCATCGTAGGTAAAGAATCGGTAAGGATTTAAAAAAAATAAAACAGTCCCTTCAATAATATCCTTGTAATCTCAAGTCCTACAAACCGTGTGAAAACTTTTCAATTCAATACTTGTGAAGAAATCCGTGTAACTATTGTAATTTAAATACTTTCGTAAATCCATGTAATTAATGTGAAGAAAGTCTCGGCCGGGGGACCTGTAATCCATAGACTTCATGATTCCTTGTTCACCATCAGCCCGTCTAAGCTGCCCATTTGCGTACGGTTATAGGAAAACAACTAGAAGTGATGCAGACAACTGTTTCCGAGCGGAGCAGACTAACTACATGGCATGCTTTGAAGACAATGAAAAGATTGACAACGTGACCACCAACATTATTTATTATAATGCACGTAACAGTTTGTATAATTTAGTTAAGGGGTCATTATGTCTTTTACAAAGCTAAAGAGACGCAACGAATATTGGTCCTGCCTGTATGTCTTTCCTTTTAACAGCAGTAATGAGTTATATTCATCCGAAACTTGTCTTTTTAAGATACAGCACGCATGCATGTGCTCTATGCTTTTAAATCCCAAGTCCGTCATTTTTTCGATCGGAACAAAAAGAAGAGACGGGACAACACATAGATGGGGGAAGATCAGAGGGCCCAAGGGATAGGAGCAATGATAACTTTTGACTGAATTCCTCATATTCAACACACTATGTAGATTTATACAATGACAAGGCAATCACACTCTGATCATTCTTCCACCAAGGAACGAAACAGCACAGCCCTGTTCTGCTATGATTTACCGACATCAACAAAACGGTCATTTATATTAGCCCAATAAAAGTAGGGCACAAGACATCATCATTTTTTTAGGGGCATTAGCTTTCAAAAGAACACCTTTAGACTTTATGTCTTACCACTTCGAACATGTGTGTACTGATATTGCTTTATCTATGGAGAGTTTATTCGGTCAATTATATCAAATGTGATTGGAATGAAGAAGCTTATGATGTTGATTATCACATGATTTGTATCCTTATGAACGTGGGCATGTCTTGCACTCTGTTTTTGAGATGTTATCAGCAGACCTAGAATTTCGCTTCTGCCTCTAGGTGTCAGTCCGAAATATTCTTAAGTGAAATTTTTTAAATGGCTTTCAAATTAGCTTCAAAACTTGAGTTCTCTGCTCAAAATCTATTCAAAAAGAAAACTTTACAAATAATTTAAATGTTAAACTTATTTTTAAACAGTTGCAGTAAAATTTGACATGACAAGAACATCCATCTGCTTGTTAATATAAAATAAGTCGAAAAAAAAAAAACGTTGGTAAATATGATTAGATTTTTCAAATGCCTTCAAAAATTTACAATTAATTTAAATATTAAACTTATTTTTAAACAGTTGTAGTAAAGTTTGGCATGACGGTCACATCAATCTGCTTGTTAAAATAAAATAAGGAAAAAAAACGTCGTAAAATATGATTTCTTTTCTTACTGCCTCTAAACAATACATGGCTCGTCATTAGTCATTAAGATTAAGGTTTCGTATAATTTTTGAACTTATCGTATAGTTCCGATCCCGAAAAAAAACACAAAGAAATGTTCTTCATTATTTAAAACAATTAGTTTTAGTTAGTAGAAATAATATAAACACCATCAAAGTACATAAGAATCATACATGCCATTTCATTGTCTCATCATATTTAGTCTATTTAAATATCCACGGATATTTTAAAAATCACGTAGGTTTCGAAAGTGTTCGAAATGACTAAAAAAGCCTGCAAAATAAATCTTATAAGCAATCAAAACGTCTTGGACTTATCTTGGGCCAGCTTTTTCTAAGATTTCTAAAAACCAGGAACAGTAGCTGCTTAGAATAATTTTCCACGGCACATTGCTTGGCTTACACCATAAAAAGCTGGATTCTCAGTTATTCTTACGTTGTGCTTTAGCTTGTAGATCCATACCTATTATTTCTTTTTCTCTTTATATAATAAGAATGATCTACCTCTTACAAAACTATCACCAATCCTAGATATTTTTTTTTATATATTTAACTAACCTTGAAATTATATATACGAAGAAATATTTGTCATACTTTGAGGTAGTTGAATATCTGTGATTTGTGTTATCCTATAAAGGATTATGATATATAGCTGCTGAATATTTGTAATTTGTAGAGGAAGCTGAATATCTATGATATGTGGAGGCAGCTGAATATCTGTGATCTGTGAAAGCAGTTGAATATCTGTGATCTATGGAGACAGCTGAATATCTGTGATCTGTGGAGGTAACTGAATATCTGTGATCTGTGGAGGAATATATGTGATTTGTGAAGGCAGTTGAATATCTATGATCTGTGGAAGCAGCTGAATATCTATAGTGCTAGGGCAACAAAGGTAGAAAGAAAAATAGTAAAATATTTTAACAGTGTCGCAACAATGCTAGGGTAGTGAAGGCAAGTGCAGCAGTGTTAGGGCAGCAATGGAAGAAAGCACTGATGGTCAGTAGGAATCTGAAAGGCCTAGTGGTTGGCAGGAAGATGGATGTGTTGGCACTCTATAGGGAGTTGGAGGGTCGAGTGGACAGCAGAAAGGTGTGACCCTCGAGGGGCTAGTTTGAAAGTAAGGGAAAAAGGTGTGCCCGATTGTAGTGGGGTGTCCTCTGGGGTACTCACCTCTAACTTTGGGGTGTTGTCCTTTGTTGCGGTTACTGATAAAGGCTTGTAACGTTATCTCTCAAAACCCTTCTTTAACCTTTCTCCAATATATAATAAGATGGTGGTGTTGGATGAACTCTTGGATATGACTATAAAGGAAGGGTCACATAACCTGGTTGGCAAGTTTCAAGGTGACAAACTAGATATTGACTCTATTCGACATTGGGTAAATATGAAATGGAAGCCACTAGGATCGCTTGATGTTTTTGCAATATCTAATGTCTTCTTCCTCATCAAACTAAACTGTGAGGAGGATGTGAAGCGCATTTTAGGTGAAGGCCCCTAGTTATTTGGAATGAAGGGTCTCTTTTTATGAAAATGGGGTCCGAACATCAACCCCAAGATGCAAAAGGTGAACATGACCCCCCTTTGGGTGTGACTTCTGGATTTACCTTTTCATATTTTGCATGAAGATATTTTGTGGGGCATAGCTAAAGTTATTAGGGGCATAGTCTTGATTGAATCAGCTACAAAAACTAAGAATAGGAAGATTTTCACCAAAATGTGCATCATGGTGGACCCGAAGGCTGATTTATCTAGGCATACTAAGCTTGTGTCTACACAAGGTCCTTGGATTCAGTCGATTATTTATGAGAAAAAACACATGAGATGATATAACTATAAGAGGTATGGTCACTCATTTGGGTCATGCTCTTGTAAGGCCCTAAGCGGGGATACCCAAAGGAAAATAAGACCAAAAGGCTAGTTAGTGTAATCCAAGAATAGGGGGTCCCTTCTAAGCCATTATATCATGAATTGATTTCATGTGAGCTTGAACCAGAGGAAAGGATAATGGAAAAAGTCCCTATGGTGGATTTTAATGAGCCTAGAAAAGCGGTGACCCAGAATATAAACCCATCTAGTGGCAGCAGTCTAGACCAGGTTCTCCTAGAAGACTTGGTGATGAATATTGTAATCCCTTCAAAGTTCCTTCATAATTCCTATCAAAGTTTACTCTCTGAGGAGCCAGTCATAGAAGAAATTTGCTCTCCATAGAAGCCTTGATGCTCCTAGTCAGGAGTCATCAACCCTGCATGATTTAAAATGATCATCGTGCCCAAGGGTGGGCTCTTTGGGCACAGCCAATTCCAAACCCAAAACCAAAAGTACCCAAAAATATCATACGGATATCAGAGGTAATTGTAAGGTAGGGAAACCCTCTAACAAAATATTGAGGATCTATGAGGTAGAGTCAAAAATTGCTAATGGACTTAAATCCCAATTAAAGTTTGAGAAATAGAATGGTAGTAAAGTTAAACAACTAAAACTTGACACATTTTGTATCTCTCTTAGTTCTTCGAGTGGGAATTATAGCTACAAATATCAAATATGAATTTGTTATCTTGGAATATCAAAGGCCTTAATGGGCCCTCTAAGCAATGAATTTTGGCAACACTCAAGAAAGAGGTAAGACTTGATGTTATATTTATTCAATAAACTAAGATAGATAGTTCTAATACAAAGGTAGTTAAAAAATTAGTCTGGAAGGAGGCAGGTTTTACAACAAATTCTATCAATGGAGATTTTGGGGGTCGTCTTTGTCTATGGGACCCTGAGATACTATATGGATGCATTCTATTTATGTTTGATAGAGTGATTAATAATCTATTTTTTAGTAAGTATTTTGGGTTGAGAAGGATTATTTCTAATATTTATGCCCCTAATACAACCCCTAATAGGAATCTTCTATGGGAAAATTTGATCTCTATGAGATATTTTCTCAATGGGGAAGCTGGGATTATTTTTGGGGATTTCAATACTACCTTATACCCTTCGAATAAAAAGGGTGGTAGTGATTTTGGTTCTAAAATTATGGAGGATTTTACTATATTTATTAATAATCAAGAGCTAATGGATATGGATTTGAAGGGGTCTAAATATACTTGGAGTAACAGGCATCTAGGCAATCATAATATTCAGGTTAGGTTGGATAGGGTGTTATTCTCCAAGGAAGGTCTTCTAGTGTTAGAATATTTTTCCCTTTTCTCTCTCTCCAAAGTGGGGTGTAATCATAATCCTCTAGTATTTGAAAAAAATCCAAACTCTAGTTTTTTTCCCAAACCCTTTAGATTTGAGGCAAAATGGCTGCAACATCAAGGTTTAGAATCTAGAATTCTAGAATGGTGATGGCCCTCTTATTTCTCAAGTGGCTTCAAAGCTCATATTTGTTAAAGTTAATCTTAAGGTTTGAAACAAGTACATTTTTAGGAATGTGTTCCAAAGGAAAAAAGGGTTGGCTGGAAAATTAAAGGAAGTTGAATTAAATTTGGAGTCATGAGAGATGATTGAAGGAGATAGACATAGGGAAAGAAAAATGTTAGTAAATTCCCACAATGTTCTAGCAAATGAAGAAATTTTATGGCATGATAAATCAAGATCCCTATGAATTTGTGAATTTCATAGGAACACAAAATTATTTCATATGTCCACCTTAAGACATAGGATCAATAGTAGAGTTAGAGAAATTATGAAATCAAATGGTGTTATCTCGAAGGATATTATAGAAATTAGGGAAGAAGTGCTCATGTTTTTTAAAACTCTCATCTCCTCTAGTGATGATAGGGATATTCAAGATAAAGAGAGGTTGTTACATCACATCCCCACCTTAGTTTCAAATGATATTAATTAAAACCTTTGTGCTCCCTTTCGGGATGAGGAAATTAGGGTCACTATCTTCTCTATGGACTTTGGCACATCATAGGTGTTGAAATTTATTAAACTATGAGGAAAATTTAGGATTAAAATTTAATTTTGATTGACATAAACTCAATATTTATAGTTATTATCCTAAATTTAGTGGGTGCTAAATATTTCTCTGATTTCAGGCCCATTAGCCTCTATAATACACTTTTTAAAATTATCACTAAAACTATGGTGAAGAAACTCAAAGTATACCTTTCGATAATTATTGACCATCCTCAAAGCGAATTTGTAGCAAGAAAACAATTTTAGATGGTGTTATTGTAGTGCATGAGTTGATTCATTTTGGAGACAAATGTAGAATACCATGAACTTTACTCAAACTTGATATGCATAAAGCATATGATCAGGTCTCATGGATCTTTCTACTTAGAGTTTTGGGGAAATTTTGTTTTAAGCCTTGTTAGATTAGATTGGTTAGAGCTTGTATATCATCAAAAAAATTCTCAATCTTAGTTAATGGATCACCGGATGGTTACTTTAGTAGTTGAAGAGGTATTCATCAAGGGGATCCTATATCTCCATATCTATTTATTTTATTTGTTGGGTATTTGGAAAGAGCTCTGAAGGTGAATCCCATAGTAGTGGGAATCAAACTTGCAACTACCATTGACCTAATATCACACAACCAATTTGTTGATGATACATTATTATTATTTTTAGATTCAATCCCTCAAGCCAGAGTTTTCAAAGAGATCCTCTAGGACTATGAAAGAGTGGTTGGGTAGAAAGTGAGTTTAAGAAAAATTAAGGTGTTCTTCCAAAATACTCCTATTCGATAGAGGAAAATTGCTAAGATCTTAGGATGTAATACTGACTCCCTTCCTTTAATTTATCTAGGATTACCAATTTTCAAATGGGGATTAAGAATTCTCTATGGGAACCAGTTGTAGAAAGGGTTCAAAGAAAATTGTTGGGATGGAAATGGGTGCTTTTGAGGCAAGCAAGTAAAATTATGCTGGTTACGTCTACTCTGTAAGGCATACTAGTGGACTTCTTTTCTCTCTTTTGGACTCTAAGAAATATTCTTTAGAAACTTAAATAAATTCAATAATTCTTTCTCTAGTTTGGTTATAAGGAGAAGAATTTCTCACTTGTGGCATGTAATCAGGTGTATAGTAGGAGAGAATTGGGAGGTATGGGCTTAAGAAGAATAAAAATATTTAATAGAACACTAATAGATAAATAGAGCTTGATATTGGTTCAAAAATATAATGTTAATTGGATTAAAATATTGGTAGCCAAATATTTAGGTAACACTGGTAATTTTATCAAAAACCCAAGTCTTGTCCTTGGCTCAACATTCTAGTGTAGCATTGTTAATGGCCGCTCTGATATTTTAAAGGGTGGAAGATGGATGTTAGGTAATGGGTAAAGCATTTATTTTAGGAAAGACACATAGGAAAATGATCGACCATTAGAATGATATCCTCACCTAAGTCTAGATAAACCTATCACAAGCAAAGCTTTTGAGCTGAACGTATGTGACTTCATTATCTCTGTTAATGATAGAAAAATATAGAAATTATTTATTTTTCTAGGGATTTTGTAGGAAGAAGAAATTATGTTAAAATATTTGATGGATATCCTAAAGTGGATGGCTATTCCTAACAATGATAGGCCAGACAGATTGGTATGGAGGGCTAATAAGGATGGTTGCTTTACTATAAAGTCAATCTACCTATTGTTAGATGTTCCCTTTGATCCTTGGTTTCCTATTAGTAATGTCTAGTTGAAGGGTCGTACCCCCAAAGTTAATTATTTCTTTTGGTTGGTAGCTTAAGGTAAGTGCCTCACATTGGATAATTTTTATAGAAGGGGATAAGTTATCTTAAATAGATGCTACCTGTATGGTAGTGCTGAAGAATCACCTGTGCACCTATTGTATAACAATCCCTTCTCTCAGTATATCTTATCTTAGTTACTGAGGACCATTAGTGTGGTTTTAATTTTTCCAAAGTTGTTGTTTGACTTGATCGTTCAATGGAGGTCTCCATTTTTGTATTTGCATATTTGAGATTTTTGGTCCTTTGGTTTACCTCATGTTTGGTGTTGTATTTGGAAGGAGAGGAATTCTAGAGCCTTTAAAAATATCTCCCATATATCTGAGTTCATGGTAGTTCGTGTTGTTTTTTCCATTGTTGAGAATGTGAATGCAATTTCTTTAGATAAATTTACTTCCACTAGGGATTTGGTGGTGGATTCGGCTCTTAGATTTAGATATTATTATATTGAACATTGCCTTGAAGATCCTACTAGACATACTACTATTTAGGAGCCTCCTTCTCCTCACTAGTTGAAGCTAAATTTCAATGGAGCTTCTAAAGGGAATATAGGACCAACTAGTGCAGAAGGATTGATTAGAGACTCTGATATGAGGATTTTTTTGGATTTCACTAAATATTTATATTGTTAGACCAGTCATTTTGCGAAGGCATGAGCTCTCTTTCAAGGGGTTTGTTAACTAGAAAATTTGAATGGTAGAAAGGTGATTGTTGAAGTGAATTCCCTCAATATCATTAATATGCTCAAATGTATTTAGTTCCCTTCTTGGATTATCACAAATAAAATTGCTAAAATCTAAAGATGGATTTTAATCCTCGAAGTGGTTGATATTAGGCATGTTTAGAAGGAGGGAAATAGATTGGCAGATTTTTTAGAAAATTTAGGACTTTTGTAGGAAAGATGCACAATTTGGTAGGATGATTTACTAGATGGATTAAATCAAATAGATAATGAAATCTCAAGGATATAATTTGTGTTTTCAAATATCTCTAATCTACAATAGTAGGGATCCCCTAGGAAATTTTTTTGTTTGTCTTGCTTGACTATTATGTAGCTTTGTTGTTTGTCTGTTTTATGGATCCTTTTTGGTTTCCTATGTTGACATCTTTATTCCTTGTTTCCATCTAGTTTGTTGATCCACTCTTGTAAAAGTTTTGGGGCACCTTTCAAAATTGCTTTGTCCATATTATAAAAAAAATATGAATGTATAAATAACTTGAATCATACAATATAATAAAACTTACAATATTAGTTGCTCAAATGTATACAAACTTTATTACTCATTCTTCTCTTACAAATGTATCATAAAACTCTATTAAAATATGATTACAATGCTCTCTATCATCACTATGTAAGTGATGCTTGCTATGTTCGCTATGTAGGTGATATGGACAATGTTCTATATGGAGTAATATATAGCCATCGTAGGATGAATCTTTGGTTACTTGACTCTTGCTTTTCTTATGCCAAGTCTCATGACTCTTGGATTCTCTTCTTGACTCTTACATACAAATGACTCTATCTTGTATGCACAATTATACATGATTCTTCTCATAATACTTACTAATCTAAGAACACGTGCACACATACATATTATACTTGTGCACATTTATGCATATTACACTTACACACTTATTTACATGAAAGTTATGCATTTCCTACACATTATTACATTACATAAAATATTTACTCACACCCTAATCTAGGAATCAACCTTAATATAATATTTACAAGATTGTACCAAGGAGGTACATTAGCATGTACCAAATAATGTAATATTCTCCAACAGTCTTAGCTAAATTTTGGGCCAGGTAGATTACATTTGGACTTTTATCCAATAGTGTAAAACTTTGTTAAGACCAACTATGCTTCCTTAAATTTTTGAGTAACAAAATATTAACAAATTTGATATTCCAAAAAATATTTACTAGGACTTATCTATGTGGGAAGTTGCATTGGCCCACATTATTGGTGCCTCTAGGGGCTTTTTGTAGCATGGGTAGAGTGTAAGATTCCCATAGGGGGATGTTGTGAGACATTTTTAGAAAAATTCTGACTAATTGCACTTTATCTGGTCAAATCCATATAGTTGTATAGTTCATAATTGTACAATTTCTAAAATGTACAATTCAAGACTATACAACCCCCAAAAAGTGCAAGTGTACGGTTATAACTGCGCACTTGTACATTTTCTCCAAGAATATTAGAATTTCTTAAATTTTAATCACTTTGCAATTATTCACCTAGAAATCACTTGATATACCTCCAGAATGCTTAAAAATGTAATTTCAGGTCAAAAATCATCAATTGTATGGATTTACAAACCCATGTACATTTTGGTTACACTGCTTGTATGGTTTGGGTGAAACCCTCGTTCTACCAAATAACTTGACTTAGAAAAATACCCATTTGCATATTATTGACAAAAACATCATTCCCAATAATGGGTAACAACCATTATTCCTCTTTTCTCTTTACTTATGCATTTCACACAATAGCACATGGATGGTTGCATGTTTTCTGAGAATGCGCTTTTGCCACATATCTGGAATCAACAATACCTACAATACCAATAAAACTTTACCAACAATGTAATTATTGAGATTACCCTTATATCCACACACATGCATACACAAATCTGGTCTAAATGAGAATTTATATTATTTTGGTTGTTGTACACAAGTAGTGTACGACATTACACAACAATAAATAAATTACAACATTAAATCCTTCTCATTCCATGGATAATCCCTAGGTAACATTGACAATTGCACCCAAAAACACAACCATTACTGAACTACAACCAACCATCAACCAACAACACCAAAAATTTGAATGGGGGCTT
This sequence comes from Wollemia nobilis, assembly GCA_028583015.1. Classification (NCBI taxonomy): domain Eukaryota; kingdom Viridiplantae; phylum Streptophyta; class Pinopsida; order Araucariales; family Araucariaceae; genus Wollemia; species Wollemia nobilis. The sequence goes on along the minus strand of JAQPPZ010016334.1, from coordinate 7,947,450 downwards.
ATAATGACTGTCCATGACGTTCCAAAGCGGTTCCTGACACAGTTCATTATTTACAACTCCTCGTACTCACATTAAGAACTTTATTTAATGTTTACTAAGGTTTAATTTAATTTTCATAAAATTACATTTCATTCGCATATTTTTCCATTTCATTTAATTTCACATGCATTTTACATTTATTTATTTATTTTCTAATTTGTACAATTTCACTCAATTGTACGTTTTACTTTCCAATTGTACAATTTATACTAAATTGTACATTTTACTTGCCCCTTGTACAATTATGCAATTATACATTTTTATTCAAGACTTTGTAAATCTTAAATTTATTCTTGTTTCTTTTTCTGGAATATGGATTTGCCTGCCTACATTTTTTGCTCACAAAATTAAGGACCTAGAGAGCTTTATTCATTGGGAAATTGAGTCAAAATGATGGAGAGAAGGCTATTTATATTTAAAAAAGTATGACACATGGGAAATGGCATCAAATATGAACTTTTGCAATAAAAGAGGAAAAATATAGTAGAATAATTTAAACTAGATGGATGTGGTATCATACCTAAAAACCTCAATTTTTTTGTGGTTTGGGAGTTTTGACATGCACTTCCTCCATTTGATCTTTTGTACTTGATTCATTTCCATGACCATTTTTCTCATTTTTTTGTACATCGAGGTACCTTTTAGGAGAAGTAATACTTGGTGAACAATTTCCTATTTTTATTTATGGTGGCTTGATTTGTTTACCTTTATCATGAATGTCTATAAGTTGATATATCTTTTTATAAGAAATTCTTGGATATATTCTTGCTATCTCCTTTACTTTAGCATGTATTGTAGCCATTTTATCAGAAAATGCAAATACTATACCCTCTTCAACTAGTTCTATCCATTGATCAAACTCCTCTTCACTACTACCCAAAATTTCAAACTAGATCTTGAACTAATCCTTAATATAAAGCTTTCCTTCATCATTCTAGAACTTTGGGAAGCCAATTCTAACAATGTATAATTACATTATTTTCTTTGGCACTCAATGACTTAGTCAACCTCCATCCTTACTACACCAATTGATGTTGTTCTAATACCATATTGACTAGGTACATTCTTTTATCTAGTTCTTTACCTATAAATGATATAAGCTATGTCTCAAGTGTTTCCTTCAAGATTTCCATAACATTTTTTTCTTCTTGAAACATTTTCTCTATCAAGCTTTGTATGGACTATAATTCATTCTTTGCTATCTTGACTACTTATAGTTTGAAGCTTAAGTACTTTATGAGCAACTACATATGCCTAATGGCTTCAAAAAATTTGCTCATCTATCCTTGTTGATTTGCACTAGCACTTCCATGAAGTGAAGAGGTTGTGCTATTCACTTTCCTTCATCAAGATCTAGTTGTAGGAATTTAAACTTTTCTTCCAAGACCTATATCTTTTGATCTCTCTTCTAAAACTGAATTGTGGTTGGAACTTCTTGAAGGTTTTGTTGTAGTTTTTCCACTTCTAACTTTAAGATATTTTTATCTATCTCTTCATCCAAATATTTAACTAGTTGTTCTACCTTCTACTTTTCTTTGTGATATTTTATTTCTATCTAAAATCCTTTCACATGCATCAAATTAAGTGATGAGTGAGTCATTTGTGTCATACCATCCAAATGAAGCTTGAAAATATCCATCGCTTGAACTATCCTTATATACTCTAGTAGCATTAAATAAGATGCTAGTTTGTCAATGGTAGGAATTATATTTCTTTGTTCAAGTCCATAATACCCATCATTCTTTTTGGTTCTTTATTTGACAAATTTTGAGGGTGCGCTCACTTATTCACTCTTGTGCATCCACTTGATATTGCTAGAATTGGATTAATATGTTTGAAACTAGGTAGCTAGAAATGGATATGAGAGTAAATTAGAACTATATTATGAGAAATTGAGGGATGGGAGACATATGAATCATAGCATTAGTGCCATAAAAAGTGATAGATTGTAAGCTCTAGGGGCTTGTTCATATTTTGGAAGTATGGTAGAAGTAATACTTTGGTTGATGATTAGAAAAGGTTTTCTTCTAGTGTAAGTTGCTTGAAAGGATAAAGAGGAGGTAGTGGTAGATTAGGGGTAACAATTGGGATAAGAGGTAATGTACCTATTTCATATGATTTTGTTTGCTCTTACGTTGATAGGTTTGTGTCTTCTATTATTGGGACTGTATCTTGAATCTAGGATTTCTTTGCTTGCTCATCTAATTGATGTAATGAAGAGTTCTTCATTTTAGATTTATTCCAATTTCCAAGTGTACTGAGGGCTTAGAGACCTCAAGCACAAAATGGGATGCATTTTTCTTCTTTGGTTGGGTAGTGATAGCTTTGAGTCCCATTATTTTCCTCCTTTATTTTGGTTGGATGGATTCAATGATACTTGATGAATTTTTTTCCAGGCCCCATCCTATATAACCCACCTTTGAATAAGTTGTGATCCTACTAAATATCTATGTCAAATATCATATATTTGTTTGAGTTGCTACATGGATGGAGATCATATTTTTTATTTCTAAATAAAGATATATTTAGTTCACTACTATTTACCCAGACTCCCAACCTACTAAGTGTTAGCTGGCAATTTTTGTGTAACCCGATATTCTTATAAATACTCCCATTGTGGGACATAATTACCTGGTATTAATCCTAGCTCTTCATATTCCTTCAATTAATATTCCTCATTACTTTGCTTTGAGGTTTTAAACTTTTTGTTATCATTATATTCCCATTTTTATAATTTTCATATGCCCAAAAATTTCTAAAACACCATGTGTAATACTATATACCAAATCACTACACCTATGTATACATGATTTTCTATTTACATTATATACAATTTGGAGCACTCCTTTTTATGCAAAATGCTTCAAGAATTTTCTATTTGTTGATAATGGAAAAAATTGACCATTGGCCATAGCCAATTCATGTGGATTTTTCTCATGTTTCATGTTACTCTAAAAAGGCCTTCGCTATAGGGAGCCAAAAATTTTATGTTTCCTTAGTGTAGCATTTTTCTCATTCCAATGCATCATAGTGTTTTTATATTGTTAGAGGTTATTATGAGTTTCTTTTCTATAGTCCCCTATAAATAATTACCTGATCTTCATTGACGAGGAACCTCATTTGTTCAAGAACTTCCACATTTATGTTATTTGAAGCTATGATTTTAAAGTTGCTAGGAGGTTTTATCCATAATATTCTTCCATATAAAATGTCTCCAGTATAATATTTGTTATTATGTTGAATTCCTCCAAAGAGAACTTAGCCTCCATTTAAAATTCATTGATCATATTTTTAAGATAGTGTAGGTCATCTTCAATCAGGATAACCTTCTCTTCTTCAATTTTCTCAATGTGGAAAGGAGATGGTTTTTCCACATAGATATTAACTCATTCTAACCTTGTGGGGGATGACCATGTGAGAATAATTTGAGGACAAGTACCCTCCTATATTAGGGATGAACTCTCTAGAAATATAAAAAAGAAGGTATGCTAGAAGGTCAATAACCATCACCTCTTGAATTATTGTAATTTCTAGCATCTTATGGAGCACCATTGGTATACCCTTGATAACCCCAACTATTTAGACTAGTGTGATATTCAATTACAACACTCCATGGATCAAGTAGGTATATTCCATTCCAATTGCTTTACTTAATACCTATGGCATGATAGTAGTGGTTGCTCCTAAATCAACCATGTAGTTGTGTCCTATCAACCCTTCCATGCACAAGGACATGTAGAAATATGGTGGTCAATTCTTACCCATTCTTGGGTCTACAAGTCTTGAGGTAATTTTAAGTCTAGAAGTTTTAATATTTCAAAATTGATACCTTTTAATGCCACTTTCAGTAAGTCTATCTAACCAAGGATTAATAATTCACTATACATGCTTTCCTAAGAAGATGTTTTCTTTAGTTCTTCAACAATGCTATATCTAGTCACTTTTGATAACTTTTTGTATTTTTGGTTAGGTTGTTTGAAATTCCTCTAGTACTGCTTGGTGGATTTTAGCCTTTGTCTTCTGATCATAGATATATACCTTAAATTCCTTAGGGATTGATCTTTAGGATCTTCTTGAGTGGCCTTTGATTTTGTTGGCTTCATCCTTGGTTGCTTTTTAGCTTCCTCTTTCTTAGGTTGAGTATGGATCTTGAGAGGCTCCAATTTTTATAGTTCTATATGTATATGCTTCTTATTGAATCTTGTCAAGACTTGAATACACTCTTCTTCTACAAGATCTTCAACCAACATGACTTGGTTTGGGTCCATAAAAATATTTACCACTCCCTTTTGTGTCTTATTTACCCTTTCTATATTTTGTGTTGTTGTTAGTTTAGCTTGGTGCTAGTAGACCATACACATGTCTATATTGTGTAGGTAATTGTAGGCCAAGCACGAGTAAGTTTCCTAAGAGAAGGATGTTAATGTTCCTTCCTCTTACTTAATATATGCAATATTTGTTCTTATGAACATGTTGCTACTAGAAGCCCCTTGGTCGTTTGTGACATAGGGGAACCTTATAGGGTAATAGTGTTGATACATTTTCTTAACAGTTTTCCCCTCCAACATAATGAATTTGTTCTTCAAATTCTTGAATATGGCTCTTACCTCTAACTAATTTGTGTTCTCGTTAGAATTTGGAGCTAGTAAGAGCAATAATGTTGGTACTTTAGGTGTCAGGGTAGGAGTTACCTAAGGTACTAAGGTGGTTGGATATATGGTATGATGAGTTGCCTATGGAAGTTGTAGAAAATATAGATTGGAAACCTTAGAATATAGCTTTCCAATTTAGATTAACTTATTTTCTATAGTAGTTATAGCTTAGAAAACGTATAGGAAACTCATCTCATTGGTTAGTCAAATTAGAAAACCTAGGTCCATGACAAAGGATAAAATATGATATATATAATATTGAGTGTGGGAAGGTTTGATATCTTGAGGGATCTTCTTCCATGTCTTACTAAATTTGATGTGTCTTACTAAATTTGATGTTGAAATCAATGATATTTTCATGTGAATGACTTTGAATGGAGGTGAATTGGGTAAGCAATGAAAATATGTCTCCTAATTATTTGAATTTCAAGATGAATGGTTTTTCAAGTTGATCCCATGAACTAATATTCTTATCATCAAGGGATCTATACCAAGTCAACACTTTTTCTTTGAAGGATATTACCAATAGTCTCACCATGACATCTTCATGTTGGATATTATGAATAGTTACTAGAGTGTCCAATTAAGGGTTGGCTAAGGTTGGTAAATCTTTAAGGGATGGCTAAGGTATTTCATGTAGGTCTACTAGATCAAGGGATCCATTGCTATTCCACCCTAGATAAATTTCTCCAAACATTTTGTTTGCATAGGAACTATTAGGAGAATCTTTAGGAAATGCTTGTAGATGAATAAGAATTTAAATAGAGGGATTTCAAGCTAAATAGTGGGACTTATATGTTCTTCCATGAGCTTCCTAGGTAGGTAATTCAGGAAACAAAATGGGTTCTTTGAGATTTTTGGATTTCAATCTTGTTAGCATGTGATTTAAAAGCTTTTTCTTTTTGTGGAATCAGTAGGTCAATAGATTTATGTCTGCTTATGAGGTCAAAATATTTATCCTTCATGGATGTGAGGTAGATTTTGAATTATCCACCCTACTAGATGTGTAAAAAACTCTTGGTATATAATTAGCCTACTGGTATGATGTGCACCCTATACCACGACCAAGATTGGATGTCTCAAAATTACTTCTAAACCAACCTTTAGAGAAGGTCAATTCATTATTTTGCTAAGAAAATTTTGAAAAAAAATGAAAGAAGACTAAAGGAAAAAATAAAGGGTTAGAGATAGAAAAGGAAGAGAAATATTGATTAAAAGGAATACAAAATTTTACTAACAACATTGCTACAATCCATGCAAAACATGTTGTAATTTATCTACATACATGGACTAAGATATCAACCACCAAGCAAAGCATTAAAGAATATATACTAAGCACATATCATGCATTCTACCACTCCAATGGCCCATAGTGATAATACAAATAATAACTAATGCTTGATAGAATAGACCATTGAAATTTTTTTATAGAAGTGAATAGAACTATGATGGTTAAATGTAATGCATTCCTAATATTCTAAAAGCCTATAGTGATAATCCAAATAGCAACTTAGGCCTAACATAATAAAACATTATCAAGTCTTTTACAAAAATATCTAGAGGCTACAAAACATATATACATATAAGAATCCTGTAATATTCACTAGTATAGGTCAAGCAATAGCTGATTCATTAAGTAGTAGACCAAAATTCCATAGTTTACTACAGGCAAACACTCAAATTGCAACCCTCATACTAAGAAAATTTGTGCTATTTATAGATTTATATTGTATGTTAGCACAATAGTTATAAATATTGTATATCTTAAGCCTGGTAGAATAGGTATAACCTTGCCAAGTTAGGGGATCGTACTGCATCAAAATGCTTGGAAGAACTATCATTGCTTTCTTGCTTTATTTTTGTCTAGTTGTCACTCTTCTAGTCCATATACCCTAATATAGATGGCTGATATATGCTATCATAATTTTGGCATCCCTATGGATTTACCACGTATTGATTTTCCCCACTATGCCTTACTATTATGCTAGCTATAAAAATCATAGGTAATTCTATTCATGATCATCAGGGGAGGCAACCAATATTGTAGGTTTTAAAAGAGTATCTATCACTTTCCTACCTAACCACTTTTCTTCAAAATGATGAGGAGTGTGTGGGTGGTACTGGGTTTTGACATCCATAATTCTAATTTAACGAGATCTACCCGAGAGCCTTTTATCCTTGTCATTATCTACTAAAATCTTATGCTCATTGTCAGGGCCTCAGAGACCTAAACAATACCTTTTGGAGGCTTTGATATCATCATCATTCAAACTATTATTCATTAATAGATTTCACCCATTCTTTATTCTAACTAATCTCGCTTCTAACCATTCTTGCTTTGGATGCTTGACTGACCAGGTCCTTTGAAGACTCGTGTGGCATTGGCCTTGAAAATTTCTAGCCACTCTTATTTTATACTTTGGAGTAGTTAAACTTATTTTCATTCTACAAATTTTGGGTAAAGTAATCTACCTTTGGACTTTTGACCAATCATGTAAAAAATGTCAAGTGTAGCTATGTTTTTAACATCTTTGAGCAACCAATTTTTAATAAAATTGATAGTCTAGCAATATTTGCTAGGACTTATCTAGATGGGCAATTGTGTTGGTCTATAGTAATGTCTCAAGTTTATTTCATACATGAGATGTTTTTTTTTATTTAAAATGTAATAAGATATTTTCTATAGACAACGAAGTTCTCTCCATTCTAGATAGTCATATCTTTACAAGAGATAACATGTTGGATTTGTAAAGTAGCCTAATTTACAAATTTATAGGAGTGTGGTTGGGTATGACATATTTGAGCATTTAAGTGGAAAATATTTGATCACTTTCACTCCAAAAGGTTTCTCCTTGGTAATCTTCATCCGTAAGGAAGACTACAACTAGGTCTAACTAGGATGGTCTTATTTTCTAGGTTGTGTTGTTTTATACATGCATCGCTAGCTATCAAGGTTTAACCCTCATATAGAAGTTATTAAAAAAGTTCCATTGTGGGTACAATTGTTCAATATAACCTAAATTTTTTGTATAAATAAGGTCTTTGAAAATATGAAGAACACTTTGGAGGAATTCATCATCATGGTCCCTGTAACTACAAATAAATCCTAAACTATTATTAATTGGATCTATATGAGCATAGATATATAAAAACCCCTTATTATAATAATAGATTGGGTTTCATTTTTGGGTAAGGACCATCATAAGGTTGACTCAAAAAACATACCCTTTCAATGTTGTCTTTGCCATTCATAAAAGCACTTGAAAATATTTTTCTCAATGAGGAAAAAACCACTGAAAGAGGACTCTAAACGACTAATGAGTAAGAATTCATAAAAAAAAACTCATTTTCCATGGATCCATACCTATTAAAGTAAATGTAAGAAATAGTACCAAAATATAAAAAATTAAAATGAGTAGTTTTGAAAATATATAAGAGGAGAAAAATAGTTTTATATACATAAGATCCCAAGGAGGTTTTGGAAGAAGGAAAAAGCAATGCAAAATATTAAAAAAAAAAGAATAATATGAAATCACAAAGGAGAAGGAAGCCCAAGAAACTTCCTTAAAAAAATCCAAGGAACTAGATTAAAATAAGAAGAGGTAGAATGCAAGGAAGCTAAAGATCAAGCTTCTCATAGAGGGTGAAGGAGCACTCACAGACAAGTTGACACTATGGGATCTAGACAAGGAAGGGAGAAACCCTCAAAAAATACTTTGCAAATCAAAGAATAAAAAAATACATGGCAAATGGAAAATAAAATTGTCTGGTTGATGCCTTTATAGGGGGATCCAAACCCATAGCCAAAGGTTAAAAATAAAATTACTATCCTAGAATGTGATGGGACTAATTTCTAAATACCTTGACCAAACATAGATTGCTAAAATGATGTATTGAAATTCTATGTACTGATATAGTCTTATTATAGGAGATAATATTAAGGGGAAATAAATTATAAAAAATATCTAGGAATATCTAAAGCAACAACCTCTTGGGATCTATAATAGAGGAGTATCAAGAGGTTTGCTAATTCTTTAGAATCCATATATATTTTACGTAGATTCAGTTGATCAAAACCAAAATTACCTTATAATCCACTTTGAGCATAGGGTCACATGTAATGTAGGATTTATAAAAAATATTTATGCAGCCAATTCTATTGAGAATAAAAATTCTTTGGAAGTTAACAAAAATAGTCAAAATTGAGAAGATAAAAAATGGATGGTACTCATCTATTTCAATACCTTCCTAACCATGAATGAGAATAATGCAGGGGTTCCTAGTTACATAGGTCATGAGATATCTAGTGGAGCTTTTTTATGGTTATGAGCCTAATAGAGATGCATTTGGAGGATACAACTACACTTGGAATAAGAAAAGGATGAAATATCAAGGTATTCAATAGAATGGATATAATTTTAATGTCTCCTGTATAGCAGAGCGATGAAATAAAATAACTTTTGATTTGTATTCATTGATCAACTACCCAGTAGCCTTAGAAAAATAGCTAATGATTTGCTTAATATTAGAAACTTCCTTAACTATAGCTTTACCTAAAATAGTAGAGTCATCCACAAATTTAAGATGAGAGATAGGTATAGCTCCATGAGCAATGTTAAATCCCTTAAAGGTTTTGTTTTCCCTCTTTTTCGTTATAGTCCTACCCAAGCATTCAGCAAGAATGATGAATAAATAAGGGGATAGCGGGTCACCTTGCCTAATACATCTGGATGTTGGGAATGACTGAGAAGGCCTCCCATTGATAAGAAATAAGTAGGAAACTAAAGAGATACATCCCATAATCCAATCCATCCAATCCTCAGAGAAACCAAATTGCCTCAAAATTTTGATAAGGAAGTGCCAATCCACTCTGTCATAAGCTTTGGATAAGTCTAACCGAATTAACATGGAAGGAGATTTTTGCATATCCATGGAATGGGTGGCTTCCTGAGCAAGAACTATCTCATATACTATTAGACGTCCTTCCACATAACCCCCTTTCTCTAGGGAAATAATCTTATGCAAAAGAGGCTTCAACCTTTCTTCCATTATTTTAGTAATGATTTTGAGAAGAACATTACATAAAGCAATAGGTCTAAAAGCTGAGATATGATCAACCTCTTGAGCTTTTGGAACAAGAGTAATATAAGTTTTATTGATAACCTTCAAAATTTCTTTGGATTTCCTAGCTTCTTCCACCACCTCTAATAAATCAACATGAAGGATATCCTAGAACTCTTGGTAGAACTCAATGGGAAAACCATCAGGACACTGGGTTTTCCCTTTTGCATTTTAAAAACTACTTGTTGAAGCTCATTGATAGTAATAGGAGCAGTCAAAATAGAGTTCTCCTCAGAAGTGATAAGAGAAGGGATTTATTGAAGAACATTTTCTTGTGAAGCTGAGTCAAGAGGAGTAGCAACAAAAATATTGGAAAAGTATCAACAACAACAATCTGATTTTGAGGAAAAAATAAAGTTGTGAGATCTTCGAGCTAGAAGATATTTGTGGAAGAAATTTGTGTTTCGATCTCCTTCTTTGAGCCATTGAATTCTAGATTTTTCCTTCCATAAGATTTCTTCTCTTTTTTACCATTCCTCTATCTGAGTTGTGAATTTAATTTCATTTGCACTTCTCTTCTTTGTGAGGCCATCTAAATGGATTTTCTTATTCAAATTTTCAATATGAGCAATAAATTCATGTTTTTTTTTATGAACATCCCCAAACTCTTTCTAGATCCAAGTCTTGATTTTGGATTTAATGTATTGTAGTATTTTGGCAAAACAAAAAATCTTAGTCCCATGCCTAGCTTTACCTTCCTTCCACCATTGTTGCACATGAGTTCTGAAGGAAATGTCTCTAAGCCACATTAATTGAAAATGAAAAGGAGAGAAACTCACATTGGTTTTCTACATTTCCACCATTACTGGCCAATGATCCAAACCAGCATTATTTAGCCAAATTATTTGTCTAAAGGAGAGGACAGATCAAATCACATCAAATTCCATTTTTGAGGGGTGTAAGGGATATGCTTGCGAAATATGATTATTGTGGAAGGGCATTGAATAAAATATATTAATTTTACATTGTTTATGGTATTTCCAAAGTTTATTTGGGGGGTATAAGGTTAGAAAAATTAATATTTTTTATATAGTTTTTATTAAGTTTAATGGAGAGAAAAGGGTGTATGGTGTTGACTATGATTTGAATTCTTATATTATTGATGTCAATTATACTTTGGAGGATGGTCTTTGTTCTATGGTTTTGAATATTGTTTGAGGAAGAAATTAAATATCTTATGGTGTTGGATATTATCGTATAGGAGCTTGATGCATTTAAGTGTTGGTTATTATTTTGATATTGGAGTTGATAAGGTGTATCTAAGGAATATGGTATGTATAATTTGTTGAATGAGGTCGAAAGAAGAAGACATAAAACCTTTATTATATTTGAACCAAGGAATATTCTTGAGGAAATATTGAAGAAATATTTTTTCTACTAACCTTATTGAGTTTGGCAAAAATGTGGTTATGGTTATGACAAATTTGTGAGATCTTCTTCATGATAAAGAAAAAGGTATGGGAACATTCTCCTATTATTGATTGAGTGGTTGTTTGAAAAATAAGTTTGGAGTGAAAAGGAATTGATTAGGGATTCCTTTTCAAAATTGGTTGAATTAATGGTTCAAGGTTTTCTGGATTGAGAATTGTGATTAAGTCTTGTTTGATAAGCATTGTTGTTGATATAATTGGTTGAGTGAAGTGTTGTGATAAAATGCTTCAAGGTTTTATGTATTGATAGTTGTGATTAAAACCTTGTTTTATAAGCATTGTTGTTGAAGCCATTAGTTGTGTGAAAAACCTAAGTTAGGGTCTGTAAATATCATGAGTATCATTGTTATGTGAGATTTGTTGTTAAGCATTGTTGGATACATTTTGAGTTGAAGTATATATGCTTAGGCTAGGGTTTATGAGCAAGAGTTTTTTCTTGAAGTAATTGGTTGAGTAGAGTTGATTGAGCTTAATCAAGTGAATGTATGAAGTGATTGATCAAGTTACATAAAACAAACTATTATATATTCTGATTTAAGTTGATATTGAGTTGAGAAAGTGATTGATCATTGAGTATAGAACATATTGAGTCTCTAACAATTCTCTTTATGTTTTAATGAAATTGAGTTGAGAAAGTGATTGAGCATTGAGTATAGAACATATTGAGTCTTTAACAATTCTCTTTATGCTTCTATGAGATTGAGTTGAGAAAGTGTTGAGTATTGAGGATAGAATAAATTGAGTCTCTAACAATTCTCTTTATATTTCTATGAGATTGGACAAGTTCTATCTGGTCTTGTTAAATAGACTTGAAGAAAGTCTTTGAGAAGACTTGTGGATTGATTTTGTGTGAGCTTTTGCGGAGTCTTACAATACATATTTGAGCAATTCCTAGAGAGGACTTATTGAGCAAATTTGGACAAGTTCTGTGTGATATTGTTGAGAAGATTTGAACAGGTTCTATGTGAGCTTATTGAGCAGATTTGGACAAGTTCTATGTGAGTTTGTTGAGCAGATTTTAACAAGTTCGGTGTGAACTTTTTGAGCAAATTTTGATAAGTTAGGTGTGGACCTGTTGAGTAGATTTGGATAGGTTTTGTGTGGACCTATTTAGAAAATTTTAGGAGGTTTTGAGTGGACCTTTTGAGCAGTTTTGAGCAGGTTCTGAGTGGACATGTTGAGAATATTTGAGTAGGTTTTGAGTGGACCTGTTGAGCGGATTTGAGAAGGTCTTGAGTGGACCTATTCAGCAGATTTGATCAATTTTTGAGTGAACCTATTGAGTAGATTTGAGAAGGTTCTAAGTGGACCTATTGAGCAAATATGAGAAAGTACTAAGTGAAAATATTGAGAAGATTTATGCTAGACCAAATGTATTGTATTTAGTGCAAGATATTGAGAATATTTGTGCTAGACAGACTAGACTGTGTTTAGTACAATATTGAGATAGAGATTTAGAGGTGATAGATCATAGAGGACATAGAATCCAGTGGATAGAGATCCATTAGCTAGGATATTGACGATAGGTCATCTGAGTGAGGACAAGAGTCTTCAAGTGGAAAGAGATCCACAATCAGTGGAGTGGATGTAGTGTCTTGTAGAGGATCACCAGATAGAGCAGAGGAGAAGGAGTTCTCTTGTGGATAGATATCCACAAACTAGATTTAGAGGATCAACATATCCTTTGGACAAAGGTCCATAAACATTGTAATAGAGAAATGATTCCCAAGAGATTATTTGAGAAATATTTAGAAGAAATATTTTCTCCATGGAGGTAGACATATTTGGGTGAACCACATTAAATCTATGTCTCTATTGTGTGTGGTGATTTGTGTGTTTCTTTGGTTATTGCTATTGATATTGCCATTGATTATATTTATTAATATTGTTTGGAAAAGAAAAGTAAAAAGTGGTCTTATATTGCTCACCCCCCCTCTCAGTATAATCTTGTGTTCTTCAATTGGTATCAGAGCAGGTTCCTTTGGAAAGGGTTTAAAAGCTTGAAGTAAGATATTTCAAGAACACAAATGTCAAATAAATATAAAGGCAAAACCATGAGACACAAGAAGAAAAGAACACACATGGTCATGAAAGAAAAGGAATATGATTTTAATATTGTTGTGTTGGGAGGACAAATGGAAATATATTAAATAGATGAATCACGTAATGGAGAAATATCAAGACTGGTAAGGTTTTGTACCAGATGTGGGAACACAGGTCACCATGCAGCTTACTATCCACAATAATGTTTTGTTTGTGGTCAACTCGGTCATGATGAATGTTATTGCAATGGTTTTAGAAGCGATGAATATAAATATGAAATTCTCAAAAATGAAATCCTAGAGGTTGGTTCAAGGAAGGATAACAGGGAAAATAAAAACAAGTATGAAGAAGAAACTCTACTTTCAGTATTAGAATAAAATGCTCCTATAGAAGATTCAAAAAATAAAAAGAGGAATCCACTCTTAAGGAACTTATTGAATTTAAAATATAGAATTTAGAATTGAAGGCTCAAATAAAAGAAGATGAGAAATGTAAGACAAATCTTCTACAGGATATCTCTGACTTGAGAGATAAGGTTAAAAAATCAAGAAGAGTTGAAGAAGGTATTATTAAACAGTCAAAGGTAAAATATATAGAATGTGAAAGGCTTATGGTTACTCTTGAATAATTAAAAAGGGAGAACTCAATATTAAGGGTTCAAACTCAAGAATATGAGAAAGCAAAAGAAAATTTTCTATAAGAACTCACCAACTTAAAAATCAAGGTTGAAGAGGCAAGAAAATTTGAAGAAGGTATGACTAAAAAATTAAAGGTAAAAAATCTAGAGTGTGAAATATTAGACCATGAGATAGTTTCACTAAGGATGGAAGTAAAAGGTTATAAGGAAAAGTTACACAAGTTTGAGGAAAATTCAAAGACTTTGGATAAGATTATCAATGCACAAAGGTCATCAGTCACCATAACAGGACTTAGTTCTAAAGAATAACAAGGGAAATAGGAAGCAAAAAAAGAAGAGTCAAGATCAAACACAAGAAATGAAGAAGATTCAAAATAAGTAAGTAAAAGAGAGAGTGAGACTTCTAAGGAGAAGTTGGACAATAGAAAATTTGACAAGGAAAGGAACAATGCACTAAGGAACGTATGGAACAGGAAATAGGTAGAAGAGAGTAAGAGACCAATGGGGTCTAGGCAAGGTTTCTTCAATGGAATATGTTTTTCATGTTACAGGTTTTGGCACATGGCTTCATAGTGCAAGATACATGAAAGACAGGAATATGGGAAAGGATAATTTTTCCATGGGTATTGCTACTCATGTAATCATTTTGGTCACAAGGCAATGAATTGTAGTGTTCATGAAAGAAGAGGATATGACTTCACTAGGAGAAATTCTAAGATATTTGTACCTCCAAGGAATAATAACATTAAGTGTTATAAGTGCAATAATGATGGTCACAAAACAAATTAGTGTAGAGGAAATATTCTAGAAATAGGTATGAACAGGAACAAGAACATGAACATGAATAGGAACATGGATGATAACATGAACAAGAACAGGGATAGGAATGATGACAAGAACAGGAAAAGGAACATGAATAGGAACATGGATGAGAACAGGAACAGGAATAGGAATGATGATAGAAACATGGATGATGACTTGGATAGAAATAGTCAAAGGATTCAAAAAACTCAAAAAATAAGGGAAAAGGATAAAGGTAAAGAACAGTGCTTTAGGGGAGTAGAAATACTCCCACACCAGAATTAACCACCTCATGAGGAGGTAGGGGAGGGGCTAAGCTAAGAGGCTCATTCTTAGCCCCGAGCCCCAAAGGTGACCCTTTGCCATCGATGTCAAACGGGGATAGATTTGATATTTGATAGAGCATTGAGCCAGGGGGAGCAATGTCCCAGGGGGAGCAGAAGAAAAAGAAAGGTCAGGGTTTAGTAAAAATGATATGGGTTGCCATAAATGACAAAGGGGGATATTGTTGGATATTTTGAGTCCCTAAGTTAAGTTTTCATTGATGTCAAAAGGACCTATGAAAGTAAGCACTATGTTTTGTTCCACAAAGAGCTTCATGATAAGCAAGGTTATTTATCGAAGGTTCTAGAACGTATGCATGGTAATTGGTTCCAAAAAGAACTTCAAGTGAAGCTTGATAAAAGGTTTTTATTAAAACCAATGAAGGCAAAATAAAAGGTTTTTATTAAAACCAAGGAAGGCAAAATAATTTTTTTTTATTAAAACCCGGTTGGAATAAAATAAAAGGTTTTTATAAAAACCATGGAAAATAAGTGCTCTTAATTATTTATAAATTAATGTTTAAGTTAATTTAGTAATTGATTTACTTAAATTACCAAGTTACTTAAATTAATTACTGATTAATTTAATTTATTAATTATAAATTAATTAAGCAAGGTAAAACCCTAAGGTGGGTTTATTATTTCATATTTGAATTTCTATTTCGAATAAAGCACCGATGTAAGGAGAAATAATCCTTCGAGTATAAAATGAGGAAGCCCAAAAATATTTTGATGATCCAATAGAATTTCAATTAATGCATGCACTTCAATTTTTGTGTGAGTAAAAGGAGGAAGCTGTTCGTGTCGTGTGTGGTGAACGCTCATGGATTATATTGTGGTCAAAGGGGGAACAATGTTTAGTTTTCATGCCAAGGAGGAGACACATTCAGAGATAAGAGGGAGGTCCCTCTCCCTCCCTCACATGGGCATGGATAGCCCACGTGATTTAGCCAAATGATTTGGATAAAATATATGGCGGATCAAATCACGTCAAATCCCCTTTTTGAGGGGTGTAAGAGGTATGCTCGCAAACTCCAATTTTTACGAAAGGGCAGTGAATAAAATATATTAATTTTGCATTGTTTATGGTATTTCCAAAGTTTGTTTGGGAGGTATAAGGTTAGCAAAATTAATATTTTTTATATAGTTTTTATTAAGTGTAATGGAGATAAAAGGGTGTATGGTGTTGATTATGATTTAAATGCTTATATTGTTGATGTCAATTATATTTTGGAGGATGGTCTTTTTTCTATGGTTTTGAATATTGTTTGAGGAAGAAATTAAATATCCTATGGTGTTGGATATTATTTGATAGGAGCTTGATGCATTTAAGTGTTGGTTATTATTTTGAGATTGGAGTTGATAAGGTGTATCTAAGGAATATGTTATGTATGATTTCTTGAACGAGGTTGAAAGAAGAAGACATAGAACCTTGATTATATTTGAACCAAGGAATATTCTTGAGGAAATATTGAAGAAATATTTTGTCTACTAACCTTCTTGAGTTTGGAAAAAATGTGGTTATGGTTATGACATATTTGTGATATATTCTTCATCATCAAGAAAAAGGTATGGTAACATTCTCTTATTATTGAATGAGTGGTTGTTTGAGAAATAAGTTTGGAGTGAAAAGGAATTGATTAGGGTTTCCTTTTCAAAAGTAGTTGAGTTAATGCTCAAGGTTTTCTAGATTGAGATTTGTCATTAAACCTTATTTGATAAGCATTGTTTTTGAGATCATTGGTTGAGTGAAGTTTTGTGATTAAATGCTTCAAGGTTTTATGTATTGAGAGTTGTGATTAAAATCTTGTTTTATAAGCATTGTTGTTGAAGCCATTAGTTGTGTGAAAAACCTGAGTTAGGGTTTGGAAAGATCATGAGTATCATTGTTATGTGATATTTGTTGTTGAGCATTATTGGATACATTTTGAGTTGAAGTATATATGCTTGGACTAGGGTTTGTGAGCAAGAGTTGTTTCTTGAAGTGATTGGTTGAGTAGAGTTGATTGAGCCTAGTCAAGTGAATGTATGAAGTGATTGATCAAGTTCCATAAAACAAACTATTCTATATTCTGATTTGAGTTGAGATTGAGTTGAGAAAGTGATTGAGCATTGAGTATAGAACATATTGAGTCTAAAAATTCTCTTTATGCTTCTATAAAATTGAGTTGAGAAAGTGATTGAGCATTAAGTATAGAACATAATGAGTCTCTAAAAATTCTCTTTATTATTCTATAATATTGATTTGAGAAAGTAATTGAGTATTGAGTATAGAACATATTGAGTCTCTACCAATTCTCTTTATTTTTCTATGAGATTGGACAAGTTCTTTGTGGACTTGATAAACAGACTTGAGGTAAGTCTTTGAGAAGACTTGTGGACTGATTTTGTGTGAGCTTTTGTGGAAGCTTACAACACATATTTGAGAAAGTCCTAGAGAGGAATTATTGAGCATATTTGGACAAGTTTTGTGTGAGCTTGTTGAGCATATTTGGACAGGTTCTATGTGAGCTTATTGAGAATATTTGGACAAGTTCTATATGAGTTTGTTGAGCAGATTTGGACAAGCTATGTGTGATATTTTTGAGTATATTTGGACAGGTTCTGTGTGGACCTGTTGAGAAGATTTATATAGGTTTTGTGTGGACCTATTGAGTAGATTTGAGTAGGTTTTGAGTGGACCTGTTGAGCAATTTTGAGTAGGTTGTGAGTGGACATGTTGAGAATATTTGAGCAGGTTTTGAGTGGACCTATTGAGTAGATTTTAGAAGGTCCTAAGTGGACCTATTGATCAGATTTGATTAGGTTCTAAGTGAACTTATTAAGCATATTTTAGAAGGTTTTGAGTGGACCTATTGAGTAGATTTTAGAAAGTACTGAGTGAACCTATTGAGCAGATTTGTGCTAGACCAAATGTATTGTATTTAGTGCAAGAGATTGAGCAGATTTGTGCTAGATCGACTGAACTATGTTTAGTACAGTATTGAGATAGAGCTTTGGAGGTGATATATCATAGAGGACAGAGACTCCAATGGATAAAGTTCCATCAAAAAATATATTGAGGATATGTCTTCTAAGTGAGGACAAGAGTCTTCAAGTGGAGAGAGATCCATAGTTAGTGCAGTCGATGCAGTGTCTTCTAGAGGATCACCATCCAGAGTAGAGGAGAAGAAGTTCTCTTGTGGATAAAGATCCATAAACTAAATTTAGGGGATAAACATCTCCTTTGGATAGAGGTCCATAAAAATTGTAATAGGGAAAGGATTCCCAAGAGATTATTTGAGAAATATTTAGAAGAAATATTTTCTCCTTAGAGGTAGCAATATTTGGGTGAACCATGTTAAATATGTGTCTCTATTGTGTGTGATGATTTTTCCATTGCTTTAGTTATTACTATTGATATCACCATTGATTATATTGATTAATACTATTTGAGAAAGAAAAGTAAAAAGTGGTCTTATACTGTTCACCCCCTCTCAGTATAATCTTGTGTTCTTCAAAATGCTCTCTTAATGAACTCTCTAATCAAAAGATATTTTACCATACAAAAATATCAAATCACTTTTTCTCTTAAATTTGTATTAATGCATTTCTCAAAAATAAATAAAAACTTCACTTTAATTTTTATCTCAATGCATTAACAAAATAATCCACCTTATTTTTTTCTCAAAAATAAATCACCTTATAACTCCTTTTATTACAAAAATAAAATAATTTAAAAACTCCTTATAACTCCCTAGCACATACCTTAGCCACCTTAGACCTTAGGGCATGTTGGAGCCAAATTTGACTCAACTCTGAAACCCCCAAATTTAAATTTTTGGAATGTGGGATTCATTGTATTAATCAAAGTATCTCAAATGGTTAAGGAAGAAACTTTCAAATTAAAACCTGAAAGCCAAAGTCCAACCTTCATAAATATTTCCTTTGGCCTAAAATCCGATTAATAAAGTTGTTAAATCATAAGACAGTTAAAAATTTACCATGGTATCAAAGTAGAAAAACCTAAGGTTAAATAAAATGATAAATTAATTAAAACCTAAGGGCACACACCCCACCAAAGAAAGTTATCTGATCGGCTCTCAGACTACACTAGTCGACCGATCGGCTCCCAGGCTACAGTTATCGATCGATCGGCTCCCGAAAAACATTGTATAACTGATTAGCTAAATATTACAACTAATCTATTGATTCGTCGATGACGAAAATATAAGCAACGATTCGGGTCCACTGATCGATCGACTCCCAAGAAATAAATGTTGACTGATTGGCTCGTTCAACTAACTAGCCGACCGATTAGCTCCCATATTTAAAGGATAAGCAAAAAAAATGAGGAAGCCTCCTCAGCTGGCAAAAATAAGACAGAGACCAATCAGTCCCCACTTCTCAAATAAAATTTGATTGGATTTCAAGAAGCCATACCCAATCGATCGGCTCCCAATGGGTAAAGGAAAGACTATCTGACGAATTCCTTGTCTTGTGGAGATGAAGAAAGATTGACTGGTCGATCCACAAATACAAGAGAGTATATGATTGGCTCTCGAGTAAAAAATATGGGATAAAATTTTGAAAGCTCATAGAAAATACCATCGGATGACGCATTACAAATAAAATTTGATTGGCTCCTTTGATACATATCTCGATTGAGCTTCCCAGACTGGCGATTGATTAGCTCAAAAAAGAAACTAGTCCACCGATCAGAGAATTCCAACACCTGATGCCTCAATAAGTGGATCCATCATGCGACAAATTAGCTTGGCACATGAACAAAGTAGGAGGTATGCCTAACCATCCCACATAATTAATTTAACCTTGTTGATTAGTGGTTTCTTGTACAAATAACTTTATAAGGTCGATTAGCCAAGGATGTGTTGCCATCGGCTAGTACAAATCAGAGAGAAGCTAAAATAATTAGTCGAGAGTGATAAATGACTATACATGCTGAAATTTGAGTGCCAGCTAGCCTCCACACCCAAAATGTCATAGCCACACCATTAGCTAAGGTGGTCTCAAAATGAGTAAAAATAACAAATCATCCACAAAACTCGATGGCAGAGCTCTCATCCAATTACAGCGAGCAAAGGCACATAAGGATCATACTCGAATCCATGCAAGCACATTCTCTTGAAAAACCAATGACACATCCTTCAAAAATAATGTGCGAAAGACCAAAAATGTGATAGCCAAGAAGACTAGGGACCAAGTCTGGAATGAAGAAGAGCTGGCCGAATTCTATTTTTAGGCCAGCATGGAAGATCGAAGCCGACCTCACCATGTATTAAAAATAGTCTTTTTAAGGGCTTACGAGGTGAAGGACAAGAAGGGTGTTGCCAGCAACCGTTGGAATACCAATTTGGCAAAGTTGTTGTGTCCTCGGGTGCATTTCTCTCTAGATTTATTATTGTGGCTTGCAATATCTTATGATCCATGAAGTCATTCCATTGTGAATGAAAGGGGAAAGGCTCTCTACCACCTCACGCCTGATCGGATTCGAATGGTATTTGAATTAACCAAAGGAGATTTGCTCTATGATAAAAAGGTGGTAACGTTGTAGGTGCAGCACATGCTGGGGACTTCTTTCTACCTTGGTTTGTTCAAAGGGCTAGTGTCAATAGACTTCCCCATCCCAAAGTCCTTGCTACAATGGTGGGCAAAGGATTATTCAGATATGATTCAAATCACCTTGGGCATAGAGGATCTTAACTAGTTGAGCTTGCTAGTTACGTATGTTATTGCTCAGTGTAATAAAAGACGCTTTCCTCGCTATTGCTAGGAGGAAGTAATAAGCAACACCCTAGACAAGGAGTTGAAACAACTCCAAGAGGCATTAAAGTAGGATAAATATATAATGCCTCGATTCTCTCACTACAACTTCTTGATCCACCTGATAGTGGGTCAATTCAAAAGAGAGGCAATAATGCAATTCGGGGGAAACCCTGACTATATGATACAGGACCGGCTTCCCATCATCCACTAGAATATTTCTTCATTCTTAGAGTTCTATAGTCATTTTCTTCAACCATATATCATGTCCTGACTGAACAGTATCCTCCCAAGATAAGCCCAGGTGTTGTAGGTTATCTCAAGGAGAAAGAAGCTGGGGATATCTTTTTCATGGAGAACTTTACATTCATTCGAACGTACGGGGCAAAGCTACCCCCAAAGGCCTTACCCACCTACTTCCCAAGGTCAGTAGGAGTACTGGAGATAGTGCGACAATCGTTTGAGGAGGCCAGGTTATGATACCTAAGAAAATAGGTCAGAATTCCATGGGTATATGCACTAGTGAAGATTGGCCACATCGTATACAGAGGCTATCCTAGCCTCGTTGAAGCCATCTCCATAATGGATAGATATTATTTTGGTGAAGTAGCATGGAGGCCTTATGATCTAAAATATAAATACAGAGACATCACGGTAGAGAAGAAGCCTATGAAACACCATGAAGATGATTACGAGAAAGCTCTGCTATGGGCCAAAAAAAAAAAAAAAGTCTGAGGCTCCTAGGAAAATAAGGAGCATATACAATGCCCTATACTCAGTTGGAGGTGGTGGGATGATATTCCTCGAAACTTAAGTTGGTTAGGCAGACCATGGTAGACAAGATCACACCAGCTCGATCGGTCATTCCTCTAGAAGAGTTCAATGATCCGTTAGCAGAGATCACCACTGCCACCCTTGAGAAACTAGAGATAGTGGCTTCGGTGGTAGAAGCACCTGCACCAGAAGCACCTAGTATCGAGGGTACCAGTCCCACTAGAAGAGGAGAACAGGTTGTTGTCGAGGCTTCGACCTCAGGCACACAAGAATCGGGTAACCTTACCCTCACCTTACTTGCACCAAGGCACCTACAAATGGTTGTTGCAGGTACCTCTCGGGCCATTCTAGTGGCCATAAAATATAATAATAAAGAGGCCAAGATATCGAAGAGGGCTTGGAAGGCTATAGAAGAGAGTGGGGGATTGGCAAAAATCTTCAAAAATTATCAGGCGAAAGATATGGATGATGATGAAACACCACCCGCCAAGAAGCCATGAATGGAAACAGGAACCGAAGGCACAATAAGCCTTCATATGGTTAAAATAAATGAAGTACCAAAATTCACTCCGGCTCAAGAAGCCGAGTTGGATGCCATCGACGAAGGGAGAAGTGTGGAAAAACTCCCTAAAGTCCAAACACAAGAAGGTGGCCAATCGACCATCTCTTTGTCAACCCAAGGGATCACTTCTCTACAGATTGATCCAAAGACCCAATCGACAGAAGTGACAGGAGATACGATTACCCTGCTAAAACAAGGAGTGAGCATTCACTCACAGACTATGGAGGCCGTAATATCAAAAATATCAACTTGGAAAGCCAAGGCCATAGAATTACAAGCAGAAAATGAGAAGCTGAAAGTTGCCACTACTTCAGCTCCAATACAGGCAATAGCCTCTAGCATCACAGGGTCCAAGAAGACCTTGATTGAAAAGTATAGAGAAAAGGCTATTGCTTTGATCAATGACAATGCAGAGATAATAAATGGTTGCTGCAAAGAGGCTAGGGAGTTGATATCAGCTAACTAAAAAATAAAGCCTTTGTTAACAGACCTGGATAAGAAGATGGTTGTTATACTTCCCGCATACGATTTGTGCAAAATTGGATACGATCATATTAGGACCGAGGAAGTAATAACTATAGATGGCCAATACCGAAGCTGCTTGGATGAACATGAGAAAATCACCAACTTTTTCAATGAGAGATCCAGATATACATTGATGATTAAAGAACTGGAGAATGCCAAACAAAAGCTGACAACCATAGTAAGGCAGTCAAGAATTGATCTAGCCATACTGATGGGCCTAGGTGTTCCCAGCCAGATAGTCATAAAGCACCTGAAAGAAGTCAGCTTTGATGAACAAGATGATGACAAGTTGGCAGCCCAATTATTTTTTAAAGCCAGACACGTACACAATCAGGTCCATTTCTTTCAAGACAAAGCTTCGACCTTGAAATAAATCAGAATCAAGGCTTCATGAATGTTGGATAGGATCTCTCAGAAAAGCATCATCCACGTAGAAGTATGGCTTCACATTGCTAAATTGGTGGGGGCCACGGCTGAAGACATAGAGAAAATCAAGAAACTAGCTAATGAGTCAGTTACAGGGTCAACCTCCATGGGAGCAGCTACAGACAAAGGCAAGGAAAAGGTAGTTGGCTGATAACAGATAGTTCTTCCCCCCTAGATGATGACAAGTGGATGGTGCACAACAATCTTGTTTTGGGCAGTTTCACTTCAGCAACTATAAAAGCAGAAGGAGTGGCCAGAACAAAGCATCAAGCAATTAGAGAATAGCATTTTTGCTAAGAGGTATACTTGAGTGCCCTGTTAGTTGTGTTGCATTTTCTTTGTGTCTATTTTCTTTTATTCATTCTTTCTTCCTCCCCTTGTTGTGTAGGATTGTATGATAGGAAAGCGTTCAAGAAGTTGAGAATATTTCCAGTCTTATTGAGCCTAGGATTCAAAGATTCTTCTGTTACCAGATTGGAACAAGGAGAGTAGGAGAGACCTATTACATTATTTGAACAGAGTCTTCTCCATTGTATTGATGTATTTCTTTGAGAAAAATAGAGTTAAAAGGCATCCCGCCCACTCTGCATGTAATATTTTATGAAATCAATACAATTCTAGATTTTATTCTTGTCATTTCTTTGTCTCAGTATTGTGTGTATCTGTATAATGGGTTACATTATTTGAATGCATTATACACGTTTCTTTCGTTAGTTAACTCTTGATTTTGTTACGATATTCGAATGAAAGCAAGAACGCTAATTTCCTTCTCCCCTTCTTTCTGTTCATGATTAAAGTAGTTGTTAAATTGCTATAACAACCCAATGAATCTAGGCACCGGTCTACATAAGGCATAACAGTTGGTTGTTTTCATGCTTGGTCATTTTAATAAGAATACTATAGTTTAATATAAATCTGGAGCGTGCAAATTAGAAGTTTAATCGTAGAATTGTCGCTGGGGTTTCCTTACCCGTTCTGCCATATTTTATAGCAATATTCGGGTTTAACAGAACATGAGGCAGGTCGACTAGAGCCTGTAATAGCTCGTTGGTTTCAAATGGGTTCTTGTAGCATGACAATTGATTTCCTACGGATGCAAGAATCGGTTCCAATAGTTTTTTGGCACCATTTTCGGGGAGGACTTCTTAGAAAGATTCAATTATCTTCTTAAAAGTTTTTCTTCAATGATTATTTTTAATCAACGGACGACCAGTTAAAGTAAAGAACCAATGTTTTAATTTTCACTTAGTTAGAAGTTCTTTATTTTTCATTATGTTCGTAGTTTATGCCTTGAAGTAAGTTTTTACGTTCTTGATTTTCTTGAAAATTTTCTCTTTCTTGATTTTCTTGAATTTTTGGTTTCTTGATTTTCCCCAAGAACCCACTCCTGTGAGGATGAGAGATAATATCAAGCATTCTTGATAAGAGTATACATTATTCTTTCTGCACCCTAGTGCTGGCGACTCTACTGGACAAACCCAGAAGAAAAATAAAATAAAAAGGAGAGAACAGAACGTGCTGGCGAACACCAGGAGAAGTGGTAAGGAGCTATTTCCAGAACTCGAGAATCTAGAGGTATTTATACATACCCAGAAAACTCCACTTTTTAAGAATACCATTTATAATAGTAGATTAAATTCTAGTGGTAAAAGGTACGTGAAGAAAATCTAGAATACTATTACTACTGATATTTCTGTAGATGAACGTTTAAAATCAGTAGTAGAAGATATATGTGATTATTCTCATTCAAGAGTAGATAATTCATCAATCTACGTTCAAACTACCCAGACCCATACCACTGTAGGTACTACATCTGTGAAATTAAATACAACAGTAGCTATGGCTCAGGGTAATGTTCATTTGTGGAGAACTAACAGATATAGGCCTTTTGTATTACCAGTAAATTTAAATGCCTTACCCAGTAAAGCTCACAAATACCTCCCTAAGTTTTTAGGAAATAGTGCAGTAACTGGAGAGGATCATATCAAAAGTTTCTTATATGCAATGGACAGTCTGGAAGTTGAACATGAAGATGTAGTATTAAGACTATTTCTGTAGACTTTAGAAAAATATGCTAGAGAATGGTTTAATTCCCTTCCTAACAATGATATCCCAGACTTCACCAAAATGGAAGAGGTGTTCCTAAAGAAGTATGGTGAAAGGAAAAATGAACAATCATTGTTAACTGAGCTAGCCACTATGAAGAAGAAATAAAATGAGGTTGTTAGTGATTTTAACAGAAGATTTTCAAAAACAAGAAACAAAATCCCTGCCAACCTCAGGCCTAGTGATATTCAGTCTATTTGTTTTTATAAGAATGCTTTTCAAGGAGAGTTTAACTATGAATTAAGGCAAGAACAAGCCACTACCATTGATGGTTGTATGGAAAAAGCAATGGATATAGAAAGAAATATGCTTGACAGTGGTAAGATGAAGCCTTATTCTTTAGAGGTTAACATGCCTGAGAGAAAACCTAAGAGAGTGGCTTTTGATATACAAAGAAGAACTGAAATTGATCCTGTGGAGAAGTTGACCAGTCAAATGACAGAAATGTTCAACAACATGAGTAACAGGTTAGCAAGAATTGAAAGAAATGGAAATAACGGTGAATCTTCATAGACAGAGTGACCACATGTTGATAATCGTCCCCCATTTAAGAAAAATTACAACAAGAATTGGGGAAACAACAATGGTTTTGAAGAAGGGAATAGGAATAGGGGTAATGGGAATAACAACTGGAAAAACAGAGATTCTGACAGGGATCAGAACAATGTCCCTAACCCAATGCCATCTGCCAATGTAGTTGAAGGTTTTCCCTATTTTTGCTCTACTTGTGATGCACCCCATAACCCTGATGCATGTGGAATACACCTGAGTGATCAACGTAATGTAGATATGCATGCAAAATCAAAAGAGGATATAAGAATCAATGCATGTTGGTCCATTGAAGATGAATCTAGAGAAAGGTTGTTTGAAGAAGACATGGATAAATATGCTTCAAATCATCATCCTCGGATCTTAGTGACTGAAGGAACTAAAATCTTACAGAAATCACATGAGTCAAGATATGATAAGATGAAGCAAGGGAAATTGATTCCCACTGCTCAAGAGGTTGAAGAATTAGAGGCAACCCATGTTTTAAATTTAAGGAATAGAACAGTCCCTGAAAGAACAGAGAAATTATCTACAAATGAACCAAGAAGACAAAACTTTCACCAATAAAAATATCGAGTAAAGAGAAAACTGATAGGAACCCTAACAAAATTACTCCTGAGGTAATAGAATCAACAGAAGAAGTTCCCAAAGAAGAAAGTAATAAACCATTGGATATAAAGAAGATAGAATTTGATGTTGGGTCAGAACTCAGTAAGCAAAAATTTAATATCACATTTGGTGAACTTATGAAAGTTCAAACATACAGAGAACAAGTATGCAGAGCTTTTGGATTAGTAGAGCAGAAAGAAGACCCTACTTGTCATGTTGCTAGACAAAATCAACATGATACAAGATCACCATCTTCTGTCAGACCCTTCTACGTGTCATTAAGATATAAGTCAGATGAAGGGGAAAGATATGTGATTCATAATTGCATGCTTGACAGTGGAGCTTCACATAATATCATGCCTAAGTTAATAGTTGACCAAATGGGATTAATCTGTACTAGAGATTTTGCCCCTGTTTCTGTAATGGACAGTAGACAAATTCCCTGTGTAGGGGTGATAACTGGATTATTAGTTTTCCTAGACCAACACCCCAAAAAGGGCATTGTCATGGATGTAGCAGTAGTTGATGTTGACCCATTCTTCTCACTATTACTCAGTAGGCATTGGGCAGAACAACTAGGGGGATCAATACAACTAGACTGGTCTTATGCTACCATCCCCATATCAGATAAGGAGAATATAATTTTAAGAAGGGAACCATTCAATAAACACTCCGTAGAGTTAATTCAAATAGATGAAACCATGATTAACTTAGTTAACTCTATGGAAGAAAAAGGGATGGGAGTCTATTCAATATGGCACAACCCATTCCTGATGGAAGTACCAGATGCAAAGAACATGGATCCAGAGGATATGAGAATAACTGATGCTGAATCAAATCGAGTATTAACCCAAGAAATGTGGACCATGTCATTTGATGGGGCTAAATCCCAATCTGGAGCAGGTGCAAGTGTAAATTTGACTGATATTAAAGGAAATTACCTTGGTATACCTTACATATTGCAATTTCCTTGCACAAACAATGTAGCTGAGTACGAAGCTTTACTATTAGGGCTAAGGAAAGCAAAAGAGTTAGGTATTAACTACTTAACTATAACAGGGGATGCATAACTTATTATACTACAAATAAAAGGCAAATATCAGACCAAGCATCCTAGACTTAAGCAATATAGAAATGCAATACTGGAAGAAATTGATAAATTTTTGGCTTTCAATATTTCATATATTCCTAGAGAACAAAATCATGTTGCAGATCTCTTAGCTGTGAATGCCTCAGGTCTAGATCACCCAGAGATAACTATAGAATATATGGACAGATTTCCAACGATCTCAGTCTATAAACCTTCTGTGCTAGATAACATAGTCTATCTTCAGGTCTTTCAAGATGATATAGATATTAAGGATTTTATGACTTTGCAAAATCAGTATGCGGATGTCATCTGTGATGAAAAATATGAAGAAAAGCTAAAATATCAAATAGGAGAACCAGTAGAAGTAATCCAGTTGAAAACTAATAGAATACCCAAAGGATTGGTGTCTCTTGAAAGCCTATTTGATGATTTTGACAAAGCCTATAAACCTATACGTAGAGAAGTGATATCTGAGGATATTAATATTGGCTCTATGAAAGAACCCAGAATAGTGAAAGTAGACATGGCATTACCTTCTAAAGAAAAAGTTGGATATATCAGTTTCCTAAAAAGAACAAAGAACATTTTGCTTGGACCTATGAAGATCTCAAAACTTTCAAAATGGATGTGATGACACATATAATACCCTTGAAAGAAGAGGCCAAGCCTTTTAGACAAAAATAGAGAAAGTACAATCCAACTCTGCACCCAGTAATGCAAAAAGAAGTTCAAAAATTGTTGGACTCCAAGATAATAAGAAAAGTCAGATTTTCCTCCTGGATATCCAACTTAGTACCAGTTAGGAAAAAGAATGGGGACATTAGACTATGCATGGATTTTAGAAATTTAAACAAGAGCTCTCTAAAAGACAATTACCCATTGCCTAACATGGAACAACTGCTGCAAGCAGTAGTAGGTTCAACTAGATTGTCCCTGTTAGATGGATTTTCAGGGTACAATCAAATTCTGATAAATCTAGAAGATAGACACAAGGCAACATTCACCACACCCTGGGGCACATTTGAATATTTAAGAATGCCTTTTGGATTGATGAATGCAGGTGCTACTTTCCAAAGAGCGATGGACTTTGCTTTCAAAGGACTAATGTTCAAAATTGTAGTAGTGTACTTAGATGATATTACAGTTTTTTCTAAAAATATAGAAGATCATCTAGAACATTTGACTGCAGTTTTTGCCCGGTGCAAGGAATTTGGAATTTCTCTAAATCCAAAAAAATGCATATTTGGAACTACACAAGGAAAATTGCTAGGTCATATAGTTTCAAAAAAGGGAATAAGCATTGATCTAGAAAGGATAGAAGCCATTTCTAAAATTCCCCCACCCAAGAATCTAAAAGGAGTAAGGTCATTCTTTGGCAAAATAAATTTTATCAAAATATTTGTCCCAAATTTTGCAGAAATGACCAAACCCATAAATGATATGGTAAAGAAAACTAGAGAAATTAAATGGACATTAGAAAATATGGAAACATTTAACAAGATCAAAGAAGCCATATCAACCACTCCAGCTTTAAGTTGCCCTGATTATGCAAAGGATTTTAATATCTATTCATATGCATCTGAACATTCTATTGTTGTAGTCCTTTCACAAAAATATAATGAAAATAATGAAAGGCCAATAGCCTTTATGAGCTCAGGACTAAAAGGAGCAAATCTTAAATACACCCTATTGGAAAAACATGCCTATGCAGTCATCCAATCTTTGGAACACTTTAAAGGTATATTTGGCTCAAACAAAGTTTACTGTTGTATTCCCTTTATAGCAATAAAAGATATCTTTTCTCAATCAGAGCCATTGGGAAGACCAACAAGATGGATGGTAAAACTTTTGCAATATGATGTTGAATTCAAAATAGTTAAAACAGTCAAAGGGCAGGGTTTAGCTAAATTGTTGGCTAACAAAGAAGGAGGATCTAAAAATATTCTTACCATAGATCAGACATATGATGACAGAAGAATAAAAAATGAAGAATGTAAATGGTATGAAGAAATTTTGTCCTATCTACAAACTCTGTCATTTCCCATAGACATGTCAATAAATAGAATGAGGTCAGTCAAGCTGCAAGCTCAAAAATACTATATACAGGATGGTGTGCTATATTGGAAACACCCTGATGGAATTTTATTAGTCTATTTATATGAAAAAGAAGTCCCAAAAATAATTAATGAATTTCATAATGGTTTCTGTGGGGGACATTTTGCTCCAAGAGCTACAACCAATAAAATCATGAGAGCAGGATATTATTGGCCATCCCTTTTTAAGGATGTATATAAATATGTAAGGAATTGTCATAACTGCCAAGTTTTTACAAGGAAAAAGCATCTACCAGCCATGCCCCTCAGGCCAGTAATCATTGAAGCACCTTTTGCTCAATGGGGTATTGACTTGATTGGAGAGATCAAGCCTAATTCATCTGGCCAACATAAGTGGATCATAACTGCAACAGATTACTTCACCAAGTGGGTGGAAGTTGCACCTTTGAGAACATCTACATCGACTACAGTCATCAGATTCATAGAAGAAAATATCTTGACCAGGTATGGAGTTCCTAAAAATCTTGTAACTGATAATGCTCAATATTTTGTGTCATATGAAATGGTAGAATTTTGTGCTGAATATGGAATTGAATTATCTCATTCTGCTAATTATTATCCCCAAGGAAATGGTCTAGTCGAGTCATCAAATAAAAATGTAATAACAAGAATAAAAAGGTCATTAGGCAAAAACAAAAGGGGATGGGATAGTGAACTTAAATTTGCTTTATGGGCTGATAGGCTGTTTGTTAAAAGAAATACAAGAAGAACCCCCTATGAGATGGTTTATGGAGAAAAAGCCCTACTGCCCCCAAAAATGGAAAAAATGGCACTTTCCCTTTTATTGCAAGATCATGAAAACCCTGATCCCATTCAGAGAAGGCTTGACCAAATTGTCTTGTTAGAAGAACAAAGAAGAGAGACCCTCAATAGAATGATGGAACAAACCCAGAAAACTTTAAATTTGTTTAATAAGAAAGCCAAGGGTACTCCTTTTTCTCAAGGAGATATAGTCATCTATTGGGATCCTAAAAATGATAAGCATGGTGAAAAGGGTAAGTTTGAACCTAAATGGATTGGCCCATACCAAATTGCCCATGTTATCAGTCAGAATACTTACAAGCTACAGACTTTGCAGGGAGAAATAATGGCTATCCCTATTAATGGCCAACACCTCAAAATGTACAATCCTTGTTGAAGGTGTACTTTACAAAAAAATAATAATAAAAATAGAAAAACAAAAATCCAAAAACAGAGTGGTGTATTTTGTTTATTAGTTAAAGCTTCCCTTTTGTTCTTGAATAATTCTGAGTTTACTGTATACATGATATCTTAGTTTGATGAGTATATCTAACTGTTGATTCCACCAAAAATAATAAAAGGAAAAAGGGAATTTATTTTAGATATTGATGAGCTTTACAATTCTGTCAAAAATGAGTGTTTATGCAATAGTTGTTTGATATGAGATAAAACAGATAGAAAACAAAGTTGATTGAAACATCATGTCAAGCCTCACATTACAAATGATACTTAAAGTGACTTCAAAGGTCCAAAGAACTGAGTTATCTTTGAGAGGGTAGTTGAGCCAAAAATTATTACACTCATATTTTATAGCCAGAAACTAATCCTCAACTCAGGCATACTTATTGCACAATTTGCTTATATATCCAAACACTTCTCTCACGAGAAAGAAAAATAAAAAATAAAGTAAAATTGAGTCACTGCTTGAGATATCTTGGAAAACCTCTACCGGGGCTATAGACGCTTGACTGGCAGTAGGGTAAAACTAATATGGGATTAGAAGCAACTCCACCGAGGCTATAGACGCTTGACTGGTAGTGGAGCCCTGCAGAATGGTGAAAATTTTTAAAGAGTGAAATCACATATTAGGCTTGGCTATTTTGCTCAGATATGATAAAGTTCTGAAAGATTTAGAAATCCCAAAAAAGAATGCACAAACACACACATGGGCAAAAAATATGATGAGACAAATGGCTGTGACAAAATCTGTGTAATCATATCTTATGACTTAGCTAAAACAAGCATTACAATATTTCAAAATAAAACTCATCGATTTCTAAAATTTTCTAACCTTTGTTTCCAAATTGAATGAAAAGGGATCTTCAGTTTTCCATACTCTACTTGCTTTGATATCATGTTTTCAGTATATATAAAAAAAAAAATGAAAAAATGATGAAGAAAAGAAAGAAAAAGAGGAAGGAAGTTTTTTTTTGTTATGCATTTCAAGTTTTGTTTAGCAATCAAAATTTTGTTGTTTTTTGTTAAATTTTTGCAAAATAAAACCAGGAGATTCTGTGGTTCTCAAGTGCTTCATGTTTTCAACACATTGTCCCAGTCGGAGCCTATGTTGGAGCCAAATTTGACTCAACTTTGAAACCCCCAAATTTAAATTTTTGGTTTCAATCAAACTGCTTATATTGTTGGTCATTGCTTATAGTTGTTGTGGGTAATTCAATTTTTCATTAGTTGGTTTGATTAAGTCTAACCTTAACCTTTTTAATGTGGGCTTCATTGTATTAATCAAAGTACCTCAAATGGTTAGGGAAGAAATTTTCAAATTAAAAACCTAAAGCCAAAGTCTGACCTTCATAAATATTTCCTTGGGCCTAAAAGTCGATTAATAAAGTCCTTAAATCATAATATGGTTAAGCATTTACCATGGTCTCAAATTCTAAAAGCCTAAGGTTAAAGAAAATGATAAATTAATTAAAACCTAAGGGCATGCACCCCACTAAATAAAGTTAGTCGATCGGCTCTCGAACTACACTAGCTGACCGATCGACTCCCAGGCTACACTGATTGATCGATCGGCTCTCAACCAGCATCGACTAGCTGATCAGCTATCGATTACAACTAATCATCTAATCCATCGATGATGAAAATATAAGCAATGGTTTGGGTCCATCGATCGATCGACTCCCAAGAAAGAAACATCGATCGATCGGCTCGTTCGACTAACTAGCCAACCGATCGGCTCCTAGATTTAAAGGATAAGCCGAACGAAAACAAGATAGAGACTGATTGGCCCTCGCTTCTCAAACAAAATTCGATCAACTTTCAAGAAGCCATACCCAACCGATCGGCTCCCAACGATGAAGGAAAGTCGAGCCAACGAATGCCTTGTCCGATCGAAGATGAAGAAAGACTGACCGATCGGTCCACAAATACAAGAGAGTAGCCGATCGGCTCCTAAGTAACAAGGATGGGCTAAAATTTTGAAAGCTCACTAGAAAGACCATCGGTTGATGCATTACAAAGAAAAGTCGATCGGCTCCTTCGATACATCTCTCGATCGAGCTTCCCAGACTGGCGATCGATCGACTCGAGAAAGAAAGTAGTCGATCGATCAAAGAATTCTGACAATCGATGCCTCGATAAGCGGATCCATCATGCAAAAAATTAGCTTGGCACATGAACCAAGCATGAGGTATGCCTAACCATCCCACAAATTAATTTGGTCTTACTAATTAATGATTTCTTGTACAAGCAACTTTATGAGGCCGATCGATCAAGGATTTACTGCCATCGGCTAGCACGAATCAGAGAGAAGCCAAAATAATCGGTCGAGAGCGATAAATGACTATACATGCCAAAATTTGGGTGCCAACTGGCCTCCATGCCAAAAATGTCGTAGCCACACCATTAGCCAAGGTGGTCTCAAAATGAGTAAAAATAACAAAGCATCCACAAAACTCGATGGCAGAGCTCTCATCCAATTACAGCGAGCAAAGGCACATAAGGATCATCCTCGGATCCATGCAGGCACATTCTCTCAAAAAACCAATGGCACATCATTCAAAAAGAATGTGTAAAAGACCAAAAAGGTGATGGCTAGGAAGACTAGGGACCAGGTCTGGAATGAAGAAGAGCTGGCCGAATTCCATTTTTAGGCCAGCATGGAAGATCGAAGCCGACCTCACCATGTATTAAAAATAGTCTTTTTAAGGGCTTACGAGGTGAAGGACAAGAAGGGTGTTGCCAACAACCGTTGGAATACCAATTTGGTGAAGTTGTTGTGTCCTCGGGTGCATTTCTCTCTAGATTTATTATCATGGCTCGCAATATCTTATGATCCATGAAGTCGTTCCATTGTGAATGAAAGGGGAAA
Source organism: Wollemia nobilis (assembly GCA_028583015.1). Lineage (NCBI taxonomy): Eukaryota > Viridiplantae > Streptophyta > Pinopsida > Araucariales > Araucariaceae > Wollemia > Wollemia nobilis. The sequence continues at coordinate 7,913,817 of JAQPPZ010016334.1, read as the reverse complement.
GGCTCTCTACCACCTCACGCCTGACCGGATTTGAATGGTTTTTGAATTAACCAAAGGGGATTTGCTCTATGATGAAAAGGTGGTAACGTTGCAGGCGCAACACATGTTGGGGACTTCTTTCTATGTTGATTTGTTCAAAGGGCCAGTGTCAACAGACTTCCCCATCCCAAAGTCCTTGCTACAATGGTGGGCAAAGGATTATTCAGATATGATTCAAATCACCTTGGGCATAGAGGATCTTAACTGGTTGAGCTTGCCAGTTATGTATGTTATTGCTCAGTGCAATAAAAGATGCTTTCCTCGCTATTGCTGGGAGGAAGTAATAAGCAACACCCTAGACAAGGAGTTGAAACAACTCCAAGAGGCATTAAAGTAGGATAAAGATATAATGCCTCGATTCTCTCACTATAACTTCTTGATCCACCTGATAGTGGGTCAATTCAAAAGAGAGGCAATAATGCAATTCGGGGGAAACCTTGACTGTATGATACAGGACCGGCTTCCCATCATCCACCAGAATGTTTCTTCATTCTCAGAGTTCTACGACCATTTTATTCTGGCCATATATCATGTCTTGACTGAATAGTATCCTCCTAGGATAAGCCTAGGTGTTGTAGGTTATCTCAGGGAGAAAGAAGTTGGGGATATCTTTTTCATGGAGAACTTTACATTCATTCGAATGTACGGGGCAAAGCTGCCCCCAAAGGCCTTACCCACCTACTGCCCAAGGTCAGTAGGAGTACTGGAGATAGTACGATAGTCGATTGAGGAGGCCAGGTTGTGATACCTAAGAAAATAGGTCAGAATTCCATGGGTATCTGCACCAACGAAGATTGGCCACATCGTATACAGAGGCTATCCTAGCCTCGTTGAAGCCATCTCCATAATGGATAGATATTGTTTTGGTGAAGTAGCATGGAGGCCTTACGATCCAAAAGGTAAATATAGAGACATCGCGATAGAGAAGAAGCCTATGAAACACCATGAAGATGATTACGAGAAAGCTCTGCTATGGGCCAGCAAGGACGAAAAAGAGTTGCAGGCTATCTAGGAAAATAAGAGCATGCACAGGCCCTATACTCAGTTGGAGGTGGTGGGACGATATTCCTCGAAACTTAAGCTGGTTAGGCAGACCACGGTAGACAAGATCACACCAGCTCGACCGATCATTCCTCTAGAAGAGTTCAATGATCCGTTAGCAGAGATCACCACTGCCACCCCCGAGCAACTAGAGATAGTGGCTCAGGTGGTAGAAGCACCTACACCAGAAGCACCTGGTATCGAGGGTACCAGTCCCACTAGAAGAGGAGAATAGGTTGTTGTCGAGGCTTCGACCTCAGGCACACAAGAACCGGGTAACCTTACCCTCACCTTACTTGCACCAAGGCACCTACAAATGGCTATCGTAGGTACCTCTCGGGCCATTCCAGTGGCCATAAAATATAATAATAAAGAGGCCAAGATATCGGAGAGGGCCTGGAAGGCTATAGAAGAGAGTGGGGGATTGGTAGAAATCTTTAGAAATTATCAGGTGAAAGATATGGATGATGATGAAACACCACCCGCCAAGAAGCCGTGAATGGAAATAGGAACTAAAGGCATAGTAAGCCTTCATCTGGTTAAAATAAATGAAGTACCAAAATTCACGTCAGCTCAAGAAGCCGAGTTGGATGCCATCGGCGAAGGGAGAAGTGTGGAAAAACTCCCTAAAGTCCAAACACAAGAAGGTGGCCAATCGACCATCTCTTTGTCAACCCAAGGGATCACTTCTCTATAGATTGATCCAAAGACCCAATCGACAGAAGCGACAGGAGATACGATTACCCTGCTAAAACAAGGAGTGAGCATTCACTCACAGACTACGAAGGTCGTAATATCAAAAATATCAACTTGGAAAGCCAAGGCCATAGAATTACAAGCAAAAAATGAGAAGCTGAAAGTTATCGCTACTTCAGCTCCAGTACAGGCAATAGCCTCTAGCATCACAGGGTCCAAGAAGACCTTGATTGAAAAGTACAGAGAAAAGGCTATTGCTTTGATCAATGACAATGCAAAGATAATAAATGGTTGCTGCAAAGAGGCTAGGGAGTTGATATCAGCTAACCAAAAAATAAAGCCTTTGTTAACAGACCTGGATAAGAAGATGGTTATTATACTTCCCGCGTATGATTTGTGCAAAATTGGATACGATCAGATTAGGACCGAGGAAGTAATAACTACAGATGGCCAATACCGAAGCTGCTTGGATGAACACGAGAAAATCACCAACTTTGTCAATGAGAGATCCAGATATACGTCGATGATTAAAGAACTAGAGAATGCCGAACAAAAGCTGACAGCCATAGTAAGGCAGTCAGGAATTGATCCAACCATACTGATGGGCCCAGGTGTTCCCAGCCAGATAGTCATAAAGCACCTGAAAGAAGTCAGCTTTGATGAACAAGATGATGACAAGCTGGCAGCCCAATTCTTTTTTGAAGCCGGACACGTACACAATCAGGTCCATTTCTTTCAAGACAAAGCTTCGACCTTGAAAGAAATCAGAATCAAGGCTTCACGAATGTTGGATAGGATCTCTCGGCAAAGCATCATCCACGTAGAAGTATGGCTTCGCATTGCTGAATTGGTGGGGGCCACGACTGAAGACAGAGAAAATCAAGAAACTGGCTAATGAGTCAGTTACAGGGTCAACCTCCACGGGAGCAACTACAGACAAAGGCAAGGAAAAGGTAGTTGGCTGATAACAGATAGTTCTTCCCCCTAGATGATGACAAGTGGACGGTGCACAACAATCTTGTTTTGGGCAGTTTCACTTCAGCAGCTATAAAAATAGGAGCAGCCAGAACAAATCATCAAGCAATTAGAGAATAGCATTTTTGCTAAGAGGTATACTTGAGTGCCCTGTTAGTTGTGTTGTTGTATTTTCTTTGTGTCTATTTTCTTTTATTCATTCTTTCTTCCTCCCCTTGTTGTGCAGGATTGTATGATAGGAAAGCGTTCAAGAAGCTGAGAATATTTCCAGTCTTATTGAGCCTAGGATTCAGAGATTCTTCTGTTACCATATTGGAACAAGGAGAGTTGGAGAGACCTGTTACATTATTTGAACAGAGTCCTCTCCATTGTATTGATGTATTTCTTTAAGAAAAATAGAGTTAAAAGGCATCCCGCCCACTCTGCATGTAATATTTTATGAAATCAATACAATTCTGGGTTTTATTCTTGTCATTTCTTTGTCTCAGTATTGTGTGTATCTGTATAATGGGTTACATTATTTGAATGCATTATACACGTTTCTTTCGTTAGTTAACTCTTGATTTTGTTACGATATTCGAATGAAAGCAAGAACGCTAATTTCCTTCTCCCCTTCTTCCTTTTCATGATTAAAGTAGTTGTTAAATTGCTATAACAACCCAATGAATCTAGGCACCGGTCTACATAAGGCATAACGGTTGGTTGTTTTCATGCTTGGTCATTTTAATAAGAATACTATAGTTTAATATAAATCTGGAGCATGCAAATTAGAAGTTTAATCGTAGAATTGCCGTTGGGGTTTCCTTACCCGTTCTGCCATCTTTTATAGCAATATTCGGGTTTAACAGAACATGAGGCAGGTCGACCAGAGCCTGTAATAGCTCGTTGGTTTCAAACGGGTTCTTGTAGCATGACAATTGATTTCCTACGGATGCAAGAATCGGTTCCAATAGGGCACAATTAATTTTTATTAAAAATTAATCCCCCTTTTGCTATTGCCTATCGCTTACCACTAGGAGTCAAACCCATGGTATCTTTTGGCCTCATGCACTACCCTTGGCTAGGCTACCGCGTGGGCTAGCCCACCCACACAACCAAAAGGTGCACATTGTCTTCTTTAACCACTACCATCGAAATCCATGCACTATGATCTCAAAACAACCCCCACTTAAATCGAACGTAGGACATCCTCCTTGCTACGCATTGCATAAGCCTTGCTTGTAAGCTCGACTACCACCTTGGATGAGTGGGGATACACCCCTTTCTCTCTTTGACCAAAGACTATCCCAGATAATGCACCAAGCACTATCTCTTCCCTTTTGCCATGTCACATGAGCTAGGTAATAGTTCAAAGGCTCATCAAATGCAAATTACCAACTTAGGCTAAAACCTTAGCCTTATTAATATATGTCCCCTCCTTTATATTCGACATTGAAACCTTTGCAATTTAATTTTTGGTGCTCAAAATTAAATATTATTTTTATTAATATTTAACCTTAGGTTAAATATTAATTAATTATATTATTTAACCTTATGGTTAAATATTAATTAATTAAATAATATGTTTAGCTCATTGATAAATCCTTTGGCCAATGCATTATCCAGTCTCCTTTTTGAGAGGCCCCGATGGCCAAAATATTATAATATTATCCTTTTTCACTTGCCTTCTTGCACATAGCCCAAAACTTGAGTCTTCAAGTCTCCTTTACACCTCTTGACATTCATGACAACAAAACATGCTCAAATTTTCAACAATATTTTGGTGTCTACAACACTAACAATTATCTATATTCAACAAATACTGAATATCATTAAGAAAAGGGTGTCAAGTATATCACGATTTATATGTTACATGTAATAATAAGTTCAAATGTGATAAGAAAGTGTCAATATTTAAAGAATATCCATTATCAAAATATTATTAGGATCCTTTCTTAAGAAGATAGGTGGTTCTCCTAATATTATTTTTTAATTTTAAATTGAGTTGCAAGGATGGATGATATCCATATTCAAGACTGTATATAGAATACTAGTAAATATATAAGCAATGAAGTTATAGCATTAGGAATTGCTTGTTAAATAACTTATAAAATTAAATGTACCCTTTGGGTTATGTTAATGATATTTATTTGTATTGAGGATGCAATCATGTAGTGATGCATATATTATTATATGTCAATTAAGGTGACCATCAATGGTAAGTATGATATAATCAAAGCAAGGGTTGCTTAGAGTCCCAAGGAAGATGATGCCAAATTGCTTCTAGATTATAGGACTTCACACCTATTTAAGATTTTTATTAAATGGATTAGCACTATGTCAAATTGTGGTGTAATGACTTCTATAGAATCAAAATTCCTTCAATGTTGATCACAAAAATGACAATACACAAATATACATAGGCATATAGCCCTAAATCCATGTATCATCATCTAGAATGAATGGCATAGAGAACATAATAGCTCTATGTCCTCTATACCATTCTATGTAGGGCTTGTTAATCCACCTAGAATTCCATGGAGTAGCACTAGATGTAGAGGAAGTAGAAGAAGAGTTTATTCAAATGTTTTTTAATATATTTTTTTATTAGTTAGACATTGAATCATTTCATCTTCCACTTGCTTTATAACTAATTTACATAGTATATACATATTATAATATAAGTCTTGTTTCTTTTTCTTCTATTTTTTATTGTTTTTTCTAGCCTCTTTCTTAATAACAAACATAAGTTATTATTGTTTCCTAATAATTTGTTCTACTACTTGTTTTAGTGCATTGTAATAAATTGGCATACATCCTATAGTGCCAACACCTCTTGTGTTTACATTTCTAATATGACTTTATTTAATACACGGGCCTTATATTTTGTAGTTAGTTTTCATATTTACATCATCATCTATGAGTGAGTTTATATTCCTACATTAGGTGTATTTATTCTTCACTTTGGACAACATTAAAGCATAAATTTTAAGAACCACAATAAGAGTTGTCCTTCATGCCACTACAAATTGGTATCCATAGCGTGAATTAAAGTGCTATTATACCCATCTTGATCTATGATTTTATTTATTCATTTATATTTTTTTATAGATATCATTGTTTAAAATGTAACATTCTAATAAATTTCATCATTGATTGTATAGTCATGCATGTTCATGGTATAAGAATTAAGTCATCACACTATGTTTAGTGTTTGAGAATCCTAAAACATGTCACACCAACAAATAAAATTTTAAAAATATACAAATAAATAGCACAAATAGAGAATAAATTCTAGGACCATAAAAAAATCTTAGGAAACTATGGAAGAATAGAGGAGCACACTATTTGAGTAGTATAGATATAGAAATCTCTTCCTCAATTGTTAATCCTATTTCATTTTGTAGTCATATTCCTCAAAAGGCATACACCAACATTGATATTCTAGTATTCTTAGTGTAAATTAATACCTAAGAGTTGTATACCTTACTTCAATTTTATGAGGCCCACTATATTTCCAATTAATTCCTTGACTATGATAAGATTACCTTCATAGTCTTAATGATGTCAAATTCAATCATTTATTGGTGGGAAACTAATAGAAATATAATTTTGAATAAAGGATAGACCATCATTGCAGGGAAAACCTTTTTCAATTTGATTCTTACGAGGTCCTATGCATTCCTCTACTTTGAACATGAGTATATGTGATTTTAGCAACTATGTGAGCACATAGACCAATCTATCCATTATTACACCAATACATTTTCAATTGTTTATACATCTATATCAATGAGAAGAATTAGGTCTTTAGATGTGTTAGTGGATTGTAATATCAATTCTATTTTAGAAATAGAGTTCATTCTAGTGGACTATTTGGTGCAAGTTTTTGTATTGTATCCAAATTTAAGAGATATCAAGATAAAAATATAAGGCCCCAATGTTACCCCATATGGAACATCAATGCTAAAGAAAATGTAATCAATTTTTCATATTTCTATGGTTTCAATTCTCAAGGGAACCCAAAACACTATCTAAGTCATAGAATCCTTCAATAGTTAAAGATATGTTAAATAAGAATGTTTAGGGAGGCAAATTGTTCAACCGCTATAAGTCCTACACTCATAGTGATGCAAAGTATGAAGTACAAAAAATAGTCTTGGTGGTTCATATTGAGGTGAAAGACTATTCCTCATTAGAAAAAGAATACAGGATAAGAGCCACATGCTTGAGCACTAGAGCTTAATGAATAGTAATATTTTGACTTTAAATTTCTTTGAAGAAGCATAGTTCCTTTTGTATACCCAATACTAGGTAAAGGGTGAGATTCTCATATTTTCATTGACAATAGAATCTAAAAGAATATCACAACATAAAATAAAATTAAAAAAATATCTTTGTTTCTAGACTAAAATGCACCCACAAAATTATATTTTGGGTTGCTACACCCAAGGAAATATATTGAGTTTCAACACCAATATACCTTTGAGTATGACATTAATCCAATGCATGATGTAGTCACCTATGATATGACACCATTAAATATTTATGAGATTTATGTAATCACCTACTGGGAATGGCATATCTCTTTGATTACAAAGTGACCTATCAAACAAGATAAAATAATGATATTTATAAGGGAACCTATTCTTAACTATCTCGTTATTATTCAAAATTTTCTCACTCGACTTGTAATTATCTCAAATAGAAACTAGAAAGACCAAATTTCATGTCTAGTTCATCTAAAATTAAGTTATACAAGATATGAGGAAGTATAGTGTGCAAGTTTAAATATAAGAGTTGAAGTTGTGAATGAATATGGGTAGGCAAATTTTTAAGTGAATGATATGAAAGAGGTCAAGGTTAATTTGAAGCTTCAAGAGTAGCTTAATAAAAAAAGCACATGGAGGATATACAAGGAAGTTAAGGGTTTCCAAGGTAGCATAAGAAATTTATTATGGAGGATCATGGAGGTACTTTAGGGTTTTCAAGTCAATAGAAAGAAGTATTAATGAGGTTATTCATTGCATTTTAATTTCTTGAGGGAGATATAAGTCTTTAGAAGATAAGCCTTATTATGAAAAGTATGTAAAAATAGAAGAGATTAATAATTATGAGAGTGTTGATGAGAATGGAAAAATGAGAGGAAGATCATTAAAGCTTGAACAAAGAAGAAAAAAACTCAAAGGTATATAAATTTGGGAAGAAAAAAAAAATTATCATAGGTGTAACAAAAAGTGGGGCTAAGGACACTAATAAAAATAAAAGGTGGTGATGATGAAAATGATATCATGGAATATTAAAGGAATGGGTAAGACCCCTAAAAAAAATTATTAGGAAATTAATAGGTTGTCATAGTTCCAATTTTATTTTAATACAATAAAAACATTAAATAGTGAGGAGTGTAAGAATGGTTTTAAAAAATTATTTGAAGATGGTTGTTTGTCTGGCAGTTTCTTCTACTTGATATTCAGATAATATTGCAATAATATGGGATAAACACAAATGGTATGGATAATTTTTAGAATAAAAATGTAATTAGGTTGTTGGACTATTTTACATGAAAGAGAAAAACATCAAATATGGGGTTACCAATGTATATGATCCAATTATAGTTACTCATAATGAAATATGTTGAAGGATCTTAGCATATTTTTATCAAACACAATGATTATTCATTATTATATATGGATTTTTGTAGGTGATTTCAACATTGTTCTATTTATCTTGGAAAATAAGGATGTTATTCCAGGATGGTCTAAATACATGAAGGATTTACTTTATTTGTTAATTCCAATGACCTTGCAATAGTTCTTCTTTAACTCTTCAATAGACATGAAACAATAAACACATTGGGTAAACTCATATAGCATAAATATTGGATAGATTTTATTTGGCAAAAAAATGGTTAAAAATAATTTATACAATATATTTACATATTTTATTATGATTAGGATCGAATCACAAACCCATTTTTTATCTTGTGCTTTACCCAATAATGGTCATCCAAACCCATTATGCTTCTAGTCTATGTTTCTCTAATACCCTATTTTTTTCTAGATGGTTATGCTATAATGGGATGAAGAAAATTTTTAAGAATCATATATGTATATTTTTGTTCAAAATATGAAATATTTAAAGGAGAAAATAAATATTTGAAATGCCAAATATTTTGGTAACATTTACAATGAAAATAAATAACTTGAATCCATGCAAAAAATTTTAAAAGAGAGTAGAAATTAAATACTTATGTGAAATAAAAATAACTACTTTATAGTCATATTGATATATTGAAAAAGGAGGAGTCTTCTTGATGACAAAAATCCAGGGAGAAATGACTCAAGGAAGGAGATACAAATACAATTTTGTTTTCATGCTATAGCAAAGTATTTTTTTTTACAAGTAAAATATATTTTAACTCTAGATGGAAGAAATATTGAGGAAGAAGATGATATAAGGAAGGAAGTAATTAATTGTTTCAGAAAGATTTTGTTAGATACTAGGCTATATAATAAGGCACAAGATAAGATTTTGTAAAATATTCCATCAATTATGACCCATTTACAAAATGAAATCTTGATGAAGAGGATATCTATTGAGGAGCTATATAAAGCATTTTTATTTCCATCCTAACAAGGCCTTGATGGAATTTCTTACATTTGTTTTCAAAATTTTATTATTTAAGGGTGATATATTAGTTGTGGTTGAGGAGTCCTAGAAAAAACACTATAATAAGTGAGGTCAATGAAACTTTTACTACATTGGTTTCCAAGAAAGAAATACGAGACTAAATATTTTGATAATTTGTCTAATAAGACTTTGGAATATGATTTATAATATCATTCAAAAACAACTATGGAAAAGAGGTTGAAAGGCACTTTAGATTGTGTTTTTTGAGAGGAACAAGGTGGTTTTGTTCATGGTTAACAAAATATTGATGGTATAAAATTTTTATAGGAGTCCATAAATTCTCTTCATTCTATGAAAAACCTAGGTATGCTTATGAAATTAGATATGAAAAAAGCATATGATACTATTTCCTAGAGTTCTGTACATAATATTATCAAAAAGTTTTGTTTTGATTGCAATTGGTGTGAATAGATTAAATGTTGTTATAACTCCATCAACATTTAAAGAGTTGATAAAATGCTAGATTAATTATTACAAAGGTAAAGCATTATGTATTTTGTGGAGGATTTTCCTTGCCATTATTTACTAGAATTTATGAATTTAAAGGAATAATAGAATTTTTTAAAATAAATCTAAAGTTCATACCCAAGTTTGGAATTATATGATTTCCTCTCTTGCAGAATGTTTACAAATATGGTGCTCATCATGGAAAGTATCAAGTGTTGTAAATTAGGTGTTAAAAACTTGGTTACATAATTTGAACATATATGGAAGAGTCATTTCAGATAATGACATTAAAACAAAGGATCTACAATGATATAGTGTAAAATAAAAATTTCCAGAAATTGGATTTGCCAAAATTATTTTTTATGGAGTTTTTAAAGGAAATTTAGAAAAATCTTGTGGAGGTGGTGGTTTTTCAAATAATGAAGGTACAATTTTACTCACTTACTCAAAATTATATGGAACATCAATTGTCAACTATGTAGAGGCTAGGGCACTCCTTATAGGGATAAAATTAGAATAGAAAAACGATGGAAAAATATTTTAATTGAAGGGGATTCTCAAGTTCTCATTAATGCTAACAAAAAAAATGGATGTGAATATTGGATTAAAAATAATAATATTATTGATATTCATATTCTATAATTGGAGGTAATCTCTTGTAAAGGTCATTATATTTATAAATAAGAAATATGACTGCAGATAAGTTAGCAGATCATGGTGTTGATCTTCATGTTGGTAAAATTAAAAATTTAGAAGGCAACTAGCCAATTGAGATTTTATATCTTAATAAAAGTAGGTAAATGAGTTAATTGAGGAAACATAACACTTCAAGGAAGTTGAAGAATATATTATATAGAAAAATAATATAAATTATTTATGATAAAAAAACATGCTAGATATGGTTTGATTGATCAATCATACATTTGATATTATATATATATATATATATATATATATATATATATATATATATATAAAAGGGCTTTGGACTCTCTTTGAGAGGTCCAAGGTTCAAACCCAACTCAGTATGAGGGGACCAAGACCTCTCACAAAAACTTGTGTAAATTCATTAAAAAACTAAAAAAATGCATTTGATATTATAAATACATTTTTTACACTCATACAATCGGTGTAGATATATCCCCTTTATCTATATCTTAGGTAGATATGCTCTCCTTAATTAAATTTGAGGTAGTATATACTTACATTTTTGGGCTTGAGACCTCCTTGCCTCTACATTGTTGTAGCCTCTTTGGGCTTCTAGATTTTATGGAGAGAAATTACATGGGGGAGGATCATGTCCAAGTTTGTGAATGGTAATGTGGCTTATACCAAAAATATTAATTTTAGATAAGTATCTTAACCAAAATTGTGATAATCGTCATTGTAATTTTTTGAATATTGCTCAAAAAATGGTAAGAAACAAAGGCAGGTGACTCAAACTAGGGTTTGTAGGCCGTAATATTTGATCTAGGGTTATGTCTTTTAATAGGACAACAATAGACCCCAAGAATAAGGAGAAATGACAATGAGTTAGGTGACACAAAATAAGGTTTGCAAGCCCTAGGGTTTGATCCAGAGGTAACACAATAGACCCTACGAATGATATTTTCTGGTGACTTGAACTAAGGTTTGTGGATTTTAAGTCTCAAAGTAATGGATGGGAAATAAAGCAACAATATTTTTGAAGAGTGTTGGGGTGAGAAAGAAGTTCGTAGAAGGTTTGTATTATTTGGTTGCTAGGGATTTTGGAGCTTATTCTATCCTATTTGCCCCAAGTGGCTCTTGGTGTCATGTGATGAAAAGGAATATAGGGAAAGCCCTAGTTGGTAATTTTTATTTAGTCCTAGAGGGTAATAGGATCATGATTATAGATGAGCTTAGTGGATTTGTTACAACCCAAGGATATCTCTATTTTATAGGAATGTTTTTGGGTATTTTTCCAAACATGGATGCTACTCGGTATTGAGCACAAGACAAATGGAGGCCTTTGGGGGGATTAGAAATCGTGGCTATGCCAAAAAAATCCTTCCTAATATGCTTAAACTTAGAAGAGGATGTTGAGGAGATTATTCAATAAGGACCTTAGTTTTTTGGTCATTGAGACCTATGTCTTAAGTGTTGGTCTACTAATTTTAATCCATTCACCCAAAATATCAATCAAATACTGGTTTGGGTCAGGCTCCTAGGTATACCTCTACATTTGTGGTATGAAGATATTTTTGCAGGTATTGAGCATCATTTGGGTCAAACCATGGCTATTGGTCTAAAAAAAATTGCAATAACCTAACTTATTCATGCTAGAATATTCATAAATATGGATATGGAGCAAGCCCTTTTGAAATCCATTGAATTGGCCTCCATGTTTGAATCTTGCATTCAATCTTTGGAATATGAAAATCTATCTATATAATGTAGTTTCTACTTAAAAATACGGTATTTATCAATTTGAATAGGGATTGTTTTTTCCCTCCCTATAAGGACAATGGTAATAAGGAAAATATTCTAAAAAATTAAATGAATAAAATAATGGAATGGACTAGGTGAATCCTCCTCAATCGACCTCTAATAGCAAGGAAGAAGGTGATATTGAGAAAACCAATATTTATATAAGGATGTTTTATGACCTTCTTCTCACTGATTCATCTATTGTTGTTAATCATAATCACTTTTATATCATAGCAATCTCCCTTGAATATAGTTATCAATTTTTCCAAAATGAAGAAAAGGCTCTAGGGAATAGTGCCCTTTTAGAGGAAAATCAAATGAATCAAAATCCTCCCTATGAACCAGTTAACCCAATCAAAAATCAAGGGATTCAACCTAATGTATAGATGATAAGGAATGGCCTAAGGATTACAAATAAAACCTCAATGATCTCAAGAAAGAATCAGGTAGATGTGGGGAAGAAAAAATCTAGGGGTAGACCCACCCAAAATGAAATCAAGAAGAGAGAAACAACCAAAGAAGTAGCCAATAGAAATCAATCGACTCTAAAATTAGGAGGTAAAAAGCCTCCATCCAAATCCAATAAATGAGAACCATATCCTCATAGTAGGGGCTCTCCTTGAAGACACTCGTAGTAAGTTATGATTCATTATATCCAAGGAGGCACTAGACTTTTTGTAGTACCTAAATTATGTGCAATAATTATATGTTTATGGTGTTTCTATATATATATTTTTTTGGTAAATAAAAGTCTTCATTAATTACCGGGTTTTGCAGGTTAACCCAAAACCTATTACAATATCCAGCATTCTTCTGAGATTATAGATCCTAGTCATCCTTGAAACTTTCTTACCATAACTTGTGTTGAATCTCCTACAACAATTTACTAACAAGGCACACACAAACCTAAACATAATTGTAAACATTACTTACATTGATAGGAAATTGAAGTTTGGAACTTTGCATTTGTGAAACCTATTGCTTGTCCATTTCCTATTCTCTGTCAGAATCCTCCAAGGCTTACACCCTGTTACCTTCATTTCCAATTTGGTATGATTTAGAGGGAAACCCCATAGTTATTCCCAAATCCATGGGGAAATAACACCCATTCATATTTCTCCTAAATGGGTAGGTTTATTTTCATGACTAATAAAATTTCAACTTCACGTGGCACATCTTGTGTCCATGTCACCAAACTAACAACATCAACACCTATGTTGGCTAATTTTTCAGCTGACCTGTTGGTCTCACGGTACACGTGACAAGCCCTCCTATTCTGTTTTGTCGTAAAAAGTATCCTCACTTCATGGATGACTCCCTCGATTCTCCATGGAGGTTTTTTACATTGGTTAATAAGTTGATGATGTTCATCGAATCACCTTCAATAATTAAGTTACCTTGAGTTGTTTGGGCTACTTGCAACCCTCTCCAAAGGGCTCTAGCTTCTGGTTTGTTATTAGTTCTGATTCCCAATGGTTCGACGAAGGCCTTGACCATATTTCCTTGATGATCCCTGATTGTTCCTCTAGCTCCAGCTCTTCCCGGGTTCTCCTTGGCTACACCATCAAAATTTAGTTTAAACCAACCCTGGGGGGTGGCTCCCAAGAAATCCCATTTTTGGGATTGGGCAAAGGAATGGAAGGTTTGTCCTCAATACCTAAGGCCTAAGCTAATTGTTTTTCTTGGGGAGGAATTGAGTGGTTCTCATCCACTAAGGTGCTAAGGTTTTCTTTTGCAAATATAATAATCTTGTTGAGGATGGTTTTTGGGTTTTGAATGGTATCCTTAAAGGCTCTATGGTTTCTTTCTAGCCAAATCTGCGAGAGAAAATTATGCCAACAAATTTTCCATAGGTACTTAAGTTTTAGGCTAACAAAGGGTTGAGGCCATTGATGGAACACTTCGGATATAAGAGCAGGATTAACCCATGAGATCCTAAAGGCTTGGAAAATTTCATCCAGGATGGACTGCGCTACTGGACACTCCAAAAACAAGTGTTGGGTTGTCTCCCATATTGCCCTGCATAGGTAGCAATGGTTAGAAATAACCATACCTTTGGATAACATATTTTCCATAGTGAGGATTTTTCTTTGACTCACCAGCCATGAAAAAAAGGATATTTTAGGAATTAAGCCTTTGATCCAAACCAAAATCGGTTGAAATTGTTGACCTTCCACATTGAGAGGCAAATTATAGGCAGACTTAATGTGAAGTCACCACTTTTAGTCTCGGCCCAAACAATGTGATCTTCATCCTCTCTAAAGGGAATAATTTGCTAAGTTAAAATGTTATAAAGCTCTTCAGATTCCGCTTCAAAACCCTATACTCTGATGTGTTTCCACTTGTTGATATTTATATCCTGCCACATATAATTTGCAACCTTCTTCCCAATATGTTGCTCCATATTCTCTTGAATCCTAGCCAAATGAGGATTCTGGGATAACTCCTTAGCTCTCACCCATCGATCCTTCCAAAAGTCTATTGTTTTCCCATTTCCTAGAATCCATCTAAGACCTTTCTTGACAAGACCCTTGCTCGTGAGGATTGCCTTTCAAAAAGCAGACCCCCTGCTTGCTAAGTTGTCATTAAGGAAGTTAACACCTTGGAGGTATTTCCTCCTAACTATGGCAGTCCATTCATTATCGACCTTAGTCAATAACCGCCACGCTTGTTTGGATAACAGAGCTGTATTGAGATGAGCAACTCTCCTCAATACTAACCCCCCATCAACTTTAGGTTTGCAAACCTTGTTCCAACCTACTAAATGGATCCTTTTCTTATCCTCAGTCCCTAACCAAAGAATTTTTTTTGAAGCTGCTCAATTTTATGATACACCTTGTTGGGAGCTCTGAACACTGATAGGAAGTAAACAGGTATACTTTGAAGTGAAGCCATAGTTAAAACTGCTTTTCCTGCTTGAGATAACAGATGTCCTTTCCAACCTGCTAGCTTTTTTTGGATCCTCTCTAGAACTATGTTCCACATTTATCCTTCAGGTTTCCTTGTAAATAGGGGAAGACCTAAGTAGGATGTGGGAAAGGATGCAATCTGACATTCCATGATCCTTGCTATGTTTTTTTGCCTAGGAATGGGGTATTGATGAAATAAAGTTTGCTCTTATCAAATTTTACTTTTTGTCCAGCCGCTTCTTCATACATTATGAGAATATTTTTAATCCTTCTTGCCTCAACCACAGAAGCCAAAGTTAGTAGTAATGTATCATCAACAAATTGCTTATGTGTCATTGGGGTAGTTAGTGACATGGCCTTGATACCTAAAATGAGTCTAACTACCGTTGCTGCCTTAATGGTTCTTCCCAAGGCCTCAGCTACGATGATGAACAACATAGTACTTATGGGATCTCTTTGTCTTAGACCACATTTGCTTTGAAAAAAACCTGCAGTAGACCCATTAACCAAAACTAAAAAACAAGGCTTAGAAATACACTCTCTTATTAACTTGACCCATTTCATGTTGAAGCCAAATTTTAATAAAACTGCCTCTAGGAATTCCCAATTTATCCTATCATAAGCTTTGTTCATGTCTAACTTTAAATCCATGACTACTTTTTTGGTCTGAGTGGTTGTATGAAGAGCCTCATGAACAGTAATAACTCCATCTAAGATTGATCTTCCTTGTACAAAAATTCCTTGACTTGGATCAATGATAACCGGTAGAACTTTCTTCAAATGGTTGGCTAAAACTTTGGACATAATTTTATAGGATATATTACACAGGCTAACCGACCTAAAGTTAGCCATAGTTTTGGTTTTGGGGCCTTTAGGGATCAAAGCAATGAAAGTTGAATTGAAACCCCTTGGAATATGATTTGAACTTTGGAACTCCTTGATTGCAGCAATAACTTCTGCTCCAACAATATCCCAACAAACTTGGAAAAACCACGATGAAAACCAATCTGGCCCAGTAGCTTTGTCAGGATCCATGTTAAACAAAACCTCCTTGATCTCTTCATCTAAAAAAGTTGTTGTAAGAGACTCGTTAATCATTTCATCAATGAATTGTGGAATGAATTGAAGGAGAGAGTCATCTACTTGGGCATTACAGGCCTGTTCTTCACCCAATAACGAACCAAAAAAATTAACAGCCTTGTCCTTGATCTCCTAAATGTTTTGAGTTGAAGATCCATCCACCTTAGTTAAATTTCTAATATTGTTGTTGCTTCTATTGCTCAATGTGGTAACATGGAAAAACTTTGAATTAGAGTCCCCTTCCTTTAGCCATAATGCCCTTGATTTTTGCCTCCAATACATCTCCTTACAAGCTAAAATATTATAAAACTCACAAAGGGTTTTCTTCTCTTCTGTCCTTGTCATCTCATCATAGGTTCCATTTTGGATTTTGCTTTCTATTATTCTCAGTTTTTCCCCCACTGCTCTCTTATTATCAAAAATATTTCCAAAGACTTCTTTATTCCATATTCTAAGGTTGTTTTTCACCATCTTAAGTTTTTGAGATAGTTTGAAGGAAGCACTTCCCTAGATAGGTTGCTGCCACCATTCCTCTATTTGTTTCTTGAAGTCTGGATGTTTAACCCACATTGACAGAAATCTGAATGGATTTTTAAAGGAGTTAGCCTGAAATGCATCCCATAGAATAAGATTATGGTCTGAAGCGCATTTAGGAAGGGCTTGTAATGCTAAATCACCAAACATTGTTGTAGCTTCCTTGGATAAAAAAACCTGTCCAACCTTTCTTGAATCAGTGACTTCCTATCCTCTTGTTACTCCATGTAAATTTGGCTCCTTTTAGTCTTACATCCATCAATTCATTTGTGTTAATGAATTCATTGAAGTCCTCCATGCTCCTTGAGGGTAACCCAGATACTCCCTTCTTATCAGATGGGTAAATGGGGGTATTGAAATCTCCCCCAATAACCCAAGGAATGTCTTTAAAATCTTGGCTCAAATGCCCTAAAAACTCCCACAATTCAGACCGCCCTTAGACAGAGGTGGGGGCATAAACATTTGACATAATCCAATTCTTATTAGTATTAAAATCATGAAATAATATGCTTAAGACTCTTTCATTTGCTTGAATAATACTTCTTTCTATTTTAATAGGATCCCATAATATCATGAGGCCCCCAGATGCTCCTCTCATCTGTTGAAAGGCCACTTCCCCTTGCTTCCAAATCCTTCTAGCTATAAGTGCCGATTGTGCCACATCTATTTTGGTTTATTGAAGAAAAATGAGAGTAGGATTCCAATCCTTCCTTATATACTTCACCATCCTTTGTTTTGGTGGGTCGTTTAGGCCTCTCACATTCCATGAGAGAACCTTCATTTAGACTTTTTGATATTTTTTCCCCACCCCCTTCCCTGAGCCAAAGGGGGTTTGTCAATTTTACTATTATCCTGGCCAAGAATAGCTTGCTGTAACAATGTTCTTGCTTTTCATTTGCAATTTCTTCATTGATTCTCATTCTATAGTGCTCTGTTGTAGATATTCTCCCTTTCTTTCATTCACTTCCATAATCTATCAGATGCTTGGTGGTGCTTCTAGTCTATTTTGGACTGAAATGAGGGGGCATATACTATGATAGTCTAGGACTTGAACCTTCTTCCTCATTTTGGAGGTTTTCAATTCCCTCTTCATCCTTAGCCTTGTTTTGGTTCACCTCTCCTATCTGGTTCCTAAACAGGGGGCTTTCATTCAAGGAACCTTTTACCGTTGGGCTTGTCTGATAAGGGATAATTTACTCCACTACCAAATTAGGAGCTACATTCCCGCCTCTTTTTTCCACAACTTCAACTCTTGAGTCTATTTTTTCCATGTTTAAACTGAAATGACCTAGCAATTTTTCTTCATTTTGAGCATAGCTTTTGGGGCTTTTTGTCATAACTGTAGATGGTCCCGATTTGGATAGGGAGTCTAGTGTTTCATGAAACTTGACACTGATGGTATCATCCTTACTGTTTTCTTTTTCAACTTCTATATTTGCTAGGATATCAAACATGTTCAAGCTGGGATATTTATTACATACCTTATGATTTTTGCCTCCCTCATTATGTTTCTTTCCTTTCTCCTAGATTTTTGCCAATTCTGTGTTAGCTTGGTCAGCCTGGTCATTCTTAACTTGTCTGTATCCTTCCAAATTAAGAGGCGGTCTTTGAAACTTTGGGATCCCTCTCCCATTAGCTTTCCCCAAAAAACCTTCCCTCGTGGCTTCCTTGTTTGCAGTTATTGTCAGACATTGGGCTTGAAGGTGGCCCTAGGTTTTGCACACGCTACAAAATATTGGCTTGTTCTCATACTCCACAGGATAAATCCTTAAAAACTCTCCATATGCTAGTTCCACCTGAGAAGGTAGATTAGAATCCAAGTTTGCATTTACACAGATCCTACCATGCGTTAGTATAGTCCTTGCCCGGGTTGAATGGTCTATTGCCATGAGATCTCCTATCATCTTTGCTATGCCACTAAGCTAGTACTCATTAACAAACTGGGCTGGGAGGTTTGGTAAGCGGACCCAAATGGGTGCTATATTAATGTTCTGCTTCTCAGGGTTGAAATCCTCCCCCACTTCCTCAGAAAGAGGCTACACCTTCCCAGAAACTAGGGTCCTCCAGTAAAGATGCACTCTGCATCATCTTTGTTGTTGAGTCTTATCATAAAAAAACCTCTTGACATGGCTATGATTTCTAATCTTCTTGAAGTTTTCCACTTTTTTGCGGCCCATGAGCGAATAGTCTCAATGTCCGGCATTCCTCCCAAAAACTTGCCAACTAAGGATGATGCCTCCATATCCAAGAATATTTCCATAATATCCACTGGCACAGTTAACCTATTATTATTTGGTATTATGGGCGGTATTTCACTGACTGGCTCCTTATTTTTCCCTTTCAGCATTTCCAAAAAGGTTGGGCCCTTGTTGCCAACTCCCGAACCCCAGTGGGACCCTTTGTTTGAGGGTTTATCTAGAGGATCTGTACCTTTAGCCTTTTTGAACTGAGCTGACAGGGAATCCTTTTCCTTTCTAGCTACAACATTTTGCCCTACCTTTGGATCTTCTCCTTCCATTGGTTCAAAATTCCTGCCTACCATTTTCGCTCCTCCTCCGCTTCCTCCATCGCTCCTCATCTCTGGTTTATCTGCCATGCTGTTTTTTATTCTCATTTTATATTTCTCTCCCCACCATTGAATTTTAATTCCATTAGCAATCTCATAGTAAAGTTTTATGGTGTTTCTATATTTGGCTAGTTTGGTTATGTGGTAGTTTTTAATTTTAGTTGGTCATTAGTGTGTTGTATTAGTTTTTTCTTACATAATATTATGGTTTAGTACACGTTTTTAAATTTTATTTTTGAACAGGTTATTTGGTCTATTGAATTTTTTTTTACAGTGTAATGTATGGGTTTGGGGACCCTAAAACCGCTTCTACCCTAATAAATAAAAAAATAAAACATTTTTCTTTATTATTTAATTAGAACATTGAATACATCTTAGGAAATCTTCTTGATTTTATATACTAGATTATATTTATTTTTTTAATTTTGCACAAATATATATGGTGTAAAAGAAAGAATAAATGGCCTCAACCATTTGTTAGCCTAAAACTTAAGTACCTATGGAAAATTTGTTGGCATCCTTTTCCCTAGAAGATTTGGCTAGAAAGGAACCATAGAGCCTTTAAGGATACCATTCACAACCCAAAACCATCCTCAATAGGATTATTGTCTTTGCGAAAGAAAACCTTAGCACCTTAGTGGATGAGAACCACTCAATTATTCCCCAAGAAAAACAATTAGCTTAGGCATTAGGTATTTAGGACAAACCTTCCATTCCTTTGCCCAATCCTATAAATGGGATTTCTTGGAAGCCACCCCCCCAGGGTTGGTTTAAACTAAATTTTGATGGTGCAGCCAAGGAGAACCTAGGAAGAGCTGGAGTTGGAGGAATAATCAGGGATCATCAAGGAAATATGGTCAAGGCCTTCGTTGAACCATTGGGAATCAGAAGTAATAACAAAGCAGAAGCTAGAGCCCTTTGGAGAGGGTTGCAAGTAGCCCAAGCAACTCAAGGTAACTTGATGATTGAAGGTGATTCTATGAACATCATCAACCTGTTAACCAATGACAAAAAAACTTCATGGAGAATCGAGGGAGTCATCCATGAAGTGAGGATCATTTTTGTGGCAAGATAGAACAGGAGGGCTCATCACGTGTACCGTGAGGCCAACAAGTCAGCTAACAAATTAGCCAACATAGGTGTTGATGTTGATATTTTGATGACATGGACACAAGGTGTGCCACGTGAAGTGGAAAACATTATTAGTCATGAAAATAAACCTACCCATTAAGGAGAAAGATGAATGAGTGTTCTTTCCCCATGGAGATGGTAATATCTATGGGGTTTCCCTCTAAATCATACCAAATTGGAAATGAAGGTAACAAGGTGTAAGCCTTGGAAGATTCCGATAGAGAATAGGAAATGGGAAAGCAACAGGTTTCACAAGTGCAAAGTTCCAAACTTCAATTCTTTTCAATGTAAGTAATGTTTACAGTTATGTTTAGGTATGGGTGTGCTTTGTTAGTAAGGTTTTGTAGGGGATTCAACACAATTTTTGGTAAGAAAGTTTCAAGGATGAATAGGATCTACAATCTCAGCAAAAGGCTGGATATTGTAATAGGTTTTGGGTTAACCTGCAAAACCCGATAATTAATGAAGACTTTTATTTACCAAAAAAAAAAAAAAGAGAGAGAATAAACGAATTAATAATTTTTTTATATAAAAAAGCATAACAAATTTTAAAATTAAAAAATAATTTATGTAAAATTTATAGATGTATATGTGTTAACTAAAATTTACTATTATTACATCCGTGCTTATAATTATTATTATGCTATGTTCTATTATAGACATGCATAATGACATATCAAGACAAAAGAAGGTATTCTAAACATGAGAAAACATGTAATGTCCTTCCAATTGTATGAAATATTATATTACATAAAATTACTATGTAAAATTATATTTAAAATATTTAAACTTAAATTATGAAATATCAATTAGTCATCAGACTAATAAGATAACTATTTTAAATAATAAAGTGCTTTTATTTAAAATGATATGAATAATTTCTCGAATATAAAATTTTGGTTTGGTGTTTTACACATTGTTTAAAAATTTGATATATATTTTAATCTAAATAAACATAATTTATCTAGAAAATAGAAGCATGGTAAAATTAATTCTAATTTTCACTTAGATTTGATGACAAATTTTATATAAAATCATATTGCATTGTTCAAAAAAAAACCAAAATATGACATAATTTTATTTATTTAAAATTTCAAACCCAGTAAATATTTGCAATGACTCAAATAACAAATAAATATATATATAAATCATAAAAAAACATAGCACATTTATTTTTTAACTATACTTTCAATGTAAAATACTTGTCTTATTGGTGGGGATAATTTTTAATCAAGTTATCAATTATGTTGTATGTAATTTTTTTTAATATATATATATATATAGAAGCAATGGTTACAATCACTATTTTCACTATTTTTAGTAACTACCAGCACAGCTGGTAGGGTTCAAACTATCTGCGAAGGCTCCCAGGACTTTCACCGTCTTGGTACATGGTAACCCGGCGTGAGATGGGGACTGCCGGACGCACAGGGGTTGCACCGTCGTCATCAATCTGGCGCACCACTCAGAGGAATCGGATCTGGGCTACTGTCTGTGCATGGGCAAGCCCGTGGAATAATTTTTAATCAAGTTGTCAATTATTTAAGCATTGTTTGTTTCTATATTAGCGATCCTCTCATTCTCTATTAGAAGTATATACAAATGCTTTAATTTTTTTTATTGTTTCCCAAACTAAATAAAATGTGAAAGTATAAGTTTAAAGAATTAGTTTACCATTATCTTAAAAGTGTAACTTGGATGTTTAAGGAAAAATATTTTGTTAAATTCTTAAAATAGTATATCGTTCATCATAATTTGCTCTTAATTGTACATTTGCCTAGCCTATCTCGTAATTTATAGGTGTATTTTGGTATTTTAGAACAAACAAGTTGCAATATCATTGATTTTGTACTATTTTTATGTTTCTTAAAAGGCTTATATGGAAGCTTGTGTTGTTGAAGATTACTAATATTCTTAACCTTCTTTTTAAAATAAATTGCTAAGCACTACCTCTTAGGTATGATTTATTAAATAATACTAGCTTTAGTCCGATATATTTATCACTAGATTTTAAAAGTGTTTGAATTAATTCGCTAACTCCATAATCAAGTTGCGACACTGTAAGATATTTTTAGAAAAATTATCTAAAATGAAAAGATAGGCAAAAATTTTATAGACATGTAGATAAAATTGTTGTCCATCAAGTTGACCCATCAAAAATTGAAAACCGGGCTAATTAAATCAGTTAATAAGCTTTATAATGACAATTTAAAATAAATTTAAAGTCTAGGAATAGGCAGCTAACATAGATGAAAGGTTGGTTTTTATTTTGGTGACCCTAGATATGTCAATAGTGTAGTATTTGATGTGTTCTTCTTTCCATGTTTTGAGTGGATTAACATATATAATCATTATAGAGTTTGTTGGCCTTGTGACTGCTTACCACATCTCACTCGTCTTTAACGGTGCAATATCATATAAAGCTGCCTATTCAAATAGTGAGATGTGGTAAGCAGTCACAAGGCCAACAAACTCTATTTCGCCATCACAATCCAATTTACTCGTCTTTAACGGTGCAATATCATATTTACTCTATTTCGCCATCACAATCCAATTTTATCAAGTACTATACTTTTTATACAATCATATATACATGATTACTATGTATAACAATAGGGTTTCCTCTAGATTGGATCATGATTATCTAATATTTAATCCATATTTTTTATCTACTTTTATAATGCTTATAAAAAATAAGTAAGCTTTTAAAATATTAAACATAACTATCAACTTAATATATATTTTTTTTGTATGTAAATCATTATAATCTAAGTCGATGAACAAAATATCATGTTTAACAACTTAAAAGAAGTGGATCATGCAATGTGCTCATATGAGATTACACTCACAATAAACAAATTTACATAAAAATAAATAAAGGGATAGTAATTTGTGTTAGTATTTATATATTAGTAACAATTATGTATATAAATTAATTAGAAAAATAGAATGAGTTATGGTAAATATAGTTTATATTGAATTTAACTTTTTATTTTCCGTAAAAAAGACTATTAATTAAAAGTGATTAAGAAGGTTACATTGTCATCCCTTCCAAGCAAATTGGTAGGACTAGTGTAGACTTATATTTGGGGATTTTTGATCTCCAAACTCAAGGATCCACACTTGGATGAAGTTTATTCCCTAAATACAATTATTGTAAGAGTTATTTGGTGAGGGTTAAGGGTTCACCAAGAGTGTTTTATGTATTTACTCGAAATCTTACATTTTGATGGGCGTTCTACACAAGCAACTAGGTTTTGGAATCTAGACGAGAAAATATGCCTACTAATACAAAATATGATGAAAAATAGAGAAAAAATAATAATGTAGAAAAAAAAGCATAAATCCTATATGATTTTTCTAATTCTTTGCATGACTATAAAAATTAAACCAAAAATTAAAAGCCAATACCTTTATCTTTCTAAGAAAGGGCATAAGAGAGAATGAAAAAACATAAATTCTAGCCTATATGCAATTTATATGCAATTTTATTAAATGCCTAATGAGTATGCTTGAGGGAATATAAGTTTGACTAATTAATAGATCAAAAAACTAGTTCTCAATTTGTTATGTTGTTTTAGTGAACTAGAAATAGGACAAAAAATTAGAGAGAAAACAATAAATCAAAAAAGTGATGATGAAAAGAAAAATTGGAACAAAAGTACCTGGAATCCTATTGAAAATAAATTCATTTCTCAAATTTGGATTCATTCCCTATGACAAGTTTGCTACCTATAGATAAATTTATCACCTATAACAGGTTTATTCTATTCTGACCTACAAATTTAAAAAAAAAAAAAAACTAAAAGAGGAAAAACAACATGGGTGTCAGATTTAGGGGGGTACTTGATCCTTGATAATTTATTATAATTTATTTTTTTGTAGTCAATCCCCCTATTCCTTTTTACAAAATTGCTTTTGAACCCATGGAAGAATATTATCCACATAAAAGTAAAATATAACAACTAAAAAATCAAATTGAACTAATAGAGAAGATGATAGGATGCACATAGACTTGATTGAGAGTTTTTTTAATGTTTTAATCAATAAAATCATTGAATAATCAAGGTTTGCAACCTATAGGGTGAGTTCATTACCTACAGGATATGTTCATACCTATAGAGCTTATGACCCATGAATTTTATTTTAAATCATGTAAGAATGACATTTTAAACTAAAAAATGATGGGTGGATTATAATAATACTAGATAATTAGGAGGATAATTGTTTGGATGCTAGAACTAATAAAATAATTGAATGAGAAAGGTTTTCAACTTGGAGGGCAAGTTCACCACCTATAGGATAGGTTCATAGCATGTAGAGCCTGTGACCTATGAATTAGATTCTAGTGCTAAAAAATATATATTTTTAGGATGCAAAAATAATAGATTGACTAAAATAATATCAAGGGATAATAAAATCATTAAATACTTTGATAGAGAGTATTCTATGTGAACTCATAACCTGCAAGTCTTGTTGATTGTGAACTAGTAGTATGTAGTTGCAAAGGTGAAATCAAGGTTGAATAGGCTAGGTGTTAGCCCAATAAAGCGAATAGGATATTCTATAAATATGCCTAAGAAACTTTCAAAATGATTAAATTAAATTTGATAAGTCTAATGCAAATAAAATTAGCATGTAAAACAAGAAAAACTATTATGCTAAGGTTTGATGAGGAAAAACTTATTTATGGGGATGGCAAAAAATTCTAGAGGAGGTCCAAAAAATTGGAGGAATGTTGTGATGATGTCACGACAATCACAGAGTGTGCATGCTAATGATGTTTTTTCATCTAAAAATGATTGGAAGAAATAGTATTTTCCATTGTATGTTGGGAATCGCTTGTTAAATAACAATATATTTTTGGAACGATGTGAAGTTAGGCCAGTTCTAGTAGTTCAACCAAACTTAGTAGTAGAAGATGTGGAGTATTTAACCAAACATGCACTCATTGTCAAATTTATGGGCATCCAAATTTCTATTCCCTTCGTAGAGGCTTGGGTTAGGAAGACTTGGAACCCTGAAGTTGACATTGGGGTGATGTTGAATGTGAATAGCTATTTTATGGTAGTTTTCTCTTGTCATGCAGATCATAACAAAGCATTTGAAGGTTGTCCCTATTTTTGTAACCAAGTGGGAATATTTTTTAAACCTTGGTATGTGGATTGGAACCTTTCATAGGAGCGACTATCATGGGTTCCAGTGTGGGTTTGGCTTTCGTGGCTCTCATTGGAATTATGGAGAAATAACATCTTGCAAATGATTGCCCTTTTTCTTAGGAAGCCAGCTAGATCATAACAATAGATTACAAAAAAAAATGTAATATTTTTTTTCGTAACTATGTTGAAATTGATTTAAACAATCCTATTCCATATTCTATTGAAATACAGTTTGGATCGACTACATGAGTTCAAAAAATTGACTATGAAGCTCTTCCATTTTATTGTCGGATCTTCCATGTATACAACCACCTCCAAAGAAAATACCCTAACTTTATCCCACTCATGGATTCAAATCTTGGGCCCTCTCAATATACACAAAATCTAGATAAAGAAAAAGCCTCGGTGAAGGAAGGATATTGGGATAAGGAAGGCTTTGTTCCGATAAAACCTCAAAATAGAGTAAGAAGGGCAAAAATAGACCTTAAGGATAGCCAACCATATTATCTACTCAATTATTTTGAAATAATATATGATCTTAATTAGTGCATGGAGATACCTAAAATTTCACTACCTGATGTAGATATAACATGACCGAATTAGATGTCTCTTCTTGAGGTGGAACTTAAGGAATCAGATCTAGGGGGTTTACATGAAGAAAAGAGGGATTTGTTTTTGAGTATAGGTGAAATGGTTGGATCTAGCCTTGGAAGGGAAACTATTTTGAAAAGTGGAATAGATTTAGTTATGTCATATCCTACATACAATCATCCTTGGACTGTAAAACTCCTATGGTGTTGGGAATGGAGCAGAAAATAATTAAAAAGGGTGGTTCAGATAATAATATGAAGGTGGGTCAAAAGAAAGGCTAGGATAAAATTAAGTTAATGGGGAGACTTTGGTGGTTTCATGCTTGGTGAGAACATTGGACTCCCATTTTTCTAATCCCAAAAATGATTATCCTTTCATGAAATGTAAGGGGGTTGAACACCATCCCCATAAAAAAAGTTGTTTGTGATTTGGTTCATGTTCATTCTTCGGATGTGGTGTTTATTCAGGAGACTAAATTGGTTACTAATAGTATGTTCAATACTTCTCCCAATTTTTGGAGAAGGTATCAATGCCAGTGTATTAGTGTATGTGGATATATTGGTGGCATTGCTTGTTTATGGGATCTAGTTAAGATCTTTCCTCTTACTTGGATTTCTAGTAGATGGTCTATTTCAATGATTGGGTATGGTAATGAATCTGGTGAAACCATCCTACTTACAAATGTGTATTTTCCTATTTATTACAAAGTTAAAGTGAATTTGTGGGAGCACATTGGCTTTGTAAGAATTTTGGCTCCCTTGTACCAATTGATTTTGGCTAGAGACTTCAACTTTATCATTTGTTTGGAGGAGAAACACAATGGGTTTGATGATATTTAGCCTTTTTCTTCCATATTTAGTGCTCATATTCAGGACCTAAATTTGGTTGACATCAAGCTATATAATGGGATCTTTACCTGGCATAATAGAATATGTGGGGAATATTCCATATTAGAGAGACTGGATAGGTTTCTAATCTCTAGTTTTTGGATTGATAATAACAAAAGTGCTAGTTCTATGATTCTAGAGGGTAGGGGATCTGATCATTGGCCTATCAAAATCTCTACTCTAGAGTTAGGGCTAAATAAGAATCCTTCCCTTAAGTTTCAACTTATGCGGCTTTGGGATCCTAAGCTTCATGATTTCATGTGAGGTTTGTGGACCAATGGAAAACCTCCTTATGGCACCACTATGTATCCCTTTATGAAGTGACTACAATTTTTTAAGCATAAATTGAAGAGATGGAATAGACTAAGTTTTGGAAACCTTTCCTTGGCTAAGTTGGTGGTTCTTAGGAGGGTGGAAGAAGCTTCAAGGAATATTAGAGATCAAGGACTCACAGAGGAGCTTCTCATTGAGAATATGAGTCTACTAAAGACCTTGTTGAATGGGGATTGAGGGAAGAAATTTTTTGGAAATAAAAATATCGAGTAGATTGGATTCAAAAATGGGATAGGAACATGACCTTCTTTTATAACTCAGTTCAAGCTCACCGTAATGGTAACCAGATTACCTATCTTATGAATTCTTAGGGTGCCTTTCTCTCTTCTTTTAGGGATATTTTAGAAGAGACTAGGAGGTATTTTTCCTCTATTCAAGGAGGACTCCCTCTCAGATTATGAGGAAGAAAAGCTTATTCTAAATTATATTCCCTCGATTATTTCTAGAGATATGAATGAGCACTTGATGGGTCCAATTTCCATTGAGAAGTTGGAAAATATTGTATTCAAGATGAAAAAGTGGAAAGCCATGGGCCCAGATGGATTCTCAATTGATTTTTATTAGGAGTTTTTTGAGTTAATAAAATTTGATCTTCTGGATGTGATCCATGAGTCCCAAAAGAAAAAAAATATTCTAAGGTCCCTAAATTCTATCTTTGTGGTGCTTATTCCCAAAAAAGAGGGAGTGAATTCCCTGGATATGTTCAAACCTATCACTCTCTGCAATATTGTGTTTAATATCATCACAAAAATTATTATTGAGAGGCTGAAGATATGGTTGAGCAAAATAATCTCTAAGGAACAAGGTGGGTTTGTTGTTGGCCAAAAAATCTTGGAAATGGTTGTTATTGCTACAGAAGCTATTCACTCAATGGAAAATTCTAAGGAGAAAACTATGTTCATTAAGTTGGACATGGCAAAAGCCTATGACTAGGTTGGATGGTCCTTTATTGAGAAATTTTGTACTACTTTTGGCTTTAATGAGGAATGGATTATATGGGTTATGAGCTATGTTTCTTCTTCCTTGTTCTTTGTTCTTGTTAATAATGATTCGTCAGAGCTATTTGATGCCTTAAGGGGTTTGAGGTAAGGATATGCTTTATCTCCTTATTTATTTATGATTATGGTGGAAGGGTTAGGAATATTGCTCAAGTATCAGGTTAGGCAAGGTCTCATTCAATGGTGGAAGTGGGATAGTAGTTTTCCACCTCTTTCCCACATTCAATTTGGTGATGATACTACTTTGCTAGGAGTTGCCACTATCAGGGAAGCTAGTAACATTAGACGAACTCTTGACATATATATTGGTTCTTCTGGATAGTTGATTATTGAGGAGAAGTCTTCTATTTTCTTCTTCAACACCACTCCTCTTATTCAAGCCAAGATTGCTCGTATTATAATATTCTAGATCGGGACTCCCCCTTCATTTATCTTGGTATTCCAATTTTATCTCATCCTTTGCCTAGATCTTCTTGGTAGTCTATGCTTGATAATTTTATAAGTAAGGTGAATCAATGGACCTTCATATGGCTATCCTCTACAGGTAGAGTGTTGCTTTTAAAATATGTTGTTCAAGATTTACCCATTTACATGTGTTTTGTGCAAATAGATCCCTCTCATTTCATCAAGGACATGGATACTTTTTCAATATAGTTTTTGTGGTTTGGAAAATTTTATAAATCCAAATAGAGTTTGGTTAGGTGGGATTCTATTTTTAGGCTGGTTCAAAAGGGAGGCCTTGGGCTGTGATAGGTGGCTCTTTCTGGGTAAGCTTTGGTTGTAAAACTTTATTGAAGATGGTGAACCTCTCAAGATCATATTTGGGCTAAAATATTATATTGTAAATATTTGAGAGGTATTTTTGAGGCTGATATCCCTAGATTCAGCTTGGTTGAAAAAGGTTCAGTTATCTAGGACACTCTGAAAAGAGGATCTAATTTAATTAAGAAGGTTTTACTCTGGATTTGCAATTAGGGATCAGATGGTATTTTTTGGGAGGAATATTGGGATGGCCACCCTCCTATCTTGAATAAATATCCTAGGATACATCCCCTAAGAATTTTTTTCTTAGAGGCGAGTTGGTCTCATGTAGAGGACTTTAAAAAATCCTAGTATTTTGGAAATATGGAGATGTATAGGTGGAAAGATCTATAGGAATGGCCCTAGTGGGTATTGGACAAGGATAGAGATGTGCTTGCTCTTATTTTTGTGGAGAGACCATATTATTCATTGAGGGGTAAATACATTCTAGCTTGGAACCCTGATCCCAAGGGAACCTACTTTGTAGCCTATGGTTATAAGGTTACTGATAAACAAAATTTTGGGAGTCACCCTATCACATGGTGGAAAAATGTGTGGAACATATTTTATTGGTTGAAATGTAACTTATATCTCTGGATAATAGCTCATAATAAATGCCTCACTTTGGATAATGTGAGGAAGAGGGGATTTCAGGGTCCATATTTTTGTATCCTTTGTAGTAAGAATGAGGATGACTCTTCTCATTTATTTTTCCAATGCTCCCTTGCCAGAGATATTTGGCACCATTGGTGGAGTTCTTGGAACCATCCTTGTTTTCATGTGCTCTCCTTGGTGGAATTTTGGAGTATTCTGGGCAGACCTCCACCCAAGTCCCTCTTCCTCGAGGTGGCTTGGAATTTGGGCCCTTATTGCATCATTTTGTAGATTTAGCTTGAACAAAATCATTGCATATTTTAGGGTAGTAATTTGTCTATTCAATAGATCTAGAAAAGGATCCTGTGTATGGTTTAGAAAACTATCAATAGAAAATGTGATGTGGACCCTCTTTTGGACTCTAGGGAAGATAAGGTACAATAGGCGCTTGGTCTCTTTGGGTTTGGTGCAAATTCTTCTAACCCTAGCAGGGTTTCTCAACTTAGCAAGAAGGTTAGGAGAGATGATAGGTGGAGGCCACCCCCTAGAGGAGTTTTAAAAATTAATACTGATGGGTTTTCCAAGGGTAATCTTGGACATGCAGGAATTGGCAGTGTTGGGAGAGATTCTAATGGCGTGGTCAATTTTTTATTTTGCATTTATAAATTTGTTCACTCCAACAATTTTATGGAAGCTCTTACAATTATTGAGGCATTTTAGAGGGGGTTTTCTCTTGGTTGGTGCAGGATTATCTATAAGTTTGACTCAATTTTTGGTTAATATTTTAAAAAACAAAAGGGTGGAGAATGTTAATTGGTAGTTGGCCTCTGTGGTCATTCATATTCTCAGAATGAGTGAAGATTTTGAATTTATATACTTTGTGAACATTTCAGGGGAATGGAATGGGGTTGCTGATTACCTGGCCAAAAGGACTTCTGAGCTATTGGATCCTTGGATTATCGATAACTGGGAGAGTCTCTCATTTGGGGACTCTCAAAACCTCCGGTATTTGATCCACAAGGATGTCCAGACTTAATGTGGTTTGCTCTTGTTGTCTTCTTCATGTTTTGACCTTGTCTAGTGGTTTTAGCCTATTTTATTGCTTATTTGAGTCCTGGTTGGGAGCTTAGTTGTACTCTATAATCCAAAATTTTTATCAATAAATTTTTACCCCTTTATTTAAAAAAAATAATAGCAAGTAAAATAAATTAGATAGGGCAATTAAGATATTTCAAAAGGGGTAATATAAAAGGATATAAAATCAAAAAAAAAATAATTGAGCATCAAATATCATGAAAAAATCATAATGAAGATAAAAAAACCCATTTTTTCCACCATAAAAGAGATTATGCATGCAATGTTATAGGAAACATAGAGGTAAAAAAAGTGTTGTGTAGAATAATGCTTGTTTAATTGCTAGATAAATTCGATAGACCTTCACTATTATCAATAATTTACTCTTTTTGATAGGGAGTTGCCCTACTTTTTTATATTTTTAGGGATTATTTAGGAGACTATAGGAAGGTAGGATTGTCATGTGAATGAGGAAAAACCAAGTTCCAACTAGGTAAAAAATGTAGTTTGAGAGTTGGCATACTTTCATTAAATTGCCACAAAGAAAAAGAATGCCAAATTGGAAAGATTTGGAGGTGAATCAATCTAACATAAGTTGGAAAAGTACTGGTATGGGTAGGCAAAAGTTATAGGAAGATACAAAATCACCCAGGTTTTGGAACTTAGAATAAAAAATAAACCTAATTCTACAAAATATGATGTAAATTAGAGAATAAAATAATGCAACAAACAATTGCTAATCCTATTTGCTTTTCCCAATTGCTTGAAGAACTATGAAACTAAAAATATAAATTAAAATGAAATATCTTTAAGGCCTGACCTATGAGGTTAATTTTAAGGCATGTAACAAAGGTGATTTAAGTTAAAAAAATTATATATTTACTATAATAAGTCTATATAATGAGAGGGATAACTATTTGGATGATATAACTAATAAAATCACTAAATGAGAGAAGTACACAACTTATAGGGAAAGTTCACCACCTATAGGACAAGTTCATAGCATGTAGAGCCTATGACCTAGAAATTGGATTCTAGGGATAAATAAATAATTTTTAGGATGAAAAAATAATATATTTACTAAAATAATTTCAAGGAATTAAAAAATCATTAAATACTCAGATAGAGAGTATTCTAGGTCAATTTATAGTTTGGGAATCCTGCTAGCTACAAATTCATAGTATGTAGTTGTAGATGTGAAATCAAGATTGGATATGCTTGGTGTTGGTCCAAGAAAGTGAATAGAACATTTTCAATTGATTCCTATAAGCCTTGCAATATGATTAAATAAAATTGAACAATTCTAATGCAAACATAATTAGCATGCTAAAAGGAATTAAATAGGGTAATTAAGATCATGCAGAATGGGTAAGATAAATGGATATGAAATATAGGGAAAAACTAATTGAGCATCAAATATCATGAAATAAAAGAATAATAAAGAGATAAATACCATTTTTTACACCATAAAATATATTATGCATGCAACTTCATAGGAGACTTGGAGGCAAAAAAAGCATCTTATAGAATAATGCTTGTTTTTTGCTAGAGAAATATGATAGAACTTCACTATTAATAATAACTTGTTTTTTCAAGAGAGAGGTGCCCCAATCTATATATTTTTAGGGATTATTGAGGAGATGACAAGAAGATAATATTGTCAAATCTGTGTGAATGAGGAAAACATGAGTTCCAACTAGGTAAAAAGTGGGGTTGGAGAGCCGACATGCTTTGATCAAATTGGCATTAAAAAAAATCATGCCAAATTAGAAATATTTGGAGGCACATTGATCAAATATGGGTTGGAAAACTATTTATATGGATATGCATGAGTTATAAGAAGAGAATATTTTCATTTTAAATGTTTGGAAACAAGTTTGTCACCTAGAAAAATTTGTGGCTATGAACTTGTCTAGGTGGTGAATTCATCCATTTAACTATTGAAGGGAGAGATACTTTCAAATTTTATACCTAGATAATATTCATTGCTAAGGAGGCAAATTTTCTACCTACAAACTTGACTATGATTAACAAAATTATTTTGAGTCTCTAATTTCTATAGTAAATAATAAAAAATGACTTGGGTACGTTGGCAAAATTGACTAGGATCCTATAATTTCATAGGTGAGAAAAATTATATGTACATTTTTCCCCTTTTGAGGCATTTATTGTGTAATAAATCCTTTAAAAGTACCTATTGATGATACCAATTTTATGAAATAAGTAGTGCTAATGTATCTACCCTTCGATGTGGAGATAATTCTGCAATTTTTCATAAAAATATTTTGGGGTCCTTTATGGGCAATATTAGGTAGTGAGGGGGGAAAAAAAAAATTATTTTTACCATGTAGCTTGGAGGACTGAAGCTATTCATTGATTTTTTTACATTTTTTGATGTCTCAATAGTAGTGACCATTACATCTCATGGACATGATTCAAAGTACTATATGTTGTTAGAGTGTTTCTACAAGTATGTGTCAAAATCATGGTCTTTTTTCATTGTTTTCTTATCCAAAAATAATTTCAAATTTTAGGCTATGATTTTTCATTTAATTCATGAATTTACTTGTGATGAATTCACATGTAGGTGATGAATTTATTATATTCTGAAGAATTTTTCCAAGAAACAAACTTATCTAAAGGTCACAAGCTCATCAAATAATAGATTTTTTAATCTATGACATTTATTGGAAACAAAAAAAATTGAATGTTATTGAGTTAGGATAGACTAACAAGTTTTTTTTGGATGTGGGCGAGAATTTTAGAGCATAAAGTTTGATAATATTATTCTCTTGAAATCACTTTGGATAGGATGACCCCAACTGATTGGGTCATTTTAGATACTATTGAACTTGGGTATTTTGTAGGAATGCCTAAGGTTGAGTTTTACCATCCCCTCCACACAACATTAGCTAAGAGGTGGTATTCCAAGTATGAAATATTTTTCTATTTATGGGTGAGATGACTATCATCTTAGAGGATGCATAAAGGGTTTTGAGGATACACATTGAAAGGGTTCCTATAAATATGAGTCTAGATCAAAGATCAACCCTCTACTTCTATTATGGATATTATGACTAGAAACAAATGTGGTATGGGTTACACATTAATAGGATGCTTAATGTTTGTCGAATTGATACCTTTGTTGAGTGCAAGTCTCTAACCTAGTGTAGAGTGATCATAGGGATGAAGGACTAACATGTTAGATATACTTGGGATCTTTTTTTCTTGTCTCATATCTATAGAGTGTTACATAAAGTTGTTTTTAGAGAGGCAGATATCTTTGCTTGTTATACCTTTATTTATATGTTTTTAGGAGCACATTGGTATCCAACACCCATTTGGTTTACCTAGTAAGATTGTATACATAGGGGTCCAATACCCTATATGTGAGACCATTATTTTAAGATCCATCATAAATAATTTAGGGGATTGATAATGATAGTCAAGAATGCCATGGATGATTTACAACTATACCAAATTATATGGAGAGCATAGGAACAACATCTAGGATGGGTTGAGGATGGTTTTGAGTTAGCCCATGCTCAATAGTTTTTATGGATCATTGGAGCTAGTGATAGCAAATATGTGTATAAACTAGACTGAGCTTTGAGGTAGTTTAGTATTTGATAGGATCTCCATAGATGGGGGATTTTTGGTATAGATGATAAAATTAGATAAGATAAATATGAGCGTACAAATTTATCCTACCTTGATTGTATAGTAGGATGTTGACCCTCTAGTGGAATATCTAGGAGTATATGATGTAGATGATACCAATACATATAGGCAATGGTACAAGAGGGTTCAACCTAAGAAATTGACACTAGATCCACTCAGATAAGGGTTATTTCAATTCATTAGGCAACACTTTCAAGAGGTTATAAGAAAATAAAGAGAGAGGTCTATAAGAGTATTCAATATTTTCCCATTGACATTTGTGCCCCCACCACAAGGAGATGACTCAAGAACAAGCCTCAACAAGACTAGTAAGGAGATGGATGACTTGAAGAGATTTGTTTTGTAGAAAAATATAGATGCCATGGTAGTAGAGATAGCTCATCTTTAGATTGAGTTGGACTAGGTAGTGTTGTAGGTCTTCTAGTTTGTTATGGAGATGGGCACAACCATAAACTAGGTGTATTAGGTGAATTTGGAGAGAGAAACTACTTTGGTGCATATGGATTCTAATATTAATTCATTAATTATTTATATGGATGCAATAGTGGTTTGGGATACAATAGTATAGGCACAAGTGGCATAGCCTACTTGGGAGAGAGATGATGCTAGATGTAGCATCCAAAAAGGTTTGCACCTAATATTGAAATTGTTGAAAATAATACAAATGGGCATACACAAATTGACAAGAATGAAAAGAAACAAAATACAAATATATTTTATTAATTTCAAATCGAGTCAAGTTACAAATCCATCCCTCTTAGGGATACCCATTTGATACAACAATTGCAATAGTGTCAAATCTCCCTCAAGGGTAGGTGCATTCCAGATGCCTTTTAAAATGACACGAACTACTCCAAGGTGTTGATGACCTTCTTCTCCATGATTAGAGGTATTTGTTGCCTTTAATCCCAAAACCCTATTGATCCTACATGCAATAAACAACAAGAAGCATTAGTAATAAAGGATGCCTCTCTTGATGAGGTTTTTTTAGGAAATTGTATGAACACATGACATTACTAGCATATAATAAAGAAAATGTAAGAAAGCTAGTAAACCTATGAAAAACA
Organism: Wollemia nobilis; assembly: GCA_028583015.1. Lineage (NCBI taxonomy): Eukaryota > Viridiplantae > Streptophyta > Pinopsida > Araucariales > Araucariaceae > Wollemia > Wollemia nobilis. The sequence goes on along the minus strand of JAQPPZ010016334.1, from coordinate 7,878,097 downwards.
TGAAAATATGCTATGAATCATATAAAGGAAAAGCATATGTATCCATATAATGTCTTAGTTATGAATTTGAATACATGGAAGCATGAAAAATATTCATTAGTATCCTAATTGCAATATTGAAAGCAATATGACTAAACAACTAATTCTACCGGTCAAAAGTCTCTATTAAAGTAAATAGACATGAATTAAACCTAATATAATAACATTGAAAATATCTATGGTGAGATAATAGGGAAACCAGTTTTAATACCCTAACCGTGACTCTATGGCACAGTGAGCATTGTTAGTTGTGGCTGACAACCGTGACAGAGCTTGAAGTGTACTTATCCTCCAATTAAAGGGTTGAATCACCGAATATCTCTACCAAATTGATGGTCAAGGGTTGCATCTGTATCCTCTAATAGATTTGGCAGTTGAATTGCTTTGATTGTGCATGAAATGTGCGTAATTGAGTTTCTTGGCTCTCCTAGCCTCCTAGGGCCTCCATGGCTTAAATTTCTATTTTGATCTCTTAATTGCAATGAGAAAGCTTTCTCTCAAGGAACACAAGTGAGCGTATATCTTGACAGGGCTTCGTTGTTCAAATTGCCTATGCATCTCCCTAGTTTCTCCAATTTGGAGGGGGATTTTATAGCACTTTCCAAGGGCTATGGGTAGCTTCATGAGAAATCCAAGATTAGGATTGGGAAGTTGAGTTGTTGGATGGAAATATCTAGAATATTTCTTGCTCAAACTGCTCCAATCTACAACCAATTGGTCGTTACAACCGATTTTGGGTCGGATGAAGGCCAACTAATTCTGAGGCCTGACCACGGTTGACAAGCATGGTCAACTCTACTAATCATGGATGTTAGCAATGGCTAGAAATGACTAGGCAAAGATGCCCAAATGAGTGGTTAAAACCACTACTATACCTTGGTATTTATCCAAGGTATTCCATATGGTCTTCTAGCATATCCCATATGAGTAGTCACCTTGACATGACGCATTTTAGGTGTCTAAATATGCCCATTTTGGGATGCATTGTGATATCGAACAATGCTGAGAAAAAATAGAACTCCTAAAATGATGTCATAGGTTGGATGATGATCATTAGTCTGATCAAAATTAGATGCCTAGGGTCCAAAAAAAGGATGTGCATCCTAGAATCATTGCTTCCAACTAGATGAAAGGCTTAAATTTTAAAGATCTTGCACTCATCATCAGACATTAGGGTAGCTTTTGGTGCTACAATAGGAGTTTGAGGCTATATAATCAAAATAAATAGAGCTACAAACTAAACTATCATATTTGCTTTTTACCCTAACAAAAGGGGTAAGCTTATGATAGTTGTTGGAAATGATTCATAAGATGAACACAATTTTGACAAGATCAAGGGATCTATGATCAAGTAATCTTATATTGACTTTGATTATGATTACAATATTATGACTACCCCCTCAAGTGATGATTCTATGAGGGTAATGAAATTTAAATGAAGTGATGAGTCGCTTGACCACTATGAATTACTTTGAATGAAATACGATTTAGCATTTTATTATTGATTAGGCATAATCAGCTATGATTGCAACTATTAAGAGTAATTGTACATCTCTATCCCATGGAGCAGTCTAACCTCAGTGGCCTTCGTAGGGAATTAATATGATAGAAATTCCAATTAGGCATGTCTTATATCATATTGTTTGATGATCTGCTAAAAATTTTATAGAAGAATTGATATGAATACCTCGTTCTTGTGGAGCAGTCTGACCGTCTAGGTCTTCTTAGGGATTGAAATGAAGCATATTAATTTAGCAATGACTAATTTACCCCAAATGTCCTTATGGTAATATAATCATCCTATCATATTTAATGGAGCACAATTCATTGCAACCGCAAAGTGTATACGGTAAATTACTAGGTACAAGGCACATTTGGATTTTTAGTTTATCTAAATTTTTATTTTATTTTTAATGTTTTGGCAATTTTGATCAAATGGGTATTTTTAATTTGGCATTTTTTAGCTCCTCATAGTGGGATTTTTCCACATTTATTATATTTTGTGATCCAAAATTCAAAAGCAACTAGGTTTTCACATTTTTCTAGTTGTGGGTGTCAACCGCAGTTGGAAAACCCTAGTTTTGCACTTGCGGGTGTCAACCGCGGTCAAGAAAAAATAAGAAATATTTAAAAAAAAATCCTATCATTTTCAATGTCATTTTCATTTTGATAGCTAGAAAATCCTAAGTTCTCTAAGAGGTGAGTAGACCTTTCTGATTCGAAACGCTGCAGGAACTTTGACCTCAACACCAACCACATCGATGGTAGTTCAACCTGGAGGAGCCAGTGCGACTAAAGTAGAAGCACACAAAACCCTTGACCATTTTATTTTACCAATTTTTAAAATTAACCTCACTAATTAATGTGTTAAATTAACCTCATTAAACCATGAGGAATGACCCTCACCCTAGTTAGGTTTAGATTAGGTTAGCTTAAGGGGAGGGGTTTATATTTTTTGTTTTGGTTTTTTTTAATTTTTTATTATTATATTTTTTTTATTTTTTAAGGGTCTCAATATGAGGAAGGACCCTGAAAAGGCCTTCCCTCCTAACCACGGATGGTAGGTACAGTCCCCAATTGGCAAATTCAGGGCCGCTACTATCAGTCGCGATGGGATTTAAATACCAACAATCAAAATTTTGACCGCCATCCCAACCGTGGGTCTGAGCCACGACTCAAAACATTAGAATTTTTTTTTAATTGTTTTCAATTTTTTTTAATTTTGCAAGGATTTAATTCATTTTTATTTTATTTTTGAAGTTCATTTTTCCATTGTTTTTTGTGTTTTTGAAAATTTTAATTTTGTTTGATGTTTTCAAGCTTGTTTTTTTTTTTTATGGTTGATTTTTTTGTAATTAATTTTTCCTTATGCTCTTAGCATTGACCAGACTCTAAATTTGAGGGTGAGGGAATCATAGATCCTTCGCAACCTACGTGGTGCCCTAATCTAGGTAGAGTAGGATTGGTTTGGGGTTGTGGTATTTGGCTACGTCTTGCACCTCCCAATAATTAGGGCCGATCAGGCCTACATTACTACATTGGCCTAATGCTAGGATGCACATACCAATACCTTTCACCTACTGACAGGTGAGATGACTATCACTCTAGAGGATGTCTACCACATCTTTCGACTCCCTCTAGATGGCGAGGGCATCACATATTAACCTATGGAGGTGAAGGATGTAGTATTCATGATGATATTTAGTGGTTGTAGTGAGGTAGCACAGTGACACTTAAACCACTCTATAGGCCAGGATTGCATTGGCAGAGATAGAGATATAGCAGGTTACAAGCTAGTGCATCCTCCTATAGTCTCAACTAGATGTTATCAGGGTATAGTACGATATGATCAGGGTTGGTAGGGAGGAACCCTCCTCTTCATAGGCTGCTCTAGTACCTCCAAATGCTCCAATAGATTAGGAAACATAGGGATTAGTAGGGCTGGATCAGGGGGCAGAGATCAAGAGACTTTGGGTCCTGGTGTAGCAGCATATCTATAATGGAGCACAAAGTTCTACCTACATATGTACCTTGAGAGAATCGATTGGGCTACTTGGGGGTGAGATTATAGAGATACCCATGAATTTAGGCTCACAAAGGACTCACACTCATGAGACAGGCTAGTCTTCATCTTGATCCAGCTATAGGATTCATAGATCAGAGAGGACCTCTGGTGCCAGTTCTAGATGCAAGGATGGCAGAGGCAAGGGTGGAGCCTCACAAACTAGGGGCACAAGCCCTGATACTTAGTATATATCTTACAAATCCTATTGTACCATTTTTTGTTTTTATGGTCGAGGACCTACACAGATGTAGCTTGCAAGTATTTTTAACATATGTTGATGTACTTCTTATTATGTATATTTTTTTATACACACACACACACACACACACATATATACATATATATATATGATCTAAACTTGAGACTCATTATATGTGCAGTTTATTATTTTTTATTGTTTTATGTTTAGATTTTATGAGATGAATATGGATGCAATGCTTATATGTGATGTTTATTTTACGCTATATGATGTGATGTATGGATGACATGCACTAGATGCAATTATATATGTGTAGATGGACTACTTATGATGAATGTATATGAATGCAATATTTGTTGTTAAATGCATGTTTGATTTATTGTACTTGTATGCATTTAACTTATGATGTTATGACATAATCTATGCCATGTATGTATTGCACAAATTTTTCTATGATGAATGCTATGTAAATGAACATGTATGTTTTAATAACTTAAAACATAATGTATGAATGCAATATGGGTTTAACAATCTAATGGATGACACCACAAATTGTATAAAAATCAAGAATGTAATTGCTATATATTTTTATGAAAAATGATAAATTATACACCCCTATGTGAAATGCAATGATGAATTGTTTCTATCCATGAGCTTTTGTAAATTAAAATAATATGAATAACATAGTCAGTGGTAATTTAAATATAATTTCTAAAATCCATCCGGTATCTAACCTATATTACAAATATCTCTTAATAAAAAAAATCTCATAAAAGAAATTGATATTTGATGATTGCATTGAAAATTGACTATTGCTATTTGGTAATTTTTGAGGTCTTCCATGATACTCAAACACCCTAGTTGACTTATCAAAAGTTTTATACTAACCATAGTAGACTTTTGAAACATAAGACTTTTGCTAGGATATACCCTAACTATTCATTATCCCTGTGTGTACAAATAAGTATATTAGATAAGGCATAATCATTCCCCAATTTCAAGTGGGATCCTTTTAGCCCATTTATAATATTGGGGATCCTCAAATATCTATCCGATCCTAGGTTTGGATTTAGTTAGACTAGACCACTAGGTAATCCGAGCCACCTAAAGCTAGCTCATTTGTAAGTTTCTTAGAACTACCCCATCAATGCCAAGCAGGATTATTTTAGCCCATTGATGAGATTGAGGCTCACTCTATGGCTTTCAAGCATTGATCATTCTAGGTATTAAATCTCACCCCCTTCTTTTCTTAAATTTAATGGGATTCTTTCTCACATATAGTGACAAAAATCACTATTTATTTTGTATAGTGATTAAAATCACTATTTATTTTGTTTTTGAGCAAGGGATTTGATATAAATTTGATTTCATTTTTGAGGTTTTAACTTTGGAATTTCACTCAGGTATTTTTATCCTTCATTCTTAAGCAAGGGATTTGTTTGGGTAGGGGGCAAGATTTTCCTTTTGCTAATGACCACTACTCTATACCATTGCTCCTTACAAAATAAGCAAGTAACAAAACCTTTCGCCTAAGGTGACCCAAGCCACTTTTGTAGTGTTCATCCTTCCTTACCCTAAGTAGGATTGTTAATGTATTTGATTAGTTAAAGGATTTTGATATACTAAGTGTTATCAAAACTAGACCTCATCTACAAAAGCAAATCAAGCTTTCTACCAAACTCGTGAGAAGACCACTAGGTATGGTTGAATGACCAAAAAACCCTAGTATATTTTTCATAGCAATAGTAAAGGTTGTGTTGAAAAACACAATTACTCATATGGGTGGTGAATGATGATGATAGTGCAAAGATGCATGATTGAAATACAAATGTGGTATCGTTTGTAATATTGCAAACATAAACTATCCTAATGCAAGTGCAAAGTATGGATATGCCTAATGCTGTTAGGACTAATATTGAAATGAACAAGATGAGATAATTATTGATACAAATGGGTTACAATATATAGGCATAAGACTATATGAAACACATGACACTTGTCAAGAGAAACTGACAAGTGTCAAGGTGAAGGCATAGTGTATCACCGTTCTGCGTTAGATGACAACAACACTGGTGATCTCTTTGATCTCCTTCAGCTTGGCTATATCCATACATGCAGACTATGGATATGAACCACTCGCCTTACCATATTCGATCATATGCATTGCTAATAGCAAAGCGTCCATGTTCCCGATGCTATAATCATCCAGAAAGCAATGATGTCTTCAAGTTAACTGTTCATTTACTGGGTGTTACAAGACTAAAATACGGCTAAAATAAAACCACATTAGTTCAAAGGCCCAAACAAAGGCCCGACATTAGTTCAACAACAGCACCCATGGGTGGTGATTGCATTCACCTTTCCACCAAATAACAACATGTATAGAAAGTATTCAGAGTGGGCAAACAGAAATAAAAAAATGGGTGCGATGTGTTTATCACCGTGATCAAAGCAGAGCAAGTTCCATGGCTAGTAATACTTCGCACTACCTTTCCACGACCATGTATCAAAAAATAAAAACATTAAATTTTCCACCGTTACATATCGCAGCATATAGTAGCTGGCCTATTTGTGGGTATGGTGGACCCCGAAGAATCACTAGTAGATCCAGTTCGTGGCGATAGAGGAGTAGCTCCCACCATAGGAAATATCCATGATTAGCTTTCTCTCATCTCTAGTTAACTTCAAATTAATGCATCGCACGAATCAAGGTGGGCCCACCTTAGTGTGTCTTTGAAAGATGCCAGCAAGCATGGCAGGATTTACATCTGGTTTTATCCAACTATCTCCTCCTCACGGACGACCATTTTATCCTATCGATGAATGCCTCTGAAGACTACTGGAATGCCTTCCAAGTCGAGATAACCTCTTTCAGCTCTAACTTCGACGTCCGCTCTTCCAGGCTTGGTGAAGGGAGTGAGCAGGTAGAGGATAGTAGCAGTGACATCATGTGGAAAACAATGCAGTTATATCACTTGCTAGCAGGAGCATATTGTCTCCATAGTCTTGCGAACGAAGTGTGCCAGTTAAGAAATCCATGACAAAGACCCCTCCATAAGTTATATACAACAAATTTAGAGAGGAGAGGCGGAATTGAGGAAGCAAGCGAGCATGGGAGGGAGAAGGCTTTTGGCAATTGCAGTGATAGGGCTGGCAATATATGCGGGAACCGATCCATTTAGGCACAGCCCCATTGCAAATTTTTTGGTCTTCCAAGCGCATGGAGTTAATTCCCCACCGTGGTGGCAGCTGTCGATGGTCAACGACCCACACAACTCACTGCAAAATGTAGAAATAAAGTTCCTCAATCAACTGCAAGGACCTAAAATTCTATCCTTCGATCCCCAGGGCATAGGCCCCTACACAAGCATTGTCGATGGTCGCATCCTTTTTTGGGATGGCCTCCGCAAGTCCAACTTTGCCTACACCTCTCCCAATAGGTCCGCTGGCATCTGAGATTCTGACATCCTCTATTGATCCTCCTCCTTCTCTTTCTCCTCCTCCTTCTTCACAACATTCATCAAGTCTCCATGAGTGTCGTGATCTCCAGACGCCTATACTGAACCTTCCCAACACATTTTCCTTGCCTAGCGTCAAGCGATGACCTATGCGTTCCTCATGAGACCAGGAGAAACTCTTTTCAACATAGTTTAGGAGCAACTCTTTATGTGCACACACAAAATAGTTAGTCAACGAAGGACTTTGTATTTAGTTGGGTAGGGTCCAGTAGGGGCCAGATTCACACAAATGACAATGCTCAGGTGGATAACTTTGGATTTAGTGCCATACAATGATGGCAGTGGGCACACATGGGTGAAAGAAAGCCATGGGCTATTGTGACTGACGTTCAGGGCAAATATCAAATGCTCTAATACTACATTATGATCTGTCAAAACATCACCACCATTTTTTTAGAAAGTAAAATTGGAACAGGTATAGTGGGAGATACAAGTTTCATTCAGTGAGTAACATCGCTAATCAAACATAGAAATATAGGCCAAAGCTTCGGTCATAAAAAATTTCATGTTGTAGACGTCAGCGGCCTCCATCAATGGCCCTAAAACACGTCCACCCCCTCCCTTACGCAAAAAAATCCTAAAATTGTCACCATGGAAATTTCAACAACACCTTTCTCCAGTGCTAAACAACATGCCATCTACAGCCAAATAGTAGCCATCTACATTCATGCTTGTCACAGACTGTATCAAAGCGTGGCTTCCAAGATCTCATCGCTTTGGGCATATCTGTTGAGATGGTGATTCCTGTTTTATGAATAGATTACTGTGCATGTAAACATCATGAATAGCTATCAAAATATAATGATGAGGACCTCCCTTGGTGGGGCCAAAAAATGGCTACAGATAAAACACCTTTAAAAAAAAAATTATAGAAATCCCATTCGAAGACAGAAAAAAAATATTACACCATTGAAAATAAATAAATAAAATCATGGCCCCAAGTAGGGGCAGCCATGAAATCTTCTTCTCCCTTTGGCCTTCTAGTTTCTGATCCACAAAAGTGGAGAGCATACTCCCTAAGCCTTATGGAGAAGTAAGGAGGAAAAAAATTGAGGGGGGAATTTCTATCATGGAAATACCCCCTCAAGGATTGACACAGGCAGGAGAGTGAACTAGGCTCTAATACCAAATGTTGGGAGAAAAACTGATGAGATTATATTATACAACAAATGAGTACAATATATATAGGCATAAGCCTATATGAAATGCATGACACTTGTCAAGTGAAACTGATAAGTGTCAAGGAAGGTATAGTGCACATTACATTAATTCTAAAAAATGCAACGTAATTAAATGAAATGCAAATGCAAAATGAAATGCATGATGTAAATTAAATGCAATGTGTAATTATTTTTTTTGAAATTTTGATATTTTCCCATTTTTTGTTAATTTTTTATATTTTACTACTTTATAATTTGACCAAAGGGCTTACAGATGCCTTTGGAACCTTTTATGGTTTTAGGTATAAAATGCTTTAATGTGAAGGATGTTGAGAGGTTCAGGCTCTTAAACCCCTTCCAACAATGTCAAGTGGTATGTCCTAGATCCAATCTTCTCAAATATGATATAAGGACCTAACCAATTAGACACAGATTTGTCTCACATTTCTAGCAGTATATTTGAGTTCTATTGGTTCTCTTTCATCATATGGTAATCAACCTCAAAGTATTTCAAATGCACTTTATCATTATAAGCTCATTTTAAGCACTCCTGATAAATGTGAAAATGCTCGAGGGTATTCACAAAACATTCATCAAGTAGTGTCAATTGATCTAGGTGAGCTTATTGTGTAGTTTCATCCTCAATGAACTCTTTTAATGCAATGCATAGCATTGGAATTTCCAACTCTAAGGGCATAATGGCATCAGCACCATATACTAGTGAAAACAAAGTTGACCTAGTGGGTGTCCAAGTACTAGTCCTGTAAACCCATAATGCAAGGGGCAGTTGGATGTGCCAATATTTATGATGTTATTGTACCGTATTTTCTAATATGGATACCACTATCTTATTTAAGGCCTCAGCCTACCCATTTTCCTGCAACTAATATGGAGTCACAAAACTGTGTTTGATATTGTACTTGAACGTCAAAGCTCTCACAGTTTTATTTTTGAATGAATCCGAAATTATCTTGGATAGTATCCCAAAATGACTTATGATATTGGTGAGTATGAACTTAGCAATACATGCTCTAGTTGTCATTGTGGATGGGACTACTTCCACCCACTTAGTAAAATACTCAGTATCCATAATAATGAATGTATGTCGGCCCGATGACGGAGGAGAAATATTATCGATGAGATATAAACCCCACTGAGCAAATGGCCAAGCTGCTTGAATGGGTTGTAAGGCCTATGATGGTAGGTGTGCAATATTAGCATGATGTTGGCATTTAATGCATTTCCTGACATACATTGCAATCCTTATACATAGTGGGCCAATAATAACCCATGCAAATGATGTGCTTGATGATAGCCATACTGCTGAAATGACCACCATACGTACTGTCATGATATTGTAAAATTTCCCAAGATGATTCTTGGGTATCAATACAATAAAGGAGAACTCCATCATAGATTTGATGATATAAAATATCTCATAACAAGAATACTTTATCACTTTCTATTTAAATGTACACTTTGTAGCACACGACAATATTTGAGGAATTATACCAAGATTAAGAAAGTCATATATCTGTGACATCCATTTTTGATAGCTCTTAGCCTCAATTTATAAGGCAACATGCTCCCCTATAGTTTAATATTCATAAATGCATACTAGGAAACAACCTTATGGTGAATGGTGGTACCATTCCCCATAGTACCCTACGAGATCAATGAACCCCAAGGCGCTCTCTTGATAAAGTCTTTGGATCTGTAGAACCATTCATGGTTTGGTTCTACTTGAATCATGTTGATTGACTCTTTTTTATCCAAAGCTTCACGTTGCACAGAAAAGTGTGACAAAATTTTTACATGGATGGTAGTAAAATTGGTAGATAGATTCTAAGGGATTAAGGATCCCAAAGATGCCATAGTATCTGCAAATTAGTTCAATGAATGATGGATCACCTCGATGTCATACCATTCCAAATAAGCTAAATATGTGTCAACAAGATCTTTGTAAGACTTTAGAATAGGACATCGACATTAAAAAAGTCCCTTCACTTGGTTGACAATGATAAGGGAATCACCAAATATATTTAACCTTTCAATCTTCATGGCAATAGCTATTTGGAGGACCAAAATTATGGATTCGTATATAGAATTATTGTTAGTGCAAGGAAAGTCCAACTTGAATGACAAGGTCATAGGAGCACCTTGCAGCATGAACAACACTATTCCTACACCACCCCCTTGCTCACACTTTAAACCATCGAAGAACAAGGTCATATTAGTTTTATTATCTGGTTATTTCGATTTGGGTGCTTCTAATAAGGTAAAAAATACATCATCAGGAAGCTCAATGGTGAGGGGTCTACTATTTTCAAGATGCACCTTAGCCAGTTGATCAACTATGACCTGTCCCTTAATGGACTTCTGGCTAATGAATTCTATATCAAATTCAATCAATAACATGATCCACTTTGCAGTATGTGCATTATGATATGTCTTGCTCATCATATATTGCAAAGGATTTTGTTTTGGTATGACATATGTCATATGACTTAACACATAATTTCATAATTTATTTGTAGCGAACACTACTGCTAAACATAGTTTTTCCACATATGCATATCCTAGCTCGTAACTCATCAATGTTCGACTAATGTTATATATGAATTGTTCTTTATTTTGCACATTATTTTGGGCTAACATGGTCCCTAATGCAAAATCAGTAACCGATATATATATAGCAAGAATGGCTCATCTGGTCTTGGTGGAGCTAGTACTGGCAGCATTGCTAGGTATTTCTTAATATTAGCAAAGGCTACTTGATAGTCCTTTTCGTAGTTGAATGGGGCCCCCTTGTGTAGCAATCAATTCATGGGTCAACATTTATCTAATAATTATGTGATAAATTACTTTAAGGATGCTAATTTATCCTGTAGGCTTCTTAATTCCTTGATATTCATGGGAGGACGTATTTCTAAAATTACATTTACCTTTGTTGGATCAACTTTGATGCCTTGCTATAAAATGATGAATCCCAAGAGTTTTCTTGAAGTTATGCCAAATAAAAACTTCTTAGGATTCAACCTAACATTATGCTCTATTAGGTTATCAAAACTTTTCTCAAGACCTCAACATGCTTTGAACATAGCAATGACTTTGCCAATAAGTTATAAATGTAATCTTCCAATATCTTATGCATGTAGTCATGAAAGATGTATGCCATAGCCCATTGATATGTGTCACCAACATTTTTAAGACCAAATGGCATAACCTTATAGTAAAATGTCCCCCATGGAATTATGAATGCGATTTTATGTTGGTATTCGGGTTTAATCCAAATTTAGTTGTAACTAGAAAAACCATCCATTAGGGAGAGCATTTCATGACCCGTAGTTGCATCTACGAGAGCATATATGTTTGGCAATGAGAAAAAATCCTTTGGTTTTACCTTATTGAGGTCTTTGAAATTCGTACAAATACAGATCCTTCCATCAGGTTTTACTATAGGCACCATGTTTGATACCCATTCTAGATAGTCGATGGAAATGATAAACTCTAAATCCAATAGCTTATGTAATTCATATTTAACCATTAAGGCTACCGTCAAATGCATATTTTTGAGTTTCTTCTTGACTGGATTCTTTGAAAGATCTAGTGAAAGGTTATGAGTAACCAATTTTGGATCTATACCTACATATCTTTATAAGTCCAAGCAAAGAGAGCAGGTATCTCTCCCAATAGAAGGATGAGGTTGGCACGCTCATCAGGAGATAAAATTTCTCCAAATTTAACCTTCCTTGGATTGGTGGGATCATTATCGATATCCACATCAAAGGTTTCCTCTATTAACATGTGGGATCCCTCCTCGAGCTGATGAGACGTAGGAATCAGGTGGATGTCATCTATTGGGTTTATGGGTTCTACATTGGAAGCATCCTTAGCATGATAAACATCATGTGCACAACTTGGTGCAATATAAAAAGGTTACAACGTTTCTTCATTAGGGAAGAAATATTCAGGATCTAGTGGTGATTCAATGTGATCCCAATAGATAGCATCTATATTAAGACATAATGGTTTGGAAGGATCTACTGGGTTGTGAAGTGGAGTGGTCAAATCAATGGAGATCATATTTATGGAATGGATCATGTCTCTAGGACCACATGCATATGACTCTATATTGATATAACTTCCATTCCTAAGATGTGGTTTTGGAGGTATGCAGATCTCTAGATCCAATCTATGAACATAATCAAGAATAGGATTGCAAGGCTCAAGGATCTCTTTGAATGTCAATGGATCAGGAAAGACTATATGATAAATCCTATAAAAACTAGGTGGTCTTCCTCTGAGATAAGTATGAATATTGATATTTCTATGTATATCCATTGTAGTGTATGGTGCATTATAATGATATAAGTAGGGAGGCCCCATATATGCTCTCTTTGTTTCATATTTTTCATCATTGTTGTAATAGATACCTTCTCTACTACCAAATGGAATTAGGAAATTAGGAATGTGGGGCCCCATGAAAGCCCACTCTTGATAACTACTATCATCCATGAAGGATTTATCATCCTCAATGACTATTTTTGAAGGTAACAGATGATGTAAATTAAGAGAGCCTAGATAAGCCAACTCAGTCTCATCCTCATATTTCTCACATTTTGAGGATTCATCATAATAACTACTCTCATATATGCAACTCGGTCCACCTATCTCAAATATAGACTGCTCTATCTTCATCAGAGTGGTATTCTAACTTAGCATATATCGCTATGCTAGCAATCTAAACCTGTAGGCCTATGTCATTGATTGTTGCATGAATTTGTTCACCCAAGTTTTATCTTGGTATATGCTATGTACCGGTCTCCATCGAGATAACTTCATGATATGTTTTGGGTGGTCCTATATTGACATAAGACACTATCCGATTATCCCTCCAAAAATAGGTGGGATTGGGGTGATAAGAATTGAAGTTTACTTCACCCCTCATACTGAGGTATAGGTGGTCTAAATGTGCCACAAGGAGTTCATCCTATCCTCCAATATAGTATCCTAACCTAAACCTGTCAGTAGGCAACTGATACTGAGGTTCATATGGTATCCTACATCCCTGCTCAAATAATCTGAGACTATAACCATGCCAATGGTAACACTCAAAATATCGCAAGGCATACTCTAGGTTAGAGAGATAATGAAAATTTTTACTGAATGGTTCATCATCATCTTCATCCATGGGAGTGCGATATGTAATCTGGTTGAGCCCTCCATAGATAAAATTAGTTTGGTTAGGAGGTACCTCTAATGGTACCACTGTCCCTACGAGAAGACAATGGGCTTATGGTCGGCCCATTTCTTATGCAGTCTCGATGATCGACATAAATATCACATTCTAAATAGTATATTCCTCCAATATGGGATTAACCAAATAAATGGTCACCTGTGGTGCAGATGACCCTATTGAAGATGCAGGTGAAGTAGGCTGAGGTTCCTATTTGACTCCTAATTGAGAATTCTCTACTTCCATGGGAGTAGGAACCTCGATCACAATTGTTCTAGGTGCTAGCTTTATCTTTTTTCACCTATTTTAGTTTTTAGATTTCTATCATCCTGAAGTATTATATATGCAAATGGTTTAGTAGAAGCAGTTGTGTTCTCTGATTGTTGGGATGTAAATATTTCAATATTAGCACACACTTCTCTTATTTTTCCTTCTGGATCTTTGATTGGCTACACATGCCATATATCCAAGTGCATTGAGGGGACCACAAAATCCCCTGGACAATCTGCTAGATTCACATATTTAAATGGTTCTTCATTGGAAGGCACCACATGAACCTATCCCTGATGCATGTATTTGATACACTGATGGAGAATAGAGGGGACACAACACATTTCTAGTATCCAAGGCCTCCCTAAAAGTAATTTGTATTGCATGGCACCTTCAATAACATAGCACATCACAAGGATGGTATTTAATCCAACCTTGAACATAAGAACTATGGTACCTACCATCGAGCATAGCGCATCATTGAATGCTCTCAAGGTAAAAGTAGAAGGTACAATATGTAATTTTGACAACTTAAAATATGTCAATGCCTTGGTCATGATAATTTTTATTGATGATCCTGTATCAGTAAATACCAACTTAAACAGTATGTGATTTACACATGCTATAATATGGAGCAGTGAGCCTACTATGATAGTGGAAACTGTCCTGATTTCATGATCATGAAATTATATGAGCGGTTCTTGAAACTATTGTACATGTCCCATGACTTCGGAGTCTTGGGATTGCACCTCTATGGACCTTAGAATGTCCATAAGCATCTCCCTATACTTGGGAGACTATTTAATCATCTCATAAATCGACAACTTCATTGGAGTTATCTGTAGTTTTTGTACTAATCTAATTTTGATTGTCACTATGGATCTAGTTGGTAGGCTTGGCACATTTTGGGCTGACCTTGGAGGAGGTGCAGATTGGAATATAATGTGATCTAGAGGTTGATTTTGTCTCTCATACCTCACATATCTCATAACAATATTGACCATTCTGATGAACCCATGGGTTGGTGGTTTGATTCGTACTTGATTAACCTGGCCAATATTGTTCCTCGGTACCTCATGGTTAGGCAGAGGATTTTTTTTAATTCTCATATTTTGATTATTTGGTACCTAAGGGTTATCCATAGTTAGCTCACCTATTTATATCATGTTTTATACTAAATGTTTGAAACCTCAACATACTTCAATGTCGTGTCCCTTTGCTCTATGGAAAATATAGTACAACTCATCCCTATACCCCTTCAGTTTGGGTTGATTAAGGTCCAAAAGTTTGATCGCTGGCAAGCGTATGACCTTGGCCTCACATAGATGATTGAATATCGAAGTCATCAATTTTGACAAAGATGTGAACTAGCGAGGTGGGTTATGTTCCTTATTCTTACCCTTATGATAGTTGTTGCGCTGCTCATATTGCATAGGAGGAGGTTGGGCTTGATAATTTTATTATTGTTACCCCTTATCCCCTTTCTGAAGGTTCAAAGCCACCTAATTTATGTGGGCTAGCTTGGCCTATTATTTCTCAGTGCCTCTCTTGTTCCATTCCTTCCTGTTCCTCAGATTCAAGTTACCCTCTTGTAACTTGATATCCTCAATCACTTTGGCTTGCATCAAAGCCTCTTAAAAGGTCTCGTATTACTGCAACTACAACAATAATGAAATGTTTGTTGCATAATGTTTCATAAAAATATGAGTTAATTCAGTAGCAAGGATGGAGAATGGTAGCTTTACCATCATATTTATCCATAATTTTCCATAATACATAATTGGCTCATCATCATGTTGCATTAAATAATCCAGCTCGAAGAAGTTTACCTTTTTATTAATGCCAAAGTTGAAGCATTCAAGAAATGCATCAACCAATTGCTCAAAATTGGTGATGCTCTGCCTCTTGATTTGATGAAACCACTCTTGGTATGGGCCTAAGAGGGTCATGATGAAAGTTCATAGGAGTAGGGCATCATTGCTTTCAATATAAAAGCACACATCCAAAAAACTCGTGATGTGATCCTAAATGTCCTCCTCTCCTTTAAAATTTTCCATTTTAGGCATTTCAAAATTCTTAGGATAAGGTGGAGTAGGCATTGATGGACATAAATACTCATTATGGATTTTATTCAAGGTTGGATTTTGATAAGTTTTTCCTTGCTTTTCTATAGCTTTGACCTTTTTTGCCAGGACTTTATAAGTCCGCGAAGATAATAACTCCTCTTCTATAGACTTCCTTGGAGGCATCCTCAGAGGTAGACTCCTCTTTGGTTGAGGTGAGGTATTAGGCTCATCCTCCTCCTCGAATAGGGATATTTTAGGATATTATTGATCTAATTCCTCTCCCACTTCTTCATACTACCTATGCCCCCAATGTTCAGACATAGGGCACCAATATCTATTTTGGACTGCATGACGAATATGAGTGTTTATGTGATCAGGATACAAATCAGGTTATGAAGTAGCTCACCTATCAATGTGCTCCCTATTATCACTATGGGGATGTAAAATGACATTGGCCAATCGATACTCCCTCTTAACATACTCCTTTTGATCAAGGATGCATTGTTCACGCATGCATTATTCGTATAAGTGTTGTCTTATGAAAATTTACCTCTAAATGTTCTCATTTTTTAGGCATTCCCACTCTATGCAAACATCCTCCAATTTGTCTTGGAGGATCTGACATCTTTTCTCTGACATCAGCTTATGAGATCTATCCATGTGATGCCTCTGGTGTATGCATTCTATTTGAGCATATTTGTGGGTGTGTCCCCCAATGGACTGATTTACCATGCTCTTGCCTTTGTCTATGGAGATGGCATTCACATCTAGTTTTTGCTCATACTTTGTGCCTACATGAAATGCAAGAGCATGCATATCTTGAGAATTCTTGAAACACACTCCAAGTTCTCTGATAGTCCTAATGGTACTACCACTATGCACACTCATAGGATGAGAAGGCACAGGAGTAGGCTTGTAGCATCACTATCCTAATACTTTGTATAGACCATCTAACTATCTACTACCATGGATAATGAGGTGGTATACCATTAGCTCCCACTTGAGATATGTCTATAGTGATCCTACAAGGCTCACTTTTATTGGGAGCTTGAGCAGGCCTATGCTCAGAAGAAGCCCTCTCCTATTACCCCTATATGGGTGGATCTTGAGCTCATCTATACTTAGATGTTGAGGGCCTCACATGTCCCTTAGCTATAGGATGAAGGGGTACCAATCTGGATCCCTCGATAATAAAATCTTTAACAGATCTCATGGATGCACATGGAGTATGATTATGGTAAATGATGACATGTTTGGAAACCCCATGTTGGGAAGCTCCATGTTCTGATCTATGTCTTGACGAGTGTCTAATAGCTCCTAGTATGAGGGTATTCTCAACAGGATCCCCATGCATAGAATTGTCTGCTCTAATACTCATCAAATGATGTTTGGGAGGATTATATGATTGAGGGCGCTGCATATCTTGTTGTGCATTGGGTGGAGCTTCAACAACGACCTTGGATCTACACCTAGGTCATACTCTTCATGTACACACCATGATATTGTATTATCTCTTATGTAAGTTTTAAGGCAAACAAAGTAAACAATGGTGATTATCTCTTTTAAAGTTTTAATATGAATCCCTAAACTGTTTTATGTGGTTTGCAATTTGTTGTATCAATAAGTAACTCTCATCATATTTTAAAAATGTTTATGATATACTCAATTGTTAAAGGGATTTCACCTATATGCTCATAGCTTGACAACCTGGATATGAACTCCAGGTTGCGTAATCCCCCCAAAGTGTGGCAATGAAAGTCCACACCTAGGAAGGGAGCACAGGTACTACCAGACCCTCACCTAATATTACCCAGTTAGCATTATACCCTTCAAAAAGAAGTACATATAATGTTTTTGGACTACGGATGGTTCTTGGGTATGGTATTGGTATAGTAACACAAGGATCAAAGGATTTGGGCCAAAAAATGGAAATCACTTGCACCATTGTTGAACCTTATTAGTGGTTGGATGTGACTTCCAACTCACTAGATTTTAATTATGTCATGGTGTGTGGGGTTTCTTTTATTTTCATAAAAAATAAATGCATAAAACAACACTCAAATGATTATTCTACATGCTATGAAAATTAAAAAGAACATTTTAACTTTCAGAAGTATGCATTATTAAGCTATTTGAATCTCAAAGAAAATTCACACTAATGACAATGATGAAGTGGCCACTAGATGGACCTCATGCAAGAAAACTAGCATACAATAAGGGCCTAGACCGCTAGAGACTAGGGCAGACTACACTTAGAGGTCCATTGTTCCTAGAAATGACTAGTAGAACCTAAGAAAAGACCTAGGGACTCAATGCATTTTATTTTCTTGTCGCATTCCCTAATTATGCTAGTATTTTGATCATTCTAGAAAAAACATAAATAGAAAATAGGGAAAATCAAAGAAAAATGGATCCTACCTCAAATCCTCATCTGATTAAGCTTTTTTTCCTATTGTACGACCTGTCAGATGCTAACCACGGCTTTGTGGCATGACTGTGACTGTTGGTCACAGGTGTCAATCACAGTGACAACATTTGACCACAACTGTCAACCGTGGCTAGCATCTATCATCACAAAACATAAAATTCAGTTATCTATGACATTTAATATAGAATTCCTACCATGATCACCTTTTTTAGAATCCAAAAAGGCTTGCACCTAATATTGAAACTACTGAAAATAATGCAAAAAGGCATACACAAATTGAAAAGAATGAAAAAATAAAATACAAATATCTTTTATTAATTTCAAATCAAGTCAAGTTACAAATACTTCCCTATTAGGGATACCCATTTGATACAATAATTACAATAGTTTCAAATCCCCCTCGAGGGTAGGTGCATTCCAAATGCATTTTAAAATGACATGAACTGCTCCAAGGTGTCGATGACCTTCTTCTCCATGATAAGAGGCATTTTTTGTCTTGCATCCCAAAACCCTATTGATCCTATGTGCAATAAACAATAAGAAGTATTAGTAATAAATTATGTCTCTCTTGATGAGGATTTTTGAGGAAATTGTATGAACACATGACGTTACTAGCATATAATTAAGAAAATGCAAGAAATCTAGTAAACCTATGAAAAAAATGAAAGGATGCTATGAATCATATAAAGGAAAAGCATGTGTATCCATCTAATGGATTAATTATGAATTTGAATACATGGAAGCATGAAAAATATTCATTAGTAACCTAATTGTAATATTGAAAGCAAGATGACTAAAAAATAATTCTATAGGTCATAAGTCTCTATCAAAGAAAATAGACATGAATTAAACCTAATATAATAACATTGAAAAGATCTACGATGATAGAATAGGGAAATCAGTGTTAATACCTTGACCATGACTCTGTGGTGTGGTGAGAATTGTTAGTCATGACTGACAACCATAGCGAAGCTTGAAGTATGCTTGTCCTCCAATTCAAGGGTTCTATCACTGAATCTATCTACCAAATTTATGGTCAAGGGTTGCCTCTATATCCTCTAATAGATTTGGTGGTTGAATTGCTTTGATTGTGCATTAACTGGGTGTAATTGAGTTTCTTGGCTCTCCTAGCCTTCTAGGGCCTCCATGGCTTAAATTACTATTTTGATCTCTCAATTGCAATGACAAAGCTTTCTCTAAAGGAACACAAGTGAGTTTCTATCTTGATAGGGCTTTGCCATTCAAAATGCCTATGCATATCTCTAGTTTCCCCAATTTGGAAGGGGATTTTATAGCACTTGCAAAGGACTAGGGATAACTTCATGAGGAAGCCAAGATCAATATTGGGCAATTGAGTTTATTGGATGGAAATATCCAGAACCTTCATCGCTCAAACCACTCTAATCTACGACCAATTTACCGTTGCAACTGATTTTGGGTCGGATGAAGGCCAACTGATTCTGAGGCCTGACCGTAGCTAACAGGTGTGGTCAGCTCTACTAACTGTGGGTGTCAGTAGCATCTAGCACTGAGTAGGCAATGATACCCAAATGAGTGGTTAAAACCACTACTATACCTTGGTATTTGTCCAAGGTCTTCCATATGGTCTTCTAGCATGTCCCATATTAGTAGTCACCTCGACATGACACATTTTAGGTGTCTACACTAGAGAAACAATTGTAAGCCCTAATATGCTAGGTATGTTAGGTCACTTGGCTACAATAAAATATGATTTGGAGGTAGAGTGGGTCAATAGTACCCACTTCAAGTAATTGTATCACAAGATGGTTTCTTCAGAGTAGAAGTGGGCTTACCTACCTCATGCTCCTTCTAAGACTTTTTCCAATTCACAGTCAACTACTTGGGGTGCACAAAAAACCATGCATGGGCCTAATTGGGATATAGTATCTCCGAGTTGAGATTTATTAGGTTTTGGTAAGATTTAGAGGTTGATTTTAATGATTTTATAATTGTGGTACACCAATATTTATTATTTGTATATGGATGACCATATTAATTTTTCATTATGGTATGTCAGACCACTTGAGTGATGTACATGATCTATTGATTGATATGTATGTATGAGGTCATAATTCTTCAATTATTTTCTTTGTCTATGTAATTTATTGATGATGTGATGATATGTTGTTTTAAAGTTACTTTAAAATTTTATGTATAATGACATTATTTGATTTTAGTAGTTAAGTTCGATGCAAGAGATGCTTATTATTATCATAAACAATATTTTTAGGAGACATCAATAATTTTTCCATGATGTTAGGTTTCTTATGGAATTTTCAAAGTCATTATTTTCCTAGACTAAGATGGTCTAGTGGACTTTTATGTTATGGATTATGCAAAGGCCATTATCAACATAAATAATCATTTGTAGGTGCCTAGACTTGCTAGGGATTTTGTAACAACACTAAAACCTAACCCAATTTATTTTCTTAAGGATCAAGACTAATCAAACAATCTAGATAAATTCATAGAATATTTTTACCACATTGTGAGTTTCATATGTTGTAACATCACTCGGGCGGATAGGAGTGGCCAATATCCCATGATAGTTCTAGGGTTTACCTTGTACATTGCCCATGCAACTTAAATGACACCTTGCATGGTCACCCCATTTCCATTATCTCCTTTTAAGGAAATTTTGACTATAGTGTAAGGTTAACCCTATCTCACTTGTTTGAGAAAAGGGATGCCAAATCCCTAACTAGTGTCAATAATTCCTTACTAGTATTTAGGTGTAAGCTTAATATAGTTTTATACACCTCCTTTAGTATAAAACTACTATGCACCATTGAAATAACTTCTAAATAGTTTAATGGAGGTGATTGTCACTTATGTGGCATCTTTCAATGGTTACCACACCAAATGGCATCCCCCATAGGAATTCTCCCACACTCGTTCGGGTTCCTATGACTATCATTTGCATGACATATCTCTCACATGGGTATCTCACTCTCTTCTAGAGAATCCATCACAAATAGGGATTTAGTTACAATGGAATTCTAAGCTTGCTATCTCTCGGAGCACACTTTAAATATCTATTACTAAAGTGCCCATTGTAACCCTAAGGGATTGTCCCATCACTTCTTCCTTAGTTCTAGTCCGAACCTTAAGGATCTAAATAGGTTGGCACCATATGGATAAATACTATTAAGAAAGAATCCCCAAACCCTAAAGCAACAATAAGGAATAGCCTTTCCTTCTATCTCATTCATTCAATACTTAATAGCCACATTTACATAGTCCATAGTCTATTGCAATAAATAAAGGAAATTTATCCATCTATGTTTCTTTACATTGTTTTTTTTTTTTTGAATTTACATGGTGGAATCGGTAGCCACAGTATTCTGCCTAGATTTTTATGGCTGCCACAGTATTCTGTGTTGTCCACCCCAGAAGCTGCTACATAGATATTCATGCAGTCCGCCCCTATAACCACCATGCCATAATCATTTTAAACCTTTTATGCCGCTAAAAGCACCAGGAAAGGGACAAGCGTTCAGTCTAGTGAGGCTCGAGATTTGAACCTTGGACCTCTGCCCCCCTTATGGGGTTTGGATGAACCAATTGGTCTACACCTCGGACCTTTGTTTCTTTACATTGTTACATTCCATAAAAAGCATAATAAAATAAAAAATTCCATTTCTACTTCATATTCAATTCATAGCAATATATCAATAAATGCTTATAACAATTTCATACTGATTTCTGCAAAGGATACACAAATGACATTCATGTATCCTGGGAAACCCTCTTGGGAAAACCTAACCTTAAATAGTCCATATTTATTTTCATTCCAAGTCTATTAGCCAATATACAAAAAGAATCTTCTTTTTCTTTTGCCATAGTTTCAATTTGTTACATAAGAATCTCTATAACTCTTATGTCCTCTTATTACAAGTACTTTGCAAATTCCTTTTTACAAGAGTGAGGGAACCCCATAATTCCCTCACACTAAACTTCATTCAATAACTAGTCTACTAATACTCAAGACTCTTTTCCTTGAGTATTATCTTACAAAATAGTATTTATGGAACCCCCATTATTTCCTTTCCATTCATCAGGCCCCATACCCAAATTATTCTTTATTTAACACAAAATAATGATTTTCTCATCTCACAAATAGTCTACTGATTCCACATATTTAAAGCTAACAATATTCATAACATAAATATTTTCCTCATTTTATGGAATAATTCATATGCAACAATTATCTAGCATGCCTTCATGAATTATACAATACAATGATGTCATTCATCTTTTAATAATAGTCTCATTCTACTTTTCCAATAAAAGGGTGGATATCAATACATTTATGCATTGGTATTTTCCAATTATCAACGAGTATGCATGATCCAAAAGAAACCATTTCAATATACTCATAATTAAAAATATCCCCAATCTATATATCCATATATATATTCCTAAAAGAACCAATTAACTTTAGGGTTATTCCATTTTTAATAGGAAAATACAACATTCCAATAAAGTAGTTTAAATTTAGTCTTAGGATTGTCTAGCCCATAAAGTCATAATCATACTAGTTTTCCATCCGTAATTAATGTGCATTATCTTTATTCTAAATATTATTTTCTAATGATATTTAAATTCTAATACATTCATTTTTAATATGAAATGAACTATCTTTCCTCCATAGCTTATTTCTTTCTAAATTGAAATATGATACAAATAAGATCTCTCCAACTAAATGCACACTATTTCAATAGAGGAATTATATCTCTTCGTAAAAATTCTATAATATTTCCTAACCAAATAATGGAATTTTTAGCTCTCTAAATCTCATACCTCTTAAGATGTAAGTAATACTCACTTCATTCTTAAGCAATCTAACTATTTAGATCATCATTATAGAAAACAGAATAATAAAAATTCCTACGAATTTCACTTAATATAAGACAAAGTATTATATCCTTCTACGACACATCGACCATCGCTTGGGATGTTTGTATTCATATGAATATATCATCCATATAATAATAATTATACACCCTATTTAACAAGGTAATCCTCATTCTGATGTAGAGCCAATCTATGGTACCAGTCAAAATATAATGGAAACATAACCAGAAAAATATCTATAAATTTTATTGGGTGTATAATTCACATATTTGACTAGTGACAACTTAGATTGAATGTTTTCAACCTGACAACTCATCTTGGTGTTATAACATAAATTAGTCAAATAATAAAAAACCTCAAATATCATTCCTCAAGTAAGAATTTGTGTATCTCTTAGCCACCACACGGATGTCACTACATAGACCCATCCATGATTTGAGATACAAAATTGAATAATTCTCTATCGTAAGGTACACTTTATATTCACTAGGGTTAAGATGCTAAAGTTTTGACATTAGTTCAACGTAGGAAAAATCTTGTACTTCATTCTACAGTGATACCTCCTAAAATTATCCACACAGGCATGTTTCTTGCTACTAAATGTTATATGCTCATGGAGGGAGAACAACATGGTCAATATTGTATGAGGATTGACCTGAATATTGCATTCTCTCAAGTGAACATAGTATCAATCCATGACCTTTGTAACTAAATTGTTGTTCTATTATGGATGTAACTCTATGTTATACAAAATCTACAAACTTCAAGTTTTGAGAATGTAATCATTCTTACCTTACGTAGGTTTAAAAACAAGTACATCAAATATTTATAGAAAAAGGGTACCTTTAACAATCCAACATATGTATTGAAGATTACTCTAATTTGCACTCCAAAGAAGATCTCTTTCTCTCTTCAATTCTTCAAAAGCCTTCTTACTCTATGGTACATTCACCCCTGAAACAAAAATAACAATCCCCCTATTTTCCATTGGAGGTCTACTATAGAGGATGGAACAAGTTTCATTCAAGGAATAAACTTCATAATTGTCTGATCCTATTCATTTTTTATTGCTTTCTATTTAAAATGATATAAAATTGATTTAATATTTGCAATCATTCTAATATTCAAAACATTGGTCACTTTGTTTCCTTCCAATAAATTATTTCTTAATAAGACCTTAGAGTTCTATTTTCTAATTCAAACATAAGGAATATTTTACCAAATGAAACTTATCCTTTAAAATTTTATTAGCAGCTATAATTGCAACAACGAATTATTCCATGAAAACATAGTACTTCCTTTACTACTAAGAATTTATCAATAAGCACCCCTTAGCATTCTATGTTACTTTAAAACTATTTAAAGTAACTTAACTTTTCTTGAAAATTTAGACATAATACCATGCATTCACAACAAGAATGATAAATGCAAAATACACAATTGTAGATTAGGTCTAAATGTGGATATCTTGTGTCAAAGGATCTGGTTATCTTAACCATCGGTTCTTTGTTCACTCATGAGAACACTTGTTCCTATATAACACACAATTTCATTAGTAGTATATAAAAATCCAAAAACTATCGAACATTAGAAAATACAATAGTTTTCATTTAAAATAACATATAGTTTCATAAGCTTGGTATTTAAAAAAAAAATCCAAGGGAGGGTCATGACATACTATACCCCTTGGAGTAAACACAATCCTCTGTGTCTCACCAATATCCTGCATCAAAACCAAGATTACATTTTATTCATTCAAATAAATATGGATAATATTTTTGCATATTTGCTACTTTCTCCCAAGAAGCATTCTTTTTTGAGTACCAGTCCCACTGGACTTTACATTGCTCTAAGGTTCAACTCATTATATTTTTGGAATGGAACTCTAGGATCCTTATAGGTTTCACATCAATCATTGTAGGGTAGTTTATATGCAGCTTAGAAAAAATCCATAAGGATTAGAATTAACTACATATTTTCTAAGCAGGGATACATAGAATGTATCATGGATCTTGGATAGGTTAGGTGGCAAGGTGACATGATAGGCAACTATAATTATCTTGTTGGTGATATCAAAGGGTCCAAAATATATAGGATCCAAATTGGTTGATTTTATGGCTCTCTTCATGGGATTTAATCTTAGGAATACTCAGTCCCTCACAAACAATTCTCTAGGTATGTACTTTCTATTGGCATAACTCTTTTTTTGACTAGTGGCTTCCTTTAGCCTTGATCTAATAAATTTTAGTTATTCCTCCATCTCTTGAATCACATTCAATCTAATGGCAATCCAATATTCTAGAATTTACCATGAGAGAGGTGTTTGGCATTGTTTTCCATACAATGCTTCAAATTGAGCCATTCCAAAAGAAGCATGATGCCCATTGTTATATGAAAATTCAACCAAGTGCAAAAAATATTCCCATTTATATTTTTGATCCATGCAATACATGTGAAGCATGTACTTCAAAACTTTATTGACCCTTTCATTTTGACCATCAATTTCTAGAAGGTAGGAAGAAATAATATTCAGTTTTGTGCCTATAGTCCGATGTAGGGATTTCTAGAATGTAGATGTGAATTTGTAATCTCTATCAAATATAATTTACACACTAAAATCATATAAATTAGATAATACTGCTATGTTCCACTCTTATAGACATTATATGACCACATTGGGTAACCCTCAAGGGTTAATTAGGGTTCCCAACCCATTTTTGGAAGGTTCACCCCACTTTTTGGAGGTTTTGGGCCATTTGGCCATGGTCGTACCACACTATGATGGCCATAGTTCATGGCCATCCCACCAAGGGATGGCCACATGTAGCCATACCACCCAAGGATTGCCACATGCAACCATACCTGGGTGGGATGACCATGAACCATACCCCTCAAAAGTTAAAGGGTGGGACAAATGATAATCAATTCCTACCATTTATCCCACCCAATCACCCAAAATTGATTGGGAGGCTGTCATAATCATCAAGACCTATAAATTGGAGGTCCCAAATGGGTAAGCTTTCCCACCCTATGCATGGCAAGGGCATTGCCAAGTGGTAACACTTTCCCTACATACCATAACTTGCCCCTTTGCACATTTGACATATTTTAGCTATAAATTGAGTTCCTCCTACCCAATTTCAGAGAGAGACAATAACAAGCATTACTCACGAAGTGTTGTTCATATTTGTCCTCAACATTTACCTAAGTATTTTCCTTGAAAATATCTTCATTCGAAGGCGCTTTTAGGGGAATCCCAAAATACACTAATCAATTCCAAAACCCATAAAATTTGAGAGTTATTTGACCAAATTTGATGAAAACACATTTAGGATAATTCTAAACTAGATCCCCTTGGAATTGGTGGCAAAAACCACCCAATTGTGTGACTTTCCTTACCAGGGATGGATAGCAGTACTAGTTGCACTTGCCAGGGATGACCACCAAATTGAAAATAATTTTAATTCTATTTCACCATAGATCAATCAAAAATCATTATATTAGACTTCTATTCAATTTTGGTTAAGTTTTGAGTAGATTTTATGGGTCAATTTATGTTTTTGTGATAGCATTATTAGTTGTTATTTCTAGGGATGGCCATAGGTTATGATCACAATTGTACTTGAATTCATGCTTAGATACTTCCAAAATCATCTTAATAACATCATATTATATTTTCAAGTCATTTGGAGTTATTTTGATTTATCACAAATAAGTTTTACTTTCTCTATTACATACTTTTCAAGGTTTTCAATATAAAACACATATGCTATTAACAATTTTCAATATCTTGTGTGTAGGTGTAGGTATTCTAGGCATGAGGGAGGAGCTAAGAGGTAGATTAAAATAAGCCCAATATTAGATCTCAATTGTGGGTTGCGAGAAGAACATTGAAACATGTCATTAAGCTCATGGAGGGATTCATTCCCTTGTAATTTGTAATCTAAAATGTATCAAAATGATAAGCCCTCAAAGGGGATGTATTGTAACCTTTTGAAATTAATGAATTTATAAATACAAGGAGAAACCCCCCCTTTTATTGCAAATCATTTGTAATTTCAATAGTTTACATCTTTTGCATATTTCCTTTGCATTCTTTCTTAGAAAAAATAGATATCATTTGGTTTCAATCACCTAGGCATGCCATTTTTTGTGCATATTTAGTGGAGATCATGGTGGGAATCTTGTCCCTTGTCCCATTTCATTTTTGACCTCCTTTTTGTGTTTTATATGTTGTAGGTTCTGGCCATTGTTAAAGTAATATTCCATTCTTTGGGATATTTACCCTTTTACTCGACTAGGTAAAATAGGTAGTATATTGAATTATACTACGTAGGTTATTACATTTACTTTTTACAATAAGAGATATTTACTATTTTATAAATATCTTGTGGTTAACTTAGGTTAGTAACTAAAATATCCTATGTTAAGATATTTTAGTTAGGTTTTTAGCATAATTCTATTTACAAAACTTTGTTAGCGCTACCTAAGCTAATTGGTTATTAAACCTATTTTGTAACCTATATTAAGCTATGACATTCCTAAGTCTAGCTAATGTTGAATTGATAATATTTCATTTAACATTGTGCAACTATTTGTTACATTGGTATCAGATCCGAGAGGGTAGGCAAGGTGAAGGGCGTAACTTTTTACGAGGTAATATTTCCCTGGTTTTGCCTACCAAGGTTAACAATGTCTGATCCAAGGAGGCGCCAAGTTGTCCATGCTGAGTCCACATTGGAGGAGGCACCAAGATGGGAGATAAGATAGGAAGCTTCACTGATTTTTTTTTTTTGCGAGTAGTAGATGGCACCACCCATTCGAGGTGCTTGACTGGCCAGGTCAACCAAACCTGCTAGGATGCTCATACGAGGTGGAACGGCAAGATCAGGATGCGAACCGATCCCTCAGGTCACATACTTGATATGCCATGACTCAAGGCTAGTGCTGGCCTAGCAGGCCAGAATTGGCCATTAAAACTATGTCGGTCCATTGGGCCCGTGCCCCTAGAGAGCTAGCAGTGGGAGCACATCGAGGAAAAAAGCACCCTCATGCTCCCATGTGGCCTCTATTTACTAGAAGTGCCATGAGGGCAGGATCACCCTCTCACTTCCAATAGGCCGTAATCAATACTATCAAACATGTGGACCAATCTACACCTGCCAACTAGACCTCAGATGTTGGACATCAAGCACGACACATGGTGGTTCTAGACACGACTATCAAGACTGATGTGGTAGATATACTAGAGGATAGCACATGGTTTGATGTGATGATGTGGACCCTACAATGCTCACTGGACCAGACTAAACACATGGTAGACAACCATAGGACACTGACTTGGACACGATACATGGGCGACACATGGCAGACAAGCCATGCATCACCCGACCAGACCTCGCCACCTCGTGGTAGTGACCAAAAGGATGGCAGGGGTGACTCGGATTGCTCGAAGGCAATCAAAAGCCTTCTTGAGGTTTTTTATTTTTAAAGAGCCCATAAACATCTGCAGGGCGGATGTGGGATTAAAAATCCCAAACTTTTTCATTTCCTCCGCTTTGAAGCGGAGGACGAAAACAAAGGGGAAAAGGTTCCCCTTTGTCCTCATCCCGAGTGGTAGCTGGGTTGGTGAACCGGCCACCACTATGGTGCTATCTTAAGACAGACCCAGGATCAAACCCCGTCGGGGCCTGAAAACTTATTTTTACAAAGGCGCCATGGCATTAAAAAAGAAGGTAAAAAAAACCAGTTTTTTATTTTTTATTTTGAAATTTGTTTTTTTATTTTAAATTAAAAAAATTTATATCTATTTTTATATTTTAATACAGTAAAATATAAAGTATAATTAAAAGAAATTATTTTTTGATAAACTGATTTCTTTAACAATTATATTTTTATTTTTCCTATTAAAATTTTAAAATTTATATTTAATTTTTTTTTTAAGATTTTGCAAATTTCAGAATTTAAAATTAAAATTAAAAACACCTATTCTTTTTGCAATCTCAAAAAGACAATAGTGCATTTTATTTTCTCTCAAGGAGGGATATAACACAAAAAAAAATTTTGCACTTCTTTTGCAAAATTGGGAGACCTAATTGTTTTGAAATTTCTAAAATGACAAGAGTGTTTTTGTTTTCTCCACATAAGAGATTTAAGACAAAGCAAGACACCATTTTATTTGCAAAACTAGGTGACCAAAATTCTTCTCAACCTTGTTAATTTAGCATACAAGAAAGAATCAAACTTGAATTCTTTTTGCAAATTAGACAATAAGGAGACTGATTTTTTTTTGTAAAATTCAAAAGGTAAAAGTGTGCATTTGTTTTCTCCAAGGGGATATAAGACATAACATTGCACATTCTTTTTTACAAAATTGAGAAGAAATTGTAACCTTGGGTCCATCAAAACCGAGTCATTTGTCGATTGGTTCTGGAAGCATTTCAAAAGCGGGTCGTGTGTCAACTTGTCTTGAAAGGAGTGCTATTTGTTAAATTTGCAAAATAAAGGGGGGAAGACAAGAAATTGTATTTATTTTGCAAATTTGTAACACAAAAGTGTGGAGCACTTAAAACAAATCAAACTTGTTTATTTTGCAAAATTAGAAAAGATAGGCAATTTTTTATTGTCACATTATTTGCAAAATTGTAAAAAAAGGAGGAGACAAAAACATATCAAATTTTTGTACACACATTCATATTTTTTTGCAAAAATTAAAAGGTGCATTTTTGGTTTTACTCGACACCTTCATTGGCAAATTAGGTGCATTTTCGGTTGCATCCGACACCTAGGTGATAAGAATTTTGTGGGCATTCTTGTTTGATTATTGAATTATTTCTTTTACAATTATAAGTCTTAGAATCAAGAACACTTCTACCCAAAATTTTCACTAATAATTTGTGTAGATCCTTGCACATATTTAAAGCCAATATTCACTTGATATTCTCTCCTACAAACAAAAACCCCTAATTCACTCTATTTGTTTGGCTTAATTTCCTCAAACTGATTATCCCTATTCAAGAGGATTTTCAGGCAGGTGCCATTAAATATCTTTTTGAGTGAATTATCTTTCATCTCTTATTTATTTGGCTTAATTTTGTCCAACTAATAATCTCTCTTCAAAAGGGTTTTTTCAAGCAGGTGCCATTAAATACCACTTGAGAGTGAAAGAAAGATCATATTAGTACAAATTGTAGGACATTCATCATGGCAACTATCAATAAATACTTAAGTGATACACAATTGCTAAAAAGTCCTAACTATTCAACATGGAAAACTAATATAAAAGCCATCCTGACTATAGAGGACATGTGGGATTTAGTTGATGGCACTGAAACAAGACCCGCATCACCAGGAGTAGATAAAAAATAATGGGATAAAAAGAATAATCATCTTCTCATGTTGATACTCCTTGCAACTACTGATGAGATACAACCTCACACAAGTGAAGCTAAAACTGGTAAAGCTGCATGGGATGCACTTAGTACCATTTTTGAAGGCAAGAATCAATCAACTGTTCTAAACCTTCAAAAACAACTTCATACACTCTATATAAAGTTAGGTGAATCAGTAGAACTATTCCTCTACAGAGTGGTAGATCTAAAATCTAAGCTTAATGCTTTAGGGGCCAAAGTAGAAGACACCATTTTGACTTCAGTCATTTTGAGAGCTCTTCCTGAATCTTACAAAATGTTGATTACATACCTTAATATTTCACAAAGAGTTGTCATCTTTGTGGAGTTAGTCAATTTTCTTCAAACTGAGGAAGCAAACCAACTCCAAAATGATGAAGTGTCGAGCAATAGAATTTATTCAAACTATAAGGGTGATAAGAAGAAATATAACTTTAAAAATGGGGGATCATCTTCAAAATGTATGGGAAATAAATCTCAAAAGAGGTTTTGCTCGTATTGTAAAAAGGACAACCATGACACCAACCTGTGTTGTTTCAAAAACAAGTAAAACAAGAAAGATAAAGGCACAACACAGAAGAAAAACAAAGGTCATATTGCTCATGAAATGTCTAGTTTTGATTCTAATTATGGTTCAGAAAAAGCACATAGAGTGCTCATTGCTAAGACAATATTGTAGAGGGAAAACACATTTTGTCACCTTAAGCAAGCACCATTTCCTCTCTCTTTTTTTTAGGCTTCATAAATAGCATAAGTTTTTGTTTGAATTACTTGTAATAAAGGGGTGTTTATACCTCTTTTAGGCTTCATAAATATCAAACTCTCATTTTTTGAAGTTCTTGTAACAAAAGGAGGAAATTTTTTGGTGTAAAATTGCCTAGGAGGCAATATTTGTAAAATCCTTCACAAAACTCTTGAGTTGCACATATTTTGCAATTAAGGGGGGATATTCAATTCTTTTTCTTCACAATTTTTTGTAAAAAGAGAAGTATACTTATAAGGGTGCATTTTCGGCAGTGACCGACACCTTAGTCATACTTCTTTCAAAAATTAATTACAACATGTTTTGCAACAAGAATAGGGAAACTTATAAGGGTGTATTTTTGGCAGCGACTGACACCATAGCTACCTTATCTTTTAAAAACTCATATTGTAAACTAAATAAACCTCGTATGAAGTGATCTATTGTACTACACCTAGCGATTTCAGCGACTGATTACCCATGCTATTCGATTGGATGAAATGATTACTATAAGGACATTAGTTGGTGTGAAGACAAAGTGAGGAATGACCCACTTTTTGCTTAGGAGCATCTAGAGCATTGTGACAAAGCAAGAACCAGTAGATCAACATCTTTTTCACTATATTGGGATAGTTATATACTTTACCCAAATATTTTTGTATAGGAGGATGTATATGTATTACCCAAATAATGTAATAAGGGGGGATTTTAGAGTAATATTCCATTATTTGGGATATTTACCCTTTTACTCGACTAGGTAAAATAGGTAGTATATTGCATTATACTACATAGGTTATTACATTTACTTTTTACCATAGGATATATTTACTATTTTATAAATATCTTGTGGTTAACTTAGGTTAGTAACTAAAATATCCTATGTTAAGATATTTTAGTCAGGTTGTTAGCATAATTCTATTTTCAAAACTTTATTAGTGCTACCTAAGATAATTGGTTATTAAACCTATTTTTTAACCTATATTAAGCTATGACATTCCTAAATCTATCTAATGTTGAATTGATAATATTTCATTTATCATTGTGCAACTATTTGGTACAACCATTATGAGCAGGAACAACTACAAAATTCCTAGTTGGAACTGCCAGGGATGACCACTGTAAACATCCCTACCAGGTATGGACCAAAAATTTTTAGCCATCCCACTAAGGGATGGCCACCAAACTAGGGGTTTTCTACAAAAATTTCTAGAAACAATAAGTTTCAGAGTAGAAAAGGTAACCTTCTAAACCTTCAATTTGCATCTAGGTTGTTTCAAAAAGCTTAAATTTTAGTTTTTCTTGTCTTTTGTGTGCAATTGAAAGTTATATTTCATATTTCTAAATTTTGCATTAACAAAATCAAAGAAAAACAGGAAAAATAACAACCTTTCAAAATGCATTTGTCTGGTTTTCCTGCGTATGACCTACCTAAGGGTTAGGTTTTCATATAGTTTACAAATTTGGTAGTTTCCTTTTATATATATGCTTATGATTTTGAAAGTGAAATACAATTTCATGCATTTAGTGAATAATAATTGAATGCTATCTTGCTTTCTTTCAATCATTTTAAAAGGAACCACACACACCACACTTATTTTTAATGTTAGTGAGTTGGAATTCATCCCCAACCACTGATAGAGTTCAACGACAGTGGGTTTCATCTCCATCCGTTGGCTCAAATCCCACGTACCCCATTTTTGGTCAAAGTCAACTCCAAGATCTGATAGCTTGGAAAATTTGCATGTACTTCTCTTTGGAGGGTATAACACTGACCAAGTGAGTACTGGGTGAGGACTGGTAGGACCTATGCTCCCTGATCGGGTATGGATTTCATCTCCATACTTTGGTTGGTTCATGTGACTGGAATTTCATTGCCGGTTGTCAAGCTATGAGTATATAGGTGAAAACATTTAAACAATTGAGAATTACATCAACATTCAAAAACACATGAAAGATATTATTTACAAAAGCAACAAATTTGAAACACATCAAATAGTTTAGGAACACATAATATTTAAAAGAGATAATCATTTGTATTCTTGTGTGTTTCTATTGATTGTGTGTTTGAATATATAAAACTTGTAAAGGAGATAATCACATAGAGGTTTAGAGTAAGTAGTTATGGTATATACCCGTAGCCAAGCCCACTTAAGGGCGAACGTTGCGGGGAGTAGGCAAGGAGACATGGATCATCTCCAATTTGATCCCAAGGACATGGTTATACCTCCTTGGTAGCCACCTACTCTCCCAAATCATCGAGTGGTAAATGAATGGATGGTTAGTCCTAGAGTGTCATAGAAGGGACCTAGCCTACAAGGGACTCCTATGCGGGGTACCCCTATAAGGCACAGTCCCAATCTGGGAAATTACT
Organism: Wollemia nobilis; assembly: GCA_028583015.1. Classification (NCBI taxonomy): domain Eukaryota; kingdom Viridiplantae; phylum Streptophyta; class Pinopsida; order Araucariales; family Araucariaceae; genus Wollemia; species Wollemia nobilis. Next base: position 7,844,213 of record JAQPPZ010016334.1, on the reverse strand, counting down.
TCCCAAGTATAGATAATTCAAATGCCTTATTTCAAGAAAGGCAACCATGCACTAAGGCACCTACACATAGAGAAATACCATGCATTCACATGCCTTCTCAGTCTACTCCACATGTTGGTGTGCAGGAGAAAGACCATACACCTAGGGTAGGGTTAAATGATCATATTATGCTTTCAAATCACCCTTCCCCAAGGTACCAAAACCTAGATGAGTATGATACTCGTTGTAGTGGGCGAGCTAATTCTGCCCTACCATTCCTCATTTATGAGGGAAGACCTGAGGAAGATCCTAATTATCCTCAATCACATTATTCCATGCAAGCACAATGTGCCTCTATGCTAGTAGATTATCAAGAACATATGTTTAGGAGGGAACCTCAAGTAAATGCAACTTCTCTCAATTGAGGAAAACTCATAGTAGATCTCACAAACCCTCTTGAACAAGATAGGTATCTGGGAAATAATGCTAAGGCACATAGGTCCAATACAGCTGATCAAATTAATCAATTAGTCAAAAAGTATGTTGATCATCAAGCTAAGTTTAATCAACTTCGATCTGATAAACAATGCTTGGATCTCCTAGAGCATCGACAACAATTAGAAATACAAAGACTTGAATAGTAGATTCAAGAAACATTGTGTAATGGAGTTCCTACTCCAAGCACGCATAGATAGGAGGCTAGGCAAAGGCAACCCACTTTCCATCAAGATAGGTCTCCTAGACCTAATCAAATGTTGCCACCTAGACCTCCTAGGCCTGATCAAAACTTACCTAATAGGCCTAATATAGATTACCTACAATAGGCATTAGTTCCTCCTTGTAGGCCCATTCCAAAAACACCTTATGGGGCTTATGATGATTTGGAAAAAAATGAGGATTATTTAGAAGCACCTTTTGGAGATATGGTTGATGACAATCAACCACCTCAACCTATGCTTAATATTCCTTGTCCCCCTCCATGGGTCCAAAATAAAGAAGAGGAGATTAAATCCTCTGATGCGTATCAAGCATTTCTTGAATGCTTAGAAATTGTAGAGGGTAAGACAACTGGGAATGGGCTTCAAAAACCCACCTTGTGCTAGTTGCACAATCAACCATTGCATCCATCTATCCCTTCTCCTCCATACCTTGAGCATTTTAAAATTCCCAAATTGGACAAGTTTAAAGGGGAAGAAGATGCTCAAGAGCACGTTACAAAATTCATGAATCAGTGCTTCAACATACAGGAGAATGATGCATTACTCTTGAGGAATATTTCTAATTACCCTCTCTGGCCCTGCTATTGAGTGGTTTAACCAACTTCCAAGGCATAGCATCTATACATTTGAACAGTTTGTAGATGCATTCTTGGAATGTTTCACCTTCAATACCAAGAGGAAGGTGACCTTAACTAACCTTACGGGGTTAAAACAATATGATGATGAGTCTATCATTGACTATGGAAATAGGTGGTGAACGCTCCTAGCTAAGCTACCCTATCTATTGCCAGTGTTCGAGTTAACTCGAATGTTTTCAAAGAGTTTCTTAAAACCAATATCTTTATTGTTGCAACTCCAAAAATATCCCACTCTTGAGGATGCTCTAGCATAAGCTAGAACCATAGAAGAGATCAAAATCCAAGAGGGGGAGATAGCTAAACCTCACAAGGAGTGGAAAAAGAATCCAAAGAGCAATCTGGTGCCATCAAAGCTGGAAGTGGTCAATCAAGTGGCCATTAATGTCCTAGGGCCTACACAAATGATGCCTCCTCAAAAGGTAAATTATCAGGCCCAACCTCCTCCTACGAGTTATAATAATAATACTCAAGCGAATCAGGGTTAAAATCAACAATGTCACCCTAGGCGACAGTTTACACCCTTTGCTGAGTCAATGGAATCCCTATTCGATCATTTTTGGGCTACCAAACTAGTTAATTTACCAAAAATCAAGCCTATAGACCCGAATACAGGTAAACCAAAGCCTATGGGACATCGAGAAGACCAATTTTATCGATATCATCGGTAGAATGGCCATGACTTGCCTACATGCTATGGTTTCAAAAACATAGTGTAAGACATGATAGAGAGGAACGAGCTCCAAGTGGATAATCCTCTCACCCAAAATAATCAACAGATGGGGGTTTTCAAAGACCCCTTACCTACTCATGAGGTACAGGTAGCTCCTACAAAACAAATAAATGAGGTCAAGACGGCACCCCCTTTGCAAGGGTACGTTGGGATGGTAAGTATTGTGACTAGGAATAGACGCTACCCAAGTCAAGTTGCACCACCTGTAGCTTCAAGTGATGTTCCATCAACATCACAACCTCCACCACCTCTAGTACAGAGCCTTCCACCTAGGCCAATAGTGACAATAAAAAGTAAGCTTGCACAAAGCTTAAGAACAACATCGGCTAGATTATCCATATATGAGCTTATTCAGAAATCTCCACCTCATAGAGAAGCTCTAATGGATATTATTAAGTCGATAGAGTTGCAATCCTAGGAGTCTAACTCCTTTATCAATTTTATGGGGAATGTGCAATAATGTAAGGAACCAGTGATCACGTTCTATGAGCATGAACTCAAACCCATAGCAAGTGATGTGGTGGACCCTCCTTTACACATCATTGCATGTGTGAATGATATACCGTATAAGAGAGTTTTGATAGACATTGGTTCATCAAGCAACATAATAACCACTAGTGTTCTTAAATACCTAGGACTTCCAGCATCTCATGTTGTAGCATCCACCTACACCCTTAGAGAATTCAATGATACAATATGATCCACAATTGATACTATAGTCCTACCCATCCAGGTGGGATGCAAAACTATATCGACACTATGTCATGTTTTGGAGGGTGTGATGGCCTATAACATATTTCTAGGTAGACCTTGGATTCAGGACATGAAGTGTATCCCATCCATTGCTCATCAATGTCTCAAATATACTTATGAAGGGTAGGTACATGTAGTCTCTGCAGACCTTGAGCCCTTTAAGTATTATAACATGGTGCAACAAATCCTCGAGTTGATGTTACCATTGACTCATGTGGACTTCCAACTGAAAAATCCATTCAGGGTCCACTTCCATCTCCATTGCCTTCCATTACACCATTACCATCTTCATCCATGCCATCTTCATCATTGGTAACTTCAAAAGAGCCTTCGTCATCATCAGATCCTCCATAGAGGAACATGTCAAAGAGGCCAATCGATGAAATTCCTCCCATAATTTCCACCATCTCTATAGAAGATATTCCTAGTCTTATAGACGAGGAACCATCTCAGGAGGTACACATTGAGTCATATCAAGCCTCACTTCCATCCCCTTCACCTTCATCATCCCAGGTTACAATACATATGTCTAGTACAGGGATAGGAGAGTACATAGTCAGAAATATCACAACAGTTCCATCCATCGAGATAGTGCAAGATATGGGATGACCTTGTCTCCCCATAGGTAGCATTGTACCTCTTGGCATACCACCCAATAAAATAAATTTTATATATGGGGGTATCGAGTATGGAACATTGCCAGTTCCTCAGCAAGAAGATGATGATGAACCCTTCTCTAAGGATATAAACTACATGTCAAATTTTGACTACACCATGCGATATCTACATCACTACAATTGGCATGGTTTTGGTCTAGGGTTATATGAGCAAGGTACTCATGTTCCATGTCAGCCACAATATCAGTTACCATATGATAAATATGGGTTGGGACACAATAAGCCAGTACATTTAGATGTACTCATAAAGGGTTTGGAGTGCCTAGTTTTGAATTACAAGGATGAGCTTGCACGTGATCCCTATGCCAATCCACATCATGTCCACTCATTGGGAGATTATTTTCCCATAAACATGGTAGATCAAGGGTTATCTAGTGATGTCGCTCAACCTCATGAAGTGGGAGAGAGTTCACACACCCTTCAATCTGATAATGAGGAAGAGGATCAAGGTCCTCCTCATGAATGGACAATAGATGATGAGTCAAACTATGGCATAGCTCCCATCAATTATCCAAGTTCATATGAGGAACATGATTAAGTCATCCCTTTGGATGACGAAGAATATTTTTATCTTCGTATGTTCCCATTGCAACATCCTATTTGGTGATAACTTTTACCACTTGAAGAGCAAGCTCATAATATTCCATAGCCACCCTAGCAATTATAGTGATAACCCATAGATATGAGGTCTATAGATAGGGGTTATATAGGCAAGGGGTCAATCCAAAGGTCATAAAATTCCCCTAGGTGGTCTACAACCATCTAGGTCAACCTAAAATACCCCTAGGTGGTCTACGACCATCTAGGTCAACCTAAAAATCCCTAGGTAGTCTACGATCATCTAGGTCAACCTAAAATACCCCTAGGTGGTCTACGATCATCTAGGTCAACCTAAAATACCCCTAGGTGGTCTACGACCATCTAGGTCAACCTAAAATACCCCTAGGTAGTCTATGACCATCTAGGTCAACCTAAAATACCCTTAGGTGGTCTACGACCATCTAGGTCAACCTAAAATACCCCTAGGTGGTCTATGACCATCTAGGTCAACCTAAAATACCCCTAGGTGGTCTACGACCATCTAGGTCAACCTAAAATACCCCTAGGTGGTCTACGACCATCTAGGTCAACCTAAAATATTCCTATGTGATCTACAATCGTTTAGGTCACCCTAAAATGCTCTTAGGTGGTCTTTGAGCATCTAGGTCACCCCAAAATGTTCCAATGGTATCGATAAGCCTTTGGTCACCCTAAAATACTCCTAGGTAGTCTACAACCATCTAGGTCACCCTAAAATACCTCTAGATGATCTATGACCATCTAGGTCACCCCAAAATACCCCAATCTCTCCACTTTAGATGGTCTATGACCATCTAGGTCACCCCAAAATTCCCCAAATGCATCTATAATCCCTTTGGTCATCCTAAAACACTCCTAGGTAGTCTACGACCATCTAGGTCAACCCAAAACACCCCTAGGTAGTCTATGACTATCTAGGTCAACCTAAAATACCCCTAGGTAGTCTACAATTGTCTAGGTCAACCTAAAATACCCCTAGGTAGTCTACAACCATCTAGGTCAACCTAAAATACCCCTAGGTGGTCTATGACCATCTAGGTCAACCTAAAATACCCCTAAGCGATCTATGACCATCTAGGTCAACCTAATATACCCCTATGTGGTCTAAGGCCATGTTGGTCACCCTAAAAAAATCCCAAAGATGTCAATAAGCTCTTTGGTCACCTCAAAATTCCCCAAAGGTATCTATAAACCCTTTGGTCAACCTTAAATTCCCCAAAGGCATCTATAATCCCTTTGGTCAACCCAAAACACCCCAAAGGCATATATAAGCCCTTTGGTCAACCTAAAAAGCCCCAAAGGCATCTATAAGCCCTTTGGTCAACCCAAAAATCCCCAAAGACATCTATAAGCCCTTTGGTCAACCCAAAATGCCCCAAAGGTGTCTATAAGCCCTTTGGTCACCCCAAAAGCCCCAATGGCATTCATTAAGCCCATTGGTCAACCTGTATATATAATATATATCAAAAATCCAAAAACATTATTAAAACATCAAAAATACAAAAATATTATATTGTATTGCATTGCATTTCATGTCATTATATTATAACATTAGTTGCATTAGGCATTATCATCATTGCATTGTGCATTATTAGAATTTGATCATACATGTCTAGCACCAAGTATGTACACTAGGCATCTATCAAAATTAAGGTTGTCAAAAGTCAATTTTACCACCTATTTACATCACCTTTACCATTTACATATACATTCCATACTGTGTGTCTATTTCCCTTCACTTAGCCATTGTTCATAAGGCATCTTTAGGGTTTTCGATCACTCAATCATCTCTAGTTTTCTTTTTAGATTTTGTAGAAAGCTATCATGATTTTTAGAAGGTAGAATCCTTCTTAGATTATACCTTGTATACGTCAAAATCTCGACACATTTTCACATTAATAAATCCAATTTTAGCACAAGGAAAGATGAAACCTACAAAGTGGTCTAGGTTACCTTAAGCAAAAAAGTTTATCTCGCTCATCCCCCTGTGCGAATGGTTCAAAGATGCTGAGAATTGACAAAAGGACAAGTTCCTCCTTACCTCAAATCAAAATCCCTTGCTTCACACCAAATTGGGGCAAGTATCCAAAAGAGAAAAATAAATAGTGATTATTATCACTTAAAAATATTCAAAATAAATAGTGGTTTTTACCATTAGAAAAAATTAAAATAAATAGTGGTTCTCACCACTACCAAAATCCATTGCTCACCATAAAAAAAATGAGCAACTCCCTAGCACAATTCAAAATTTAAAAGAAAATAAGGGAGTATTGAACTTGAATCCCTGGAATTCTTAGCATTAGAGAACCATAAGGTGATCCTCATTACAAGTTGGGTGGCATCAAGCCCACTTGGCAATGGCGGTATCCTTACGCATGACGATATGTCTATCACATAAGCAACTTGCTTTTGTATGGACCAATATTTGCATGTGGATGAGCTATATTTTGGTAGCCTATATTGCCTAGTGGTCTAATCCAACTACATACAAAAATCAGGATAATGAGACTCATAGGGTGATATCTAGTACAGATGGGCTGAATCAATCCTATTTGGCACTAGGGTAACTTTATGCGTTATCATAGTAATGAACTCACATGCACACACAGGGATATTGAATATCTTGGTTATCTTAGCAGATTTATACTTTATTAAAGTGTTTGATTAGGTAACTAGAGTGTTTGAGTCTCCTAAAAATCCCAAACACATCATAAACATTATATTATTCATTTCATTTCACATCATGCCATCACATGTTTGTCAGTTTACATTTACACAAGCCATTACATAATGTCATGAAAATGATGAGATAAAATTTGTATAATCAATGGTGCTAGCATCTAATGTGTCAACTAGTAATCATAATACATCATACAAATTAAATTTAATCATCCATTTAATTTTGCATTTACAAATATCCATATCATCAAATCACATCATAGGACAAATACATGCATCCATGTTAGGCATCCATCATAACATCATAAAGTACATATAAGTATTAAATACATTTCATAAAGCAATAAGGAAATACATGATGATAACATAAAACTCATATATGTATGTATGAAATCCAAAAGCTACATCATAATCCAAAAATTACCCGTAGGCTGCAATCAAGTGGGTCCTCAGACCTCACGCTCCCAAAATCATAAAAACAACAAAAAAATTAGATAAAGCAAAATCTCAAGTGCACCTCGTACCCAATTATTTACCCTATACACTTGGAATTTGTAGCAAATTTCACTCCATGCAATCTGGCAAGATGAGTAAACTTACCATAAGGCTACTTGAACCAAATTATTCATAGTTGAACTGAAATGTCTTCACTTCAATCCCCAAGAAGGCCATTGCAGCTAGATTGCTCTACATGGGAATGAGGTATTCATTTCCTTTCTTCTATGAAATCTCATAAAAAATAAAAAATAAAAAACAATTAAAACACCAATTTGTTTACAAAAAGATCTTAAAATATCAAAAATAGGGCCAAAAACCCACCAAAAATAGGTCCAAAATGGTTCAAATTAACAAGGGATCAAGATTAAATCCAAATTATTCATGGACACTCTAAAAAGTCTTTATTTCACTCCCCAAGAAGGCTATTATGGCTGGAATGCTCCACGAGAATGAAGTATTTAGGCTCTCGCTTCCATAAATCATCATTAAAATGATCAAAATCCTAGCAGAATTGATAAGGTTTGCAATGGACAAAAGTTGATGGTTATCCCAATTAAGTCATATGTGTCAAGTGACTCATCACTTTATCATTTGTCATACCCTCATCGACTCATTACTTGAGGAGGTAGTCATAATAACGATTTCATAATCAAATCAACACTTAAACACTCAAAAGTGTAATTTTCATACATTCAAAAGAATCATTGCCAAAGATAAATTTGCAAGCCCATGCTAGGGAAAACAATCAGCAAATACAACAAAACAAAGGCTTGGCCTCCTTGAAGCCTTAGGTAATTCACCCTTGAAAAGTCTTACAAGGAAACAAGGAACCAAGACCAAGTATACCCTGAGCCCCTACAACTGTCATTATAGTGTGGTTGAAAGGTATACCAAAATCAATCCTTCAACTATGTCAAAAGCAAGGATTCCAAGAATGTATGCTATTTCCACAATGGAGGCATATAAATTTGGTTAGGTTAATGAATAACCTCAATCATTTAACGATTTAGTCATCTATTTTTGCTTAGCACTCTGTTGCACACAATGCGTCTCAAAAAGGGGCATATGTAGACACTAAAATCATGTAAATCGGATAATATTGCTATGTGCCACTATTATCAAATTGGTCATTTGCCCTTTGGTATTTGGGAAACTCTCATGGGGTTAATTAGGGCTCCCAACCAATTTTGTGAGGGTTTACCCCACTTTTGAGAATGTTTTAGGCCATGTAGCTCATGGTCGTCCCACCCAAGGATGACCACATGTAGTCATCCCTGGGTGGGAAGACCATGAACCAGACCCCCAAAAAGTCAAAGGGTAGGACAAATGACAATCAATTACTGCCATTTATCCCACCCAATCACCCAAAATTGATTGGGAGGTTGTCATAAACATCAAGGCCTACAAATTGGAGGCCCCAAATGGGTAAGCTTTCCCACCCTATGCATGGCAAGGGCATTGACAAGTGGCAACACTTGCCCTGCATGCCAAAACTTGCCCCTTTGCACATTTTCCCTATTTTAGCTATAAATTGAGGTGCTCCTACCCAATTTCAAAGGAGAGACAATAACAAGCATTGCTCATGAAGTGCTGCTCACATTTGTCCTCAACATTTGCCCAAGTATTTTCCTTGAAAACCTCTTCATTTGAAGGCACTTTCAAGGGCATCCCAAAATACGCTAATCAATTCCAAAACCTATCAAATATGAGAGTTATTTGACCAAATTCTATGACAACACATTTAGGAGATTTCTAAACCAAATCCCCTTGGAATTGGTGGCAAAAACCACCCCATTTTGTGACCGTCCCTACTAGGGACGGATAACAGTCCTAGTTGCACTTGCTAGGTATGGCCACGAAATGGCTAATAATTTTGATGCAATTTCACCATAGATAAATCATAAAGCATTAGATTAGCCTTCTATTCAATTTTGGTTAAGTTTTGAGTAGATTTGATGGGTCAATTTATGTTTTTGTGATTGCAATCTTAGTTGTTCCTGCCAGGGACGACCACAGGTTTTGATCACAATTGCACTTTAATTTATGCTTAGATCCTTCCAAAATCATATTAATAACATCATATTATATTTTCAAGTCATTTGGAGTTGTTTTGATTTGTCACAAATAAGTTTTACTTTCTCTATTACATACTTTTCAAGGTTTTCAATATAAAATGCATATGCTATTAACAATTTTCAATCTCTTGTGTGTAGGTGCAGGTATTATAGGCATGAGGGAGGAGCTAAGAGGCATATTAAAAGAAGCCCAATATTAGCTCTCAATTGTGGGTTGCGAGAAGAACATTGAAACACGCCATTAAGCTCATGGAGGGATTCATTCCCTTGTAATTTGTAATCTGAAATGTATCAAAATGATAAGCCCTCAAAGGGGATGTATTGTAACCTTTTGGAATTGATGAATTTATAAATACAAGGAGAAATCCCCCCTATTTTACTATAAATCATTCGTCATTTCAATAGCTTGCTTTGTTTACATATTTTGCATCTTTCTATTGCATGCTTTCTTAGAAACAATAGATATCATTTCGGTTTCAAACATCTAGGCATGATTTTTTTCATGCTTCTTCATATAATTACTTCAAGAAATCCATGTAGCTTGAATATTTCCTTTCCAAATTTGTTAGCCACTACAACTGCATCATCCTTAGTACTTCCAAGAATGAAGTTTGCAACTTTGGTCAATTTATCCACTACTACAAAGATTGCATCATATTATAATCTATTATTAGGAAGTCTCACAATACATTCCATGAATATTACCTACCATTTCTAAATATTTATATCATATGGGTACAAAAATCTTGTTGAATATCAGTGTTCAACCTTCACCTTGTGACATTCCATAAATCTAGTGACAAATTTGTTTATGTCCTTCATCATCCCTATCCAATAGAAGGTATTTTCATATTTTACCTTATTTTTACCTCTCTAGGGTGAGCAAAGTAGGGAGATCTATGTGCCTCTTCCATAATCAGTTGCCTTAAGTCACCTTTCTATGGTATGACAACCTTATCCTTAAAACATAATAGTCCATACTTATTGCTATAATATTTTTTATATTTAGGTGTTCTTGCCATATTTACCTAAATATCAATGCAAAACCAATCCTAGATGTACATCTCTTTAACTTGGTCCATCAAGTCTACATGGCTACGAGTTATAGTAGTTATATAACTTCGTCTACTCTAGCCATCTACAACTTTGTTATCTTTACCTTTAATATACTCTATACCTAAGTTGTATTCAACTAGGAACTTGATCCATCACCTTTGTCTTGCATTCAAGAAAATTTTAGTGAAGGTATACTTCAAACTTTAATGGTCAATTTTAAGCTCAAATGGTTTGTCTAGCAGATAGTGTCACCACATATTAAGGGTATGAACCACTGATACCAGTTCTGAGTAATGCCTAGCATAATTTACTTAATATTTCTTGAGTTTCCTTGAATCGTATGCTACCACTAATTTCTCTTGGGATAAAACTCATCCCAATCCTTGTAGTGATGCATTTGTGCATACTGAGAAGTTCTCCTGTGGATCTAGAATTTTTAGAATGGGTGCAGTAATGAGTTTCTACTTCAATAACTCCAAGGTTACCTTACACTTATCTATCCATTTAAATTATTTTACTTTTATTTGAAAATTTGTTATTAGGTAAGCAATTTTAGAATATTGTTTTTACAAAGCATCTATACTAGTCTATGATGCCCATAAAACTCCATACTCCAGTCACATTGGAGGGTCAATACCAACTCACAATGGCTTCTATCTTATTTGGATATATTGCTAATCTATTAGTAGAAATAATATGCCCAAGATATTATACCTCAAGGAAATAAAAGTCACATTTTGAGAGGTTACCATAAATATGGTTTTTCCTTAATAGCTCAAGCACTATCCTTATGTGTTCATCACATTCTTCCTTATTCTTAGAATATATCAAAATGTCATCTAAAAATATCAAAACAAAACAATCTATCTTATGAAAATACTTTTCATCAGATTCATTAAGGTTGCTGGTGTATTAGACACCCCAAATGGTAGCATTGTGAATTCATAATTCCCATTTTGAGTTTTAAAGGTAGTTTTATGAGTATCTTCCTCATGAATTCTCAACTAATGATATCCTATTTTCAAGTCAATTTGAGAAAATACGGTTGCCCATTTCAATTGGTGAAACAAATCCTTTATTTTGGGTAAGGTATATCTATTCTTAATGGTTGCTTTGTTCAATATTCTATAGTCATTACATAATCTCAGCAATCCAACCTTCTTTACAAAGAGAACTAGTGCATCCCAAGGTGACATGATGGGTTTTATCAACCTTTTTCTAAAAACCCCTGGAGTTGTACCTTCAAATCTTGAATATCTATTAGATTCATCCTATATGGATTTCTATGTATTGGCTCAATTTAAGGCATCAATTCTATAGTGAAGTCAAATTTCCTCTTTGGTGATAATCTAGATAAATATTTAGGAAACACATCCCTATATTCCTATAATATTGGACATTTACCAAACACATATTCATTTATATTTATCTCTATTTCATTAAACATGACCACAAAAATCATTTCATATTTTCTTAGGGTCTTATTTAGTCATATTACTAACAATAGATAAGGTCAAAAAGAGCTTTATTCAATGAAAATTTGCCTTTATTTACAACTATCAATGTAATTAATCTATATTTTATAGAAATTGATAATAGCCTCATGGTATTTCAACCAATCCATCCCTAAAATAACATCATAGGAATGGATAGGATCTATATATAAGTGCTATTTGGTAGATTTGTTGGGTAGGATGACTTGTATGTCAGGATAATATTGATCCACAAAGTAGGTTTTTCTAGAGCCATACTCTACTTCCCACCCTTCCTAAAAGATTCTTGGTCTTTTTGGTATATCCTTGAATAAGCTAGAAGAAATGAACCTATCTATTACTCCACTATCTAACTAATTATTGAAAAAAAAAAATATCTTTTAGATGAAATGGTGTATCTTGTCCATCTACATCCACATAGATTTGGTAGTTTGGCTCTCCAAATCATTTACTAGTTCCTACTCTTTGTTGACATTAACTAGAATAATGTGGGCCTCCATAGGTATAACATATTATATTAGAAAAATGGTTTATTTTCATGCCCTTCTCATGACTCTCAAAAAATATTTCCAGTATTAACTAATGTTGGTCTACTTGATCTTGTAGTATCCTTACTGTGGACTCTAACTATGTCATTTTCCCATGCATTCATTGAAGTAGGGATATCTCATATATCATGCCCTTATTAAGGTCTTTGTTAAAATCCACGACCATATCAAAAGGTTGGAAAGACCCTTGTATCCCTTCCCTTACTCTTGGTGACATAACTTCTTATAAAACAAACAACTTAGGTTAGGTAGCATTCCATATATTTCCATTCAATTAGTTTGTTTTATATTTCAAATAAAACTAACGACTATGCTTTAACAATCATTCAAGAGTAAGATCAATCCTTTTACAAATGGTCTAGTTTATTCCTTCAAACCCACCATTCCCATAGGAAGATTATATTCTTCCAAATTCACACATCAAATCAAGTCATGGTTAGGTTCTTTCCATGGTAGACTTCTTTCTCTACAATCTAGATGTTATTATAAAGAAGCTTAAAGACCTAAAACCATGCTTTGATACCAACTACAAAAACCCAAAAATCTAATCCAATTATTTTTTAAAAGGATCAAGACTAATAAAAAATACAAATAAATTCATGGAATATTTTTACCATATTACGAGTTATAGATACTATAGCATCCCTCGAGTGGATAGGAGTGGCCAATATTCCATGATAGTTCTAGGGTTTACCTTGTACATTGCCCATACAACTTAAAAGACACCTTGCATGGTCACCCCATTTCCTTTCTCTCCTTTGAAGCACATTTTGACCATAGTGTAGGATTAACATTATCTCACACATTTGAGAAAAGGGATGCCAAATCCCTGACTAGTGTCAATCATTCCTTACTATTATTTAGGCATAATATTCCTATAGTTTTATACACCTCCTTTAGTATAAAACTACTATGCACCATTGAAATAACTTCTAAATAGTTTATTGGAGGTGATTGTGACTTATGTGGCATATTTTAATGTTTACCACACTAAATTACATCTCCCATAGGAATTCTTCCACACGATTGGTTTCCTATGACTATCATTTGTGTGGCATCTCTCTCACATAGGTATATCACTCTCTTCTATAGAATCCATCATAGGGATTTAGTTACAATGGAATTCTATGCTCACCATATCTTAGAGCATACTTTAGAGATCTATTACTAAAGTGACCATTGTAACCCTAAGGGATTCTCCCATCACTTCTCCCTAAGTTTTGGTCCTAACATTAAGGATATAAATAGGTTGGATTTCTATGGAAAAATCCTCTTAAGAAAGAATCTCCAAATCGTAAGTCAAAAATAAGGATTAGCCTTTCCTTCTATCTCATTCATTCAATCCTTAATAGCCACATTTGCATATTCCATATTCTATTGAAATAAATAAATGAAAGTTATCTATCTATATTTCTTTACATTGTTACATTCCATAAAAAGCATAATAAAATAAACAATCCATTTCTACTTCATATTCAGTTCATATCAATATATCAATAAATACTAATAACAATTTCATACTAAGTTCTAGAAAGGATACACAAATGAAACGTCATGTATCCTGGGAAACCATCTTGGGAAAGCCTAACCTTAAGTGGTCCATATTTATTTTCATTCCAAGTCTATTAGGCAATCTACAAAAATAATCTTCTTTTTATTTTGCTATAGTTTCAATTTATTACATAAGAATATCTATAACTTTTACATCCTCTTAATACAAGTAATTTACAAATTCCTTATTACAAGAGCGAGGGAACCCCATAATTCCCTTACACTAAACTTAATTCAATCATTAGTCTACTAATACTAAAGACTATTTTCCTTGAGTATTCTCTTACAAAAGGGTATTGATAGAACCCCCATAAGTTCCCTTTCATTCATCGGGTCCCATGCCTGAAGTCTTCTTTATTTAACACAAAATAATCAGGTTCTCATCTCACAAATAGTCTACTAATTCCATATATTTAAAGCTAACAATATTCATAACATAAAGGTTTTTCTCATTTTATGGAATAATACATATACAAAAATTATCTAGCATGCATTCATGAATTATACAATACAAGGACGTCATTCATATTTTAATAATAGCCTCATTCTACTTTTCAAATAAAAATATGAACACCAATACATTTAGTGGATAACACTAATATTTTTCAATTATCAACTAGTACTCATGATCGAAAAGAAACCATTTCAGTCTACTCATCATTAAAAATATACTCAATATATATAAAGGGTTATTCCTTTTTTTAAAGGACACAAAATATCCTCATGATTCCAAAAAGAACCAATCAACTTTAGGGTTATTCCTTTTTTTAAAGGACAATACAAAAATTCATTAAAATAGTTTAAATTTAATTTTAGGATTTTCTAGCTCATAAAGGCATAATCATACTATTTTTCCATCCTTAATTAATGTGCAATATATTTATTCTAAAGATTATTTTCTAATAATATTTAAATTCTAATACATTTATTTTTAATCTGAAATGAACTATCTCTCCTCCATAGCTTATTTCTTTCTAAATTGAAATATGCTACAAATAAGATATCTCCAACTAAATTCATGATATTTCAAAAGAGGCATTATAGCTCTTCATAAATATTCTATAATTTAGAGGAATGTTTAGCTCTCTAAATATCATACCTCTTGACATGTAAGTAATACTCACTTCATTCTTTAAAAATCTAGCTATTTAAATCATCATTATAGGGTATAACATAACAAAAGTTCCTACAAATTTCACTTAATGTAAGAAAAAATATTATATCCTTCTACAACACATCGACCATTGCTTGGGATATCTATATTCATATGGAGCTACCACCCATCTAATAATAGTGATACACCATATTTAACAAGGTAATCCTCATGTTGACATAGAACCAATCTATGGCACCAATCACAAGGTAATGAAAACATAACTAGGAAGACATATACACAATTTTTTGGGTATATAGTTCACACATCTAATTAGTGACAACTTAGATTGAATCTTTTCAACCTGATGACTTAGCTTGGTCCTATAACACAAAGTAGCTGAATAATGAAAACCCTCAAATACCATTCTTGAAGTAATAATTTGTGTCTCTCTGAGCCACCATGTGAATATTTTTGCATAGACCTATCCATGGTTTGAGATACAAAATTGAATCATTCCCCATCCTAAGGTAAGATTTATATACACTAGGGTTAAATTACTAAATTTTTAGTATTGGTTCGATGTGGGAACAACTCTGAACTTCATTCTATAGAGATGCCTCCTAAAACAATGCACACAGGCACATTGCTTGCCACCAAATGTAACATGCTCACGGAGGGAGGATAACATGGTCAATATTATACGAGGATCAACCTAAATATTACATTCTCTTAGGTAGATATAGCATCAAGTCGTGACCTATGTAACTATAGTGTTGTTCCATGATGGAGGTAACTCTATGTTTTACAAAAACCAAGCAATCTTCATGATTTGAAAACATAATCATTCTTCCCTTACATAGTTTTAAAAATAGTTGCATCATATATTTGAAAAAAAAGATACCTTTATCAATCCAACATATGTATTGAATATGATTCTAATTTACACTTCAAAAAGAGCTTTTTCTCTCTTGCATTCTTAAAAGCCATCTCCCTCTATGGTAGGTTCACCCCTAAAAAAAAATTAGTGATCCCCCTCTTTTCCATCAGAGGTCTACTATAGAGGATGGAGTAAGTTTCATTCAAGGAACAAACTTCATAATTGCCTGATCCTATTTATTTATTATTGATTTATAATTGAAATGATATAAAATTGATTTGATATTTGCAATTATTCTAATTTTCAAAACATTAGTCACTTTATTCCTTCCAATAATTTATTTCTTATTAAAACCTTATAGTTCTATTTTCTAATTCAAACATAAGGAATATTTTACCAAATGAAACTTATCCTTTCAAATTTCATAAGTAGCTATAATTGCAACAAAGGCTTATTCCATGAAAACTTAGTACTTCCTTTACTACTAAGCATTTATCAATAAGCACCCTTAGCATTCTATGTTTAAAACTATACAAAGTAAATTAGCTTTTCATGAAAATTTAGACATAATATCATGCGTTCACAACAAGAACGATAAATGCAAAATATATAATTGTAGATTAGGTCTAAATATGGATATCTTGTGTTAAAGGATTTGGTTATCTTAACCATTGATTTGTTGTTCAATCATGAGAACACTTATTCCTATATAACACACAACTTCATTAGTAGTACATAAAAATCCAAAACCTATCGAACATCATAAAATTGATCTATTTTCAGCTTGTAGAATTATTTGTATATGCATATACTTTCAAGGACTTTAATGTGTGAAGGCCATTGCAGCTAAAGAATCATTTGTATATGCCTATATTTTATAGTATTTGCTTATGTGATAACTATTTTCAACCTATAAAATTATGTACATGTGCCCAGGATAGCTAGGAATTTTATTTGTCTAGATTACTATGGCTTTAATATATGCTTAGACCATTATCAGTTTGAAGAATCATTTGTATGTGCCTAGAATTGATAGGGCTTTAAAGTATGAAGACCATTGTTAGTATATATAATCATTTGTATGTAGCTAGGATTTCTAGGGCTTGAATGTGTGAAGGCCATTGCTAGCCTATAGAATCATTTGTATGTTCCTAGACTTACAAGAGCTTTGCTTATGTGAAGGCCATTGTGATCCTATAAAATTATGCACATGTGCCTAGGCTTTCTAGGGATTTAAAATATGCTTAGACCATTGTTAGTTTGAGTAAAAATTTGTATGTGCCTACACTTTCTAGGGCTTTGATGTGCGAAGGCCATAGATAGACTATAGATTATGTACATGCCTAGTATTACTAGTTATTTGCTTATATGAAGGACATTGTCAACCTATATGATTATATATGTGCCTCTACTTACTAGGAATTTGCTTATGTGAAGGTCATTTTAAGATTTTAGAAGTATATATGTGTGTCTAGGCCTACTAGGGACTTACTTATGTGAAGATCATTGTCATCTTGTAGAATTATATACATGTACCTAGGCTTGTTAGAGATTTTAATTATTATCATAATTGATATGCATGGTATTAACTAGGTATTTTGTGCTAGATACCTCCTTCATGAAAATAGGAGGTCTTGTAATTTTTTTATAATATCTTAAACAATTTTGGTGATTGGTTGGTAAAACTTATTTTTTAAGGCACTTACCCATTCATGAAAAAGAGCAAAAATACATAGCAATCATGCTAGGTACTATTGAAAATATTAAGTATATTGGTTTTCATTGATGTCAAAGGTGAAATGGTTGAGAATTATCTTCAAGGCTGAAATAATAAGGTGCAAGGCAAATATCATCAAAGGGTATATAAGGTAGAAATATAGTGATGTCAAAGGTAAAAATGGTCAAAAGTACAAGGCAAAAGAAGGAGTTCAATATTTAAATGTTAAATTTAAATATTATGAAGAGGGTCAAAAAGGTTTAAAAGAAAGACAAAAATTTTGGAGGCATTGGACAAAGATTTTAAAAATAAAATCATGTGACAAAGGTTTACAAGCAATATATTATAATATTTAAAACCTAAGGTTTAAATATAATAAAAATAAATTTGAATTTAAAAATGTGTCAATTCAAATTCAAATGGTGGAAATGAAATAAAGCGCCGACGTCTTCATAAAAATTTGAATTGCATATTTAAGGAGGAAAAATAAATCATTTTCTAAGGTGAAGAACGATGCATGATTTGCACCATTCGATTTTCGTTCGTTGAGGGCAGAGAGAAGAAAATATAGTGCACATAGTTCAAATTAGGGATAAAGACTCAAAAATGAGGCAGCACACAAGTTATCCCAACTGGGTGGCTAGCCCAAGCAGTAGATTTATCCTGTGCAAGGCATTGGAAGATGAGAGGTTACGAGTTCAAGGAACAACGGGTTAATTTTGCTTAAATTTTTTTTTAAGAAAAAAATATTTATGGAAGAATATGTCAAGTAAGAGTTTGTGCATTGTGGTTTTGTGTGGGCAGCTATCCCACGCGGTAGCCTAGCTTGTACTAGGGAATTGGTGAGCAAAAGGTGATAGGTTTGAGTCACATTGGCTGCATTGGTAAGGGTAAATTTTTTATTAAAATTTTTTATAAGGTATAAGATATGAGCAGTGCTTGTTTGCATTAGGGAGACATAAGGTTTATTTGGATTGGTTGAATTTTTGCATGATTGATTGAAATCAAAGGTACTGTGTGAGTGATTATATTTCAGATTCTGTGTGTGTGGCTTGATAAGGTTGAAAATAATTTTGAAAAGTAGGAGGTATAAGGTGTATAAAGTTGAATTAATATTGTAATTTGCACATTGGGTTATTGAGTGATATAAGGTACATGGTGGAGTATTGAAAATTATTTGTTTGTGAAAGTAGGAGTTATAAGGTGTTATTGTGGTTTAATTATTGTTTGTATTTTTGCATGGTGAAAGAAAATTTGAAGGGTTTGGTTCTTTGTTAAAAAGCTTTATTTTTGGGAAATTAAAAGGAGCTATAAAAGCATTATCTTCAAGATTTTTGAGCACATATTTTGAGAAAGGATTTAGAGATCTACTAATAATTTTTGAAGTGGCACATTATTTTTGAGATAGGATTTGAGGGTACATCATCATCAAGGCAGTTTAGAGGTATGTGATTTAATTCCTTCTTGAGGTGATTGGGTTGTCATATGTTTGGAGAGATAAGGATTGATTGAGTGTGCATTACTTGATAGAAATTGAAATATATGTGCAAGGATGTGATATCAAGGATGTGCATTTGTTATGATTGAAATTGATTGATGAAACTTATAGATCAGTTTGTGAAAGGAAATTGTGCATCTTCATGATTGAATTTATGAGTAGATAAAAATAAAATAATTGTGCATCTTTATGATTGATTGTTTGAGTAGATGATAAGGACTTGTGCATTATGATTGGGTTTGAAGTAAGGTGTAACTTAGCTATAACAAGATCAGTTATCAACTACTAGACTAAAGCTACCTTAAGAATGTAAGAAATGTGAGACATAGGAAAGAAACAAACTTACTGAATGTTAAGAAAATATTGATATTTTGTTAGTGAAAATCATTCTCTATATGTTCAAGAGGTTAATAAAATTCTAGGTAGAATATGTCTAAACTATTTTAGTCAAAGAAAGCACCTTTGGAAAAATATTTGAGAATGTTTTATGAGCATATTTGAGCATGTGTTAAGAGCATATTTGAGTATGTGTTATGAGAAAATTTGAGCATGTGTTATGGGCAAATTTGAGTATGTGTTATGAACATATTTGAGCATGTGTTATGAGAATATTTGAGCATGTGTTATGAGTATATTTGAGCATGTTTTATGAACAAATCTTTTTGAGAAATCTTGTGAGCATATTTGAGCAGGTTTGATGAGAAGATTTGAGCAAGCCTTGTGACAAGGCTTGGAGTATATTTGAACAAGCATTGTGTGTAAGGCATTCGAGCTGATTTGAGAAAACCTTTTAAAAGGGATTATATATTATTTGATTAAAATTGTGAGTAGGTTTTGGTGCAGACCAAAGAATAGGAGATAGAGGTCTCCTATTGATAGAGGTCCACAAGCCAGAGTAGAGGGGATTGAGGTCTCTTGTGGATAGAGAACCATAAACTAGAGATAAGGGGATTGAGGTCTTTTGTGGATAGAGGTCCACGAATCAGAGTAAAGGGGATTGGTGTCTCCTATGGATAGACACCCACAAATATTGCAGTAGGGAATTGGTTCCCAATAAATTGTTGAGAAAATTTATAAGACATTTTCTTCGTGGATGTAGCCCATATTGGGTGAACCACATTAAATTAGTCTCTCATGTATGTGATGATCTGTGAATGGTTTCATTATTACAATTGATAATATTGGTTAATACTACTTTGGAAATAAAAGTAAAAGTTTTATCTTTTACTTTTTACCCCCTCTTAGTATAAGCTTGTGTTCTTTAGGTACCTATACAAATATCTATGTACTTGCAAAACAGCATGGCTAGGTCACCACTATTCTTTAAAGAGAGGAATTTAATGCTCATATGTGAGGTTTGTATTGTTCAGAATTTGGGATCATTCATGTTGCAACTTGAACCATGATCATGTATCCCATCAATAATGTATTGTACTAGATTTTTTTGATGATCTAAGAGTGCTACTATCGTTTACTTAGGACTTAATGTTTTGTTACCATTATTAAAGTTATTGTAGGAAACAAGATAAATGGGATGCAAATCCAAATAATGATTCAATCATCAAAAAATTACTGAAGATGAAGGAAAATTAATACGAGGGATGCAAATGTGATGCATACAAACACATAATTTCAATCAAATAAATTTACGCAAACAAAAATATGCATTTTTCTACCATATGCTAATATGGGTTATTGTCGCATATTGGATGGTACAAGTATACCTCAAGTAAGATAATATCCTAAGGATATGAATTTATTAGCATCAAAGAGCTAGTGTTAATGCCATGCAAGTGTAAGTTTTTTTTTTTTTGAATTTACATGGTTGAATCAGTAGCTGCCACGAATCTGGGTAGGTTGTCCAACTTTTATGGATGCCATAGTATTCTGCATTGTCCGCCCGAAGCCGCCACACAGATCTTCATGCAGTCCGCCCCTATAACCACCATGCCATAATCATTTTAAGCCTTTTACACCGCTGAAAGCACCAAGAAAGGGAAAAGCGTTTAGTCCAGCGAGAATGCAAGTGTAAGTTATCCTCACTAGTTTTCATCATTGCATCCTTGTGAAATCCCCTAATTCTATATGCATAAGGAAACCAAATATACACGCATTATGAAATCATGAAATTATATAGGGAATCAATCATGTAAATGAGAGGAGAAATGTATTGGTGTAAATAATATGTTGTGATACATGCCTCCCACTAAAATATTTATGGAAAGGAGGTATTTTCACATGAATTGATGAATCAAAAAACAATATTTGATAGAAGTATTTATTTTTCTCGGAGAAATTATCATTTCCCAAAGTGCCTTCATAATCAGTAAAGGGAATAAAAATATGTGGCCTCCTTGCTTGGCACATCTATTAAGTTTTATTGATTCATTAAAGCTAAGTAAACCAAGTAACCACTTTCCTTTGAAGAAAGGGGTTTAGTTCTTATGAATGTTTGTATATATGGCATGATAACCATTGTTTGTGAAACTTAGACCATGTTTGAGTTTCTAAGAGGTGTTCACATAAGACGATCAACAATCATAAGGATTATGTAATGTTCATCATATGACCTTGATTAGGATAGAGGAATCATAACATGAGTTTTCTAATAGTTATACCAAGGAAGGGCATTTTACAAAATCATACCATATTGTTAGGTGTGTGTATAAGATAGAAACTTGCTAGACATTGAATGATTCTATAATTCACTCTTCTTAGGTATAAGGATGAATCAAATCGTAAATATTTTAAAATTATGAAACATGATAAATGTTGTATCATGGATAGATATTTTTGATATAACCTTACACCAATGAGGGAATTTTAATAGGATTATTCCATGTTGTTGGGTGTTTAAGTATATTAGACAATTGCAAGATATTGAATAATTTTACCACTCATATTTCTTAGGTATAAGGATGAATCCGATTTATGAATTAGAAAAGTAATGAAGTATTATGCATGTGATATCATAACTTGATATTTATGATAGACCCCTACACCAAGGAAGTACATTTGATAGATTTATCCCATGTTGTTGGGCACATAAGTATTTTAGGTACTTCCTAGGCATAGAATAACTATACCACTCATACTTCTTAGGTATAGGGATGAATTAGATTGACAATATATGTGTGATGAAATATGATATTAAAATAGTATATTATGATGTTTTTATTGTCATAGTCAAGAGATGTGCCACATTTTCATTCAATTTTTTGCACATATATAAATGCTCAGATAGTTTCCAATTAGTAAACTTAAATATAGTCACCTCCTATTTTTTTGCAAGATAATGAAGAATATTGATGATATTAGAAGCAACTAATGATTTTGAAAAAAGATCAACATAGCTTAGATATTTAAATGCAATGTATAGACTTGCATTTTAATATTATGATCATAATGAGGTGCTAGCAATTTTTTGTAAGATAATGATGGAAGTAAGGTGATTTAAAAAAAATCATATATTATTTTAAGTTATAATATTGATGATTTATTGATTAAAATATAGACTTACCATGAAATATAATTCTTGGGAGATATTTTCTACCTTATATACCTAGCTAAAATGTAATCTCTCCTAACTAGGATCATAAAAGGTCTTGATAGATCTCTTGAATCCTTATGCAACAAGTAGCTAGGTAGTAACAAGCACATGAATGCAAGCAAATGAATCAACATTCAGTCATATAATAGGCAATTAATGCAAATAGACACATGAGTAGGCAAATGATGCAAATTTACATATAGTATTTCTTAAGATGCATTATGTTAATAGGTTATTTAGTTTATTTCCATAAATCATGGCTAGAAAATATTACAATGAATGCACCCAGACAATTAGGTTTATATTTTACCTTTAAGTTTGCTTTTGGCATTGGTGTTTTTCTAGTTTTCTTTGATGACTAGATCCCAAAATTCAAATGACCAAGGCTTGATTCTTTTATTTAGACTCATTTGAGTCTTTGATGATGGAATCTAATATTTCCAATACATGAAACTACTTTTCATCATGCAATTCTAGGTAACATAGGTAAGCATATCAATATTCATTACTTACTACCACATATTTTAACAAATTTTGAAGGGATGGGATTTCTAGTTCAAAAGGAAAGATAGCCTTGGTTCTATATTCCAAGGCATAGGATATCACACTAGTTAGAGTTTGGACACTAGTAATATAATATGGGATATAGCTAAAGATACCAATATTGTCCACTTTTGTTTACAAGATTCTTAAGGATTTGGAAAAGCATTTTATTGGAGTCTTTAGCATGGAGATTACCTTGAGGATTGTAGGGTGTGGACCACTTATGTTGAATTTTTTACATAGAATAAAGTTTAATGACATCCTTATTTTTGAAAGGAGTGTTTTTGTATAATATTATGATGAAAGGGATGCTATAATGGGATAATATAATACTAAGGATAAATTTTGAAACTTGTATTCCAATACAAGAGGACAAAAGCATTGCCTTGTGTTAGTATTACAATGGCACTGAGAGGGGGGGTGAATCAGTGTAGTTATTTAAACTTAAATTCATAGCTCTTAAAACTAAAATAATAAAACCTTAAAACCAGATAAAGCAAGTATCACAAGAGAACATCACACAACACAATATTTAATGAGGTTCACCAATTTGGTTACTCCTCAAGAATGAATGCTTGGACTACCATCCAAATCGCCTTTGCAAAGCACCAACTTTACAATCAATTTACCAGCACCAACTGGAAGGAGCACCAACCCCTTATTTATCTACACCAATAGAAAGGAGCACCAACCCCTGATTTACCAGCACCAACTAGAAGGAGCACCAACCCATGATTTACCAGCACCAACTAGAAGGAGCACCAACCCTTGATTTACCAAAGACCAACTGGAAGGAGCACCAACCCCTGATGCTAAACACTAACTTGGACTTCAATTTGAATTTATATGTTTAATAGTAAGATACATTTGCTTTTGCAAGACCCTGACTGGTCTTCTTCACCTTTGCATTCTCTGCACACTCTATTTTCTCTGCACAATCACAACAACACTTGGTTCATCTTTGCCCTTTCACTCTTTTTGCATTTTGCTTTCTCTATGTAATCATAGCCGCACTTGGTCAAATTTCAACCTCTTCACTTTGTATGCACTCACATACACGCTTAAGACAATTCGATATGACTATTCGCTCACTTTGCACACTTCACCATCATCTTGCCGCTTCTACGCTTTTTGCGCTCTTACGGCCACATTTCACACTTCGACGCGCATTCGATGACTTCATAAACATACTCATAATTCTCTAAAAAACCCTCCTTTTATAACAAAATTTTTGTAATGAAAATGCTAATCTTAGTCGGTTGTAAACCCTAATCTTAGTCGACTTTCATGACAACTGTAAACCCTAATTTTAGTCGGCTGTCATCGGTCTTCGTCGAATTCAAATCAATCATGAAAATACAACATGTCATGATATCATGACACTTTCACTTTCTCTCTCTTTCTCCTTGCTTTGGCCCCTAAAAATACATGTCATGATATTGCGACACTTTTTCTTTCTCTCTCTTTCTCTTTGCATCGGACCACAAAAAAGCTACATGTCATGATATCACGACACTTTTTCTCCTTGCTATTTATCTTATCTTTGGACCATGAATATACAATATGTCACGATATCGCGACACTTTTTCTCCTTGCTCTTTCTCTTAGCTTTGGCCCATGAAAATATAACATGTCACGATATCACGACAGTTTCGCCTCCATATGTTTTCTCTATTCTTTTGTCGTGATATCGCGACACTTCTGTTTCCAAGGTCTTGCTTTCTTATTTTGTCACGAAATCGTGATACTTCTACCTTCGAAGTATTCTTCTCTACTTTTGTTAAGAAACCATGACACTTCTGCTTCCATACTTTACTTCTTTGCTTTTGTCGTGAAATCATGACACTTCTACCTTCGAAGTATTCTTCTTTGCTTTTGTCACGAAATCATGATGCTTCTACTTTCATACTTTACTTCTTTGCTTTTGTCATGAAAACGTGACACTTCTGCCTTTGAAGTCTTATTATTTTCTTTTGTCATGAAATCGTGACACTTCTGCCTTTGAAGTCTTATTCTTTGCTTTTGTGATGAAATCATGACACTTCTACTTCTGTACTTCACTTCTTTGATTTTGTTGCGAAATTGTGACACTTCTGCTTCTGAGGTCTTGCTTTCTACTTTTGTCATGAAATCGTGACAGTTTTGCTTTTGTACGCTTCCTCTCTTTCTTTTGTCATGAAAATGTGACATGTCATGAAATCGTGACACTTTTCCAACTTACTTTTTCTCTCCTATTTTAATCATGAAAATGCAACATGTCGTGAAATCGTGACACTTTTCAAACTTGTTCTCTTTCTTCGAACTTGTCACGAAATCGTGACACTTCTTCCTGCTTTCTCTTTTTCTTCCAACATGTCATGAAATCGTGACAATTTTTCCACTTGCCTTTTTCTCTTCCAACATGTCACGAAATCGCGACAGTTTTTCCACTTGCGTTTTTCTCTACCAACATGTCATGAAATCATGATAGTTTTTCCACTTGCCTTTTTCTCTTCCAACATGTCACACAATCATGACAGTTTTTCCACTTGCCTTTTTCTCTGCCAACATGTCACAAAATCGCGATAGTTTTTCACTTGCCTTTTTCTCTTCCAACATGTCACAAAATTGTGATAGTTTTTCCACTTGCCTTTTTCTCTGCCAACATGTCATGAAAACACGACAGTTTTTCACTTGCCTTTTTCTCTTCCAACATGTCATGAAATCATGATAGTTTTTCCACTTGCCTTTTTCTCTTCCAACATGTCACAAAATCATGACAGTTTTTCTTACTTTTTCTCTCTCTTCCAACATGTCGCAAAATTGCGATAGTTTTTCTTGCCTACTGTATATGTCATGATATCATGACACTTTTCTTACTTGTCTTTTTATTTGATCTTTTGCATATGGGCCACTTTGGTATTCTTGGAAAATCACTGTACATACTCTGAGTAACCTTTAAACTCTTGTATTCTACATCTGAATAGCTTTTGAACTTCCTGTCCACTGCATCAACAGATCTATCCGATCGTGTTGACAACAATGACAATACTGTTGTTGCACCTTGCTCAACAATCACCCCCTTTGGAATTGTTGGCAACATGTGCAATTTCCTGTAACTCTTCTCCCCCTTTGACAATAATACCAAAGGGCTACTGCAGATTCCCTCTGAGTCCATGCACAACATTCTCAGGCACAATTTATTACACCTAGCAAAAATCATGAACATGAGCAAAAATATAATCAAATGCTTAAATGCTCCCCCTGAGAATGTGATCCCTGTAGCTAGTCAATTCTTGGGAATTGTGACCACTCCCAATTTATTGTGAAGGTACTCAAAAAATTCCTTGGGCAATGGTTTTGTGAAGATATCTGCTACTTGCTATGTAGTTGGAAAAAAATCCAACTTAACCTCACCATCCGCAACTTTCTCCTTCAAAAAGTGATACCTACGTAAAACATGTTGTCGCTGCAATATATTCTGCCTTTGTTGTCGATGAAGAAACTGACTCTTGTTTCTTACTATGCCATGTGACCAATATGTCTCCAAGATAGAATGCACCTCCACTAGTACTCTTTCTGTCATCTACACATCCTGCCCAATATGCATCTTTTGGATACCATAACCCATAATCCATAGTACCCTTGTGATATTATAGAAGACTCTATCTCGCTGCTGCACTGACTGATGGACCTCTCTCCACTTGAATAATCCTCACTCAGATCTATCTTCAATTGTGTTGGCTATTGGATCTCTATCCATTGAGACTCTATCCTTTGTACTCTATCACCTCCAAAGCTCTATCAATAGGCTCACTAAGAACCTTCTCAATAGGATCACATAGAACCTACTTAACAAGCTCACATAGAACTTGTCCAATTCTGAATAACAAGCTCACACAGAACTTGTCCAATGTTGAATAACAAGCTCATACAAAACCTGTCCAAATCTGCTCCAACAAGCTCACTAAGAACTTGTACGAATCTACTCT
This sequence comes from Wollemia nobilis, assembly GCA_028583015.1. Classification (NCBI taxonomy): domain Eukaryota; kingdom Viridiplantae; phylum Streptophyta; class Pinopsida; order Araucariales; family Araucariaceae; genus Wollemia; species Wollemia nobilis. The sequence continues at coordinate 7,816,986 of JAQPPZ010016334.1, read as the reverse complement.
AGTAAGCTCACCAAGAACTTGCCCAAATTTGCTCTAGAAATATGTCCCAACACTGTCCTCAAATCTGTCCCAACATTGTCCTCAAATATTTCCCAAAGGCCTTCTCAAAGGCTCAATGAACTCAACAATAAATGGCAATCTCAAATCAGATCCACTTTCGAAAAGGAAACCACAAACAATCATTTTCCCTCCAATGATATTTTAGAAATCAACCACCATAATGTTGTCACATGAGTCTCCTTGGGATTAGCCTGAAATCGTGCTACCATGCATACTGCCTGCAAAATATCTAGTCTGGTAGTCACGTGTATAGTAAGCTTCCAATCATAGACCTGTACATGGTTTGATCAACAGGTGGAGATTTTTCATTCTTGCTCAACTTGCACTCTGTCATCATGGGAGTGCTAACTGGATTACAATCCTCCATTATGAACTTTTTAACATCTCTTTCACATATTTAACTTGAGAAATAAATATGCCCTTATTTTTATTAACTTGCAACCCGAGGAAATACGAAAGTTCACCAATCATTGACATTTCAAATTATTTCTACATATTATTTTCTAAATATTTACATGACTCATCTTTGCTACTACCAAATATGATATCATCTTTCTTAAACCTTTGTTGAGTGAGATAGTTGTCTAGCCTTGCATATCAAGCTCAAGGTGCCTGTTTCAATATATCTTCAATTTACAAACCAAGTTGGGATCATCACAAAGTTGGAAGCCAACTGGCTGCTCAATATAAACCTCTTCTTCAAGCTTCCCATTCAAAAATGCTGATTTCACATCTATCAACAAATTGACAAGTGACTCACACTTGTACCAAATTTTGTCCAACTTTGTACCCACACTGTAATTTTACTGCCAACTCTGTGCAAGCATCAAACACTGTATCACAACACCAACCAAATCCTTTTTTATATTTTCAACTTAGTCTATTTTTTCTATAGTCACCGTTGGTCACACCTTACTTTCAACTGTTCGAATTAGGAGACAATATTTTGTAAAACACTTCACGGTCAACTATAGTGCACCTTACTCAAACTCATACTTTTGGACCTCAGATAGGTATGATTCACAAAATAAATTTGCTCATCTTGATGAGCTAATCATGAATCAATAATCAGACTTCAATATTTTTCACCACATCATCATAATAGATCTAACAATATTCACATCAATGTGTAGTTCAAATACACACTGCTTTTATTGAAACACATATATGCGGCTAGGGCAACATTATTTTACTGACCAAATTATTTGAATTGTTATAATACTTAACTTTGGACAGCGGCAGTAAGAACCATCACCAGTACAACAATGACATATATCAATACTACCAAAAATGACAACTCTCAATTTAATCACCACCCTTCACGACACTTCCACAAACAACTACATGAACTGAAAACACACTTTGACAACTATACAACAACTTCCCTGACTACTTGCCTTTCATCCTTAGGTAGTCAAAAAAATACATAGGAGCATTAAAATGAAACTTCAAGATTGCTCCCCCTAAGGATGTGCTATCTGGAGTTGCTTAGTGCAATAGCGAAGTAGTCTCCTTCAATCCAAGGAGACACGATTTCCTTTCTTCTATCTTTCTCCAAAATTTCTTGAACTCGGGCTTAGATTTTTCAACTACATCCCTGTTTTGCACCTTTTCATGAACTCGAACATTTCTCTTGTGTGGTTGTCTCTTGTGCATCCTTGATGAGTGATTATTTTCCTTTCTTTTATGTACATGATTTATTCCCTATCTGTGTTGTGTTATTTGCGTCTGATGAAGTCTACTATTTTGCCTTAGATTAGATACAAAAGTGCTTGGACAAAACCTTGCTATGTGCCCATGACCATTACACTGAAAACATTGTACATAGTGTTCAATCAGAAACACAGATATATTTTTACCAAAGATAACTCTTTGATTTATTATTCAATCCACAATAAATTGCCTTGTGACCATACTAGTTGCATCTGAAACAATAGCCATTAAAAGTATTATTATGAATAGAGTGAGAGTGATAGAACCTTTTTTGTTGTGGTTGCTTTGCTCTAGATCTCCTTTGATATTTTATTCCTTTTGAAGATTCAGCTTCAAACTTTTCTTTCTTCGATCCTTCAACATTGAACTTCTTCTTCTCTTCAGAGTTGGAAGATGAAGATTGTTCAGCTTCATATCCAAGACCACGCTTATCCATGGAGCTTCTTTTTTGGCTTATCATTTTATCTAGAAACTCTATGCTCTTCTTGAATTTGAGATTTGTATTGGCCTCTTCTAGTTGTTTCTTCAATAAAACAATCTCTTTCTCTTGTTTGTAGCAACCAATCTCTTTCTTATTGATCTGTGACTTGAGTGTTTCTTCAATCCTTTTGGACTCTTCTACTTGTAGATTTAGATCACTAATAACTTTGTTAGATTCCTCTTCATGTTTGCTACATACATCATATTTATCATCCAGGCGTGACTTCAAGGCTTCTTCTATTTTCTTGGATTTCTAAATTTATAAGAGGAGATCTTCAATAATATCCCCATATTTTTTCAACTTCTTGGACAGTCTTATATTCAACTCTTTAAGTGCAACGATCAACTCACCTTCATCACATACTTCAGAATTCACTCCTTCAACCTTTTCTAGTTCAATTTTCTCTTCCACAAGAACTGAAACTGACTGAGATACCCTTTTTGAGGAGGATCTATTCTTCTTACCCATTGCATACTAATCCAAGATCAACCCTGACTGATTTAGCTTGAGAAGGGAACTTGGCTCTGATACCAATTGTTAGTGTTATAATGGCATTGAGAGGGGGGGTGAATTAGTGTAGTTCTTTAAACTTAAATTCATAGCTCTTAAAATTGAAATAATAAAACCTTAAAACCAGATAAAGCAAGTATCACAAGAGAACATCACACAACACAAGATTTAACGAGGTTCACCAATTTGGCTACTTCTCAAGAATGACTGCTTGGACTACCATCCAAATACAGCCTTTGCAAAGAACCAACTTTACAATCAATTTACTGGCACCAACTAAAAGGAGCACCAACCCCTTATTTATCTACACCAACAGAAAGGAGCACCAACCCATAATTTACCAGCACCAACTGGAAGGAGCACCAACCCCTGATTTATCAGCACCAAATGGAAGGAGCACCAACCCTTGATTTACCAGCACCAACTAGAAGGAGCACCAACCCCTGATGCCAAGCACTAACCTGGACTTCAATTTGAATCTATAGGTTTAACAGTAAGATACCTTTGCTTTTGCAAGACCCTGAATGGTCTTATTCACCTTTGCGTTCTACGCGCTCTGCTTTCTCTACGTAATCACAGTAGCACTTGGTTCATCTTCGCCCTTTCACTCTTTGTGCCTTCTACTTTATCTGTGCAATCATAGTCGCACTTGGTCGAATTTCAACCTCTTCGCTCTCTGTGCATTCACAAATGCACTTAGGACAATTCGATACGACTCTTCACTCACTTTGTGCACTTCACCATCATCTCGATGCTTCTACACTTTCTGTGCTCTTACGGCCATATTTTACACTTTGACGCACATTCAATGACTTCATAAACATACTCACAATTCTCCAAACAACCCTCCTTTTATAACATAATTTTTGTAATGAAAACCCTAATCTTAGTTGACTTTCATGATAACTGTAAACCCTAATTTTATTCGGCTATCATCGGTCTTCATCGGATTCAACTCAACTACAAAAATACATGTCGTGACATCACGACACTGTTTTGTTTCTCTCTCTTTCTCCTTGCTTTGGCCCTCAAAAATACATGTCATGAGATCGCGACGCTGTTTCGTTCTCTCTCTTTCTCTTTCCATGGAACCACAAAAAAGCTACATCTCGCAATATCACGATACTTTTTCTCCTTGCTCTTTCTCTTAACTTTGGACCACAAAAATACAACATGTCACGATATCACGACACTTTTTCTCCTTGCTCTTTCTCTTAGCTTTGGCCCGTGAAAATACATGTCACGATATCGTGACACTTTCACCTCCGTACACTTTCTCTATTCTTTTGTCGTGATATCGTGACACTTCTGTTTCCAAGGTCTTGCTTTCTGCTTTTGTCATGAAATCATGACACTTCTGTCTTCGAAGTCTTCTTCTCTAAATTTGTCGTGAAATCATGACACTTCTGCTTTTGTCGTGAAATCGTGACACTTCTGCCTTCGAAGTCTTCTTCTCTGCTTTTGTCACAAAATTGTGACACTTCTATTTCTGTACTTTACTTCTTTGCTTTTGTCATAAAATCATGACACTTCTGCCTTTGAAGTCTTCTTCTCTACTTTTGTTACAAAATCATGACACTTCTACTTTTGTACTTCACGTCTTTGCTTTTTTCATGAAATTGTGACACTTTTGCTTCCAAGGTCTTGCTTTCTACTTTTGTCATGAAATTGTGACAGTTCTGCTTCTATACGCTTCCTCTGTTTCTTTTGTCACGAAAATGCGACATGTCACGAAATCGTGAAACTTTTTCAACTTACTTTCTCTCTCCTATTTTAGTCGCGAAAATGTGATATGTCGCAAAATCACGACACTTTTCAAACTTCTTCTCTTTCTTAGAACTTGTCACGAAATCGTGAAACTTCTTTTTTCACTTGCCTTTTTCTCTTCCAACATGTTGCGAAATCATGATAGTTTTTCCACTTGTCTTTTTCTCTGCCAACATGTCACGAAATCGCGATAGTTTTTCACTTGCCTTTTTCTCTTCCAACATGTCACGAAATCACGATAGTTTTTCCACTTGCATTTTTCTCTTCCAACATGTCACGAAATCATGACAGTTTTTCCTACTTTTTCTCTCTCTTCCAACATGTCATGAAATATTGACCATTTTTCTTGCCTGCTGTATATGTCGTGATATCACGACACTTTTCTTACTTATCTTTTTCTTTGATCTTTTGCATATGGTCCACTTCAGTCTTCTTGGAAAATCACTGTACATACTCTGAGTAACCTTTGAACTCTTGTCTTCTACATCTGAATAGATTTTGAACTTCCTATCCACTGCATCAACAAATCTATCTGACTGTGTTGACAATAATGACAATACTGTTACTACACCTTGCTCAACACCTTGACCTATTTGGTGAAATATTTGGTTGTGGTGACGATAAAATTATGGTCATATAACAATGTATTATTTATTTTTCATATAATATCTAATACCCATATAGAACAGGACCAAGGAAAAGTTAAGGATTGTGGCTCCTATGATGGGGCATTGACAAGATTATCATGTTTTTACAATTTATCACTCTTAGAAATGTAATCACAAGAGTCCTTTTCTATAGAAGGCTGATAATATCATAAACTAATGAGCCTTTTGGTCATGGTGTTTCCACTTAAATGACCACTATATATTTCATTAGAAACTTCTTGAATCATGTGCTTAGCCTATTTTGAATCATAGCAATAAATGAGGATACCATTGAAATAACACTTGTATAAGACATCACCAATGATGAAAAAGTGACAAGACTATTACCTAATATTTTTACATTCATTATGATTGAGACCTTCAAGTAATGTTGATGCAGGAGCATCCGATGGTAGCAGAGAAATCTTGGATCAACAAAACAATTTCTAAGTGTTTGCCTTCATGTCACGATATCGCGACAGAGAAAAGTGACGCGATATCGTGACATGTCGCATTTTCATGACTCGGGAAGGAGAGAGAAGGCACAGAGCAAAAATGTCATGATTTTGCAACATGTCACGAAATCATGACCGAAAGAAGACAGGAAAGGCCAGAGAAGAAAATGTCACGATTTCATGACATGTCGCAAAATCATGACCGAAGGAGCAGAAAGAAAGCAAGGAAGGAAACTATCGCGATATCATGACATGTCATGATTTCACAACCCAAAATAGAGAGAGAAAGCAGAGAGCAAAGCTATCGCAATATCATGACATTTCGTGATATCACGACCCAAGAGGTGAGGATGAGGAAAAAAGGAAAGATGTCATAATATCGCGACATGTCACGATTTTGCGACCAAAAAGGAGAAAGAAAAGCCAAAAAGGAAAAAGTTGTGATATTGCGACATGTCACATTTTTGTGACTAGAAGACGAGAGGAGGTGCAAGAGAGAAAAATGTTGCGATATCACGAAATGTCGCATTATCATGACTAGAAGACGAGAGAAGGCACAAGAGAGAAAAATGTCGTGATATCGCGACATGTCGCATTATTGCGATCAAAGGATGAGAGAAAGCATGAAGGAGAAAAAGTGTCATGATATCGTGACATGTTGCATTTTTATGACCAAAAGGCGAGGGAAGGTGCAAGAGAGAAAAGTGTCGCGATATCGTGACATGTCGCATTATCATGACCAAAGGACGAAAGAAAGCATGAAGGAGAAAAAGTGTCGCAATATCGCGACATGTTGCATTTTTGCGACCAAAATGCGAGGGAAGGCACAGGAGAGAAAAAGTGTCACGATATCACGACATGTCACATTTTCATGACCAAAGGATGAGAGAAGGCGCAAGGGATAAAAAGTGTCGCGATATCGCGACACTTCGCATTATCATGACCAAAAGACAAGAGGAGGCGTAGGAGAGAAAAAGTGTCACGATATCGTGACATGTATTTTCGTGACTCGCAAAGGGCAAGAAGGTCGAAAAGCAAAAGTATCGCGATATTGTGACATGTCACATTTTCATGACTTGAAAAGGGGTACGAATGTAGTGAAGCAAAAATGCCACGATATCGCGACATGTCGCATTTTTGCGACTTGAAAAGGGGCAGGAAGGCAGTGAAGCAAAAATGTCACGATATCATGACATGTCATGTTTTCATGACCAAACAAAAGGAAAGAAAAGGCAGGTAGTTACAGGGGTTGTTACAGAGGAAATTATCGAGCGGTGGGTATACCGAGCGTCATTATTAGTTAACAGGCAGACAGAGTCTATAGTGGCATCACTGGAAAAGCATGTGGTACCAAGGTGCAATGAAAGCAGACGAAGATCAAGAGTAAAAAAGAAAGACGTTTTGAAAGCCAAGACAATGAAGAGGCACAGGAAATGAAATTAAGGGTCAGAAAAGGGAGACGGAGAGTCATGCCAGAGATTTTAAAAGGGGAAGCGAAGGCATGCACAAGGGGTCAAAAAACCATCGAGATAGTGTTACAGATGTGAAGGAAAGAGGGCCATTCTAGACCTATTTGGGCTATTTTTCTTCTAGAGTTGGAAAAATACTACGATAGAGTTGCAGACATGAAGGGGTCAAAAAACTGCCAAGATAGTGTTGCAGATGTGAAGGCAAGAGGGCCATTATGGACCTATTTGGGCTGTTTTTCTTCCAGAGTCAGAAAACTACTGCGATAGAGTTGCAGACGTGAAGGGGTCAAAAAATTGTCAAGACAATGTTGCATACATGAAGGCAAGAGGGCCATTCTAGATTTTTTTGGGCTATTTTTCTTCTAGAGTCGAAAAACTGCTACAACAGAGTTATAGACGTGAAGGGGTTGGAAATTGCTGAGACAGAGTTACAGATGTGAAGGCAAGAGGGCCATTATGGACCTGTTAGGCTATTTTTTCTTCCTGGGCAGAAGATGTTGTGTTGTAATAGAAAAAAAAAAGAAATAAACTATATTTTGGGATAAATGAGTTTATTTGGTAGACTGCTGCCATTATTGTAATTTTTTTTTAATGTAATGAATGAGAATTTGAGAATTTGGGTTGAGCTATTTTGGCACCCCATTAAGTGGTATCAGAGTAGGAGTTCCTAAGTGTGTAAATAGATCACCAAAAGTGAGGCAGTTTGCACCCAGATCTGTGGAAGAGTGAGAGTTCTTGAGTGTGTGAACAGATCACCGAAAGTGAGGCAATTTGCACAAGGATCTGTGGAAGAGCAAGAGTTCCTGAGCATGTAAACAGATCATCGAAAGTGAGGTAGTTTTCACCAGGATCTATGGAAGAGCGAGAGTTCCTGAGTGTGTAAATAAATCACTAAAAGTGAGGTAGTTTGCACTAGGATCTGTGGAAGAGCAAGAGTTCTTGAGTGTGTAAACAGATCATCGAAAGTGAGGTAGTTTGCACCAGGATCTATGGAAGAGTGAAAGTTCCTAAGTGTGTGAGCAGATCGCCAAAAGTGAGGCAATTTAGACCAAGATCTGTGGAAGAGCGTAGGGTTCCTGAGTGTGTAAACAGATTGCCGGATGTGAGGCAGTTTACATCAAGATGTGGTCAAGGTTTGTGAGAAGAGAGTGAGGAAGAATGCCTCCACAAAGAAACCATGGTGGTGGGAGAAATGTGGTACCTAAAGAAGATTTCAAAGCTTTGCAGAGGTAAGTGCAAGCCCTATAAGAGGATTTGCAAAGAGGGGTTGAGCCGAGGAGAAAAGAGCAGTGCTGAGGTTGAAGATTTTACAAGTATTGAGATGTTGAAAAGAGTGTGACAAAATAGTACAAAAGTAAAGGTCACTTCTCAATCCACCTCGGTTGTCTGATGCAGGAGCATCCGATGGCAGCAGAGCAATCTTGCATCAACAAAAAATTTCTAAGTGTTTGCCTTGATGTCGCGATATCGTGACAGAGAAAAGTGTCACGATATCACGACATGTCACATTTTCATGACTTAGGAAGGAGAGAGAAGGTGCAGAACAAAAATTTTGTGATTTCATGACATGTCATGAAATCATAACCAAAAGAAGGCAAGAAATGCCAAAGAAGAAAATGTCACAATTTCATGACATGTCATGAAATCATGACCGAAGGAGCAGAAAGAAAGCAAGGAAGGAAACTATCGCGATATCGCGACATGTCACGATTTCGAGACCCAAAACAAAGAGAGAAAGCAGAGAGAAAAGCTACCCTAATATCATGACATGTCGTGATATCGTGACTTGAGAGGTGAGGAGTAGGCAGAAAGGAAAGATGTCGCAATATCGTGACATGTCACGATTTTGTGACCAAAAAGGAGAAAGAAGAGCGATAAAGGAAAATGTCACGATATCGCGACATGTTGCATTTTCGCGACCAGAAGGTGAGAGGAGGCACAAGAGAGAAAAATGTCATGATATCACGACATGTCACATTATCATGACCATAAGACGAGAGAAGGCACAAGAGAGAAAAATGTCATGATATCGTGACATGTCGCATTATCGCGACCAAAGGATGAGAGAAAGCGCGAAGGAGGAAAAGTGTCGCGATATAACGACATGTCGCATTTTCACAACCAAAAGGCGAGGGAAGGCATAGGAGAGAAAAGTGTCGTGATATCATGACATGTCACATTATCGCGACCAAAGGATGAGAGAAAGCGTAAAGGAGAAAAAATGTCACGATATCATGACATGTCGCATTTTCATGACCAAAAGGTGAGGGAAGGCGCAAGAGAGAAAAAGTGTCACGATATCGCGACATGTCGCATTTTTGTGACCAAAGGACAAGAGAAGGCACAAGGGAGAAAAAGTGTTGTGATATCGCGACATGTCGCATTATCACGACCAAAAGACGAGAGGAGGCACAAGAGAGAAAAAGTGTCACGATATCGCGACATGTCGCATTTTTGTGACTCGCAAAGGGCAGGAAGGCCGAAAAGCAAAAGTGTCGTGATATCATGACATGTCACATTTTCGTGACTCAAAAAGGGGCAGGAAGGCAGTGTAGCAAAAATGTCGCGATATCGCGACATGTCGCATTTTCATGACTCGAAAAAGGGCAGGAAGGCAGTGAAGCAAAATTGTCGTGATATAGTGACATATCACGTTTTCATGATCAAACAAAAGGAAAGAAAAGGTAGGTGATTACCATGATCATTGGTTGAAATGCAAACAGAGTCCACAGTGGCAGCACTGGACAAGCACGTGGCACCAAGGTGCAGTGAAAGCAGATGAAGATCAAGAGTCAGAAAGAAAGATTTTTTGAAAGACAAGACAACGAAGAGGCACGGGAAATGAAACAAAGGGTCAAAAAAGGGAGACGAAGAGTCATGATAGATATTTTAAAAGGGGAAGCAAAGACATGCACAAGGGGTCAAAAAACTGTCAAGACAGTGTTGCAGACGTGAAGGCAAGAGGGCCATTCTGGACCTGTTTGGGTTGTTTTTCTTCTAGAGTCGAAAAACTACTACGATAGAGTTACAGACATGAAGGGTTTGGAAACTGTTGAGACAGAGTTGCAGATGTGAAGGCAAGAGGGCCATTCTGGACCTATTAGGCTATTTTTTCTTCCTAGGCAGAAGATGCTGTGCTATAATAGAAAAAAAAAAGAAATAAACTATCTTTCGGGATAAATGAGTTTATTTGGCAAACTGCTGCCATTATTGTAATTTTTTTCTGAGTGTAATGAATGAGAATATGAGAATTTGGGAGGAGCAAATTTTGGCTCCCCATCAAATGTGCCATATTTAATAAAGGTATAAATATATTTACACAAAGGATATGAATGGATTTTTGATTCTGTAGCAAATATTGTTAAAGGTATTTGGCTAGATTTAAGGGTTTCCAATTTCCCAATTTGTTGTATGATGATAGTGGATTGTTTTTCCTCTTATTTTAGGGTAATAAGAGAATTTTTGGTCACCATTTCATCAACATGATGATTACTAGACCTAGGGATGGGAGTAATGGTCTATTTATTAGAAGACCAATATATGGTTAACAATCACTTTGTAGGATTTTAACTTGTCATATTTTGTTTGATAATTTTTATTTATATAATTAATTACAATTTTAGAGCTTCCAAAAAAAGATACGATTATGATTTTTAAATATTGAGCAGATTGAAGCTCCAGGATTAGGGATTCATATTTTATAGTATTATTTGTGCATAAAAATTAAATAATGGGATAATGATTTGCTATGGAGAGACTATAAGTACTCCTACTCCTACATGCTTGGTACATTTGGTGCCATGAAATTATAGAGATAAAGCATTAAATTGCTCTATATATAGGCAATAAATAGTATTATTAAGAAAATGGAGCTCTATAGGTTGATGAACTTCTAATAGGGAAATTGCTAAAAAGTTTACTATAACATGTGCTTTTAGAGATTTTTAATTTATAAATTTAAGGTCAAACTCATTGAGTGCCATCACCCACTTAGCTATGTGACCTAAGAGATAGGATTTTGACATGATATATCTTAAATGATCTACTCAAGGTATCACAATGATATTTTTGTTGAGCATATAATACCTCAAATTTTTATAGGTAAAAAGTACCACTAGATAAAGTGTTTCGAAAGGTGTATAACAAATTTCTTTACTTAGTAGGGTTCTACTAATCTAGTAGATTGCCCAACTTTATGTTGGTCATCGTATTGGGCCAACATGACTCCTAGGGTATGTATAGGTGCAATGATGTACAATAGCAAAAATTTGAGGTGGTTTTGTGGGATAAGGATTGGAGTATATAGAAGGTAGGATTTGATTACATCAAAGTATTTTTGACACTCATAATACTATTTGAATTTAGTGTATTTTATTAATACTTTAGTAAAATGGTAGCATATATCAACACGTTTAGGAATAAATTGCCTAATAGTTTGTAACTTGCTTGAAGGCTATGTAATTCTATTAGTGCCATAGGTAGAGGTATGTTTTTAATAGTATAAATGTTTGATCACCCAACTTCGATTCCTTGGTGGAAAATGATGAAATCTAGCAATTTTATAGAACTGAATCCAAAGAGACATTTGGAGGGTTTAAGTAAAACATTGTATTTCCTTAGGCATTCAAAAATTTGTCATAAGTTTTAAACATGATCTTCCTATATTAGGGAATGAGGAAGGATACCATTAAAATAATATTCTATAGTATCATGCATTATGTCATGAAAGTTATACATCCTAAAACATTGATAAGTTTCCCCATAATTTTTCAAGATAAAAGGTATAACTTACCAACAAAAGTTCGTCCATGAGGTGGTAAAAATTATCCTGGATTGGTCTTCTGGTGCTATCTTAATCTAATTATATCCAAAATAATATCCATAAGGGATAACATATTGGATTTAATAGAGAAATTGACTATCTTGTCAATATTGGATTGAGGAAAATCATCTCTTGGACACCACTTATATCTCTAAAGTCTATGAAAATGTGTACATTACCTTCTTTTTTACCCATAGTGACTATACATATATATAATTATAATAGTTGATAGTTTGATAAATTTTATTTTGAGAAGCTTTTGAAATTCCTTCTTTGATGAGTAAGGCTACCTTAGGATGCATTTTTATTAGCTTTTGCCTTACTGGCTTAATAGCTGGCCAAAAATCCAATTGATGTTCAACAAGAGAAGGATATAATCCCAACATGTCCATAGAAGACAATGCAAAGATGTCACAAAAATTAGTTAAGAGGTTCGTACATGCTTCATGTTCTTTAGGAGTCAAGACTTAATCCATTTTAAGGATTCTAGGTTTGTTCTGGGTTCTGATATTAATATTTATTATTTATTCAATGAGGATGTGAGACTCATTATCAAAATTTAGGGGTATAGGGAGTACCCATAAGATTTCAAAGTCTATTGTCTCTAAAGATAATTGATAAGGACTAAATTATTGTGATGCATTTATAATATCTATTTAGACATGTGGCTCTTGTTATAGGAATAATCTAGGGTAAAATTATTGTTAGAAGAACTATGGGTTATGGTGTCTACCTCACAATTGTTGATGGTTTTTATTAGTAGAGAATCACTACTATTTTTGCTATAACATCTATTAATTTAGAAGAGTTATAGGATTTGGGATGAACAATATCAATGATATTTATATTAAGCACATGGATGGTAAAAGGAGGTATTTCATGGTCTCTATAACAGTTTGAAATTGACATGTTTATCATTAAGAGATATTAATAGGATTTGAGAAATCCACTTTCATTGTCACTATCAATGAAGGATAAAAATGTTTGACACTTATTACAATGGGGTCTATAACCTAGGCCCCATTGACTTATCCATGATTTAGGTTCCATAGGTTCTTTGACACCTTGTTCGAATCTTTCTAGACTCATCCCATGATACCTCAAGTTGCATAGGATATATTTAGGTATTTGATAGATATTCACTATGTAGCAAGAAGAATATTGTTGTTAATTGGAAAGGAGTTGTTTCCAATTATAATTTCCTTGTGAGCCATTTTGGCACAAAAAAAGTTACAACTCCCTATTTGCACTAACTTTCTATTTTGATAAGGTAGTCGTAAGGTTTAGGATGAAGGAAGAAAACTAGCTAGGTTTAATGTTAATAATTCATTTTGTGGATTAACTTGGTCAATGTTTTGAATATATTGGGTTTACTCTTCTTGCTTCTCATGTTGGCTACTAATAGTTACTTCATGGTCATTTTTACCTGAACCTAAGGGTAAAGGTTTTGTGGTCTTGTTAGTGATGAGAAAACATGCACTTAATAATGGGGATATATGTATATTATACCTTTGATTTTAGATGGATTAACAATAATAAATTGGATATGAATCTTCCAAAATAGTGTGAAGTTGGCCTTGGTAGTCAAACATTAAGTATTGATGATAGGTGGATGGGATTGCTTGCATAGCATGGGCCCAACGTTATCCAAAAAAAATTATAATTTAAGTCCCAAGTTAAAACATGGAATAAGGTGTTGAGTATGTCAAACCCTACTTTTATAGGAAGCACCAATTTTTCTACAACTCCTTATTCTTCATTATCACAAGCTTTGGTAACAACCTCAGATTTCTCTAAGTATTGCCTATTTAATTTGATCCTTTTGATAAAATTATCATCAATTTCATAAGTAATATTTAGTGGGCTGATGGAGAGCCAAAATTGCTCTTTCCAAACCCAAATCCAATTCTCATTCAACAACTTGGAAAAATTTACAGAAATGGTAGTAGTCTGCCAAATAAACTCATTTATTTCGAAAGATAATATTTTTTTTTACTATAGCATTCCCACCCTGGAAGAAAAACAACCCAAACAGGTCCAGAATGGCCCTCTTGCCTTCACCTCTGCAAATCTATCTTAGCAGTTTCCAACCCCTTGTGCATGCCTTTGCTTCCCCTTTTAAAATTTTTGGCATGACTCTCCATTTCCCTTTTGTGGCCCTTCATTTCATTTCCTGTGCCTCTTCGTTGTTTTGGCTTTCAAAATGTTTTTCTTTTCGACTCTTGATCTTCATTTGCTTTCATTGCACCTTGGTGCCATGTGTTGTTCAGTGCTACCACTATAGAATTTGTTCGCCTGTCAACCAGTGATGACATTCGATATACCCACCACTCGATAATTTCCTCTATAACGACCCCTGTAACCGCCTGCCCTTTTTTTTTTCTTTGGTCGTGAAAATGCGACATGTCGCGATATCGCAACACTTTTTCTTCTTTGCCAACATGTCACAATATCATGACACTTTTTCCTTCTTAGTATTTCTCTTCTATTTTAGTCACGATAATGCGACATGTCGCGATATCGTGACACTTTTTCTCTCCTGTGCCTTCTCTCATCTTTTGGTCATGAAAATGCGACATGTCGCGATATCGTGACACTTTTTCTCCCTTGTGCCTTCTCTCATCTTTTGGTCATGAAAATGCGACATGTCACGATATCATGACACTTTTTCTCCCCTGTGCCTTCTCTCATCCTTTGGTCATGAAAATGCGACATGTCACGATATCGCGACACTTTTTCTCTCTTGAGCCTTCTATCATCTTTTGGTCGCAAAAACGTGACATGTCACGATATCGTGACACTTTTTCTCCCTTGCACCTTCTCTCGTCCTTTGGTCACGAAAATGTGACATGTCGTGATATCGTGACACTTTTCTCTCTTGAGCCTTCTCTCGTATTTTGGTCGCGAAAACACGACATGTCATGATATGAAGACACTTTTCTCTCTTGCGCCTTCTCTCGTCTTTTGGTCGTGATAATGCAACATGTCATGATATTGTGAAACTTTTCTCTCTTGCGCCTTCTCTCGTATTTTGGTTGCAAAAATGTGACATGTCACGATATCATGACACTTTTTCTTCTTTGCCGACATGTCGCGATATCATGACACTTTTTCTTCTTTGCGGTATTTTGCCTTTCATTGGATGCTCCTACATCAGACAACCGGGGTGGATTGAGAAGTGACCTTCACTTTTGTACTATTCTGTCACCTTCTTTTTCAACATATCAAAACTTGCAAAATATTTAGCCTCAACACTGCTCTTTTCTCCTTTATCCATGGTTCTCAACTCAGAAGCATTCCTTGGACTACTCCCACATACAATCTGGAATGGTGATTTACTAGTACTCCTATTGACAGTCCTATGTAGAGTAACTAGGGCTGTACAAGCTCTCCAAGCTTCAACAAAATCTAGGTCTTCAGGGTACAAAAATTTAAGTTCTTCAAACCCTAAAACTTCCACTCTCATTGTTGTCAGCAAAATATTTTCATCCATCTCCTTAAGTGGCTTTAGTTTATGGCACACTCCTTTGTTTGTTAGGGAGTAAGTGTTGGCATGTCCATCATGGACTACATGGTGATCAAATTGCAATGGTCTCCCTAACAACATATGGCAAGCATCCATAGGCAGGATATCACACAGGACCTCATCCTGGTATCTCCTAATATTGAACTTGACTAAGGACTGTTCACTGACCAAATTCCCTATGGTCCTTCCACAACCACGCAATCCAGTATGGATGCGGGTGTCTCCTCCTCTCTAGCTATAACTTAGTAACCATTTCTTTAGAGACCAAGTTATCAGTACTACCATTATCTATAATAACATTACAAACCTTACCTAAACATTTGCACCTTGTGCAGAACAGGATACTCCTCTGGTCTGGTTCTTTCTCCTCATTCAACAAGATTCTACTTGTGACCATAACTTCTCCTCATACTCAAAATATTCCTCCATATCATTGATCCAATCAATCAACTCCTCTGGATTGAGATTCCCATAATACATGGAGACATCAAACTTTGGCTTCTTCCTGATTCGAGATATGGCCCTAACTAATCTAGCTTATACATGATCCATTGCTTCTTCTTCATCTGATGGATCATCAACCTCCCAAGCTTCATCTTCACTATGGTCTTCTCTCCTTGGCTCAACCCCTCTTCATAACTCCTCTTACAGGGCTTTCACTTGCCTTTTTAAAGCTCTAAAATCACCTTCCAGTACCACATTTCTCCCACCACCATGGTTTCTTTGTGGAGGCATTCTTCCTCACTCTCTTCTCACAACCCTTTCACAGATCCTGGTGCAAACTACCTCACTTTCGGTGATCTGCTCACACACTCAAGAACCCTAAGCTCTTCCATAGATCCTGATACAAACTGCCTCACTTTCGGTGATCTACTCACACACTAAGGAACCCTAAGCTCTTCTACAAATCCTGGTGCAAAATACCTCACTGTCGATGATCTATTCACACACTCAGAAACCCTAAGCTCTTCCATAGATCTTGGTGCAAACTGCCTCACCTTCGATGATCTGCTTACACACTTAGGAACCCTAAGCTTTGATACCACTTGATGGAGAGCCAAAATTGCTTTTTCCAAACCTAAATCCAATTCTCATTCAACAACTTGGAAAAATTTATATAAATGGTAGTAGTCTACCAAATAAACTCCTTTATTCCGAAAGATAGTTTATTTTTTATTTTTTTTATTACAACATTCCTGCCCTGGAAGAAAAACAACCCAAACAGGTCTAGAATGACCCTCTTGCCTTCACCTTTGCAACTCTGTCTTAGTAGTTTCTGACTCCTTATGCATACCTTTGCTTCTCCTTTTAAAATTTATGGTGTGACTCTCTGTTTCCCTTTTGTGGCCCTTCATTTCATTTCCTATGCCTCTTTGTTGTTTTGGCTTTCGAAATGTTTTTCTTTTCGACTATTGATCTTCATCTGCTTTCATTGCACCTTGGTGCCACGTGTTGTTCAGTGCTACCACTGTAGACTCTGTATGCCTGTCAACCAGTGATGACATTCGATATACCCACCGCTCGATAATTTCCTCTGTAATAGCCCTTGTAATCGCCTGCCCTTTTTTTTTCCTTTGGTCATGAAAATTTGACATGTCGCAATATCATGACACTTTTTCTTCTTTGTCAACATGTCACGATATCGTGACATTTTTGCCTTCTTACTCTTTCTCTTCTATTTGAGTCGCGATAATGCGACATGTCGCGATATCGTGACACTTTTTCTCTCCTATGCCTTCTCTCGTCTTTTGGTCACGAAAATGCGACATGTTGTGATATCGTGACACTTTTTATCCCTTGCGCCTTCTCTCGTATTTTGGTCATGAAAATGTGACATGTCGTGATATCACGACACTTTTTCTCCCTTGCGCCTTCTCTCGTCCTTTGGTCATGAAAATGCGACATGTCGCGATATCGTGACACTTTTTCTCTCTTGAGCCTTTTATTGTCTTTTGGTCACAAAAATGTGACATGTCGTGATATCGCAACACTTTTTCTCCCTTGTGTCTTCTCTCGTCCTTTGGTCATGAAAACACGATGTGTCATGATATCGCAACACTTTTCTCTCTTGATCCTTCTCTTGTCTTTTGGTCACGAAAACATGACATGTCATGATATCGCAACACTTTTCTCTCTTGCACCTTCTCTCGTCTTTTGGTCACGATAATGCAACGTGTCGTGATATCGTGATAATTTTCTCTCTTGCACATTCTCTCGTCTTTTGGTCATGAAAATGCGACATGTCACGATATCGCGATACTTTTTCTTCATTGTCGACATGTCGCAATATCACGATACTTTTTATTCTTTGTGGTATTTTGCCTTCCGTTGGATGTTCCTGCATCATGGGCATTCCCCAAGCATAGATGAAGATGGGAAATTTTCCTTGTAAAAGATGATGGTTGCACGATTGACTGCAAGGCTCCCTACTACATGGGTTAAATTAGCTAGTGTAATATCTTGGGGAACAACCTGCTCATTAAAATGTTCAAAAAGAATTTATCTATGAGCAAGAGAAGTATTCAACAACTCAAGGAAATAAATCTTTGCAGGTATATCTTCAAGTTGTTTCTTGAGGTTAAAGAATTCATATTATTTACCTTAAGATTTTAGGATTGAGATTGTTTTTTTAGGAGGGTGATTTTGTTTTGATTGTATAGTTGGTGGATTTGATGACTAAGAATTTTATTGTTGTCTTATCACTACCTAAATCATCCCAACTATATTTTGGTATGGTGTCGAAACATTCTTGCATTGAATATTGTTAATTTTATTTTGATTATGATTTGGTAGAGGATTTTACAAAATGCTCAAATATTGATATGAAGATGTAGAGTGTTGGGAGTCACTAAAGATGAATTGTCCTTCATAAATGAGGTCTTAAATGAGGCTCTTGATATTTTTACATCTATCAATGGAATTTCCATTGATGAAATGCTAACTGCAATGTTTTGTGGCAATGAATCCTGGTACTTTTTCTCGTTTAGGATTTGGTGGTTTTATGAGTGGAAGTTCAATTATATTTTATTCTAGAATCTAATATAGAATAATGGAGGAATCTAGTTCTAGCCTAGCAAAATGCCTCCTAGGCCTTTATTTTTTATTTAAAATAAGTTTTTGAAGAGTCACTATAGTAATTCCACTATTGTTGTTTTGTATAGATTTAGTTGCCTTGTTTTCTACAACACATTTATTCCTATATTGTCCCTTGTAAATAGGAAATTATTTAAAATCCTTGTTTTTGGGTGTTAATTGCCCCTTTATAATGAAGGTATATTCCAATGATTTGGCCAATTGAATGGCATTTTAGAATACAATATTATCGACATATAAAAAGGATAAGATAGATATTCATAAAGGCTCTTTTTTATTACACTAATAATATTTCTTGAAGGATATTTATACTCTAATTTTACCACTCATGACCTCTTACTTTTAAAAAAATTGATAAATTTTCATTACCACTCATGACCTCTTACTTTTAAAAAAATTGATAAATTTTCATACTTCCTTTGCTTTAACTGATATAAATCATCAAGGGTAGAATTTTCTTCTATATCAATAACAAATTATTGAACAAAATTCTCACCTAGTTTTTTAAAGATTCTATGATAAGGACAAGGCAACTAGTAATACAATTCCAATGTTAACCTAGCAATACTTTGTTGGAATATTTTTTTAGTAATATCAATTTATCGTATGTTATACTTACATAAGCAAGCATGAAGAGTTTTATATAACTCATATGATAACCTAAACCATCATACTTAGGTAAATTAGGGACTTCAAAATGATGTAGAAAAGGATAATTAGCTATAATAGGGTCTAATGGTTGATTGCATATATCATCAAATTTACATATTTGCTTTACAAATACTTGGACTGAAGACATTTGTTGAGTCAATCATTGTAATTGGTACATGAGATCTTGGACTTTAGGAGAGGGTTGAGTAGTCAAAATTAATGGAACTTGCAATGAGGAAAAATTATTTGGTATATTAATCAAAGGATGTATCTAAGCATTTTTATTAAAAGAGTGATTTTATTGTGAAAAAAATGGGTTTAGGGAAATATTAAAGGGATTAGTTGGAGGATTTGTAGGATCAAACATGGGTGTCATACAAAAACTACTCAAGTTAAATATGTCAAAGAATGTTGGGCTAGAGGTAGGAGGGACCAAATTATAGGCATCCCCCACTCTTGGGTTTTAAAGGGAAGTTTGATTAAGAAGGACCAATTGAGATGTTGGTTTACTAATGGGTATTTATAACTAATTTACCACTATATTTGGGGGAGTAAACTGACTTGGAGTAGTTTTCAACCAGTATTCCATTGAAGGTAATGTGGGTTGTTGCCCCAAAGAAATAGTTTGATTAAAAATTTCTCCTTTTGTAGTGACATTAGGAGGTCTATACCCTAAAATTTTAAGCTCTACATATAAGATCCCCTACAAATTATTTTTTGAACAAAAAATAGGAGTTGAATTAGGTTGTTGAATATGTTTTGAATGGAATTTATCACTAGCAAGATGAGATAACATGTTTAAATGTTCTAAATCATCTGCATTCATGATCATTAATAAATTGTATTTATTATTTTGGAAAAAATGACAAAATGATCCATAGATCCAAATACCACTTCTCCCTTTTCATTATGTATAGGGAAAACATTTATAGAGGGATAAAGCTACTTCTCCTCTTATTTATATATACCATTATTGAACATTGTAAAATTTTTAGGAACTTGATATAAATATTCTATGCTTTGGGCCATTTGATGAGTGACACTTTTGGTTATGTATGGAGGTTTTTGTTTAGTCATAATTGAAAAAAATTTAATTTTATTAAGTTTTTTTGATGGATTTTATGAGATAACAATGAGAAAATGTTTCATGAAAATCCTTATATCCCCATTGTGATAGCATTATCCCTCCTTACCACTCTTGTTAGCCTACCATTTTATACTTTCTAAGAGAGATAATCCTCAAGGTGTATAAAATGATTTATTCAAGGGGTTATTAACCTTTCCCTAGTTAGATAAACTTTTTGTTATGTTCTTCTTATCTTTTTTTTATATGATTTAACCTAATAAAATGGTTTTACATGGTATTTGATTGACGTAAAGTAAATTTTAAGTTTGTTTAAGGAAAAAGGTTTAGGCCAAAGGTTTCAAGACCTTTGCGATGTTCACATTAGGTTCACCAAAGATGTAGATATAAGTTTGGGGATGTTGGACTCCAAACCCAATGGTCTACACTCAAAGGAAGATTATTGTATGAATCCCATTGTTGTTAGAGTTATTTGGATGGGTTCAAGGGTTCATTAAGAGTGTTTTATGAATTTATTCTAAATATTATTTTTTGATAGGTGTATTACACAAGCATATAAACTTTGGAATCTATAAGAGAAAATATGCCTACTAATGCAAAATATAATGCAAAATAAAGAAGAAAATAATTCTACAAACAAGTACTAGTCCTATATGCTTTTCCCAATTCTTTGTAGAACTATGAAACTTAAAATAAAAATTAAAAGTAAATACCTTTATCTTTCTAAGAGAGTGCATAAGAGAGAATGCACAAACATAAATTATAGCATATACACAAGATATATGCAATTTTATTAAATACCTAATATGTATGCTTTGAGGAAATATTTTTGACTAATTAATAGATCCTAACATTAGTTCTTATTTGTTATGCTACTTTAATGAATTAAACATAAGATCAAAAATAATAGAGAGAAAAAAATAAAGCAAATAAGTGATGATAAAAATAAAATTTATAATAAAAGTACTATAATATTATTGAAAACAAATTCACTCCTTGAACTTGGATTTGCCACCTATGACAAGTTTGCTGTCTGCATAAAAATTTATCGCTTGTAATAGGTTCGCTATCTACTAAACTACATATTTGTAGGAAAAGTTGAAAGGGGAAAAAAAATAGGGGTGTTTTATTTAGGGGGCCTAATAAATGCTTGATAAGTTATAATTCCTTGTTCTCCAGTCAAGCACCTATTCCTTTTAATAAAATCAATTTCAAAATTTTGGAAGAAAATTGTGTACATAAGACTAAAATATAACTACTACAAAACCAAATTGAATTAATTGAGAAGGTGCTAGGATGTCCCTAGGCTTGAAAAATATTTGTTATAATGTTGTAATTAATAAAATCACTCATTTAGGAAAATATACAACCTATATGGTGAGTTTGCTACCTACAAGATAGGTTCATAGCCTGCAAAGCTTGACTTGTAAAATTGATTTTAAAGCATGTAATAGAGGGTTTTTAAGTTAAAAATAATGGATGGTTTACAATAAGACTAGATAATTAGGGCTATAACTATTTGGATGCTAGAATTAATAAAATTGCTTTATGATAAAGGTTCATAGCCTATAGGGTGAGTTTATCACCCATAGGACATGTTTGTAGCCTCCAAATCATATGACCTACAAATTGGATTCTAGGGATGAAATTGAAGATTTTTAGCATCCAACAATGATACATTTGCAAATATAATGTTAAAGGATTACAAAATCATTAAAAACATATATGGAGAGTATTCTAGGTGAATTCACAACTTGCTAGTTATACTAGTTGTGAATTCATAGTAAGTACTCATAGAGGTGAAATGAAGGTTGGATATGCTAGGTGTTGGACCAAGAAAGTCAATATAAAATTTGTAGCTCATTCCTATGTGTCCTTTAATATGGTTCAAGCAAATTTTATAATTCTAATGCAAAAAAAGTTAATGAGATAAAACAAATTAGATAGGGCAATTAAGATATTGCGAAAGTGGTAAGATAAATGGCTATTAAACTTAAGGGAAAACTAATTAAGCATAAAATATCATGAAAGAAAAGCATAATCAGAGATAACTCTCCTTTTTGCAACTACAAAAGATCTTATGAATGCAACACTATAGGAGACTTAGAGGTGAAAAATCATCTTACAAAATAATGCATATTAAATTGCTAGGGAAATTTGGAAAATCATTGTTATCAATAACTTATTTTTTTACAAGGATCTACCCTAATTTATAGATTTTTAGGGACTATTCAAGATATTAGGGGAAGTTATGATGTCAAATCTATGTAAAAAAGGAAAATGTGAGTTCCAAATATGCAAAAATTAGGGTTAGAGAGTTGGCATGCTTTGATCAAATTGGCATAGATAAAAATTATGAAAAATTGGAAATATTTAGAGGCACATCAATCCAATATAGGTTGGAAAACTATTGACATGGATAGGAATGAGTGCTATGAAGAGAAAATCTCTATTTTTAAGGTTTAAAGATAAATTTTCCACCCGTACAAATTTAGAATTGCAAAGTTGTTTTGATGGCAAATTCATCAATTTAACTATTGGAGGGACAATAATTTCAAATTTTATCTTTAGATAAGGTTCATCACCAAGGATACAAATTCACAACCTATGAACTTGACTATAAGAGATAAACTTGTTTTGAGTCTCCAATTTTTGTAGCGAAGTCTAAAAGTTGACTTGGGAGGTTGCCAAAATTGAATAGGATCCTAGGATGTGATAGGTAAGCAAAATTGAGTGTCTACAAATGTTTACAATGCTCAATTTTACCTATAATATTACAAATAAAAATAAATCTAATGAATTATTTTAACTCATGATACACATAAATAATTGGTACTAGCATCAAGATGTCATATAGCGTAGAGGTCTTTTATTATTTGCTATGTCCACCATATCGGGATGTCTTCATAACATATTATATTTTCATGGTCCAAGTCCTAGTTTGCTAAGCATCCAATACCCCTATTTACATGATTTTTGACTTTGAGGCTTCAAACTGGACAATTTAAATCACACACAGTAATGTAATGTCAAAAACTAAGCCAACTACACATCTTATACCAAGTTTACATCACATGTATAGAATCATATCATTTGTATTTTTTAAGATCATCATGATTCAAGTTATCTAATACAATAGTGATAGATAATCAAAGTAAAACATCATTAGAAGATAATTTTTGTTATAATAGAAATAAAGTTGTTAATTTGTCTAACACATATCATAAAAGGTTACGCTTGGATGCACCATACATTCAAGGTATCATATGATAAACTAACAAAGAAAATCTATTTATTTTCCCATGATGATAGAATGCGTTTAAAAAAGTTTCTAGAATATTTTATGATATAATTAAAGCAAATACTCTTTTCATTTGCAAATAATTAAATTATTTCATTATCCATTGAAAGGAAATATTATGAGTTCAATTATTCTATAACATATCGAAAACAAAACATATATTACAATCATGTATTGAAGGTAATCAAATTCTTGTTAATCATTTACCAATATACATTCTAGGTTTCTTATCTTTCACATAAGAATTACGTTCCCCATACAACAAGGATAGCAATAATCAATTAACATTGACTCTCAGGTTTTCAGTTTTTATTGGAAGACATAGGTCTAGCCAAGACGTGTTAAAAGGCTCTAAAAAATACAAACATTATAGAACTTGGACGAACTATAATTTCTCATGTTATAATACAATTTTAGATTGACTTGGGTACCTTTTAGTTAAGAAATGAAGGCTCTATTTTAGCTTCCATCACCTCACCATCACCCAATTTACCCACCCTTGGTGAGACAAAAGAGACTACAATGACTCTTTACCTATATTTATGATTGAATGCAAACAACTATGGATGCAATAAAAACATGTTCTATTTAAGCGATGTAACTTCGTAGTTTCATTCAAAAAATAAAGGCAAAAAATATTACCAAGATAATTCCATAGTTTTCTAATTTATTTCAATTAAAAAATAAAGGTCGAGTTTCAAAACAAAACAATGCTATCATCAACATTTATAACAATTGTTATCATTCATCAGTACAATCTGGCACATAAGATTTCCATAAGGTAACTTAGTATGGACATATAGAAGGTATTTTTCTAATATAAAATCGATATAAGGCACAAGTAGGCTCAGACTCAACAATATCGCTTCCTACCATCCTTAATAAACCCAACAATGCATACAACTTCCAACTATCAGGTATGAAACTACGAAGTTGCGTTGATTAAATAGAACATGTTATTGCATCCATAGTTGTTTGCATTCAATCATAAATATAGGTAAAGAGTCATTCTGGTCTCTTTTGTCTCACCAAAGGTGGGTAAATTGTGTGATGGTGAGGTGATGGAAGCTGAAATAGAGCCTTCATTTCTTATCAAAAAGGTACCCAAGTCAATCTAGAGAAAGATATGATAGCATCAACTCAGCTGAACTATAACCAAGTATTAATGGCACTTGTAAATGCAACATAAAAATTTCCATTTGGAGTTCAAGATTGACAATATGAAACAAGGTTCGAGCCATACATAGAGTACCTAAACTACAATACATAGTACAAAGCACCTAATTAAAAAAATAGTTAAACAATCAAGGAGTGTGGAAAATCAACCTAAAACTTTGTTTTGAGAGATGAGTTTCCTTCAACTATTTCGATTCAATCCACCAAGCATGCAAATTTGGAAAGCAAAAATATCCAAAAAATAAGATGTTGATTTCCCCCATTACTCCCCATAAAAAAAGCAAGATACAAGATGAAAAAAACTACCCCCCCACCTAATTTCCTCTCTTTTAGCTTTTTTTAACATGAAAGAGGTTAAATGTAATCATATGAAATTGCTTGTAGCTGTCTGGTATGAAACTTATGGCACAAACCCATTATGCCTACCATAAATCAAAGGCATTATTATATTTTGATTTATTATTTTTAATTTTACTATATACTATATTATTATTATTATTCATTTTATTTTTAAACCTTATGCTAGCTCATACAATTAAAAACAAATATTAAGTAATTTGTAAATCATCGAAATAGTTTATACCTCAAAATTTCTTTCTCTATTTGCATCTTGAAGTCTTCATTTTCCAAAAGATATTGGCTCCCATGCCTTAGCACTTTCTTTGCTAATGGAGATATTCATTCATTCAAAGCATAGAATATATAACACAAATTCCAGTACACAAGGTATATACTCAATGTATGTCAAATATTTAAAATGCTCATATATGAATGCAATCGCTTGAGCTTCCATGTACTCATGAAATGTGGTGTTATTTCACACCTCCATCATATCCCACTTATCTCTTTCATTCGATATTTATCCACCCATCGAAGGAGTATACCTAGTCTTGCAAGCACATTAGCCATCAATGGTACCACATTCTATCAGTAGAAAATAGGTTTAATTTATCAATTCATCTATAGTAAATAGCTATGATAGGAGGGTTGTTACAAATTTTTAAAGGAAGAGTTTGGTTGGAGATAAATAGAAGAATTTTTAAAGGGGAGAAGAGAGCTACAACTATAAATGGGGAAAAAATTATAGCAGCCATAGAGGAGAATCTTAAAGCATTAAAAGTGCAAAAGAGTCTAGAGTCATTGGAGGAGTTTAAATTATGTCTAAACTAGAACTTAAGTGTAGTTGGGGTGAATGACAATCCTTGAGAAGGCTTGGGGAGCATGACCAAGTGTCAACCACCAAAACAAGGATGAATGAAACTAAATTATGATGGGGTTTCTAAAGGTAATATAGAGAATTCTAGAGGAGGAGTAGTGCTAAGGGATAGTTAGGGAATGGTTATGAAGGTGATGAGTGAGTTCCTAGTCATTATGATTAGTCATTAGGCTAAAGCTAGAGCAATGTTGGTAGGAGTAAATATGGTGCTCCAATTGGGGGCTAATACAATAAAAATTGAGGGAGACTCATTGAATATTGTTAATTGCCTTAATAAAAGTTCAACAGAAAGATGAAGAGTGGTAGACATTGTAACAAATACACTAAGATCCCTAAGTTCATTAGAATATTTTTAATGGGTACATGTGTATAGAGAGGGCTGATTGGATAGCCAATTAGGGAGCTCTTAGAGAGGAAGATAAAATATGGATATCACAAAATGAGATCCATATATATGTACTCTATCTAATGGTAAATGTGGGAGGACATTTAGAAAGTCAAGTCAATGGGTGAAAGTTCCAATTTTAAAAATATCCATAGTAAATTATTTTGTGAATATTTATGGACTTATGCTGAGGGGTCATTTCTTTGAACTCTGGGATTTATCACCATGTAGTCGTAAGAAGTTGAAAAATCTCTTAAGACCCGTTTTTTTTTAAGAGATAAGGATTTTTCGGTTGAGAGTTCATTTTTGAATATTTGTAGATTTTTCTAGTGAGGGTTCCATCTATTGAAGATCTATAGACTTGTCTACTGAAGGTTCTATATTATGGAGAACTATGGACCTAGTTATTAAATGTCTCATTTTCTAAAAGATGTGTGGATTTGTATCTTTTTAGAAGTGTTGCAATGTTTCGATTGAGAAGGGTTCCATTTTTGGAGATCTATGGATTTATCTATTTAAAGTTCCATTTTTTTAAGATATATGAGTTTGTATACTCAAAGATACAAATATAAAGAATGTGATAACAAATATAAATATATAGAGATTTGAAAATATTTTAAATAACCTTAAAAAAACAAAACTTTGACAATATAATTTAAATATATCAAAAGTTTTAAACCCTTTCAAAAATCTAAATTTTATCCTAATAAAAAAAATGATAATTTTAAATTTTTTATAACTTTTTTTATTTTCAAAGAGGCACATACATTACGTCCATTACAATTATACAAAACAAACAATGATTTTATATTATTGATCATTAAAAAAATTAAGTACTTTTTATTATAAAGTTTTAAAAAATAAGTAAGTAAAGCATTTGTTGTAAAAAGCAAAAATATTATAGTTTTTAAATAATTAACAACTCTCGAGGGTTAGGTGGATTGGTAATTGCTTGTGTGACCATTTACTTATTAAGAAGAGAGCTAGGTTCAAACCTTGGGGTTGCCAATTTGCAAAGGTAGTAGTTTACTCTAAATTTTCTAAGTGCACGCCAAACCTGCGATGGTAGGCCTAGTTTAGGACGGGTCATCAAAAAAAGAGACAAATATACATGTTGAGAGCAGCCTCAAACCTACAATGGCAACAACAAGAGACAAATAGACTTGTTGAGAGCAGCCTCAAACCTATGATGGTAGGCCGCTCACGGTGGGTCATCAACAGCAAGAGACAAATAGACTTGTTGGGAGCAAACTTTGAATTTTTTAAGTTCACGTCAGACCTACAACGGTGCAGAGAGTCTGGTGGTCTCTCTCACGTAGGGTCATCAACAACAAGAGACAAATAGACTTGTTGGAAGCAGCCTATGAATTTTTTAAGTGCACATACCTACAATGGTATGAAATCCTGAAAGACTGGTGGCCTCTCTCAGGCTGGTTAATCAAAAACAAGAGACAAATAGACTTTTAAGTGCACGCCAGACCTAGGATGGTACGAATCCTGAGAGACTGGTGACCTCTCTCAGGCCAGGTATCAACAACCAACAACAACATACAAATAGGCTTGTTTGAAGCAGTCCATGTAATTTGAACCCTGGCTTGTCAAGTACTAAAAATAATGTGACTGTAACCAACTTCCTATCTATAAATAAAATAAATAAATAATTGACAATATGTCCGTCCTAATAGGTAAAAGGAACATATGCAGATACATATAAGGTGACTGGCGAAATAAGAAGTGGGTCAGGAAAGAAGGCACAAGACACCGATGTGGGAGCACTCGTGTGGGATGATATACAGAAAAAAGGAGCCAAAAAGTAGATTGTTACATCCAGACGCTGCTGTTTCAGTCAGAAAGCTGTGCAAAGGGCCTTTCAGGGAATAAATGCCAAGTACAGCCACCACCTTAAGCTACTGCAACCCACAGTACTTTCCAAGTCGACTGCCTACGTATCAGAAATCTCGTGAATGGTAATGACAGGAAACTATCATCTAAGTTCAATAATCGCACTGTTTGTATTTAATGGCAAGTTGTATACTATATTGGTTGAATATAATAAGATTTAAGAAACATTAAACAAATAATTTAAAAAAGTGTTTGGTTGCCGTAAAATTCATATATTGCGTAGTTGCATTCGTTCCATGAATTTAATCAAATGATGTAGATAATTTGTATACATTTCTTTGTTGTAAAGTAAACTCTCTCTTAAAAAATTATGTTACCCATATTGCAATGGTTGTTTCTAGTTTGGACAAGTTCTCTATTTAACTTGCCCATTAAATGCTTTTCAGATTTTTTTATTTAAAAACCTACGATAAGCTCCAGATAAGCTCCACCCTCTGAAGACCCTGCGTATAACCGACTGACAACTCCATAACTTTATTCTTTTGGAAGACATGGACAATACGTTAAAAAATTCTTTAATTTGATGGGCTGATTTATAAACAAGGCTAAATAGACATTTGATCGACTAATAAATGGCTTTTGGATCATGTGACAATGCGTGTTTTATTTGCAGTATGTATATAAATGGCCGATATCAAATCCGTGAATATTTGTCTGAAATTAGTTGTTGAACGCGTGGACCCTGAGAGAGACTGGTTTTTAAGATCATATTGTTCAGGGCGAGATTAGCGTTTGGACCCTTTGGCACCGTCCTTGCACTATCTCCTCTTATCAAAGAAGACTTTATGTTTGTTGAGAGTATATGCAATGGTTACATATTTCTTTCTTTGGATGAAGAATATTTAACAGTTAGTTTTTATTTAATTTTTTTAATATTTAAGTCCTATGTTTTTGGTTTTTTAATTAACAGGTTTAAATATTGTAATTATAGTTGAAGTATTTTAAAATAAATATAAAATCTAATAATAATATATATTTTAGATATTTGATAGTTAAATATTTTAAAATAATATTTTTTGGGTGGGGGAATGTGTGAGGGGTGGGTGTATATGACTATGTGATAAACTCAGTTCTCACCCTTATGAGAGATCATGGTTAGAATAAAGATACCCAACCTTAAGCATGATATAAAGTTTTCATAAAAAAATTTATAATACAAAAAATAATATAAATATTTTAATTTATGTATATATAATTATTAGAATTAAAAAACTAATATCATTATTATTATCTATATAAAATATATACATATTTTAATAAATATTTTTATTTTAATACCATTAATTCTCAATAAAATAAAAAATATTTGATAAGAATGTAAATAAATATTTCGTACAACTTATCTGTTTAATAATTACGCTTCAGCATTAGAAAACATAAAACATAGCCTCTATCGTTAGAATGAAGAAACCAATTAATGGTTTTGCTTTCCCTTTTATATCAACTCCATACAGTAAGACAATTTCCCAATGCAGCTAAACTAGTAAAAGACAGCCATATTTCATAATACTCATAAGTTCCAACAGACTAGACATTGCTAATTTCCCAATGCAGCTAAACTAGTAAAAGACAGCCATATTTCATAATACTCATAAGCTCCAACAGACTAGACATTGCTAATTTCCCAATGCAGCTAAACTAGTAAAAGACAGCCATATTTCATAATACTCATAAGCTCCAACAGACTAGACATTGCTAATTTCCCAAATGGAGCTAAACTAGTAAAAGACAGCCATATTTCATAATACTCATAAGTTCCAACAGACTAGACATTGCTAAAGGCAATAATTACTATTATTATTATAACCTGTCACTTTGATGGTCCTATGGCAGATGGAAGTTAAGGTATATAACAGTGATAAGTAATTAATTTTCAAGTTTTAAATTTTTGCAAGTCATGCACGCAGATGCTCTATATATTCTTGAAAACGAAAGACGTTAAAAGGCTATTTGGGATGGGGACAAAGCCAGCTCTGTCCGAAATGAATTTTGGATGGACTTATTCACATTCTTCTGTTTGTTGTAATCTGGGCACTGCTTTTCAAGCGTCAAAGATCTCATCAGAGTACAAATAAATCGAAATATACACGCAACTTCACATTCTTTTCTGTCCGTGTATACTTGTAAACGGAGAAAACTAAGATTCGGCCATGATTTTGGATGGGATGTATCACGTTGATGGTTGTATAAGAAAGAGCAGAACATGGAAGCAATCATGGCATTCCTTAACTGGATTACCCAAATTCAAAGACAATGCAATCACAACGACAGACTTGATCGATAATTAATTCATTGTTTGTTAAGAAATGATGAATACAACCACAGCCTTGATCGATAATTAAATCAATGTTAGTTAAGAAATGATAAATAAACTCATAACAGGAAACACCTTGATTTAGTTTGAGTCTTGATCTTTCAAGATTCAAACAAACTCAGTTCGCCCTACAGTTATATCTGGAATTAATAAAGGTAGAGTTTACCGTGTTGCTAATCACATGATTTTGTGCACGATGAAAGTGGAACCAACCTAGTGGTGTATTATCTAGTTATACGAAGCTGGTAACGCTATTGATTGTATGAGCTAGTCAAGGCCAATATAGTGAGCATTAATAGCGTTAGCACACAAAAATGTACCATTTTTCGGTCCCATATCATTATGAATCATTTATGGTCTCTTTGCATTATGAACCATTTATGGCAATGGGTGTTCTCTTTCATGAGTGGATTGGAAAAGACTCGTCTCTTATCGTGTCGTAATGAGAATGGGGTATTGGAGTGGAACCAATTCCATGGTAGAAATATTCACTAGAATAAGATTGTAGCAGAAGAGGCTCACAATGATATATTTAGAAAGCAAGAGAGTTAATGTTTGGATGTTAATATATAGAAGAGGTCTTCTATTTGAAAAAGCTTTTGAAACAATTACTACAATTTTTTTCATAGAAATAAGAATAACATTATAATAAATTAATTAAAAAGTAAGAGGACTAACCATCCTTACATAGATGTTAGAACTTGACATTAATAGGGATGAGAAACTAAGGGTTTCCACCTCTAAAGCTACTATCTCATCGACAAAGGGTTTGCTAAGTGATGGGGTTGGTAAACAACTCAAGTTCCACAATCAAATAAATGTGGAACTAGAAATCCCACATAAGGGGCTTGCACCTTTAATCCTACTACCCTATTGGCAAGGAGTTCGACAAGTTTTAGGTTTCATAGATTATTAAAGTCCATCACTATGGAACTATTAGCTCATGTATACACTACACTAATTAAGAAGAGCATCTACTAAAGTGGAACAAAATTTCATTGTAAGAAATACACACTATACGTTAAGTAAGAAGAATAAGTGTTAAATTGGAATAAAAATCAATCATAAGAAACACACTAAACTAAGGAGAAAAAATATTAAAAAAAATTGCATTATAGAAATATACCAAAGGAATCAACAACTTAATCAATCATTTGCAAAGAGTCACTATACCAAAAAGGACTTTTAAGGGAAGCTAAAAGACGATGGTAATTTACAGTGGTAAAAAAATCATCTTAATAGACCCTAAAAGGGCGGTTTAAAACCACCCTTAAAAATAACCCTTACTATATATATATAAAGAGTTCATGAAACTTTAGAGATATCCTTAGTGAATATCGTTGTCAAAAGCTGCTCCTTGACTGAACTAA
Organism: Wollemia nobilis; assembly: GCA_028583015.1. Lineage (NCBI taxonomy): Eukaryota > Viridiplantae > Streptophyta > Pinopsida > Araucariales > Araucariaceae > Wollemia > Wollemia nobilis. The sequence continues at coordinate 7,785,044 of JAQPPZ010016334.1, read as the reverse complement.
CCAATCCTTATTTACGCTTAGATTTGATTGTGACTACCACGAGGCTGGTGGTTGCTATAAATATCTCGATGTGACTTACCCTATGGATGGAGAAATTCACAACCAAAATAGTTTTCAAAAGTCCATAGCAACGATTGTGTCCTTTGTTGGCATTGACACTTCCAATCATCATTAGAATTGAGTTATGGCTTGTTGTGCATTGTGTCGTATCTTGGTCATACCTAGTTTGGTTGTGCTAGAAAACTGAACAACAATAGTGGTGAGGATGTTTTTGGTGCTTCAAGTTTCCTGGGCACACCTAAAATACTTATCAATTTTAACATTTCCCAGATAAATGGCTGCATAATTTTAGAAATCAAGCAAGAAAATATTTTTTGGGGTTGTTCATGGAAACCAACTAAGCTACAGTTTTGATAGATTATTGCAGAGAAACTAAAGCATTCCTATAGTGCTAAATTTGATATGAAGCTCCATATTTACATCAGCTAAATCTAAATCATTGTGTTATTACCATATTTATAGGTATATTTATTTAAATCATTCGATGGGTTTTTGGATATTTTTAAAATAAGTATATAGGTTTTTAAAGTTTTTTTTAATTGTTTGCAATGTTCTTTTTTGAAATATTTTTTGTAGTTTTGATTCATTTCAATATGCTATAAGTAGAAATCATTTACTTTCATTACAAGCACCTTGTAATTCATAATGGAATGAGAATCAAATGCTCCTGTCATTGGATTATTCTAATATCAATGAATTCAAACATTGACAAGTCCATTCATTTATCTTCCTTCTTATTATAATGTCCTTCATATTAGAACACATAGTCCTATAAAATGTATACATGTGAATAAGCTTAGTATCAGTAGCCAAATCCATGGATTTCTCCCATTCTTCTTGAATATCAACCTGATTAGACCCATGGAGTGTTTACATAATACTGTGACTAGGCTCACTATTACCAAAAATAGAATAATGTAGAATGTTGGAATAGCCTTCAACTATAGCTAGCTTAGCCCTTAGAAACCACACTTCTTCCTCTACTAAAGACAATTTTTTTCTCATCTCCAATACCCTAAATTTATTCAAACTTGCAAGTTCATCCAGGTTAAAGTCATCTTTTGATTTTGTTATCTCGCCAATCATCTATTTTTCATCATATTTTTTATTGTCCAATGAACTTGGGGGTGGCCAACTAACTAGACAAGGAACCAAACTATCAAGTATACTTCCTCTTCCTAAAACACCATTCTATCCATGACCCCATACCCAAAGTTTGTAACCAATATCTGTAACTACAACAGTATGGGCAACACCACAACCTACATCCATAGGACCAAAAAATAATGGACCATCTAACCTCTCATCTCCTAATTTTAGAGGGTAAAGTGCATCTCCACCACCTACACCTGGTGGTCTAAGGTTAGGGAAAATACCAAGATCCATCTCCATTCCTCAAATCTAAACATCACTTGACTCAAAAAAAATATAGGTATTGAATAAACCACAATTAAGCAACTTCAGTTAAGCATATTTTGACAATCCATTACTAGGTTCTGGTAAAAACTTATTATCGTTAGTTCCATGTCCAAATTGACCATTCTCACCGAGTCCAAAAGTCCATTATATGGTGCCTTGTCCATTTGGGCATATATTACGGTACGAGGAAACTTCAATTGTTTCAAAGCAAGGGACTACATGTTGATTGACAAATGTCAGTACAATAGTATGAAATGCTCCACAGACAATGTGAAATGGTGTTCCAATGGAAGGTTGATTGAAACATGTTAGGGGTTGAGGAACTAATCTATCCTTTTTATCACCTAAACCCAATTGACCAAGTGTGATCTGAAACATCGGTTGAAAATTTTATCATTTACACAGTTTGTTGCAAAGTATTATGAGTATAATATAAATTTTGGAAGCTTTAACTCATAATTTACATAAGTCAAAATTTTTTATTATAGGAAGTTTTACTAAAGTTGTTGTCAACCATTTATGGACTGTCGAAGCTAAAAGTCCATAAATAAGTAAAAATAAAAGGTGGATTTAGTTTAATTTTAATTATTTTTGGAACATCTAGAGTGTGGCTAATTGACTTGCCCTCAAGTTCTCAAGCATTGCATCTAGAGGTGTTATTGAATCATTGATTTTATTATTTCAATGTTCTTGTTAGCTTTTGAGGATGTATATTGAAGGAAATGCAACCACAAGATGTAAAATAAGTAAGCTATGATAGGTATATTATAATGGCACTATAATATGCAAGAAAATAATGAGATAAAATTATTTAATAACTCTGTAATATGCCATTAATGAAAGCTCACGAAAATAATAACATGCAATATCATGGAGGGCTTTAACACTCTAGAATTTTCAATGAAAAACTACATTGTACCCACTCAATACTCACTATAGTAACATTATATATCTCTCACTCTCTTCTCTTCTTCACATAAGTAAAGGTATATATATAGAAAGATATGTGTCTTGGCCTTTACTTTATCTATGACTCTCCATCTACCTTATCCTATGACTCATGTACATGTGGACTACATGCACATTTACATCATTGCACATTCTAACACTCATGAATTTATTACATTGCATGTAATAAATTAAAATTTGCTCTCAAGGAAACTCCCACTCTAGTTATGTACCCAAGGTGGTACATTAGCATGTGCCCAATAATATAATATACTTTAACACCCCCCTGTATTACATTATTTGGGTATTGAAGACCTTAGTATTCAATATGAATCTTTATCTTGTTTTGTAATTTGTACTCTCTATTTTTTCTTTCTTTATTTTACTCCCTATTTGTATCCTCTTCAAGAAAGTAGTTAGTATATTTATAAAATGCTATCTTTACTGAGAGAGCTTTATCTTCATGTTCCTCTATGGGTTCTTCCAGTTCTTGAATTTCTTAAATTTTGTGAACTAGGTGTCCTTTTTTATTTCCTTCTTGATATTGCAATTGAGGATAATTGTATTGATTGTGAGGCATATATGAATGCTGATTTTTTTTCTAATGTGGACTATACTAATTCTAATATTATCTTGAATAGAATGACTTGTTTGGTTGACTTCCATATTTTATCCAATTTCCTTGATACTTATTTCTTCGATTGAATTTGCAGTAGTTAGTACTATGTCCTTTCTTCTTGTAGAGTTGACAATACCTATTATTCCATGGTATCTATCCTTTTTAGGATGAGGTAACATTTCCTTATGGATTATATTTTGAAACTAATGCATTTTTAGTCATTTCATCTTTAACTATATTTTCCACTTCATATTCTTAAAGAATATTGACTAACTCATTAAAATATGTATCTTTACTTAGGAGTTGTAAAGATGTAACTAAGTGCTTGTAGTTTTCCAGAAGTACTCTCAAGGTTACTTAAACAAGAAACTTATCTTCAAAATATTATCCTAAGGTTATTAATTTTCCTTTTATATTTGCTACTTTCCTTAGGAATAGTTCTATACTTTCATCACTATCAATTTTCAAAGAATGTAATTGAGTTTGAATATTTAAGATATTGGCTTTATTCTTTCCTTCAAATGTTTTGGCTAAGGTTTTCCATGCTTTTGTATATGTTCCTGCTGAACAAATGTAGGGTTGTATTTCATATGTAATGGCAAAAGTTATTATCATTAATGGTTTTGCTTCATTTTCTTCAAACTTTTGAATCTCACTATCACCTGAAGTAGGTTTTTCTTTTGTTCCTTTGACTATTTTTCAAAAATTTTCAACAATCATGATTACTCTTACTTTATTTTTCCATGATGATTAATTTGATCCTCTAAGTAATTAGGATTCTATGAGAATGAATGTTTTGTGTTGTGATGATGATATTTGTAGACTAACTTATACCTCCTTAGTTTTAAGTATATGCTCAACCTTGCTAAGAATATTCTAATTTAGCAACGTTTGTATAGTGCTTCTATCTAGCAAGTATTTCAATGCACTATGAAACTTGATATTATGTTTAGCTTTCTTAATTTAAGTTGAATTCCTTTTATCTTCCTAATATTTAACTTCACCTTCTTGCTTATGTTTCCATATTGATTATTATAAAGCTAAAGATAAATAGTGATGCACCTTCAAGTTTTAATAAGGTTCTTTTCCTTCAAGACCTTTTAGTTAGATTAATGTCTCAAAGCTTAATGCAGGAGACTAATGCAAAATTCTATTTCCAAATTCTAAGCAATTAATGGCTTTGCTCTTTTAACCTTCCCTTTTCAATGGTTTAATTTTTCTAAATTCCAAGAAACTAAAATTTGAGGTAATATACCTTATAACTCCATAATTTGAAATTTTAGAAAATATTAATATTTACAAAATATTATTTTAGTTATCCAAGGTAGAAACATAAGTGATTGCCACAAGGTAACTGAAATAAGTGATTGTCAGAAGATGACTGTCATAAGGCAATTGTCACAAGGCGACTGTCAAAGTGCGACTATATAAGGGCGACTGTCAAAGGGTGAATCTCACAAGGTGACTATAACATGGCAATAGGAAGAAGATGATCATCAAATATCATCAATAATATGTTGCCATATGTCCTCTTCTATACCATGTTTCACACATCCATCGACTTTAGCCATGCAAACTTATATAAATAGAATAGCAGGGTCATTTTTCACCTTTCACACAATGATTTCCAGAGCAATTTCAGAGTATTTTCCAGTATTTTTAGAGTGTTTTCTACAATGGTTTTAGAGTTTTTTCATATGGTTTTTTGAGCATTTTTAGGGTGTTTTTAGAGCTTTTTCCAAGAGTTTTCAAAGTATTTTCTAAGATTTTTAAGAGGGTTTTCAGAGTATTTTCCTAACATTTTCTAAATATTTTTAGAGTGTTTTAAGAGCATTTTCAAAGCTTTACAAAGGGTTATAAAAAATGTCTAGCGCTTCCCCTCCTATCCCTTCCAAGATATATTTCAAGAACTAGTATTACCTAAACATCAAGAATATTTTTAGCACTCCTAGGAGAGATTCCAAATGGCTTTACACCTTCAGAGTTGCTGGAGTCATGAAGATGCCATAGTTGAGCATCAACGTATCCCCCTGATGCAATGTATTGTTAGTTCCTACAACCATGATGTGTCCACTATACAGATCGGATTTGATAACAAGGATATTATTTTTATTGTGAACTTCTTGGATGTGTAATGATTAACAAGGCTACCAATTTTGGATGGTCTTCTTATTAACAACTAGTATGCATTGACTAAAGCTGACAAATCAATGTTGACATACATATATGTCGTGAATCTAGACCATTTGAAAGGTAGGATTTTGAAAATTTTGTTTTTGTTTATCCTTAATTTTGATGTATTTTTGTTTCCAATATCTATTCTCTAATAATGTTCTCTATTTTTTAGTTAATTCTTCTAAATCAAAAAGGGGTTTGAACATTTCCAATGTTATAGATAAATTTCTTTATGCCTGTATTAATTTTTTCTTTGGAAGGCTTATTATACAGGACAAACCTATAGAAATATCATTTTGGGCTTTGTCATTGTTGATTTATTGTATTTATGGAGGCAGATATGATTGGTCCACTCACATTTTAAAACATTTGAAACAAGAACTTCTTTGTACATAGAAAATTTAATATGCGTATACAGTAACATCCAACAAATTTATTCTTTGTCTTTTCAAGAAGAATATTATAATATTCAACAAAAAATCCTCCAACTACATTACACCTAGATTTGTTGGCTATTGGCATCAATGAGAATGAAATACAGGTAAAATTATTTACTAGAATAGTCTCTCTTTTCTTTATTTTCAATCAATCTTGTTATTTTCTAATTTTTTCTAAAAATAGAGAAGAGTAGCTCACTCATCCAGTAAAAAGGATGCTACCATTGGGATTCATGAAGCATCTATCAATTTTGACATGCAATCATAATCATCACTGGAAAATTCTACCCATAAATGTAAGAGGTCTCCTAATGGACAACATACACGTATGACTCCTCTTACTTTCGGACATGCATCTTCTACAATCGACATTGAAGACGTAACCTCCAGATCATAAGGTAAACTTGTTTTTCAAAATTTCTAATTTCAATAATGTATTTTAACAATATAAAATTATATTTAGTTTGAGAAAATATTTTAACTATTTTCAGAGCAAAGGCCAATACTTGCACCATCAATGGCAATGGCCACAGAGCCTGAGTCGTGTATGTTTAGTTAAAATTGATCTATTTTAATGACATTGTTTTTAAAAATAGTTTTAATTTATATTTTTCATGTGCAATTTTGCAGAGGGATCGACTAGATTTAAAAAAGACTCAGAAAATAGATGCATCCATTGGGTGCACAATAGGAGAAGCAACTAGTACACCTACACTATGTCCATCAACATCAAGTTCATCCACATCAAGTCCGAGAAACTCCACAACATGCACCACTAGTGAGGAACCAATATCGCATGCATGAGAAATAGTTTCTCACACAGTTACAATAGCCTCATCAGGGAACTAGCAGTTAGTTTTAGACACAGACTTAGACTATGGATCAGTATGTTGTTTCAGGGAAACCGTTCCCAATTTTAACACTTGATAATTTATCAAATATAAAAAACACATCTTATATGCCCTCTGCTACTGGGAATCTCGATGATGATTTTATGTATTAGGGTATGAATAATTTGAATTTTCCACTAAAGACAAGTGATATGCTTCATGGTCTAGAGATCGATGATGAAGTAGAGAAGAATGTTGAATGATATGCCACCGATGTTTCCTCTTCCCCCCACCAATAATTGTACACCCATCATCATCCAACCGATGATGATAAAGTAAACTTTTTAGAAAATGTTTTACTAGCAAAAAGATGTAAGGCTACTATTACAAATAATTTTCTTGTAGATATTGATACATTAAGAGAATGAAAATATCAGGCTAAGGTTATTATCAAAGCAATAAATGGCTGATACAAGAACTTCGCACATAGAAAATAGTTGTTTTCAATGGTAGAGAATGAGCCACAAAAGTTTGATGCTCTATTACAAAAAGCTGAATTTGGCACTATCAAGGATTATTCTACAAGTACTGATGAAGTTATGGCCATTATGTTGGACCAATTAGAGAACCTGAATTCCGAAGCCCAAGCATATTTTAATGAATGAAAAATAGATAAGAAGAAAGAAGCAGTAGCATAACTACAAGACTTACAACAAATGTAAGTTTTACATATATATGAAAATCATTTTTCTCTTTAATATATTTTTAATAAATATTAATCTTTTTCTCTTGTATTTTGTAGTCTAATTATCAGCATTTAAAGTAGTAGGTGACCACCATGAAAACGTGGATCAAAACAACAAAAATGAGTGTGAATAATGCTATTGAAGTGAAGAAGAGACTACAATACATTGTTCAAGAAAACAATTGGCTGAAGAAGCTTATCAAAGATAAGGGCCTAGATGTTGAGGCTGTAGTAGAAAAAATGAGAAAAAGTTGAATTCATTTAAAGAAGATCCCTCTAAGGAAGAAGGTTTATTACTATCAGGTATAAACACTATAATTGAAATTTTGGTATGGTCTAGTGCATTGGAAGCAAAGGATATTGAGGTAGATGCAGCTGACACTTCAGGCACTTTGTAGGAAGAAAACATAGAAAATTAGAACTGTTGTTTTCTTATTTGACGATTCTAGAATGTGGTGAAAAGAAACATGTTTTCAAAGACTCGTATTTTTACATGTTTTCAAACATATTATTTTATATTACATAAATTTTATATTACTTTTTCATATTTTATTTTTAATATTGTGATATTTTTATCAGTTGTGTGGATGGAATAAATATTTTTGAATTATGTGGATGCAATAATGGACAACCAATATTTAGTTTGCCATAAATGGTTTATTCAATACAAGGTTTATTCAATACATGGATTGCCATACATTGTTTTCAATACATGGTTTATTCTATACATGGTTTGTCATACATGGTTTTCAATATATGGTTTATTCAATACATGGTTTGCCATACATTATTTTCAATACATGGTTTTCAACACATGGTTTATTCAATACATGGTTTACCATACATGATTTATTCAATACGTGGCTTTCAATAAATGGTTTATTCAATACATGGTTTTTCATACATTATTTTCAATATATGGTTTATTCAATACATGGTTTTAAATACATGGTTTATTCAATAAATGATTTGTCATACATGGTTTATTCAATACATGGTTTTCAATAAATGGTTTATTCAATACATGGTTTGCCATACATTGTTTTCAATACATGGTTTATTTAATACATGGTTTGCCATACATTATTTTCAATACATGGTTTTCAATACATGGTTTGTCATACATTATTTTCAATACATGGTTTTCAATAATGGTTTATTCAATACATGGTTTGCCATACATTATTTTCAATACATGGTTTATTCAATACTTGGTTTTCAATACGTGGTTTATTCAATACATGGTTTATACTTTATTCAATACATGGTTTTCAAAATATATAAAATCATAATATATATATATATATATATATTGTTGAAAACTGATAGCATAATATATGAAATCAAAATACATGTGAAAAATAGTTATATGTGTGATTTTGTAATCAATATTTTGTTCCAAAATACATGAAAACATGTCTCAAAATATAATCAAATCTCAATATTTTATTGAAAATTGATGGCTTAATATGTGAAATAAAATAAAATAAATGAATCAAATCCCAATATTATATTGATAAATGAGAGTTTAATACGTGAAATCAATCAAATGAAAGCATATTTGCATCATAATTATGGAATATGGAACAAAGTCTTTTCATATTATGCAAAATATTCTACACTCATACCAATTTTTTTTTTTATCATAGTGTCATTAATGTTACCATTATCCTCATCATCCATAGTATTCATGACACATCTTCTCTTTGCCAGAGATTTTCAATATGAAAAAGCTCTTTCATAAGGAAACTTCTCAACCTCATAGTCTTAGACATATACTCTCAAACAATTTTTCAAATTTTTGTTCAATCTATTTCAAACTTTAGATTTTACATATGATAATGCACTAAATACCCTTTCATCCTCAAGAGATCCTAAAATCATCATTTGGCATAATTCATATAAACTAAAATATTCACTCATAGTATGTTGTAGGATACTACTGAGATATAATTGTTTTCATAAACATGAAATATAACCCCTTTCATGGTGGTTAGTGAATTGTGAAACTTGAGAAGACATTATTGTTCCAAAATAGTTTGATTATTTTATCAAAAGATCTTTGTTGAGAATGCCATTGATTTCAATACTATTGAATACCATAGGTTTAGTGAAATGGCTAGCAAGAGTGCCCATGTATTTGAGAAAAAAACCATTTATATTATGGTATTCATTACAAGGATTTTGAAATATTGAGTTACTCACAACCATAGCCTCATGCAATTCATCTCTTTGAAAATGATCTCTGATTTCTTTTGTCAATGATCTTGCTATTTGTTTCAGTTTAATTTTTGTATATCTTACAACTACATGAAATTTGTTGTATGTTATGCGCATTTTTTCAACTTCATTTGTAGCTATAACCATTCGTTGACCAAAATAATATAAAGGAATTTCCTTTTTGTGGATATTAATACATAAATGATCGTTTATATTGAACTTCAAAAGTTTTGAGGATCATTCACGTTTATCAATGCTCTCCAACTCTCAAACATTGGATCCATAAAAATTTGACTAGATTCGTACATCATATCAATATGTAAGCAAATTTTTTTTCTAGCCCTAATGAAATCCACAATATAAATCGATATTTCTTGTGCAATTTTGATCAAAGTATTCATTTCTTCCAATATTGGAAGAATACCACACAATGTTGAGAAGTGTTTCAACGTCACTCATTCAAAATAGCAAATCTTTAGCCTTATAATATGCCTTATTATTTGCATACATAAACCCTATCAAGGATTGATATTCTTTGAAAACTCTATATGTCGGTTGATACATCAAAATCCACCTAGTATCTACATATTTTAAGAGTTTTTTTACCATCAGTAACTCCTAGTGCAAACTGCTAAAACTCCAAAAATAATTTGGATTGCGCAAAAAATAATCATGAATTTCATAGACAAGCTCTTCCACTATCGCTACATTTGTAAATGTATCCACAAATTTGTATACACGATTAATTCTATGATCCATGCAATGAATAGAGATCAAATATGGGGTAACAAATGTTTGTAGTCTAATGCAAAGACCATTCTTGTGTCCTTGCATTGTAGCAGCACCATAGACTCTGACACATATTAACTTAGTGGCTATTTCCATTTCATTCATTCCTGCTATTTCCTTTGAACTAAAAACAACAACATTGTAAATATTTTCTACATTGTAATTTTCCACCATATTGTGTAGCCCAAGTAAATGAGGTTACCTTAAATGATTTTCCAATGCATAAATATACATTGGAAACCCAACATGTGTTATCAACAATAGTCACCTCATCAATTGAAATTAAAATTAATTTTGCCTTTCTAATTTTCTCTTTGAGGTCATCCTACTCAACCAATGATAGACATTTTACCATTTCCCAATCACTTTGATCTGACAATGGGATTTGGGTAAGTTCTGTACATAAGCTAGTCAAAATAGATATTTATAATCAATGAAATCTAACATAGGTCTACACTTTTTAAGAATAGTGAGTACAAAAAAAAATTGTAAAATTTTTGAAACTAAAATGAACTTTTCCATTTTTCGAAATTGGGCTTGAATTGTTGCAACTTTATCAACCAAATTTTACTTTTGTTTCATTTCTTTATCATATTCTTGTGCATATCTGATATGGACACACTCTGATGCATCCTTCCACCTAAATGTTTTGTGTATTGGTCCATCACTTTCTTTTGTTTTTATATAAAACTTTCCATAATGTTTTACTGTATCTTTCTTAACTGGCAATATGTGATCCTTTTTGTGTTTTCACCTACAAATTATACATCTCAATTGTGTTAGTATCTCATTACTATTCTATGGAAGCACTGGCTCAATAAATGGAAAATATAAAACCCAATCAAGCTAAAATGATTTATTAATAGTCCATCTAGATGACCTTGCACGTTTATGTTTTTTAGAAGAAGATTCTTTGAAAGTAGGTACTACATAAAAAATATTATTTTATTTTCCATTTGGCGTGTTTGTTTCAGGAATATCTTCATGTTCTATTTCTTTAAGAAAATTTTCATTTGTGGACTTTTCATTATCATGGATATATGGAAGTGGAGTCATACCAAGGTCAACAATGTTTTTTGTGGAGATAATACTAGGTTCAATACCAGGGTCATTATGACTATTCTTTTTAAAAGCATACCTTCTTTTAAAACATATAGATAAACAATGGACAAAGCCATCCACAAAAAATCACCCTTCTTAATGAATGAAGAAATTATATATAAAATTAATAATGCACAAAAAATAATTGGTTAGTAATTAAAGGTGTTCATACCTTTAGTTTGGGAAGATGTTGATGGCTGACTAGATTTCGAAATATTATGAAATTATTTAAGGATAATCCTTTTATAAAAACTGGAAGACCACCCTCCCTTCTTTCCACTACCAACATGTGATATTTTATGTATATAAACAAAATAGTAACAATAACATCATTTTAAAAAATGGAAATAACTGGTAAAAGAGAGAACCAATATTCAAGAAAATATATATATAGTGGGATACAAGAGGTGAATTGGGTGGAATAATTTTTTTTTAGTAATTTTAACGTGAAAATTAGGCGATAAAATCTATTGTACCGGGGATAATTTACCCAAAAAAAATTTAATTTTGTAATTTTTGGGCAAATGGATCGACCTCTAGGGTCCCAAAATTAGCAAAATAAAAATTGCTAAAATCCTAAATTCACTATAAATTGTGAAATTCACCCTTGTGCATATCCCTAAGTGTTGTATTCTATCTCTCCTCCTTCAATGTCAGTAATAGATTGGCATCGTTAACTTTAGCATTTCAAAACACCAAGGTCCAATGAATATGCTTACTGTCTGCAAATTTGTAATGATCAAGTTGTGGCCGAAGAATGTGTGTTCATCTCTCACTGTGTATGGAAACTATCAACCAATATTCTTAGGTGTCTTCTTCTCATCCTTAATGGATATTTGACTTCCTTATTTAATTCTTGATTGTGCGCTTCTATTTTTCCTAGGTTCTCCTATAAGATTGGATGCTTATTTAGCTTGGATGCTCCTTGAAATATTAGACAAGTGGTATCTTAAGAGTTATATTTTTGATGGGCATTGGTTTATATTATTTCATTGCTCATTTTCCCCTTACGATGATTATGCCTTGTAACCTCCAAATGATGTTATTAAATGCTCAACAATAGGTGTTACTTTCTCTCAAGGTTATACACAACAATGAATATTTGCCATTTCGGCTAATATTTGCATTTTTGAAAATTCAAATTGGCGAGTTTGGGGGACTTGAAGGTCAGTCCATTCACCCAAAATTTTTGGAATTTTTTTTAAGATTTTAATTCGCCATCTGTTGATAATAGTATTACAAATTTTTATAAAACTTTGCCATCATTTTTTGCCAAAATGACGATACTTTTCACCCAAAAATTTTAAAATTTTAAAATTATCCCGCCAAGTTTGCCAATTATACCACTATATAAACTAACACAACAGTGATAATTTTCCACTTAAAACATTCAAACTATTACAAAATCAAGAATTCCATTGAACTTCAACCGTGTGTAAAAACTAGTTGATTTAGAATAAAAATCTATGTGGATCCAAACCAGACCTTGTTATGCACCAAACCAACATATGGATTGTGTTTTGCAATAGACCCGACCTAGTTTTGTAAAAAATTGATATCTTGATCCATTTCTGCAATAGATCGATATCTAGATCCATTTTTACAACAAACTGACATCCAAACCTAGATCTGCAACATACTGATATCTAGACGTAGTTCTGCAACAAATCGATATCCAGATATAGTTTTGCAATAGACTGACATCCAGACCTAGTTCTACAACATATTGATATTCAAACCCATTTCTACAGTAGACCATACCTAGTTCTGCAATAGACCAAACCCAGCTCTACAACACACTAATATCCAGAATCAATTCTATAGTAGATCGAATGTAGTTATATAACATATCGGACCCAGTTCTATAATAGACTAGGCCCTTATTTTCTCAAGGCCAATTTTGGGACTCTATTTTGCACCAGTATTGATTATCGGATCACATTCTGCACCAGGTTCTCAATTTCTCTTAAGAAATTCTAAATATAGTAATAAAATTTGTTTTTCTGTCAACTAATTATAAGATTTTCTTTTGTTATTTTTCTATCATTTATTGAAAATATTTGAATGCTCTATTTCCCATGTTTTTCTCTATTTTGCCTTGTTTTGCATGTCTTCAGCACCAATATTCGAACCCTATTCTGCACCAGAGTAGATTGTTAGTCTACGTTCTACACCAGTTTCTCTATTTTGACATGTTCTGAATTACGTCTTCTATTTTTTGTCCTATGAAAATTCTTTGATTTTTTGTTTCTATTTAGATCTACTTTTCTATGATAATATTATAAATAGGTAAATACTTTGGTAAATGCTTATTTTCTGAATATATGTATCTCTAGTTATTTTTTGCATAGAGAACTTATTTTCTAAATTTAATTTGAATTTGTATATTGCATATTTATATAATCTTATCAGTTACAAGTGTTATCACTAGAAAATGCAATAGTGGCATACACTAAAAAAAACACAATAAAACATGGCAAGAAATAGGTATTTATTTTCTAGCGATGACCATCTGTTTATTCTAATTACAATATTATATTTAGGCCTATGAGAAGTAACATCTTTGTAACATTTTATTAATTTTCTAAAATGAAACACACTTTCTTTACAAGTAAAATATCACCCACCGACAATGGAATGAAGGGGGAAAAATATTCTACTAAAAAGAGTATCCTCAAATATTTTAGTCATACACAAAAATCAAACAAGCCATCGACATCGGTACAAATTCTAGGTACAAATGATTTTTGACTTATCAAAATTTAGTTGTATATTTTGTAATAATTTTTAATACAGGTTTATTTTTTAAAAAAATAGTTGTCAGTATATGCTCAATGATATGATTTTTTTCTATCTGTAAGTTAGTTTTTTCAAATCCAAAAATGGTAAAAAATATTATTGTATGCTACTATGCAGAATACCCTATTGACCAAGAGATGCCTTCTAAAGAAAATTCTCTTACCAATGACATCCAAAAATCACTTGAAGATATTCCTAGCCAAGATATGCAAGTTGAAAATGAAAGCAATAAATCAAATACACTACAAACTTCTTATGAATATTCAAGTAAAATTTCTAAAAATAGGAAGACAGACTCTAATTGGATTATTAGAAGATCATTTAAGAGTGAATGGGTAGAAAAATTTCCCTACATTGAGGTGGTCTTGACTGAAGACAACCAATTCAATAAAAATAATGTATGTGCAAAATTTGTAGTTGGAAACTATGTAAGGATCATAGCTTGTAAACTAAGAAAGATATGATAGAAAAACATGTTGGTAAAGTATATGTAGAAGTTATAGGAAGTGATGGTAAAATTATAAAATTTGTTAGGTGGAAGGATGCATCAGAATGTATGGATGCCATATATGCAATAGATTATGAGAATCACTTAAAGCAACAAAAATCCCTTGTTGAAAAAGGTGGAACTATTGAAACCCAATTTCATAAAATTCAAAAGACCATTTTAACTTCAAAAAGTTTACAATTTGTTATTGTTTTTAGTATTCTAAAAAAGGGTAGACCCATATCCGATTTTATTAATTATAAGCACCTTTATCAACTAGTTGATGTGCAAAACCTTCCTAGTTTCCATTGGTCAGATTGAAGTGGTTGGGAAATGGTAAAATGTCTATCATTAGTTGAGAAGGAGGACCTAAGGGAGTAGGTAAAACATGATAGATTCATTTTACTTTCTATTGATGAGGTGACGTCTATGGACAACACATACTATATTTGCATGCATGTGTAGACATTTAAAAGTCATGTAAGAAGGCCTAGTTTGCTAGGATTACATAAGATGGTTGAATGTTCAAATGCAAAAAACATCTATAATTTTTTTTTGACCAGTTTAAAGGAAATTACAGTAATGAATGATATTTATATAGCCACAAAGTTAAATTACGTTGGACCTTATGGTGCTACTATAATACAAGGGCAAATGAACGACCTATGTGTTCGAATCTAAAATTTAGTTTCCCCATATATGATACCCATTCATTGCATGGCTCATAGAGTAAATATTTATTATAAAATCATGAGAACTTTTGAAAAAATTTCTAAAGTGGAATATCTCATTCGTGAAATACATTCTTATTTTTTTTGTAGTCCTAAAAGGTTTGCAGAGTACAATACTTTGTATTAGGAGTTATAGAAGGAATTTTTTTTGAAAGATGTGGATACAAGGTGGATTTCATTGTATCAACCTGAACTCAAAGTTTTTATAGAATATAAATCTTTAACATGGTTTATGTATGCAAATAGTAGAGCAATTGATAAGGTAAACAATATGTTGTTTTGTTTGACTAACTTGGAAACTCTTTTAACATTATGTGGTATTATTCCAATGTTACAAGAAATGAACATATTGAGTAAAATTACACAAGAGAGATCAATCTATATCATTTATTTCATGAGTATGAGAAAGCAAATATGTGTGATTATTGATA
Source organism: Wollemia nobilis (assembly GCA_028583015.1). Lineage (NCBI taxonomy): Eukaryota > Viridiplantae > Streptophyta > Pinopsida > Araucariales > Araucariaceae > Wollemia > Wollemia nobilis. Next base: position 7,769,253 of record JAQPPZ010016334.1, on the reverse strand, counting down.
GGTTATATGTGTCTGAACCAGATTTTACAGATCCCTTATTTGAAAATTGGAAAACATTGACAAACGTGAAATATGCTTATAGTTTTTTGAAGTTTCACATTAATGATAATATTTGTATTAATGTTCATGAAAATATGATACCTATATATTGTTATGAAATGTATTCAAGTGTAGTTACTGACAATGTTGAAAAAGTTTATGTAACACACAATAGGTATGAAGTTGCTTTACACAATACAAAATTAAATTGTTCAACATAGCAAAATCATTGAAAAAAAATATAAGAGACCAATTTCAAAGACATGAGTTTCTTGATGACATGGATGTTGTTAACCCTTTATTTTGGGGTTCTTGCAATGATCAGAAATCTAAACAAGAGTTGCTTATTAAATATATGGGTAACCTTCTTGCGCATTTCAGTAAAAGTTTGGAAGTCAATGGTGTTGAAATAGAAGGTATACTCAACAAAGATATTTTAATACAACAATCACAGTATTTTATAAGAACAATGTTGCATTAAGTGTCACTTTTTAGTAATATCCATGAGACTGGTTCCATTGCATGTTTGTGGAAAAAGTTGTATCCAAGTAGTATCTTACATGATACGATTAGTGAATACTTTTGTTTATATGAATTATGTCAAATAATGATTTTGTGATATGTGGAATATGAGAGGGTTTTTAGTGCACTATCTTTTGTTAAATCTAATCTCCACAACAAGATGGACAAAAATCTAGAAAATTGTTAAGAATTTATGTGTCATCATATTAACTGGACAAATTTCCATATGATAGAGCATTAACATACTAGAATTCAATTGTAGACATAAAGGGGTATTACGAATACAACCGATAAGGAGGATACTACTGATTTTAATGATAAAATGGTGTCTTCACAAATTGAGTCTAGAGAAGTTGAAACATGTTCATTTTAGATACATAAATTTTTATTTTTCCAGTATTTTACAACAATGTAACACTTGGCTTTCTTTGTTATCAAATTTCACAACATTTTTTTTTTTTAATTTGTGGAAAAGATCCCAAAAGGGATGCCACTTTCGGGTAAGACCCAAGGAGACAGGGGTATCCATTCCGCAAAAACATGCCCAGGACTCGGACCTGGCCTACCACCTTTGACATACTCAAGGAGCAAACACACACACAAAACCAAATTAAAAATAAGTAAATAACAACAAAAATAATAAAATAAAATAAAAGCATGCTCCTTGAGTGTGTCAAAAACAAAAGCACAACCAAACATGCACAATAAGAAAAAAGAAACCACAACACAAACCACATAGAAAAACACAATAACCACATAACAAAACACAAACAAGACAAAAACAACAGAACATTACAAAGACAACCCAAAAAAAACATGAAAAATAAACACAACCAAAACCTCAAAAAAAAAACCAACAACAGACAATAAACAAAAATAAAAGACATAGAAGACACTCACACATAAAAAAACGAAATAACACAAATAAAGAGAAACCCAAGAACAAGAACAAAAAAAACACAAGAACAATAGCAAAAAACATTAAAAAAAACAAAACAACAAAAACACAAGAACAACGAAAAACAACACAAAGAACACAAAAATAAAACAAAACAAAAGAACCCACCCACCTTAAAAAAACTAAACAAAAAAAAACAAAGAAGAAAAAAGAAAAAAAAAGAACAATGAACAAAACAATGACCTATCTAGACCAAAAGATTATTAAGGCAAGAATCAACAAAGGAAACAAAATAAAGAATAGAATGAGCTATGGAACTAAAAAAACTGAATGAACCAAAGAGAAGCAAAAAAAAAACAAGAATAAACTAGGTACCTTCAGAACTGGAGCCTTCCAAAGAAATGATAGAAATAAGAGCTTCCCTAATTTGAGAAGCCCACCATATAGGAGGCTGGCCATAACAAGTAAGATCACATTTGTCCAAAGTCCAATTAGCTAAAGCATCAGCACTCTTGTTTTGATCTCGGACCACATGACTGTAATCAACTTTCAAAAATCCCATCTGGATTAACTGAATCTTCTCAATAATTCTTTTTATTCTCCAATCCATATTATGATTTTTAGAAGGAGTCTTCAAGAGATTAATCATAAGTTGAGAGTCAGACTCAACTAACACCTTTTACCATCCAACCTTAGTAGCCTCAAATTTCACAACATTTATTCATTCTAGATTTCACAATGTTGTTTCACAAGTTGATAACTGTTCATTCCAAATTTCACAACTGTTCATTCCATATTTCACAATGTTGTTTCAAATGTACAAGATTTCAAAAAATTACTTTTTCACATTATGCTTATAAAAATTGTACGTTTTATATCACATTATGCTTTTAAAAATTGAATGTTTTTAATCATAATGTTTCAACTGCCTTAATAAATAGTTGTATTTAATTTTATATTACAATATTGTTATTGTATTGTTAATGTATCAATTTTTATCAACAAAAATATTCTTTTGATGTTTGAGATCAAGATAGTAAATAATATTGATGATTAATACTAGAAAAATAACACAAAATTATAAATGTAAATAACCTTCGAATGATTTATGACACAAATTTAGAAAATATAGTTTACATTAATATGATTGAAAATATATTACATTGTAAAAATTTGTTGACTATAGTCAACTCCAAAACTTTTTTACATTGTAAAATATCTTATTTTGGCATAGCTATATCATATTCACTTGCAACAATGACTTATTTTGCTTTATCTCCTTACTTGAGTCCTTGTTCTAGTAGCGCACCAAGTCTAACTAGATTTTCTTGACCTTTCACAATACCTCCCAACAATGAGCTTTCTTACTGGTTTGGATCTTCGAGTATATTTGGAAGTTTTTCTTTTTCTTTCTGGTGGTATAGTTCAACATTTGAATCTTCACAGAGATTCTCCCTAATATATTTTATCAAATGATTATTATCCGCCACTTTTAATTGTATTTTTTTCTTCATTTCCATTGCATTAAGAAAAAAAAAATTGTCGCATTGATATTAACTTGCTACTGTTAACTTGCATTTTTAGGTTTTCAAAATTTGACTACAAAAAATAAAATGACAAATCATTCAAAATAAATATATAAAAATTGTTACTTGTTTTAAATAAAATTGAAATATGAAAAATAAATTGCAAAAGCAAATTGAAACATAAATAAATATTTTCTTACCTCATCTACATCCCTTACAGACTCAACAAGTGCAAATTTTTCTTTATCGACGACCCACTGGTTATAAAAACATTGGGCTTCAACATTAATATTCTCTAATCTGATGACAACAATATTTAAAATATCATCATCATAAACAATTTCAAAATTTATTGTTCTTGTTGTGGCCTGACTCAACAGGCCACTAAGCTTTTCTGGTTCATATTGAACAAAAAAATAGATTGAATCTCTTTTTGCATAATTATTTTATCAAGAATTTATTTTCTTTATTATAAATTTTGCCCGATATTCCCAATCCTTCATTTCTTGCAAATCTTGAAGTACAATCTATTTCACTATTGCTTTCATCTCTTCAACCATTAAAACATTTTCATCAAAATTAATAATGTCATCCTCAGTTTGAGGATGAGGGTCATTTCCTTCTAGAGCTGAGAATGATCTATGCTTAGGTGCAGGGGCTTCCTATTGTTGTGCTTCACCTAGTGGATATTGAAGCACATCTATTGCATTAAAACCTAAAATTTTGCCCTGCAATAGAAAATCATCATCAAGTTGGATATTATCCAATCCAACAGATGAAACTTCTGGTGCCTGTGAAGAAGTGTGAAATGTAAAAGATGATAACCCAAACCCAAAACTTCGTGTCGACTATGATCTCTGTGAAAAAAATTATTTTCCACCTCCAACCCACATTTGGCCTCTCATATGTGTAGGTTGTGCCTGTGCGTGCCATTATTGTCAATACGGATGTTGTGATGGAACTTGTTGCTATTATAGTGGAAACTATTGTTGTTGTTGTTGTTGTTGTTGTTATTGGTACTACTATTGTGGTGGAAGTGGTATATGTGGTGGAAGGGGTGAAGCCATATGACCTCTCATTCTTGTATTTTATCGTTAAGGGGTGGCTGAAAACATAAAAACGTTATGTTCAAATTATTTTTAAAATTAAATAGAAAACAACCATAATAATTAATTCAAAGTAAATGCACATGGTTTTACCTTGAGATAATGAAATCTATTGAATTTGAGCACCGATGGGGGAGGGGGTGGCCACACTAGATTCATATTGCACATTTTGTGCATACCTAGGCGTACGAGATCCACAAGGTGAAGGAGATTACCTTAGATGTTTTGGTACCCTTTACAATGGTGATATTTATGATCCAATGTCCTCAGAACCAGTTCGCTCTAGCCTATGACTCCTATTGGAAGAATCTTGTTTACTCCTTATTGTGGCTGCTCTACCATGAATTTATATGAAAAAAAAAATTTAAAAACAAAAAATTACTAAAATATAAAATAATATTTGATTGTCAAAGGTGGATTGATTACTTTCAATTCCTCTGGTGTCAAGGTAATGGATTGTAGTGTTGCATGCACTACAGTAGGAGTAGGAGTATCTTGCAAATTATGAATAATTTTAAAATAAAGAGCTAAAATATAATTAACAGTGCTCACAATGGGTTGTGTGTTGTTGGTTTGCAATTGCATTGCATGCAACTCAGAAATGATATGATCTGCAATATAGGTGTACCAATCGAACCTCTCATGATGCTCACAATGAATAACATACAAAAGTGCCCAAAATAGAATTTTTGATCTTCCAAGTAGAATCAGTCTTGCCTGGAAGAACTCAATAATGGCCTTCAAAGTTGTATTCTTAACATCGATGATTGTTAACCCTCTTTTTGACTTGGTGGTAGAAGTTGCAAAAACAAATTAGATAACAATTTAAAAATTTGATTTTTTTTGCATTAACATATTCTAAGACATAACAATTATACCTACCAAATATTCTATGGTTATTTGGTATGTTTTCTCGAGGTAGCATTTCTCTTTTGCAGAGAGATGGCACTTTGCTGAAATTGGAGGATAATCACTAAAAGGAAGATTTGTCAATCTATTAATGTCTACAGTTGTTATGCTGAATGATAGATTTATATTCCATATTTTCATTTTGACAATGGTCTTGTCATGGTCATAACCTCTAATAATATGTTGCAAGAGGAGTTTATCAGTTTTAAAATGTGACATTGACACCAAGGTTGTCAAACCTACATATCCTAACTACAATAAGTCCATACCTAGGGTTATTGAAAAATCTGAAATTAATGTGCAATAAGGGTTCTTGAACATTGGAATAGGGGTGGAAGCGATAACCATTGCTAGAATTTGGAATCTTGGAAACAGGAAAAATAGGAGAAATTGGTTGCTTAGTAATGGTTCCCTCTATTTGGGTGTAGTCACATAAATGAACTTGAAAAATAATAGTGATGTCCTTTTATAGATAGAATGGATGGAGTTGACACGTGGTAGAATTGTATTGGACATGCAGAATGGGAGATCGATTATGTGATGTGTGGTAGGTGGTCAAAAATGGACCGTATTGTACATCAGGTAAGGTACCAGACCATATTGTACATCAGGTAGAATACTAGACCATAAATTGCATAAGGACCAATACCGGATCACATTTTACATCAAGCTTGATATCGAACCTTATTGTGCATTAGACCTTGAATTCAAATTTTATTGTGCATCAAACATAGAACCCAAACCTTATTGTGCATCAAACACAACCCCTAGACATTATTATGCATAAGACCCGACCCTGAACCTTATTATGTATCAAACCCAACCTCAGACCTTATTATGCGTCAAACCCGACACCTAGACCTTATTATGCATCAGATCTGATCCTCGAACCTTATTATGCATTAGACCTGATCCCCAAATTTTATTATGCATTAGACTAGATCCCAAAACTTATTTTGCATTAGACCCCAACCCTAGATCTTAGTATACATCATATCAAATCCAGTCTTAGTTATGCATCAAACCATATCCAAACCTAGTTATGCATTAGACTAGATCCAGAACTAGTTATGCATCAGATTGACTCTAGGCCTAGTTATACATTAGACCAAATCCCAAATGCTTTTTGCATCTGATCCAAAAAAAACTATCAAAGTCATCATTTTCCCATTTGTTTTTCTAGAAACCAAGGTAATTTACCATTGCCTTCGATATGAGGTTAGCCAAGATTCATCATAGTTTCGAAATGGATTCACCTATTTTTTACAAGTATGTTTCGGGTCTGACCCCTTATGCATAACCCTACTTTATCTTTGAGTGCTTCTTTCTTAGGCATATGCTAAGGAGTATATGGGCACCTTGTTCAGATGTGCCAAGTGGCACAAGATGCCTTAGATATAAATTGCAAGTTACACTCCAATTTCATGCATGTAAGACTTCCTTCAATGTCTCTTATTACTTGTATACTTATTTCTAACATATGCACTTTGATTCTTATCGTCAATGCTTTATTTCCAAGTGAATGGTGATGTTGTGAGGTTGGATCCAACTATGATGATTCAAGAGTGCTACAATAGTGGCTTTATGGATTTCCAATGGTGGATTTAGGTGATTCATTTTAGTTAGAGGTTCATCCAGGTTTTAGCTTGGGTAATGCACCTTTGATTTTACCTTGATGACACCTTGAAGCTTGGCTAATGTGAGCCCTTTGTTGGCTCTCTCCCTTAGCCTAAAATTTGCTCCTTTATTTTGCTAAAATGGTTGCTTTTTAGATATTATTTGCAAGTTCTTATAGTATCTTTGAGACACTCTAGCTTTGTCCTATTTTTCTATGTAGGACAAGAAGATAATGGTACAAGAATTTAATGCAAAATTATTTGCAATAGTTAGAATAGAATACCTTAAATTTACATCTCTATTTGAGATCCTTAATTCTCCTTTTGCAAGATTTATTTCTTCCTTGATGAGGTGGCTTCTTTGCACTATTGTTTTGTGGTAAGATATGATTCGATGTTGTCTTCCTTGCTAGATAACTCTCTCCTTTTATTGGTTAACTTAGCACTAATAAATCCAAGCTCTTAATCATGCAACTTAACTTTGCACTAATTTTCACCCTTAACTTGAATACTTAATCCACCTATAATAATTAGTATAGTGCAATAGCAATTTCTCCTTATTGCTTCTATAAGTGAACTCTTTAAAAGTAACTTGAAATATGCACTATAAACTATGCAACTATCACTTACGGATAATATCTTATTTTCTTTAATTAGAAGGTAGGATGTTGATATTTTTCTTTCTTTCAAAATATATCTAACTTATTTTGTGTGTAGGTTATAACCCTTGTAAAAACTATCTTATGCACTCCCTTGAATATTTTAATATGTAACCTTCTTCTTGCAACTTTTAAACTCTAATAATAAGTTATGTTCAACTAATGAACCTTTTGCACCCAAGATGCTTATCTTAATGATATTTGTAGATCATGGTTGTCTTGGTGATTTGAATCACCTAACTAGTACCTTGTAATGGATGAAATCTCAAATATTCCTTGCTATCCAAAAAAACTCTTCAACTCACCTATTTGCATCTTTGAAACCCTCTAACTTGTTGTCCTGTAGTTTGGAGGCTTTTCTCTTCTTTAAGGATGCACTATTTAGATCTAAAGTTTTGAAACTGGGAATGTTGCATGAATTGATGCCCTTTCATAATCAATTTCTCCTTTGGAAGTGTTGTTCTTGAATCTCAAAAATTTGGTAGGAAACTCCTCCAAATCATAGCTAATATTTTCCTTCAAGAATCCTTCACTTTTCTGCTATAAAAGAAAGAATCTCCTTTATTCAAAATAGCCTTTAATGGAAATACCCAAATATCTAAGATTTGGTGGCTTTTATATGTCATTTCTCCTTCAACCTCCTTGAGACATATTTTATAGGGTCTTCTATATCGCAACTTCTGATATTATTAATGAGAACTTTTCCTTAAACTTCAATTGTGTAAGTTTTGCAATGAGATCTCCTTCTTGGATCTTTGAAATTTGTTGCTTCTAGAATTTGGAACTGGACCTTTGCTAGTCATTCTCAATGTTCAATTTTCCATGACTATAAATTCTTCAATGAGAACTTATTTGGGTTTTTTTTCAAACTTTCAATGGATATCTCCAATCTCCAATCTTCTCAAGACTCTTTTTCTTAAGTCTCCTCCTCCTTCAATGGGGTCTTCTTTCTAGGACCTCTTCCTTGGTTTGTAGTATTAAATATTCAGTGGATATCACCAACCTCAAATATTATCCTAGACTATTTTCTAAAGTATGTTCAATCTACAATAAGGATCCTCTAGCTTTTTTATCTCTTCTGCAATTTGTACGTCTACAAATATTGCAATGGGACCTTTTCTTTTAGGTCTCCAAATATTTAGTTTTTTATTTTGTTGCTTCAAAAATTGGATTGATTCCAAATAAGATATTCTTCCTAGAGTTCATGTAGGAATATTTTCAACTTTCTTTGAATCTCCTTTTCCTACAAAAGTGTTAGAAACTAGAAACTAGAAAATATCTAAATCTAGAGATTTTGAGTCTTCACTAGTTTATTTGACAATCTAGTGGAATCAATGTTGAGAATTAGTCTTCACAAGTTTTTCTATAACTTTGTAGAAAGACTCCATCCAAATGTATTTTTAAAAATTTTGTAAATGAGCTTTTTTTAAGTCCTCTCAATCTCTCTTGTGGATCTTCCTCTTTCCTATTGATCTACCATGTGCTTTGATACCACTGTTGGATTTTGAGGATGTATATTGAAGGAAATGAAACCACAAGATGTGAAATAAGTAAGCTATGATAAGTATATGATAATGAAACTATAATATGCATGAAAATAATGAGATAAAATTCTGCAATAACTCAATAATATGCCATTAATGAAAGCTCATGAAAATAGTACAATGCAATATCATGGAGGACTTGAACACTCTAGAATTTTCAATGAAGAACTACATTGTACCTACTCACTACTCACTATATTTACATTGTATCTCTCACACTCTCTTCTCCTCTTAACTTAAATAAATGCATATATATAGGAAGATATGTGTCTTGGCATTCACTCTATTATGTACATGTAGACTACATGCACATACATCATTGCATATTTTAACACTTAAGCATTTATTAAATTGCATGAAGTAACTCAAACTTTACTCTAAAGTAATATCCTATTCTAATTATGTATGCAATGTGGTACATTAGCATTTACCCAATAATGTAATATACTCTAATAGTTCTTAACAAATTATGGATTTTGGAAGCTTGAATACTTGATGCCACTAATTAACTTAAAAGAAATTGAATGTTAGTTATTTTGGATAATCAATATTATGGTTGCTTGATATAGATTTATTTTCTAAGCATTGCAACTTAAGGTCTTTTTGAGTCATAATTTTGTTTTACTTTAGTTTTTGTAGCTTCATGATTTTGTTTTATTTTATTTTTGTTAAACAAATCATTGATTTTGCATGTTTGGAGTCTTTAATTAAATCAAACATTGTTGAATTTATTTGTATTTTAGTTATTATGGACTGTGAGGAGTATAAAAACTTCATATCACTTTAGGTTCTCAAGCATTGTAGCTCAAAGTCTTGTTAAGTCATTGTTTTGCTTTATTTCATAATTGTGTTTTATTTCAATATTTTTAACCAGTTATGGCTTTTCCAAGCTTGAAGTATTTTATTAACATAAAAGTAGTTGAATCTAGTTATTTTGGAATATCGTGAGTTTAGTTATTTATATTATAGTGGGACTAGGTTGCTTAAAAAGGTAACTTAAAATTTCCCTATGTTCCATCTTGAGATGCTTCAGGATATTAATAAATTTTATGTTCCTAGTTTCATGTTTATGTGCATAGGCATGCTCAAAATCAATTCCTCTTTTCTATATATTGAATATTATATTTGACAGATATTATTGTATACCTTTATATGGTTTATAATGGCTCTTATGTAGTAGATACATAGTTACATTGTTCTAAATATTTGGTAGACATAAGAGGTGGAGAGGTTTTTGAAAGTTGAGGATATTAAAATAGTTTGGAAAATTTCAGAAAAACATTTGAAACTATAGACATGTAGACTTATAATTAGGTAGCAATATAAACCACAAGATCATATTGTATAATAAAAGATATATTCTTTTTTGTAGATTGTGTCTCAAAATTTGAGGCAACATTTAGGGCAATACTAGTCCCCATGGTCTGGAGTGCTAAAAGGATTCAAGGATTTTGATTCAATTTTTATGCTTATTCTCACATTCATGTAAAATAATTATTAATTTTCTCTGTGCAAGATAACTAACCTTGAAGAAAATAAGAGCCATGCCATCCCTTCCCTACATAGGGGTAAAAAGAAATACAAAATTAGGGAAATAAATACCATTTTTAAGGTTTAAGAAATTACATTGGGTTAACATCATGATCAACGCCAATGGGACAAAAATATTGAGTACATATGATTACATGAAATTATACCTTAGGTATAAATAGCCCATATTGCTTCTACTTTGGATGGTTGGACAACATAAGGGTAAGTGCATAGTCAAATAGACTTGAAAGCACTGATTATGCTATAGTAGTAACACAGATTAGAATATTCACCTCCTTGGCATCAAATAATTAACCCAACCCAATTCTTGGTCACATGTAACTGGTTTTTTGTTCTTCAAATTGTGGTGCTTCATGAACATATTATCACTTTCATGGATATTTTGTACCTTTAACTTGAGTTGGACTATCTGGATCTATCAAAAACATTCATGTGGTAGCAACTTGTTGTTACACTTAAGCATTTGTAGGCTCTTTAAAAACATCCTCAAGAAATTTCTTATTTTAGTAGTCCGAAAACATTGTTATCTAGTATAAGATCTTAAAATCATTGTCAATAAAATGGTGTATCAAATGAATTGTCAATTTGCATATGGGGTTGCATGCCAAAACAAAATTAAAAATTATTATGGCCACAAGTAAAATATAATATGTAGTTGTACAAATGTTGAATCCGTGATAAATTTCACCTTACTTATGATGTGTCTAGGTATAAGAAGATATTTCATCAAGCATCATGGACAAATCTTGGCTAGGACAAGCCAGGTATTTCAACTATGTCATCTCCATTAATGAAGAAAAGTTGTGCTTCTGATTAGATCTACCTATATAACTATGCTTTCTTATTTTTGGGGGAGTTTGTTTGTAGAAATAACAAGGACTATTATCACGAGGTTCACTAAATATTGAATTTCACATGAAATAATTCAATGGAACCTAAAAGAACTAGATGTCCATGTCAAAAGTGCTCAAATATGGAAACTCTTGGTTTTTTGGAGGTTCGTGACCACTTTATTTGGAATGGGATTTACAAGATGTATACCAAGTTTATTTTGCATGGACAAAAACCTTCTAGCTTTAACAAATATGCATAAAAAATATGCTTTTCCACTGATGAGGATCCAATTAATGAAGATGTAAAAGATCACATCATTGGAATGGTCAGTGATGCATACAAATTGATCAATTTCAATTGCTCAGAGAGTGGACAAGAACTACGAGATAATGATATTGATTTCAAATCGTATTATGGAGTAGTTCTTGTTGATGAATATTGTAGCTTTCTCAAATATGCCAAATGACCATTATATCCAAGTTGTACAAAGTACACAAAGCTATCAATGATCGCTAAATTATATAATCTCAAAGCAAAACATAGTTGGTCAAACAAAAGCTTTGGCAACTTCTAGAGCTACTAAAAGATATGCTCCTAATTGATAATACATTTCTAGAGTTCACATATGTGGTGAATAAAATGATGAGGCCATTGGGATTACATTATATAATTATGCATGCATGCATCAATGACTATATTTTACATTATAAAGATACTAAAAAGAAGCAAGCTTGCCCAACATGTGGTGCATCTCGATGGAAAGTTGACCCTTGCTCACAAAAGGTATGCATTAATGTTCCTACGAAGGTGTTGAGGTATTTCTCCATTATACTAAGGTTGAAGATAATGTATAGGTAAGTAATTTTATTATATCATTAGCTTTGCTGTGTTTGTTTATTTCAACATTATTAGATACAAATGAAATGAGTTGCTTTCTTCCTATAACTCTAAAATGGTTGCAAATAATATGATATGCCATTCCTAGTATAGGAGTTTAAACAATAATATGCAACATCCAGTTGAATCCCCATCATGGAAAACTATAGATGTTAATTGGAAATATTTCATCAATGATCAATGCAATGTATGACTTGTAATGGCAATTGATGTGTTCAACCCTTTTGGTCACTTTAGTAATGCTTATAGTTTTTAACCCATTGTGTTGATCATTTACACCCTCCCACCATGGATGTAGATGAAGAGAAAACATTCAATGCTCACCATGTTAATACTTGGTCATAAGTAACCAGGAAATGATATTGATGTTTATCTATAACTATTGGTTGATAACTTGCACAAATTATGGACTAAAGGAGCAAAAATGTATGATGCATTTTACAATGCTACATTCAATATGAGAGTAATAATGATGTGGGTTATGCATGACTTTCCTACTTATGGAAATCTATTAGGATGTATTACAAAGGGAAATATAGCATGTCCAATATGCAAAGAGAACACCTATGCAAAATATCATAAATGTAGTAGAAATATTGTTTACATGGGCCACAAGAGATTACTTTCTTGAGATCAAAGGACATATTTCAATGGAAAACAAGATCTCGATAAATCACCCAAACCTTTAAATGGAATGGAAATACTAGAAATAGTATAGGAAGTTCCACCAAATTGGAGAAATAGCAACTCAAATAAAAGGAAACATGACACAAATTATCATATCTTGTTTTTTCCTATAGTAGGATGGAAGAAGAAATCTATATTTTTCAATATGGTGTATTGGGAGGTACGACATGCAAATTTCTTTCTAGATTTGTTGTTATGTCTCTCAATGTTGAGTAGTTTTAGTTTTATATTTCTATTTATGAACAACATCTTCTAGTTCATCATAACTTGGATGTGATGCATGTGGAGAAAAATATCTACGAAATCCTATTTGAAACACTACCAAGTATCAAAAAAAAGTCAAAGGATGGCAAAAAATCTTGTGAGGATTTAAAAAACTATGGGTATCAAGAATACATTGTGGCTAGTAGTGGATGGAAACAAGACATATCTTCCACAAACACCCTACAATCTATTGAAGGTTGAGAAAGAAAATTTATATCGTACACTATACAATATCAAAGTATTGAATGGATATAATTCAAATATTAGAAAATGTATCTCTATGAAATAACTTATGATCTAGAGCCTGAAATCACATGACTACCATGTTATCATGCAATAAATTATTTTGGTAGTGCTACGACATGTGCTTGATAAGCCAGTGCAAAAAACCATTTTTTAGTTGTGCATGTTCTACAAGAATATATTCTCTAAAGTTGTGGATCTCGGAAAAATAGAAAAATTATTACTAGAGGTCATGGAGATGTTATGTTTGCTTGAAAAGTGCTTCTCCCTCCATTTTTTGATATCATGGTGTGTCTAACTGTTCACTTGGTTTTGGAGGTACATCTATGTGGACCTGTACAATATCGATGGATGTACCCTTTTGAGAGGTTTGTATGCATTCATTAGTTTCATAAATCGTCATTTTTCTAATTTTTATATAGTGTATCATCTAATCAAAATTGTTTGTTTCCTTTTTTAGAATTATAAATATTTTTAGGGCTTTGTAAAGAATTGATATAGACCTGAAGGTTGTATTGTTGAATGTTATCTTATCAAGAAATCCATTTCATTATATACAGACTACATGACCGATACAAAATCAATTGGTGATCACCTTCATTTCAATGAGGTATGAAGTGATGAGGATGAAGAAACTATAATTTATGGGAAGCCTTTGTCTAGTGGTAAAGACTTTGATTTGGATGAAACTTCTCATGAACAAGCCCATCGATGCATTTTCTTTGACATAAATGAAGTTTAGCCTTCCCTATAGTAAGTAGATGTTTATTTGTTACTATTATATATGGTCAAATATTATTTAGATCAAACTATGCTTGAAAACATTGGGCCGAATTAGGAAGCACCTAAAGAGTATCAAAGAATCCAACTCTCGTGTAGTGAGAGAAAGAGGTGTTGTAAAAATTCATAATTGAACATTCATCACTTGGCTATGAGATCAGGTTATTGTCTACTCTCTTGAATATTATCTTTGATATTTATACTAATTATCATGTACTAAATTTCATGTAATGTTCTAAAATCATATTCAAACTATTCTTCTTTGTTTTAGTTTCATGGAGATGGAATGCAACATAATGATAACTCTGACACAATAAAATGGTTGGCACATAGTTTGAGAAAAGCTGCAAATAAATATTCAAGCTATTTGATCAATGGTTATAGATTTTATACCAAATGCAAAGAGGAAGAAAGAACTCAAAACAATGGTGTGTCTATCGATGTTACTACTTTATACAGATCAAGCATAAAATACACAAACTCGATGCTTCAAATAGTCACATATTTTGTTGTCATTAGGGAAATAATCTTGTTGTATTACTATCAGTTTCAATACCCCCTATTCAAATGTGATTGGGTGAATATTATTAATAATAGGAATGGATGTAGAAAGGATGAAATGGGCTTCACACTAGTCAACATGAACATATTGCATGACCAATATAGACTAAAAGATGATCCATTTATCCTAGCATCATAAGCCAAACAAGTCTTTTATGTACAAGATCTAGTTGATACCTACTAGTATCTGGTTCTCACATCACCTCCAAGAGGGATCAAATACACTAAACCATATGAGGCAGAATATGTCAGTGTCTCTAGAGCAACAAATTTTCTTGGACCTAAAACTATACAAGATAAAAATGCAAATAATGGTAGCATTCAATACATTCATGAAGAATGTGAGGGTACATGGTTGGAAGCATGATCTGGTAGGTTGGTTGGAAGCCTAATTACTATACTTCAAAAGTAGTTATAATTAATGGAAATAATTAACAAGTGATGTTAGACATTTTTTGTTCTATTTTTAGAAAATGCTATTGTGATTTATGTGTTGAACTTTTCAGTTAGTAAGGAAGTATATGTTAGTACTTGGTAACACTTTGACACTTATGTTGTTCCATAGAATGATACAATTAATTGTTTTTTTTTTAATTTACATGGTGGAATAGGTAGTCGCCACGAATCTAGGCAAGCTGTCCAGCTTTTTATGGTCGCCACAGTATTCTGCGTTGTCCGCCCTAGAAGCCGCCACACATATCTTCGTGCAATACACCCCTATAACCACCATGCCACAATAATTTAAAACCTTTTACGCCATTCAAAATGATACAATTAATTGTTGCAATGGATAAAGTAGGATTTATTTATATTTTCCCTATACTGTTAAAAGTTGGGTTAATTTTTTATTTTTTTCTTCTATATTATTGAATGGAAATGTTGTGAAGGAATCAATATCACAATATTTGAAATGAAGTTATATGCAAATGAATATATTAAGTTATTGAAAATGTTTATTTTCTAGGTTATAATTAATTACATGTGGTTTCCTCTTATGAAATTGGTATTGCTAATATTTTACATCTTACAAGTAAAATGGGCAACTAATGTAGGAGTGAGGTGAGTAGGTATCCTAAGTATGAGGTTGGCTAGTCATATATTTATGTATCTGAAAAAGGTCTCAAGATACATTGTTGCCTCATCTCTGATTATTGGGGTGGGTGGGGATTCTTAGACATCTATCCATTATATGGAGGACTCAGGTTGTCCATCGTTCGTGATGGTTTAGGGTTGTATAAGCATAAAATTATTGTGTAAACCCAAATATCAAATTCTAAGAGGGCACTATTGAGATCTCAACATTCATGTATACCCCTATTCAATATTTGTAAATAAATCCCTATGAATAAAGGATTTTTTGGTAGTAATCACCTAGGATCTTGTTGTAAATAAAGCCGTGATATGATAGGATCATCCCCCACCAGTATCTTATATTTCAAGACTATCCATAGGTTGAGAAGAAGTGAATAGCAATGCTTGTACATACAAAGGTTGCTTGAAACAAAAATTATGCACACAATCCATGAAGTCACTACAATTCTATTGTACCCCTACAAGCCATGTAACAAATCTACTCATATTAAAATAAATCCCAGTTTACAACTACATGAGATTGTATGCATTCAATTTTAGTAGGTAACAGTGGGTAGTATCCTTCATAGACTTATGGAATATTTAGATAATTAGGATAATTTATTATCCTAATTTTATCTTTAATGTGTATTTTTTACTATCCATATTATGTAATATGTCTTAGTCAAATATACTATCTTGCTCTACTATCAGGATTGACTTGTTGTGTAGGTGTAAATTTTGATAACCATGGGAACATTGCCAAATGGAAGTACAACCTATTATATCTTCCAGAAGTATATCATGCAATTCTCATTTTTATAACATGCTAAGTGTCATTAGATAAAATACAAAATTATAAGTACAACCATAGCTTCCCACTTCTACGAAAGAGGGAAAAATACTTCCTTGCAACAAATGTTATAGTGTTCAGTCTAACTCAAATTCTTCGTTCACATATAAGGAAGGTATAAGGATAATCATTCATCTCAAGCCTTTTAAAGGCAAGTGACCAAGATAGTCTTAAACGTTGGGAACTTTGACTTTCTACAACAAGATCCTATAGTCTTAAAATTTAGGAACTTTATCTTTCTACAACAAGATCTTATCTTTCTTGTGACTTATTCTATCTTGTTATGGGGCCACCTTGTTAGAAATATGTTGTTTAAGAATCAAAATCTAATTTGTAGCTTGATTTAAGATCTATTTCTTGGCATGCCTACTTAATTGGAGAATCTATAAATATCCTTTCTTGCATCTATTGATCTTAAACATGAATATCCTAGTCCATTTTCTTTGTTTTCTAGTTACACTTTTTAATCATAATTTTAGCTTTTCATATTTAGGATGTGAGTAATTCCTTTGTAGGAACCTAGGAAGAAGAGATCTACAACCAAGAATAGATAACAAACTATAGCGGCCATAGGGGAGAATATTAAAGCATTAAAAGTGTATGAGACTATATAGTCATTGGAGGAGTCTAAATTTAGCAAAAATTAGAAATTAAGTCTAGTTGAGATGAATGGCACTCCCTGAGGAGGTTTGAGGAGCATTACCAAGTGTCAACCACCAAAATAAGGATGAATGAAACTAAAATTTGATGGGACTTCTAAAGGTAATCTAGGTAAGGCTAGAGGAGTAGTGCTAAGGGATAGTTAGAGAATAGTCATCGAGGGAATGAGTGAGTACTTGGTCATTGTGACTAGTAAACAGGCTAAAGCTAGAGTTGTGTTGGAAGGAGTAAATATGGTGCTCTAGTTGGGGGCTAAGACTTTAATAATTGAGGGAGACTCATTGAATATTTTTAATTACCTTAATAAAAGGTTTATGGACATATGAAAAGTGGTAGACATCATAACATATAGACTACGATCCCTATGTTCATTAGAGGAGTTTCTAGTGGCATATGTGTATAGAGAGCGCTGATTGGCTAGCCAATTGGGGAGCTCTTAGAGAGGAACATAAAGGATGAATACCACCAAATGAGATTCATCTAGATGTACTCTATCTAATGGTAAAGGTAAGAGGATATTTAGAAATTCAAGTCAATGGGTGAAAGTTCCAATTTTAAAAATATCCATAGTAAATTATTTTGTGAATATTTGTGGACTTATGCTAAGGGGTCTTTTTTTTAATTCTATGGGATTTATAAACATGTAGTTTTGAGAAGTTAAAAAATCTATCCAGACTATTTTGTTGGAGATTTACGGATTTGTCTTTTGAGAGTTCCCTTTTTGAATATTTGTGAATTTGTCTAGTGAGGGTTCCATCTATTGAAGATCTATGGACTTGTCTATTGAAGGTTCTATATTCTAGAGAACTATAAACCTGGTTATTAAGGGTCTCATTTTCTAGAAGTTGTGTATATTTGTATTTTTTTGAAAGTGTTGTAAGGTTTCCAGTTGAAGGGTTCCATTTTTTGGAGATCTATAGATTTGTCTATTTAAGGTTCCATTTTTTGAAGATTTGTGGTTTGTATGCTCAAAGATAAAATATAAAGAATTTCTTAACACATGTAAAACCATAGAGAATTGAAACAAGTTAGTTCAATGTTTTGAATAACCTTAAGAAATATGGCTTTGATAGAACAATAGTCTAAGATTATCAAAGGATTCAAACCCTCTCAAAATTCTAGATTTTATCCTATTATAAAATTATAATTTTGATTTTAAATAGTTTGTTGTTTTCAAAAGGACGGCCATTACAATAATACAAAATAAAAAATGCTTTAATATTATTGATCATTAAAAAATAAAGTTTTTTTTATTACAAGGTTCTTAATTACAAGGTTCTTAAATAATGATGAGTAAAGCATCATTTGTTGTGAAAAGCTTAAGTAATCCAGTTTTCTAAATATTCTAATACGTGTGGGTTGTAGCTGGTGTTTTTTGGTTGAGCAGCTTTTTTTAGGTCTCTTTCGTGTTGTCTTCTCTTCTCTTGTGGATGTTTGATTTAGTTTTAAGTAATGGTAGCGCTCCCTAGGTTAAAGTAACATCTATTGTCTTTTTTTTATTCTTTTATAACTATAACAGTATTTTCTTTGTAAAATTATAAAAATTGGAAGATCCTTTCAAAACCTTTCTAAAAAACAATATCATAATATTTCAAAACCTTTCTAAAAACAATATCCTAATATTAGATAAAAAGAATATATGCAACTACATATAATGTGACTGGCGAAACAAAAGTGGGTCAGGAAAGAAGGCACAAGACACCGATGTGGCGCACCCGTGTGTCATCATATACAGAAAAAAGGAGCCAAAAAGTAGATTGTTACAACCACACGCTGCTGTTTCAGTCAGAAAGCTGTGCAAAGGGCCTTTCAGGGAATAAATGCCAAGTACAGCCAACACGTTAAGCTACTGCAACCCACAGTACTTTCCAAGTCCACTGCCTACTTATCAGAAATCCCGTGAATTGTTATGATAGGACACTATCATGTAATGGAAACATACATTAAATAAATAATATTATTTGAAAATCTCTTATCAAATAAATAAGAATAATTTTTTTTTAAATACCTTTACTTTTATAATCCACCCGTGTTTGTCTGCCATAATGTACAGTAGTAAAATTCATATATTATGTAGTTGTATTCGTTCCATGAATTTAATCGAATGATGTAGATAATCCGTATACATTTCTCTGTTGTACAGTAAACTCTCTTTTCAAAAATTATGTTATCCATATTTCAAATGGTTGTTTCTAGTTTGGACAAGTTCTCTATTTAACTTGCCCATCAAATACTTTTTAGATTTTTTATTTGAAAACCTACGATAAGCCCAACTGACTGACAACTCCGTAACTTTCTTCTTCTTGAAGACATGGACAATACGTTAAAAAATTCTTTAATTTGATGGGGTGATTTATAAACAAGGTTAAATAGACTTTTGATAGAGCATGTTTTAGAGTGGAACTAAAAATGGCTTTTGGATCATGTGACAATGTGTGTTTCATTCGCAATATGGATATAAATGGCCTATATCAAATCCGTGAATATTTGTTTGAAATTAGTTGTTGAACGTGTGGACCATGAGAGAATCCGTGGTTTTTAAGGTCATATTCTGGTTCAGGGCGAGATTAACGTGTGGACCCTTTGGCACCGTCCTTTCACTCTCCCGTGTTATCAGAGAAATTATGGAATGCTGTAAGTTTTCACTTTATGTTTGTTGAGAGTATATTTCTTCTTTGGGTGAAGAATATATTTAACCGTTGTAGTATTTGTGTTTCTAAAATTAACTCAGATAAAGTTTTTTTTTTACTTTTTTAATAGTTAAGATTTGTATGTTTTTTTTAATTATTTATTTAATTAAATGGTTTAAATATTGTTATATTGTTTAAGTATTTATTTATTTATTTTTAATTGTGGAAAACATCCCAAAAGGGATGCCACTTTCATGTAAGACCCAAGGAGGCAGGGGTATCCATTCCGCCAAAAACGCCCAGGACTCGAACCTGGCCTACCACCTTTGACATACTCAAGGAGCAAACAAACACACAAAACCAAATTTAAAAAAAGTAAATAACAACAAAAATAATAAAATAAAATAAAAAACATGCTCCTTGAGTGTGTCAAAACCAAAAGCACAACCAAACACGTACAATAAGATAAAATAAACCACAACACAAACCACATAGAAAAACACAAGAACCACATAACAAAACACAAACAAGACAAAAACAACAGAACACTACAAAGACATAACCCAAAAAAACATGAAAAATAAACACAACCAAAACCTAAAAAATAAAAAAATAAAAATAAAAACAACCAACAACAGACAATAAACAAAAACAAAAAACATAGAAAACACTCACACATAAAAAAATGAAATAACACAAACAAAGAGAAACCCAAGAACAAGAACAAAAAAACACAAGAACAATAACAAAAAACATAAAAAAAAACAAAACAACAAAAACACAAGAACAACAAAAAACAACACAAAAAACAAAACAAAAACAAAAGAACCCACCCACCTTAAAAAACTAAACAAAAAAACAAAGAAGACAAAATAAAAAAAAATGAACAAAACAATGACCTATCTAGACCAGAAGACTATTAATGCAAGAATCAACAGAGGAAACAAAATAAAGAATAGAATGAGCTAGGGAACTAAAAAAACTGAATGAACCAAAGAGAAACAAAAAAAAAAACAAGAAGAAACTAGGTACCTTCGAACTCGGAGCCATCCAAAGAAATGATAGAAAGAAGAGCTTCCCTAATTTGAGAAGCCCACCATATAGGAGGGTGGCCATAACAAGTAAGATCACCTTTGTCCAAAGCCCAATTAGCTAAAGCATCAACACTCTTGTTTTGATCTCTAACCACATGATTGTAATCAACTTTCAAAAATCCCATCCTGGATTAACTAAATCTTCTCAATAATTCTTTTTATTCTCCAATCCACCTTATGATTCTTAGAAGGAGTCTTCAAGAGATTAATCATAAGTTGAGAGTCAGACTCAACTAACACCTTTTCCCATCCAACCTTAGTAGCCTCCTGAAGGCCTCTAAGGATACCATACCCCTCAACAAGGTTATTGGAAAGAATACCCAAATTCTCAACAAAAGTAAAAACTAGGGAGCCATCTGAAAGTCTACCAATTCCTCCCACACTAGCTTTTCCAGGGTTCCCTCTAGAGGCTCCATCAGTATTGACTTTTCCAAAATCCTTAGGAGGAGGTTGCCAATTTCTAGTCCTATCCATATTACTAATACTCACATTCCCTTTAAGTTGGTTGCCCTTAGAAGGTTTAATATTCAATATTTGCATCACTTGATCCCATATTTGGTGGGAGTTTTGGGGGTGATTAAGGAGTTGATGGACTGATTCAACTAAGTTGGCTATGGTCTTTTGCCAAATATAGTGAATATCCTTCCTATCTTGATTAAAAATTTGGTTGTTCCTTTCATTCCAAATATTCCAAAGAAGAATGGTAGAACCCATCCAAACTACTCGCCTAATAAAATGATCAACACCCTCTTGATTAGGCCAATCCCTCCAAAGCTATTCAAAAGTGAAAAAATTGGACCACTCGTAAGCCAAGTAAAGTTGCCATTCTCCTCCATAGCTCAGAGGCTAAAGTACACTCAATAAAAATATGGTTGATATTTTCTACATTCTCTTCACACATTTCACATCTAAAAGGGCCATGAAAACCATGCTTCATAAGTTGCTCACCAGTAAGCACCCTACGATGCAATAAAAGCCAATTAAAGAACCTCACCTTAGGCCAAAGCTTTTGAGCCCACAATTGAGAAAATATGTCAGAAGAATGGTTGGGATTATTATGGCATAAGGTCAAATAACCTTGAGCAACTAAATACTCACCCTTAGTAGTGTTGTTCCATCCAAAACAATCTTTTTCATGGGACCAAGAGAGGGATCTCATATGAAGGATGCCTTGGATATCTTGTCTTTGCCTTTCTGGGATTTGAATAGGCCAGTCCTCAATAGGGATCCAATATCTACCAACCTTTGAATTACCAGTATGGTACCGATAGTAATTAGCCACCTTTATCCAATTAGCTCGGTGAAGCTCCTCCATCCAAGGCCTCCAATCGAGAAACTGAGTTATCAAAGGCTTGTGACCATCCCAAGAATCTGTCCAAAAATTTGCATGTTGACCATTATGAATGATCCAAAATAATTTTTTCTTTATCAAATCCTCACCAGTATTAAGAACTGCTAAAATGGGAGAACCTTTGGAAGGAAGTTGATAGCGAACAAGGTCTTCAGGACTTTTGTTCTCAGCATATTTAGCACGGAGATTATTGGCCCAAAGAGCATTGGGGTTATGCAACATCCTCCAATATAATTTAGCAACTAAAGCTTTGTTGTTATTAATTGAAGACCGTAAATCCTAACCCCCCTTCACTCTTAGGAAGACATAAAGTATCCCATTTCACCAAGGCCCATTTTATTTTCTCCTTAGTACCACTCCAAAGGAAACGATGACTGATTTGATCCAATTCTCGAAGAACAACCTTTGGGATATTCAAAACGGAAGAAACATAAATAGGAATAGCTTGAAGGACTGATTTTACCAAGGTGATTCTACCCCCAGAAGAAAGCCACTTGTTGGTCCACTTTCCAATTTTCTTCTTGACTTTGTCCAACAACCAATTCCAATCTTTATTTTTCTGCCTTTGAATATTTATGGGAATACCTAAATAAGTGATTGGAAGAGAGGTCTTCTTATATCTTAACTTATCCAAGACCATGGATTCCTGTCTAGCAGAGCAGTGAAAGAAAATAACTTTAGATTTGTCTTCATTGATCAACTGCCCAGATAGCCTTAGAAAAATAGCTAATGATTTGCTTAATATTAGAAGCTTCCTTAACTATAGCTTTACCTAAAAGAGTAGAGTCATCCACAAATTGAAGATGAGAGATAGGTCTAGCTCCATGAGCAATGGTAACTCCCTCAAGGGTTTTGTTTTCCTCTTTTTGGTTATAGTCCTACCCAAGCATTCAGCAAGAATGATGAATAAATAATGGGATAGCGGGTCACCTTGCCTAATACCTCTGGAAGCTAGGAAAGACTGAGAAGGCCTACCATTGATAAGAACTAAGTAGGAAACTGAAGAGATACATCCCATAATCCAATCCATCCAATCCTTAGAGAAACCAAATTGCCTCAAAACTTTGATAAGGAAGTGCCAATCCACTCTATCATAAGCTTTGGATAAGTCTAACCGAATGAACATGGAAGGAGAATTTTGCATATCCATGGAATGGATGGCTTCCTGAGCAAGAACTATCTCATCTACTATTTGATGTCCTTCCACATAACCCCCTTGCTCTAGGGAAATAATCTTATGCAAAAGAGGCTTCAACCTTTTTGCCATGATTTTAGTAATGATTTTGAGAAGAACATTACATAAAGCAATAGGTCTAAAAGCTGAGATATGATCAACCTCTTGAGCTTTTGGAACAAGAGTAATATAAGTTTTATTGATAACCTTCAAAATTTCTTTGGATTTCCTGGCTTCTTCCACCACCTCTAATAAATCAACATGAAGGATATCCCAGAACTCTTGGTAGAACTCAATAGGAAAACCATCAGGACCTGGGGTTTTCCCTTTTTGCATTTTAAAAACTACTTGTTGAAGCTCATTGATAGTAACAGGAGCAGTCAAAATAGAGTTCTCCTCAGAAGTGATAAGAGAAGGGATTTCTTGAAGAACATTTTGTTGTGAAGCTGAGTCAAGAGGAGTAGTAGCAAAAATATTGGAAAAGTAATCAACAACAATAGAGTTCATGCCATCCCAAGTATAAACAACATCTCCAGAATCTGATTTTAAGGAAGAAATAAAGTTGTGAGATCTTCGAGCTAGAAGATATTTGTGGAAGAAATTTGTGTTTCGATCTCCTTCTTTGAGCCATTGAATTCTAGATTTTTTCTTCCATAAGATTTCTTCTCTTTTTTCCCATTCCTCTAACTGAGTTGTGAGTTTAATTTCATCTACACTTCTCTTCTCTGTGAGGCCATCTAAACGGATTTTCTTATTCAAATTTTCAAGATGAGCAATAACTTCATGTTTTTTTTATGAACATCCCCAAACTCTTTCCGGTTCCAAGTCTTGATTTTGGATTTAATGTATTGCAGTCTTTTGGCAAAATAGAACATCTTAGTCCCATGCCTAGGTTTACCTTCCTTCCACCATTGTTGCACATGAGGTCTGAAGGAAATGTCTCTAAGCCACATTAATTGAAAACGAAAAGGAGAGAAACTCACATTGGTTTTCCACATTTCCACCATGACTGGCCAATGATCCGAACCAACATTATTAAGAGTCTTCACTTTAGGAATGTGACCATGGATTAAGAAATTTTTAGAGAGCAAAAACCTATCCAATATCTCCATTATACAAGCTAAGCCTTGCCTTCCGTTAGACCAAGTCATAAGGCCATTATCTGAGTTGGATATCCATAAGATGGAGGTTTGCAATATATTCACTCATGAGGTCGAGTACTTTTGTCCAAATTTCTATTTCCCCCCTTTTCTCATCCAGAGAGAGGATGGTATTGAAATCTCCTCCGATCAAGATCCAAGCTTTAGGAAAATGAGAGATAATATGAGTAATATCCTTCCACTATCTTCTTTTTTCCTCCAAAGAATTTGGGGCATAAACAGTAATGCAGAGCATAATCTGGTTGGAATGTCTACTTTGAATAGCTATAGCCAAAAAACCCCAACTGCCAACCATATGGTGAATAACTACCTCTTTTGGGTCCCAAAGACAAGAAATGCCACCCGAAGTCCCTTGGGAACTGAGGGAAACCACTTTTCTAGCTGGCCAAATTTTACTGGAAATTAAGTCCATATCCTCCATTGACATATTTGTTTCTTGAAGGAAAACAAGATGTGGATGATTTATCTGAATCATTCTTCTAATTTCATTTTGTTTTGAAAGACTCCCTTTGAGTCCTCTAATATTCCAAGTGATGATCTTCATTAATACCAGGGCTAAAAATGTTGGGAAGGGCATTAATATTACCTTCCTCTACAAGCTTTTCACCTTCTTTTACCATATGATATTGATTGGTCTTGCGACCTACTTTTTGATTAGAATCCATCTTCAATTTTTTTTTCCCTGTTTCTTGACTTATTCCAATTGAATCTGAGATGGCTTCTAACCTTGAAGAATGCTCATACATAGCCAAAATTTTACTAGATGGTTCAATGGAGTCTATATTGGGACTTGCATTATTTGAAGTTTTGACATTTGAAATATTGTTTTTCTTGTGTAAATTTTCTCCTTTTTTTTCTGTTGAAAACCTTTGATTTGTTGGTTTGTCTCTGAGTTCTTTCCTTCATATTTAAATTGTGTTTCTAAGATTTCAGTTTCCATTATTTCCTCTTCCTCACTTGGGACATCATTTGTGGAAAGGATTTCAAAAATATTAGCAAATGACTTTGATTGATCCTTCATTACTGGTTTTTTCTGAGTGTTCTTCTTCTTAGGTATTTGGAAACCTGCTTGAGTTTATATCTTCTTTCTTTTGATCAGGAATTTTATTTGGGCAAGCACCGGCCAAATGACCATATTCATGGCAAATTCTACAACGAAAAGGAATGTTCTCATAGTCCACTACTTGCTCCCAAGTGTCTTCCCCAAATTGTAATGTGATCTTTTTAGGTAGGGGTTTGTCAAAATCCATTAAAACACAAATTCGAGCATAAATAATATGTTCAAAATTTTGAGTACAATCAGCAGTCATCATAAAAGTTCCTAAAGAGTTTCCAATTGAAGAAAAAACAATAGGATTCCAAAATTCAATAGGGAGGCCAAAGAGTCTAACCCACACGGGAGCTATAGAAGGCATCTCTTCTTCGACTTTAAATTTAGTATGCCAGGGCTTCATGAAAAGCCCCGCCCTTCCAAAAAACCAAGGACCCCCTTGAAAATTTTTCTCTCTATCTTCATTATTAGCAAATAAAACAAGAAAATAACCATTTGGATAAATAGAGATTTGTAACTCACCTTTAGTTTTCCAGCTTTTTGCAGCCTAGACTTTGAAAGCAGATAGACTCGGACGAAAACCTAGAAACTAACAAATTAGTCCTCTTTTTTCCAAATCTTCAATGCCAGTCTGAATGTTACCCATATCAAGCTTAACAATAGGAGTTCCATCAGCTGCTTTAAGACATCCTGACTCCGTTTTCCTAGGATCAATCTTAGGCATTCTTAGAGGTTTATGAGAAGCCCTAATATTGATATTAGCATTGGGCTAAGGTTGTCCACCATGAAGGGCATCCCTAAAATTCATTTTTGGGACTGAGTCTTCAAAATTCTTACCCTTGATAGGGGTTTTCATAGTAGAATTATTTTGTGGGTGCACCTTAGCACCAAATTCACTTGAGATATGAGCCATTTTTTGATCAACTACTTGAAACTTATTTCGTGGTCTCTTTAATCCTTGCCCTAGACACCGTGGAAAGGTATGGTTTTCACTTTTCTTTTGTGCAACAAATTGGAAGTCGTTGTCACTCAAGTTCATAGTATGATCTGTTGAAAGACAAATTTCTAACCCATCTTGTATCCCCTACAACATTTCCTGCTAAAATATTGAGCATAAACCACAAAAATATTGGTCGCTAGGGCCCGAAGGCCCTAAAAACCAACCTCTAGAGCTGCTTGCACTCAACCCAGATGAAACCCTCGCATAGTCGCTTGCCAAATATATCGTTCACACATAGGGATGCGCTAGGATCTGTGTTCCTCCAAATGATATGAAAATTGGTGGAGACGTTCTAGGGTTTTTCAGGCATCTACCCTCAAAATTTCAGCTCAATCCGAGTTCGGATGAGTGAGATATGGCCGAAACGAGTTCGATAGTTTGGGTAGTCCTGTGAAAAACGTCTCTACCATTCAACTCTAAGTATTTTAAAACAAATATAAAATATAATAATAATTTATAGGTTTTTAAACATTTGATAATAAAATATATTTAAATAGTATAATTTATAATATTTTAATTTGTATATTAACAATTGAATATATATATATATATATATATATATATATATATATATATATATATATTAAAATTTTAAAAATAAATTTAAAACACAAACCAAATAAATAAATAATAACATTATTATTTATTTACATAAAATATAGATATTTTTATTTTAGTAGCATGGCTTCTCAATAAAATAAAATAAAATTTATCATACAACTTGTCTGTTTAATAATTAAACTTCAGCATTAGAAAACATAAAACATAGCCTCTATAGTTAGAATGGATAAACCAATTAATGGTTTTGCTTCCCCTTTATCTCAACTCCATATAATAAGACAATTTCCCAATGCAGTTAAACTAGTAAAATAGAGCCATATTTCATAATACCCAAAAGCTCCAACAGACATCTGCTTGTTGTTGCGGTGCAGTGGTAAATGCTCTAGGTATTGGTAGAGACCGATTCAAGTTCCATTCTTCTTGTTTCCATCCTGTAGATATATGGTATAGTTAGGAATGTCCTATGTGCTGGTAGAGGTCGACAAGGCTTCATTTCTCCTATGCCCAAACTGTTGAAAGTGGCACCTCGAAAGGAGTGTTTTCCACTATAAATTAGTTTTTACCTAGGTGTTGTAGGTGAGTTGGATAGGAGAGGCCAATCCTCTAAGGGAGGTCCCAGGTTAAAATCTCCACCTTACCAAAAAACTAAATTAAGTATCCAAAATCCAATTGATAATATTGATGCAGGCAGAATCGTGGTCTCTGAGACCAAGGCGGCTCCGCAAAAAGTTTTAGCTATTAAAAAAAAAAACTCCAACATACTAGACACTGCTAAAGGCTATTGTTATTATTATAACCTATCACTTTGATTGTCCTTTGGCGGATTGAAAGTTTTGGTATATAGCAGTGATAAGTAATGAATATTCAGGTTTTAAATTTTTGCAAGTCATTCACGCGGATGCTCTCTATATTCTTGAAAACGAAAGACGTTAAAAGGCTATTTGGGATGGGGACAAAGCCAGCTCTGTCCGACATGAATCTTGGATGGACTTATTCACATTCTTCTGTTTGTTGTAATCAGGACGCTGCTTCTCAAGCGTCAAAGATCTCATCAGAGTACAAGTAAATCGAAATATACACGCACCTTAACATTCTTTTCTGTCATTGTATGTGTGTAAATCGAGAAAACTAAGATTCGGCCGTGATTTTGCATGGGAAGTATCACGTTGATGGTTGTAGAAGAGAGAGCAGAACATGCAAGCAATCATGGCATTCCTTGACTGGAATGCCCACATTCAAAGACAATGCAATCACACAGTGATGATCTATCCCCCCAATGAATCTACCAGTACAATCGCAGCTTTGATCGATAATTAAATCATTCTTTGTTAAGAAATGCTGAATAAACTCATAACATGAATCACCATTATTTAGTTTGATTATTGATCTTTCAACATTCAAACAACTCCGTACAGTTATATCTGGAATTATTGAAAGGTATAATTTATCGTGTTGCTAATCACATGATTAATTGAAAGGTAGAATTTATCTGTTGCTAATCACATGATTTTGTGCATGGTGAAAGTGGAACCAACCTAGTGTTGTATGTTGAGAAATTAAACCACATTTCACTTGGTAGATCTGATTTTGAAAATGGAACCAACTAGTGTTGTAGCTTAGAAATTAAATCAGATTTCACTTGGCAGATCTTTGCGAGATTTTATTTTCTAAATTAATTATCAGATTTTGAAGTACCCCAATTTATTACAAGTGGTTGCACTTGTTCGAAGATTCGATAGACACCATGCTTTTTCAATTAATTGATAGAAAATTAAACCAGACTTGACATCTTCTCACAGAATTGATCTTATTCGCCGGATCCTCATATATTCGTTTTAATTACTGGTAGCTCGCGTTTAATTACAGTCGTATGGCAAGTCTTTTGGCGTTGTATTTTTGCATTTAATGATTGTTAGACAGTTGATGCAGTTTTCCCGCTTCTCTCCTGAAAACCCAGTTATATATTTGTGTCGCTGATATTTTGTCATAGAGTTAAAGAAAATCAAAGCAAATGGCTAGAGAAGAACAAAGAAGTCGAGAAGAGCAGAGGAGAAGAAAATTAACTTCTAAGTAAAGGGAGCTGAAGCTGCAGTCTTCAACATTCCTGTGTGTGTTCATCTTGCAATATCATTTGCAAACGTATGTAAGCTTCCAGAGTAGAAGCACATGGCATAAGTTTTTATTTGGCACTGTAACACTGCAAGTGTAGTCTATTGTATTTAATCAATATATGAAATATATTTTGCATTTGAGAGCACTGTGAGTGTTCCTATTGATTAATAGAGAGAAGTTATAATACAATTTTGTTTTCTCCTTTTATTGTCTCTATTTAATGCATATATAGAGACTCTTGTGTTTTATATATAAATGTGTGGATTCCCACTTTGTAAAGGATAAACCGTGTTTCTTCTTTGAAGTCCTTCAGTCCTTACTCCTCTAAACGTAAGATGTTGGTTTTCTCAAAAGTTAGTTGACAAAACTTTGACTCGTGAAACTGATGCAAAATCGCTGGTCATGATTTCACGTCATTTTTGGACCTTTGTGCCTTTTACTCCTGAGTGGTCGCAATTTCGTAATAGGTTTCTTGTTTGTCGTTGACTTGGTTGACCAACGAAAACGATGCATTTGCACTTGTCATATTTTTGCGTCACCTTCCTTATCTCCTTACCGCTTACTCCCAAGTGTTGCAATATTGTGACATCGTGAATCACTTTATTTTATAAAGCTCCTGGGTCTTCCAAAACTACAACAAATTTGTTGTGTTTTTGCTGCGTCTGTCCTTCATTAATGTGTGTCAGAATACTGGTGAGCATATCCCTCCAATCCCCAGATGTATTTATGAGGATCTGGTATCATTTATATAAGAAATGTTAGAGAGATAAATGTGAAAAAACAAGGAGTAGAACTTGCAGTCTTCGAAAAACTCTTGTGTGGATCTAATCTGCATCAACGAAGACTAAGTTGCAACCTTCAAAAAATCCGGTGTGGATCTAATCTACAACAATGAAGACTAAGTTGTAGATGTGTGTACACTTTTGGAGTAAGAAGTACCTGATGTAAAGGTTCTATTTATTACTGTAAAACTGCAACAACGGTGTGTTTCAATTTTAGTTATTATAAGAAATACATTTACTTATTTAAAAAAAATTGTGCATAACACTTCTAGAGTAAGAAATGTCTATGTAAACGTTCTATTTATTACCATAAAAATGTAGCAGCAATGTGTTTCAATTTCAATTAATATAAGAAATACATTTACTCATTTATCCATCTAGAGTTAAATTCTTTGTAAGAATTTTCTTTTGTGGGGCTTTCGAATGTTGAGTCAATTAACTTTGCAAAGTTAGGTTTTCCTTGCAAAGTCCAAATATCATGGCTTTGACCTATGTTAGCCATTGCATATTCAGGTGGATTGTAGCTTTGGGCGAGTTAGTAAAAAATCCAACAATCACGGTAGGGTTATGCATAAAGGGTCTGACTTGAAATGTATTTGTAAAATATTGGCAAATTCATTTTGAAACTCTGGCAAATCCTAGCCAACTTCATGTAGGAGGAAATGATGAATTATCTTATTTTTTCAAAAAATTGTATAACCTTGGAAAATTTGATAATTTTTGCTGGACCATGTGGAAAACACAGTTTGGTATTGAACCAAGTAGAAAGCACTATCCAAGGATGCACCAGATAAAAAACATGATCTGGTGACAGATCGGATGAAAAACACGATCTGACATCAAATCGAGTGGAAAGCACGGTCTGGGCTCAGACCAAATGGAAAAAAAGTACAAAGTCGAACCATAAACATAAAATGAACATAAAAATAAAGACAAAAACTTGAAAAACAAACCTTCCCAAAAAAAAAATAAACAAACACAAACTAGTGTATGATCATGGACAACTTGGGTGCATAGACGACCTAGGAGAGTGGATGACCTGGGAGCGTGAACGACCTGCAAGAATGCTTCTGGAAAATGGGGAGGTGTCGCAGTTGATTGACCTGTTACAAATCATAGAAAAAAATATAAAAATCAGTTTTAGTTTTTGTGTTAGGGTTTAACGATTTGATTCCATATTTCATGGAGATTTTGTGTCTAGGGTTTAATAGTCTCCCAATCATTAATAGGGAATTTTTTTATTGGATTTTTATAGATAATATGGAAGAATTAGAGAATTCTATGAGAGATTTGATGTAAGTCAACCACTACACTATTTTCTTAGAATAATTCCATCCAAGAGCATTAGTGATAGGCATGCCTTGTCATCTAGTACACGTATTCTGTACTAGCTGTATTTTCAGGTGTCTTGAGATGGGTAAGCATAATTACCCCATTTACAGGGTGGTTCCCAGATATTTTCAAAATTTAAGGTTTTAGTAACATCTTCATCAGACATAAAATCTAAAATGAAATTAATGTAAAAAGTACTTTTTATGTATATTCGAATAGTAAACACTTTTGTAATATTCAGACTTTTATGTATAACATCTTCTTGTACCAACATAATGTATCATAGGCTTTGTTTGGATTGTAGTTAGAATAGTGTTTGTCTATTATTATTAGTTCACATCTAAAATGTATTGTTCATTCTCCATTAGTTAGTAGCTCATTGTAAATTATTAAATTATAAATAATGACATATGACATTTAGGACCGGGTGCAGAATATGTTTCGACTTCGAACCAGGTGCTAAAAGTTTTCAGGCCACGAACCGAGTGTAGATAATTATCCAACCTCAAACTAGGTGTAGATAATGGTCAGACCTTGTATTGAGTGCAGATAATGGTATGACCTTGGATTGGGTGCAAAAAATGGTTCGACCTTGAACTAGGTGAAGATAATGGTTTGGTCACTTATTGGGTGTAGATAATGGTCAGACCAATTGTATATAATGGTCTAGCCTAAGATCATATGAATATAATGGTTCGATCTTAGATAGGGTGTAGGTAATTGTCATACCAAGTGCAGATAATGGTATGATCTCAGATTAAGTGAAGATAATGGTTCAGCCTCAGACTAGGTGTAGGTAATGGTCAAAATAGGTGTAGATAATTGTTCGACCTTAGACCAGGTGAAAGTAATGGTTCAACATCAAATTGGGTGTAGAAAATGGTTGGATCAATGGTAGATAATGGCCCTCACTCAAGTCGTGTGTAGATAATTATCCTTCCTCAACTTAGGTGTAGATAATAGTCCGACCTCATACCTGATGTAAAACAATGTTCAAGTTTCGACTAGGTGGGGAAAATGTTCTGACCTCAGACAGGGTGCAAAGAATGGTTGGACCATGCATCACATGGCCAATCACTGCCTAATGCATGTCCAATAACATCATCCTAGTGAATTCCATCTATACAAATGCATGAATAGTTATTTTTTTAGGATTTTTTCTTCTGCACAAGATCAGAGTGAAGTTATGAATCCTTTCATCCCCTAAGCGACCATTGCCCCACACCTTTCCATACCAATGACCACCATGTTGACAACCTCCCAAATAATTTCATTCAAAAATCAAACCTGATTCAGATTTTCATACTTCTAAACCTCACCTGGGAACAACCATAAATGGATAAAAAATGCAAGTTTTGAGGATATGATTTCTATGCCCCATTTTATTATAGATAAACCTACTCTAAACAATATCATTGAAGTCTACGACAATGATCTTGCAACGGATTCTATCCATACATAGTAGAAAAAATTGTTTCACAATCAAACCCTTTGATATCTACAAATTGATTGGTCTTCCACAAAAGGGTCTCGGTCCCATTTCATAGAAGTTAGCTCTCTTTATGGATGATAAGGCTTTCTTGGTGACCAATAACGATATCTCTCAAGATTTTTTGTCAGGTATAATTCTCATCACTTGATTATCTTAAACTTCACAATTTAAAATTGATTATGTTATCTGATTTTTTTTTGGAGCTTCTACAGTGAAGTCCAAAAGAGGGTTGACTATTTCCTCAATTACGAATAATGATTTCAAGGTAGTTGTTGAGTTTTTCCAAGCAATATTGTTTTTGCTTGGAAGAATGAATATTCCATTCTGGTTATTGGCTTATATTGTTCACTATCTAAATTACCATGAAATATTTGATTGGTGTACACATTATTCATATCGCATTACATAAAATCTCTATATTTCTCAAATAAAACTAGATAAACTCACCACAATAGCCTCAGTAAACTATATTTTAGCACTTTATTACGAAATTTTTCATAATTTGCATGATATTGGTTCATCGACTATAGTGTACGTAACATTACAAAGCATTACTATGACTATCGAAGAGCTGAAGGTAATTATTCTATTTTCACCATAAAATAATTTATATATTTTAGCATATTTTTTAATTTATATTTTAACTTTTTATTTGCACCTAAATGAAGAGTAAGGCAACCACCACACAGAAAAAATATGATGTTGTTGTTCGGGGTAAAATACCAAAGGATGATAGTGAATTAGAAGGCACATGTGTAAATATTACCACTGTGGAGGGCTCATAACCGTATGAAGCCATCTTCTTCTCCCATTCCTCGTCAACATGTGCAAACACATATCATGGAATGTGAATCTAGTTATGCTAGGCCCAAACCAATGATGGGTAAGTTTACATTTTTGAGTTTTCTTGATTCATTACCATTACTATTTAGTTGAAATTATATTTATTTTTTCATTTTTCATATGTTTTCAGTTTTACACCCCAACCCCCCACGCACTTCCACCTAGTTGTCTCCATCGATTAAAGGGAAGTAAGAGAACTCTTCACCAGGTAAGTGTGTTTTTAATGTTATGTTCTGAAAGCACGAGGATACGGAAACAAAAAGGAAAAGCCAAGATGCGATGTAAACGAAACAAAAGATAACGCTAAATCCTATGAATTGAAAGTGCATGAAAGGAAAGAAGCATAAACGAATCGAAACCAAATAGAAAGCCAATATGGAAGACAACCCTTTTTATTAATATGCTTCAGAACTCGGTTACAATTTGCCTCCTCCCTTTTTAGGGGCTAGGAGCGTTAAATGTGTTCTTGTCACATCAATGGATGCTATTCCTTCTTCCGCGTGCCCACATGTAAAGTGGGCGGACCAAACATCGCCGCCACTTGCGTTGATGAGTCTTGACTCCTTGCTGCTCCTCTAATGTTGAGACCCTACGTTCAAGGAAATAGGAAATAGTCAGTAGCACCTGTAGATAAAATGAAACATGCAATCCCCACGCCTTCAATTAGTACATGCAAAATATAAATAAAACGATAACTGAAATAGATCCAAATGAACTAAAAACTTGACAGGGGCATAAAAACATCACCGAGAAGGCACTGCAAATGGAATAGTCAGAAAATTCACCACATATTCGTATTCGCTCCGGGGTGGGACGAATAGACCTACAACAAAGCGTCAAAAAGCACTGTCCCAAATGTCACATCTGGGAAGCTCCAAATCACCTGCAAAGTTGGGGGTTAGCTAAAATGGGGTATTTTGGGAAGACCCAGAAGGTCATATTTTCCCAATTTGGCCTCTATCACTAGGAATTTGATGATGCTACCTGCATGTTAGTAAAGGCGGGAAATGATAAAAACATGATAAAAAATGCTCAAAACGATGTGAAATTTGAATGACAACCTATCTAAGCAGCATAGAATCAGATGCAAAAATAATAGAAAGGAAATCTACTACAGATTTCTAATCGCTCTGGGGCGGGGCGATTAGAACTACAATAGTGTGGGGGGCACCTGGGGGCAGGACGCCCACCGTTTGGGGCCCGATTTCGGCACCAATCCACTTGGGATGGGTCCAAAACCTCTTGTGGGGTGTTGTCAGTAAATTTGGTAGGATGTTATGGCCAAATGTCAGGTTTTGGTTTCGGATTTGCGCTTCCAATAACCACCCTATGACCTCCCTTCCAAAAGAGATCAAGGATGTGAAAGGCACAAATCAAAAGGTGTGAGTGGATGTAAAATGACAGCACTTCGTTGCTCAAAATGCTCCTTCTCTGTATATTTTTGGGGTGAGAAGACTCACCATTTTATAGACCTGATGGTCTCTTTGGATGAGCATGCAGAGGCACCACTTGGCAATCATGCCTTCCAAGGGGGGAGAAGATTCCTCCCTGATTAGGGGCTCCATGACTGCCCCTGTAACTACCTCTAACGCTCAAAAATGCTCACTCACACTCCCATGCAATGAAGGAAGAGTTAAGTGGTGGATCTGAGCTGCCATTTGTCAAGATTTGACTTTTTTCCCATCAAACCTGCTATTCGCCCCACCCTGGAGCGAATACTGCTAATCGTCCCTGGGTGGGGCGAATACCAATTTGTAATCATCCCTGGGTGGAACGAATAAGGAGCAGAGTGCTTGAAGGTGCCAAATTGACCTCTGACCTTCCAAAACTACTGTGTGAGTGGTTAGGACCACTGTTTAACCTCTGGGGGCTGCCCTGGGGGCTGTGTGTGTCAATGCGATCAGTGTTTGCAGTCACATAATCGGATTGGTGTTGTTTTGGTGTCTATAGATGCCCCTTTTTGGGATGCGCTGTGCGTGGCACAGTGCTGAGAAAAAATAGATAACCAAAGCACTAATGATTAGGGTTTCTCAATAACCTAACCAACTTTTGATGCCCCAAGTATGGAAAGGGCATGCATTCTTGAATCCTTGCTTCTGACGAGCTGAAGGAACTCAATTCAAGTGTTAACCTTTTTCGGTGAGGTGTTACTTGATCTTGGACATTGATCAGTCATGAATAGGCAAAGGGTGCAACCTTTTGTCTATGGGAACCTTGAGTTCATGATTCATGAATGCCAAGTGTTTGATCAGCTTGTGATTATTGCTTGTTTTCTGCCCCAAGCAAGGGCGTGATTGTCTTTGTCAATGATTCTTTGAATGCATGCCATTTCCTTGATTGGGTGTGTATTTGTTGATTGGTGACTAAGTGTGACTACCCCCTCAAGCGACGAATCGATGAGGGAATGACCTACATGAGAAAAGCGATGAGTCACTTGACCCAAGATGACTTGTGTAAGGGTGCCTTCAGATGTTTATCTTTGAATGTGTGTGCAGTTTTCTGACATTTAGACCTATTTTTGGTGGGTGTTAACCCTTTTTGTGATGCTTTTTGGAGCTGAAATTGTCAAAAATCCGTCCTCCCGTGGAGTGGTCCGGCTATGGTAGCCTTCTTAGGGAGTAGGATAGTGACAATTTGTGACCCCAACATCGGTTTTGTATGCCAAGAATGTCGGGCGCAAAGGCGCCTTTGTTCGGCAATGTTATTGCTATTTTTGGGTGGGTTTGGACCCTTTTTGGGACGTCATTTTGGGATGAAATTCTTGGCAATCCGTCCTCCCGTGGAGCGGTCCGGCTATGGTAGCCTTCTTAGGGAGTAGGATAGTGAGGATTTGTGACCCCGACATCTATTTTGCATGCCTGAAATGTCAAGTGCAAAAGCACTCTTATTGGACAATTTTATTGCTTGTTTTTGTGCATTTTGGTGTAGTTTTTGTTGTTTTTGTGAGGTCAGAGGACTGTTTTATTGTAGCCTGTGGGCATTTTTGATGATATATATACAGATGACTTTCTTTTGTTTATACACGTGTTGTGATTTGATTTTATGCATAGTGATTGATGTTTGATGGATGCATGTTAATTTACATTATGTATGGATATGTTGTGATGAATGCTAATGTTTCTAATTTATATGATATGCAAATGGAATGGATGAATTGAATTTGTGATTTTTTGCGGTGGCACCATAGACTGTTTAGAACTTATGGCTTTTTGTCCTAGGCGATTGTTGTGGTAAATGAATTTTTATGTATACATGTTATTTTTTGTATTTTTTGATGGCGATGCAAGGATGAAAGATATCATAGTTGGTTTAGAATGTAGTTAAGGTTTTCTGAGACTCAGATGTTTTAACTAACTAGCCAAGATTGTACTTTTATCTTACAAGACTTTTGAACAAGGTATGAATCGGACTTGTCTTTGACCAAGTTATTTCACATCCTTGTGTGTGCAATTGAGTTTGTTTATGTGGTATTTGTCAGGATACCGCTAGTGCCAAATAGGCTATCAACCAAACTTGTACTGAGGATCACCTAATTAGCTCCACTAACTCCTTTGTTGTATTTAGTCGGATTAATCTGTGGTGCTATCTAGGATACCATAAGCTAGCTCATCCACATGCAAACATTGATCTGCACACAAGTTAATGTGACAGATATATCGTCATGCGGGAGGTTTACCACCAGTGACCGATAGGTTATCCACCAAACCGGTACTGAGGTTTACCTCATGACCTTCTGAATGTTGAGAGTTCCAGGGATTCAAGTTCGACTCCCTTATTTTCTTCAATTGTATTGGGATACTTGCTCTTCTGTAGTGATAAAAATCACTGTTTATTTTTGTTTTTCTTTTGAGCAAGGGATTTGAATATTGAGTGATGAGAATCACTATTGTATGTGCCTTTTGATGTATGCACTTTGGTTGGTGATGTCAAATTTTTGGAGTTTTGACTTTTGCAAATTTTTTGATGTTTTGCAACTTTTTGAGAACTTGGGATTCTTGGGGAATTGGGTAGGGAAGATGCTTGTCCTTTTGCCAACTCTCAGCATTCTTGGGGTCAT
Organism: Wollemia nobilis; assembly: GCA_028583015.1. Classification (NCBI taxonomy): domain Eukaryota; kingdom Viridiplantae; phylum Streptophyta; class Pinopsida; order Araucariales; family Araucariaceae; genus Wollemia; species Wollemia nobilis. The sequence continues at coordinate 7,731,394 of JAQPPZ010016334.1, read as the reverse complement.
TCGCACAGGGGGATGAGCAAGATAACCTTTTCACTTATGGTGACCTGGATTGCTTTGCAGGTTTCATCTTTCGTTCACACAACTTGGGAATTTTTTATGTGTTTTAACTTGTGTTGGGATGCTACGTAACAAGGTGTGATCCAAGTAGAACTCTACCTTTGTAAAATCTATCTGACTTTGTACAATATTTGGCTAGAAAGCTAATGACAGCTGAATGACGAAAACTCTTGATACATTAGAAGACAACCGACTATGATATGGTGAAAAATATGTGAATGGCGTTTATTTTTGATGGACTATTTATAGAATGGAGAAATGTGGAAAATGATGGATTTGCTGAGTAATTATAGTCTATGGTGCCTTTGACCTGTATGACCAACAAATATGTAATGTATGGATGTGATGCTTAATGCAGCTATTATTTTTGTGTTTTTGATGGATTGATTTTTGTGAGTATGAAGATGAGATGCAAAAAGAGTTCTTTATTGTTGTGATGATTTTGAGTATGCATGGAAATGAGATGCAAATTTTTGTTATTTTTGATGATTTTATTGTTTTTGAATTTTCTTATTTTTGACCAAGCGATTGTGGGAACCCTTGGAGCTTTTGGTTTGACCAAAGGGATGATGGGTACCTTTGGGGCATTTTTGGGATTGACCAAGCGATTATGGGAATCCTTGGAGCTTTTTGGGGTTTTGGACCAAGTGATGTGGATTTGTTGGGAACTTGGGTTGTGATTGTTGGTGAATTGGGTTTGTTTGACCAAAGGGATTATGGAAACCTTTGGGGCATTTTGGGGTTGACCAAGCGATTATGGGAATCCTTGGAGCTTTTGGTTTGACCAAGCGATTATGAGAATCCTTGGAGCTTTTGGTTTGGGCTTTTGGTTTGGATGTGATCTAGCTTGTCCTGAGGTATTGGCACGAATGGATCAGCCCTATGTGGAGAGGAGGATAGGGTCTACCCTCGAACTGATATCTCTATAGGGTCTCTGGGCGGTAGGTGTTCTCTGTATGCCCAAAGTGGCGGATTCAACACTTGGTCCCACTACGCTGGGTTTAGGTGCCACTCATGCCCTGGCCTTATGTTTAGTTGTTCAAATATGTCATCAATATCTTAGGGGTATTGTTGTTGCATCTTTCGCATGTGATTGAGATATGCCATCTCGTTTCATCTTCATAATCACTTTCGGAGATCCAAAGGCCTTCGTTGGTTCCAACAATTGTTTGTGACATTAGAGGCTCGTCTTGCTCGAGCAAATTGATCTGGCCCCATCGGGGTTGTTCCGCTCTCTATGAGGGGACCTGATTTTCTTGAGGTGGCACTTGCTCGATTGGAGCATCCAAAGGGAACATTGCCAAGAGGCTTTCTTGATAATCATCCATGGGGGTCACTTGTGAGTGATTGCTATCCGATTCGAAGGGGTCCCATGGTGCTACCTCATATTCTGACTCGTCTTCTGAAGATCCTTCTTGACCTTGTCTATACCCCTCTTGTAGGTGAGTTCTCAAACTTTCTCCTCTCTCGAGCGAAGGGAAAGGGTTGTTGAGGTCAACAAGGTTGGTTGTCCACAATGGGAGATAATCCCCCAATGTATATGTCGTGTTAGGATTGGCATATGGATCTAATGCCAATCCACCCTTGTTGCCTATCCCTAGGCCTTGCATGTTCTCTACCAAGATGTCCAAGGGTAGAGGGTGGTTGAACCCTACTCCTGACTTGTCGTATGGCATTTGGTATCTTGGTTGGCAAAGAACACGCACTCCTTGCTCATATCTGCCTAACCCATATCCATGCCAATTGCATTGGCCAAGGTATCTCAAAGTGAAGTCTGGGTTGGACAAATAGTTGACATCTTCTACAAAGGGCTCTTCATCTTCGTCCTCTTGCATGTATGGTTCAATACCATGATCAAGGCCCCCATACACAAAATTTGTCTAGGTCGAGGTAGCCTAGAGGAACAATGGTACCGATGGGGAGGCGAGGTCTCCCCATGTCCTGCATGGACTCCAGTGCGGGTGTTGCTACAATATTCCACACCAGGTACTCCCCCAGGCCCGTATTGGCCATTTCAACAGTGATTGTTGGCGGTTGAGGGGGAGGGAATGAAAGTTCTTCCTGAGTCCACTCCATGTCGGGTGAACTAGGAGCCTCGACTTCCATTCTGCTAGGCATCTCCTCAGTAGAGATGGTTGAGACTGATGGCGGTGCCTCTTCCAGAGGTTGCGCCTCTTCCAGAGGTTTCTTCCCTTTGTCCTTCTATGTGGCCACCATAGGTGGCATCGTTGGTGAAGGACCAGATGATGAAGATGGACCCGACTAGGGATTTGATGGACTTGTCAATGGGGATGCCTACAGAATCGGACCCTGTTTAGATGGATTCAACTGAAAATCCAAATGCATTGATGGAAGGGTCGATTGCGGCATCAGCTACACCGTATTGCAATACTTGAAGGGTTCCAAGTCCATCGGGACTACATGCACCTGCCCTTCGAATGTATACTTTAAGCACTGATGAGCTATCGAAGGGACACACTTCATGTCCCTGATCCATGGCCGACCCAACAAGATGTTATAGGCCATCTCACCCTCCAAGATGTGGCACAATGTAGGTATAGTCTTTTGTCCCACTTGGATGGGTAGGACAATTGTGCCAACTGTCGAGCATATTGCATCATTGAATGCTCGTAGTGTATAGGTGGAGGCCACTATGTGAGATGCGGGCAACTTTAGGTGCTTCAAGGCCATTGTTGTAATGATATTACTGGATGAGCCAGTGTCCACCAATACCCTCTTGTATGAAATCCCGTTGACCCGCACGATGACGTGTAGGGGTGGATCCGCCATGTCACCAGCCACTGATTTCAATTCATCTTCTCGAAAGGTGATGACTAGCTCAGTGCATCGTTTGACATGTCCCACAAAGTTGTTGAAGGAGTTTGCTTCATGGGGCTGCAACTCGATGGCTTTTAGTATCTCCATTAGAGCCTCCCGATGGGGCGTTGATTGTTGTATGAGCTCGTAGATGGAGAGCCTAGCCGACGTGGTCCTCAAACTCTGGGTGAGTTTGGTCTAAATTGTGGCCACTGGTCTAGGCGGAGGAGGTTGTGCAAGGTGTTGTTGCGGTTGTGACGTTGTTGGCACCTCTCCTGTAGCTGCCATGGGGGCAGCTGTGCTCGGGTACCTCTTGTTTCGAGTCACTATACTGATCATCCCTACATACCCCTACATGGGGTAGTTCTGTGTTACCTCATTGACTTGTAGGGTCTTTGCCTATGCATCATGGGCAGGCAAGGGGTCCTTAAAGACCTCCATTTGTTGGTTTCTTGGTGCCACGGGGTTATCCACCGCTAATGTCTTGTTATCTATTAGGTCTTGCACCAAGCCTTTAAACTTCCAACATGCATTAAGGTCATGTCCCTTCCATCTATGGAACCTATAGTACAAGTCTTCCCTGTAGCCCTTAGGTTTTGGTGCATTGGGGTCTATGGGTTGAATCTCGGGCAAGTTGATCAAGTTTGCCATTGACAAGCGGTCAAATAGGGAATCTCTGGACTCTATGTAAGGTGTGAATTGTCGCCTAGGGTGACGCTACTAATTTTGTTCTTGCCTCTAATTTTCTCTGTCATAACTATTAAGAGGCACCACTTGATAGTTAGCCTTTTGGGGTTGTGTTGCTTGTGCAGGCTTAGGGACGTTTATAGCAACCTGATTGACCATAACGGGTTTCTGTTGCATGGTCCCTATTTTGGTGTTCTTAGACCATTCTTTCTTCTTTGGCTTGGCTATCTCGCCATCCTGAATCTTGATCTCCTCAATGATTCTGGCTTGTGCTAGAGCTTCCTCTAAAGTGGCATATTGCTATAGCTACAATAGCATGGAGATCGATCTCAAATAGCTCTTTGAGAACATTTGGGTGAGGTCGGACATAGGAGGGAGGTAGGGCAGCTTTGAAAGCAAAGTCCTCCACCGGTTCCCATAGGCCACCATGGTTTCTTCCTCATATTGCCTGAGGCTGGCTAGGTCGCTTAGTGATGCCTTCTTCTTGGTGTTGAAGGTGAAGCATTCGAGGAATGCATCCACTAGCTGATCTAAGTTACTAATGTTGTGCTTTGGCAATTGAGTGAACCAATCCGAGGCAGGGCCTACGAACATGGTGATGAATGTTCTTAACAACAAAGCATCATTGTCCTGAATGCCAAAGCATTGGCTCAAGAATCTAGTCACATGCTCTTGGGCATCCTCCTCACCTCTAAATATTGCCAATTGAGGTAGTTTAAAGTGTTCAGGGTAAGGGGGTGCCGACACTGACGGATGCACAGGATGACTACGGAGTTGGCGTAAAGTGGGCTTTTGGGGCCCATAAGTCTTGGTCTCCATAGACTCCAAGCGCTCTAGCAGTGCTTTATATGCATCAAAATATTTAATCTCTTCCTCCTTAGTTAGCTCCCATTGTGGGTTGGGGGGAACTTGAGGCCTATGGAGGGGTGGCCGGATAGCACCCCCTCTGCCTTGGTAGGGCATTTCGGCCCGCTCTTCTTCTTGCTCATACTCCTCATAGGCTTCTTGAGGAGTTTTTGGATGAGACCTATGACCATGGGTGGGTCCCCATGGAGGGTGCCCATCATTGTTCCTGGGAGTGGCCTCCCGCTCAGGTCTAGGAGGTCTCGGAGGTAGCACTTGGTAAGGTCATGGAGACCTATCTCGTACCAAGGGGTTGTGCCTCTCATACGGTTCTGCTCTTTGGGTGCGAGGGGTTGGAACCCTCTCAGGCATAGTGTTATGGAGCAACTCATCTGTTTGGCACCGAATGCACTCTTTGCTAAGGCGATATAGATGCTCTAGCTACTGTTGGTCTTGCTCAAGCTGCATGATCTGCGCTTGGCGGGTGGCATGTCTTGCGACTACCAGGTCGATTTGTTCTACCATATTGAGTCTAGGAGGCCTAGATGCCTCTCCTACACATTTATCTCAGTCATGATGATCCGAGATCTCTATAGGTCACTTCCCTCTATCGAGGTTGGCGGCATTCACTCGAGGCTCTGGCCTCGGTAGGTGATTCTGGTAGATAGCAGGTGCGGAGGCGCATTGCTCCCACATTGTGTATTGCTCTTGAGGAATGTAATGGTCTTCCTCATGCTCCCTTTCATATATGTGAAAGGGGCGGGCAGAGTTGGCTCACCCTGTTTGAAGAGCCTTGTGCTCTGGATTTGGCTTATTATTCCTAACAGTGATGGGGGGTAAAGGAGGGATGACATAATCATGTGGCCTCTCCTCATGGACCCTATGCTATTCTAGCACTTCATCACATGGTGGCCACTCATACCGAGCTTCTAAGGGAGCCTTCCCATTTATATTGAGTGCCACGTGTAAGGACTCCTCCTGAAAGGGTCTATGTTGGACGGGAGTGCCCCTCGAAGGGGTGCCTCTATAGTCCCATTCTGAAATGGCATGATGTGGACTCTCTTGTGGGTCGGGCCACCAAGGTGGTATGACCAAGTCCTTGGGGCTATAGCGGAGGTGACTTGTGCCCCCTTGTACACTCTCTGTAGCTCCTGCCCGTGATTGGGCTTGGCTACGGGTGTACACCATGGTGGTGTTTTCCTACAAGATGCATAGATTTTTATTTCTTTTTATGATTTTTATGCTACACTAAATAGAAAATATCACACACACAAAGCAATGATTATCTCGTTTAAATATTAAAGGTGTGCCCTAAACCTGGTTTAGTGTGTTTTGATTTTTGTTTTGAAAGCTTTTGTAAAGAATGTTTAAATGCAATATGATGGCTCTTATGACTCCCAAAAATGGTCGCCCCTTCGATATACCATTGCCAGGCCGATATACCAACCTCTCTATATACCCGCCCTTACGTGAGGGAAACTATTGGTACGTGAGAGCAGATGGTACGTGGAACGTAGGCGGTACGGAAGGGGAATCACCCTATTTTTGACACCTACCATAGAAGACTTATCCTCATGCACTGGGAATCACCCCAGCTACACTTGGTCAGCTTTCATCAGGATTTACGTCTAGCAACAGTAGCGATCGGGGTTTATGGATGCAAAAATTCAAGCCAAGGTGGTGATGAAATCCATCGTTGGTCTTGATCAAGGGCTGGGGTTTTACGACCAGCTCCTTGGTGTTTAAATTACCATGTGATGTGTGGGGTTCTTTTTATTTTTGCATAAAAGAAAGCAACATGCAGTAAAAAAACTTTCCCTAAGCAAGCAAATAACCAGAAAATAGAAAACAGGAAACAAAAAATGACAGAAGGAGTTCAGGACCTCTACCTCTTCTCTGCCCAAATCTACTGGTTCTGAGTTTCTGTCCTGAAACTGCATAGAGAGCTATTCATCCCTGGGTGGGATGAATAATAGAACTATATTCATCATAGGGTGGGGCAAATGCCCATTCGTCCCTGGGTAAGATGAATTCCAGCTCTGTATTCGCCACAGGCTGGAACGAACAACAGTCCAGCGTTTGAAAACTTGGTACCTGCAAGCAAAAACAATCAAGTTTTGATCAGATTTCTGATCTTAAAAATAGAGGACAAGTGTCCCACCGTGATCACCACTGAAAGCATGAGGATACGAAAACAAAAATGAAAAGCCAAGATGCGATGTAAACGAAACAAAAGATAACGCTAAATCCTATGAATTGAAAGTGCATGAAAGGAAAGAAGCATAAACGAATCGAAACCAAATAGAAATCCAATATGGAAGACAACCATTTTTATTAATATGCTTTAGAACTCGGTTACAATTCACCTCCTCCATTTTTAGGGGCTAGGAGCGTTAAATGTGTTCTTGTCACATCAATGGATGCTATTCCTTCTTCCGCGTGCCCACATGTAAAGTGGGCGGACCAAACATCGCCGCCACTTGCATTGATGAGTCTTGACTCCTTTCTGCTCCTCTAATGTTGAGACCCTATGTTCAAGGAAATAGGAAATAGTCAGTAGCACCTGTAGATAAAATGAAACATGCAATCCCCACGCCTTCAATTAGTACATGCAAAATATAAATAAAATGATAACTGAAATAGATCCAAATGAACTAAAAACTTGATAGGGGCATAAAAACATCACCAGGAGGGCACTGCAAATGGAACAGTCAGAAAATTCACCACAGATTCGTATTCGCTCCGGGGCGGGACGAATAGACCTACAACAAAATGTCAGATAGCACTGTCCCAAATGTCACATCCGGGAAGCTCCAAATCACCTACAAAGTTGGGGGTTAGCTAAAAGGGGGTATTTTGGGAAGACCCAGAAGGTCATATTTTCCCAATTTGGCCTCTATCACCGGGAATTTGATGATGCTACCTGCATGTTAGTAAAGGCGGGAAATGATAAAAACATGATAAAAAATGCTCAAAATGATGTGAAATTTGAATGAAAACCTATCTAAGAAGCATATAATTAGATGAAAAAATAGAAAGGAAATCTACTACAGATTTCTAATCGCTCCGGGGCGGGGCGATTAGAACTGTAGTAGTGCGGGGGGCGCCCGGGGGCAGGACGCCCATCGTTTGGGGCCCGATTTCGGCACCAATCCACTTGGGATGGGTCCAAAACCTCTTGTGGGGTGTTTTCAAAAAATTTTGTAGGATTTTATGGCCAAATGTCAGGTTTTGGTTTCGAATTTGCGCTTCCAATAACCACCCTATGACCTCCCTTCCAAAAGAGATCAAGGATGTGAAAGGCACAAATCAAAAGGTGTGAGGGTGTAAAATGGCAGCACTTCATTGCTCAAAATGCTCCTTCTCTGTATATTTTTGGGGTGAGAAGACTCACCATTTTATAGACCTGACGGTCTCTTTGGATGAGCATGCAGAGGCGCCACTTGGCAATCATGCCTTCCAAGGGGGGAGAAGATTCCTCCCTAATTAGGGGCTCCATGACTGCCCTTGTAACTACCTCTAATGCTCAAAAATGCTCACTCACACTCCCATGCAATGAAGGAAGAGTTAAGTGGTAGATCTGAGCTGCCATTTGTCAAGATTTGACTTTTTGCCCATCAAACCTGCTATTCGCCCCACCCTGGAGCGAATACTGCTAATCGTCCCTGGGTGGGGCGAGTACCAGTTTGTAATCATCCCTGGGTGGAACGAATAAGGAGCAGAGTGCCTGAAGGTGCCAAATTGACCTCTGACCTTCCAAAACTATTGTGTGAGTGGTTAGGACCATTGTTTAACCTCTGGGGGCTGCCCTGGGGGCTGTGTGTGTCAATGCGATCAGTGTTTGCAGTCACATAATCGGATTGGTGCTGTTTTGGTGTCTACATGTTCTACTTTTATCCACTATAATTTTGTTTAATAATATCTTATTATAATGTATTTAGGTCCCTCCCGATAATTTAGGAAAAGAAGGAAGGAAACAATACCGTCACCACCACCACCAGCCCCACAACCAAGACAACCTCAACAACGATACAAATTAATGTGAGGTCATATTGGTGGAAAACAAATTAGTATACCAATATCATGGGGGGCACCCGGTCCATCTAGGAAATAGAATTCTGCATTTCCATCCATGTCATTTTAAACTGGTTGTTTTTTGAAAGATATTTTGACCTCGGTATTTGATGAGCCACCATTAGAGGAAGATTGTTTTTATAGGAAAAAATTGAAGGGTTTAAAGTGCTAGAGATGTTTCAAGCACAAGAAGAACAAGAAATTCATGTAGCTAAGCCAGTTTCATCATCACCTTCTGACACCACCGATCCTGGTCCTCAAACTGAAGATGAACAAGTTAGTTTTTCTAAAAGGCATTTAGTTTATGATTACTTTTATGCACTAATCCAAAACATTTTGCTTAAAAATTTCAAGGAAATGAAGGATTGGGAATTTTAGGTAAATATCCTTATCAAGGACATAAATTCTCGCTATAAAAATTATGGTAAATGGAAGTCGAGGAAATTTCATCATCACCTTCTAACACCACCAATCCTAGTACTCAAACTAAGGATGAACAAGTTAGTTTTTAGAAAAACATTTAATTTTTTATAATTTTTATGCGTTGATCCAAAATCCTTTGCTTAAAAATGTGAAGGAAATGAAGGATTGGGAATTTCAAGCAAAGATCCTTATCAAGGAAATAAATGCTTGCTATAAAAATTATGGTGAAAGGAAGCCATTAATATGCATTGGAGTTGATGGTAGTACTATACCATTCGTTCTTGTACCCTCTATAACTGATGTTTGGAGATAAACACAAAGACCATTATTGTGACCTTGCATTATAGCAACACAATCAACTCCAACGCATATTAACTTTGTTGCTATATCTATATCATTCATTCCGAAAATATCATATTAACTACTCAAAACAACATTATAAATATTTTTTGCATTTGAAATTTCCATATTCTTATGTAATCCTAGCAAAGTAGATTGCCTTGCATGATTTTTAAATGTGTACACATGCATGCCAATACATGATGTGTTGTCCACAGTCATCACCTCATCAATAGAAAGTGATATGAATATGACAAGCTTTACTTTATGCCTTAGCTCCTCCTTCTCAAATAATGATAGACATTTTCCCATTTCCAAACCACTTCAATATGACCAATGGGAAAAAGGAAGGATTTGCACATAAGCTACTTGAGATAGGTGCTTATAAACAATAAAATCAGATATGGGTCTACCATTTTTGAGAATACTATATACAAAAGAAAACAATAAAAAATTTGAAGCTAAAGTGGTCTTATGAATTTTATGAAATTGGGATTCAATCACTCCACATTTCTCAGTAAGAGATTAATTTTGTTTAAAGTGATTGTCATATTATATTGCATATATGACATGCATATATTCTAATGCATCCTTCCACCTAACTTATTTATTAATTTTACCATCACTTCCTATAACTTTTACATAAGCTTTGCCAGCATGTTTTGTTATTGTATCTATCTTATTTTGTAGTTTGTGATCCTTATCTAGCTTCCAACTACAAATTTTTCATCTACATTATTTTTTATTCACTTTGTTGCCTTCGATCAAGATAGGTACTATCCAAGAAAAAAAAATCTGCCCATTCATTCTTAAATTCCCTTCCAATAGCCCAATTATATGCCTTTCTCTTTTTAGTATTTTGGCTTGAAGATTCAAAAAAAGTTTGTAATGTATTTGATTTATCACTTTCATTTTCAATTGGCATGTCATTTTGAGGAATATCTTCAAGTGTTTTTTGGGTGTCATTGTTAAGAGAATTTTCATTAGAAGGCATCTCTTGGTGAGGAATATCTTCACGAGTAGGTATATTAGGGTCGACAAGGTATTCTGCATAGTAGCATACAATACTATTCTTTAACATTTTTGGATTTAACAAAAAAACATACAAACATAAATATGATTCATATTATCATGCAATATGGACAGAGGCACATACAGTGAATTAAATATTTAAGGAAGAAAGCATTATTTACAATAATCATGAAATATACAACTAACTATTTAGTAGTCAAAAATATTTTGTACCTTGAATTCGCACGGATGTTGATGGCTCACTAGATTTTGACATATGGCTAAAATAATTCAGGATACTCTTTTCAGTAGAATATTTGTCTCCCTTCTTTACATTTCCAGTAGGTGATATTTTTTAATTTAGAAAAGTAATAAAATGTTGAAGAGATATTACTTCTATGAGAGCTCAAGATAATATAGTAATTAAAATAAAAATATGGTTGGTTAGTATAAAGTACATACATATTCCATACATGCTTTATTATAATTTTTTAGTGTATGCCACTACTCTATTTTTTGGAGATAACACTTGTAACTAATAAGAGCATAAAACTAATCAATATACAAATTCAAATCAATGTAAGAAAAAAAACTTGTGTATGGGAAATATATAATTATAGATACAAATGTGAAAAAATATAAGATTCTAGTGCAAAATGGATAAGAAATAGATAATCATAATGTCTTTCAAGAAATAAAGTATCACAATGTCATTAGATAACCAAAGCATTTACCTATTTATAATCTTATAATAGAAAAGTAGATCTCAATGGAAATATAGTCAAAGAGTTTTAATAGAAATAGAGAAAATAGGGAAAAGTATGGAGAACAAAGCGAAATAAAGAATAAAATGGGAAACAAAGCATTGAGTTATTTTAAATAAATAATAAAAATAGAAAAAGAAAAACCCCTAATCATATGATATAAAAAAATATATTATTACAACTGCTTCAACTCAAATTCTCTAAAAAACAAAAAAACACAAGATCATAGATTCACAATGTCTTAAGAGAAACAAAGTACCTAGTGCAGAAAAAGGTTCATCGGTCAGTCTAGGTGGAAAAGAGGTCTGAAGTTCGGTCTAAGTGAAAAGAAAGTTTGGTAGTCAATCTAGGTGGAGAAAATATCCAATAGTCGGTCTAGTGGAGAACTATGTTCGACAGTCAATTCAAGTGGAGAATAGTGTTCAAATATTGGTTCGGGTGAAGATCGGGTTCTGGGTGTTGATATGGTAGCAAAAAATGATCTATATGTCAGTATGGGTTTAGAACAGGTTCTAAATTTTGATCCGGGTACAAAACTAGTTTCAAATATCATTTTGAGTGTAAAAAAAGGTCTGGTATAGATCCAAGTATAGAGCAATATCTGAATGTGAGTTTGAGTATAAATTTAGGTTTGACTATCATTCCAAGTGTAGTAAAGGATTCAGTTTGGAAAATGAGAAACAAATATATTTCGATGCAAATATGGGTCCAGTTTCGGTTCAAGTAGAGTTTTGATTTGGATGAACTGGTTTCTGAACACAGTTGATGTTTGGTGGAATTCTGCAATAGATCAAATGTTTTAGTTCATATTTTTACTTGGAAGGTTTTTTCATTGTAGCTGCTCGATTTTATAATAGTTTGAATGTTTTAAATGAAAAATTATCATTGGCATGTGAATTTTATATAGTGGTATAGTTGGTAAAAGGAAGTCGAGGCAATTTAAGGTGAATATGGTCCAATATTTAAGTGGGAGTGTTGGAAAATGTTTGAAAATTTCGTAATACTATTATTAATGCGTAGTGAACCGAAACCTAAAAAAAATGTATCCCAAAAAATTTGGGCAAATTGGCTGATGTCTAGGTTCCCTCAAAATCGCCAATTTGTATTTTTGAAAATACTAATATTTTCCCAATTTGTGAATATTCACCACTATGCATAACCTTGAATTACAGTTCTTGGCAAGTCTCAAACCATTGCTTTGACCTAAGTTAGCCATCAAAAATTTTGGCAAAGTCATGGTCCCATGCAACTTAAAGGAAAAATCCTAATTTTGTGAGTTTGACCTATGTCAGCGAGCTTGTGATATTTTCCTTTATAGAATTAAGTTAAGTCACGATTCTATGCCACTTCTATGCAAGTTGAGATGAAATCGGTTCCATGCCACTCCCATTTAAACTAATTTGATCTCGTTTACATGCCACTTTTGTGTAACATTAAGTCATCCTGATATCACATCCCTTATGCATCAAAATGTGTGTAGATTTATTTGAGTCATGGAAGTTGAGTTGAGCGTGATTCCATGCTACTTGCATAAAAGTTGATTTGAGTGTAGCTCTGGGTCAATTCAGTGAAAAATTCATTGAAACACCTAAGCGACCCTGCTTTTGGTCCAACCTATATTTATCCATATCATAAATTAGAATCAGAGCCAACAATATTAGTGAAAGTTTAAAAAGCTATAGAAGCAATGACTTCTAGTAATAATTCATTGTAGTTACAAATCCCATGATTCAATGGTAAGAATTATGATTACTAGAGCATCGAAATGAAGATATTTTTTGGATCTTCGGAGCTATGGTACCTGGTGGAGAATGGTTACCCAAAACCCACAAGTGCAATATCATTGTGTGCTATCTCTTAAGTAGAGTTAAATTTATTGTAGGAGAATCAGGACTAGAAGGTATTATTTTAAATATTATAGGTAGTTGAGGAGACCATTTTCTCGATAATTATAGCAAAAACCAAATCAATGGAGGCATGGAAAATTTTAGCCAGCTCCTTATAAGGCACTAATAAAGTGAAGTTGGTGGTGTTGCAAATGTTGAAAAGGGATTTCAAAAATTTATAGATGAGTGAATCAAAGTCCACGAGTGATTTTTTTACCTAAACAATAGGTATCATCATTCAAATGAGGATGAATGACAAGAATATTGAGAACCAAATTAATAGTGGAGAAAATTCTAAGAAGCCTACTATCAAGGTTTGACTCATTAGTGATAGAAATTAAAGAATCAAGGGATTTAATAACCCTTTTAGTAGATGATCTCATGGATTATTTACAAACACATGATCAGAGATTGAACTAGACATCTCAGTCCTCATTAGAGCAAGCATTTAATATGCAATTTACATTTGTAGACAATAGAAAAAGAGAAAAATCCCACCAAGAAACCTCAAGTTCTCAAGGAGGAAGAGGATAAAGTAATAGAGACAAACATGGGAGGGGCCATGAGAGAGGAGGAAGGTCAAATTACAACAAAGGAGAGACCAGGTGCAATTTCCATAAAGGAGGAGTAAGAGGCAACAACATGAATCAACAAGGAGAATCAAATCAAATGTATGATAATCCAAAGATCCAATGTCATTACTTCAATAAATTTGGTCATTATAGTTATGAGTATAGAAATAAGTTGGTGAAGTAAAACAAGCATCAAGCCCAATATACAAATGAAAATCAAAATGTATAAAATAGAGATGTATGTGGGTCTATGATGTTAACTTGTAGCACTGATGAAGAAATCCAAAAGAATATTTGGTATTTTGATAGTGGGTGCAGTAGCCACATCTAGGAATAAAGAAATGTTCTCACAAATAGATGAAACCATCAATTCTAAGGTGAATATGGGAAACAACAAGGTACATATCATGGACAAAGGGAGGATCATAATCTACACCAGGCAAGGTGAAATAAGGTACATCCCTAATGTGTATTATGTGATTGGGCTAAAAAATAATTTTCTAAGCATTTGATAGCTTGTGCAAAAAGGGTACACTATGCAATTTAAAAATGAAGCCTGCATCATTAGAGATAAAGAGAATGATTTCATAGCAAATGTTGCCATGACAAAGAACAAGATGTTTTCTCTGCAAATTCAAAATGAAAAGTTACTTTCATTTAGTGTAGTTGTGAAAAATACTACATGGTTGTGGCATCTTAAATTTGATCACTTATGTTTTAGTGGCCTGAACCTACTACACAAGAAATAGATGGTGAGAGGATTACCTCTCATGGAGCAGCCCAATCAAGCATGTGAATTTTACGTAGTAGGAAAGTAGCATAGGGATGCATTTCCTATAGAACAACAATGGAGAGCTTCACAACCATTGGATCTGGTGCATTTAGATATTTGTGATCCTATGCAAACCAGATCACTTGACAAAAAAAAATACTTTTTAACATTCATAGATGATTTCAATTAGAGGACATGGATATATCCCATAAAACAAAAGTTAGAATCTTTTGGTGAATTTAAGGAGTTCAAATATTTGGTTGATAAAAAAATTGGATATTATGTGAAGACTCTAAGAAAAAATTGAGGAGGTGAGTACATCTCAAATAAATTCTATAACTTTTGCAAAGTAGATAGAATTAGAAAGTAGTTCACAGCCACATACACACCATAATAGAGTAGTGTTGCAGAGAGAAATAATAGAACCATAATGGATATGACAAAGAGTATGCTAAAGGCAAAGGAATTGCCACATGAGTTTTCGATAAAATTTGTAGCTTGTATAGTTTATCTATTAAATAGGTGTCCCATAAAGAGTGTGAAGGACAAGATCCCTCAAGAATCATGGAGCAACTAGAAGTTGAGTGTTGCTCATATAAGAGTTTTTGGGTGCATAGCATATGCACATATTCTAAATGAGAAGATAAGAAATATGGATTATAAGGTATAAAAATGTAGCTTTATTGGCCATAGTGAAGAATAAAATGCCTATAGGTTGTATAACCCTATCACAAATAAGTTGATCATAAGTTGAAATTTGAAGCTCATGGAAGATGAAGCTTGGAACTAGGAATCCAAGACTGGTCAACATGAGTTAGCAAATATTGAGTCTAAAAACTTGAATGGATATAGTGTGCATCAGACTATAGCTTTAAGCATTAGTACGATGCCATCAAGAACACTACCTCATCATCAAGGTCACCTCCACTTGCAAGAATGATCTCCAACATGAAAACACTAGCTAAGAAAAGGATCTTGCAAGATATATGAGGTAACTAGAAATGAAATAGAATAAGAACATTCTGATTTTGCTTTATTTTTTGAGTGTGATCCAATTTCATTTGAATAAGCAATTAATAATAGAACATGGGTGAAAGCTATGGATGATGAGATAGAAGTCATCGAGAAAAATTAAACCAGGGAATTAATGGATATTCTAAAATACAAGACGACCATTGGAGTGAAACGGGTATATAAAACTAAGTTTAATGCCGAAGGTGATGTTGAAATGCATAAATCCAAATTGGTTATAAAATACTAGAAGTAGAATTGAGGGATTGAATATCATGAGGTGTATGAACTTGTAGCAAGACTTGACATAGAATGAGTTCTAATTGTAGTAGCCCAAAAGAGTGGAATTTTTACTAGATGCATTTTAAGTCTACCTTCTTAAATTGAGTGTTGGAATAAGAGTTCAACATAGACCAACCACCCATATATGATCTAGAAGGGATATAAGGAAAGGTCCTAAAATTGAAAAAAGCCTTGTATTATTTGAAGAAAGTACCAAGGATTGGTATAACTACATTGATGGATATTTTCAGGAGAATGGGTTTATCAAATGCCCATATGAGCACACTATCTACATAAATATAAACGAAGAGGAGGAGATGATAATAGTGTACTTAAATGTATATGATCTAATTTATACTTGCAATAGCAATAGGCTATTTGAGAAGTTTAGAAATACCATGAAGTAGGACTTTGAGATGATGGATTTATGCTTGATAAAATATTTTCATGGCATTGAAGTTACCCACTATATAGATGGTATCTTCATATTTTAATGAAAGTAAGAAAAAATTGTATTGAATAGGTTTATGATGGAGGACATAAAACCAGCCATCATGCTAGTTGCAACAATATTGATATTGAGAAAGAATGATTACGACAACAATGTTGATCCAACATTCTACAAAAATTTGTTGGAAGCCTCATGTATTTGATAGAAACCAGAATAGACTTAATGTTTGTAGTGAGTTTGATTAGAATATTTATGAAGGAACCAAATAATACTCACTTGCAAGTAAGCAAAATAATTCTATGGTACGTCAATGGGACCAAAAACTATGGAATATACTATGCAAGAATAACCCAACTTGAGCTTGTTGGCTACATAGATAGCAATTGGGCTGGAAATATAGATTATAGGAAGAGCACTTCTAGTTATGCATTCCATATTGGATCAAGTGTAGTTTCATGTTCATAAAATAAAAAACCAATTATTGCATTATCAACTATTGAGGTAGAGTACATTATAGCCACTTTAGTCACATGCCAAGCAGTTTGGATGAGAAGAATTTTAGGAGACCAGAATCATCAACAAGAAGGTAAAACAATAATATTTTGTGACAATAATTCTACCATAGAAATTTTAAAGGATCTAGTGTTTTATGTTAGGAGTAAGAATATTGACATCTGACATCATTTCATGAGATAATTGGTGAAATATAATGAAATTGAGTTATTGTTTTGTAGGTCCAAAGAGCAGGTTCCAAATATCTTTAGAAAACCTTTGAAGGAGGAAGATTTTAAAATGCTAAAGGAAATTTTTGATGCCAAAGTTCTTGTAAATTTGGTTTAAGGGAGGATGTTAGAAGTTAAACCAAATTTCACTTGGAAGATCTATAATAGATTCTATAATCTGAATTAATCACCAAATTTTGAAGTACCCAAATTTATTACTAGTGGTTGGAGTTGTTTGGAAATTTGATAGGCACCATGCTTTTGTAATTAAATGTGTGTCAAAATTCTGGTGAGACTTTCCCTACAATCCCCAACTATATATATGAGTAGCTGGTATCATTTATATAAGCAATGTTAGAGAGGTGAATGTGAAAAAGGAAGGAGTAGAAGATATAGCCTTTAGAAAACTCTTGTGTGGATCTAACCTGCAACAACAAAGACTATGTTGCAGATGTGTGTATCACTTTTGGAGTAATAAATATCTAATGCAAAGTTTATATTTATTACTATAAAACTACAGTAGCAATGTGTTTCAATTTTAGTTAATATAATAAATACATTTACGTATTTATGCATCTAGAGTTAAATTATTTTTAAGCATTTGATTTTGTGGGACTTTCAAATGTTGAGTTAAATAACTTTGCAAAGTTAGGTTTTTCTTGCAATATCCAAATCCTAGATCTTTGATGTAATGACCCTCATCGCATGACTTTTGATAGTAAATGAAATGATAGTTTATACATACCTTTCAAGAAACACACACTTATACTGAGAGGGGGGGTGAATAATATAAGATAAAAATTTTCCTTTCAAACCAATAACTGCAATAATGTGAATGCAATAATAAATCAATGCACAATTTCCATACACATAAGAGATAATAATTTTATGTGGAAACACCCTTTCAAAATAAAACCATGACAAAATATCGCTTATATTTAATTCAATAAAAGTTCATGGGCACCAACCCACAGAAGATACCAATCCCATTGTTACAAGTTCATGGGAACCAACCTACATGGGACACCAATCCCATTATACAATTTTGTGGTAACCAAACCATAGGAGAAACCAATACCCTTATAAAATTTTGTGGGAACCAACCCACATGAGACACCAATCCTCTTATTCAAGTTCGTGGGCACCAACCCACATGAGACACCAATATCCTTTTGCAATTTCATGGGCACTAACCCATAGGAGACACCAATCCCCTTATACTAGTTCATGGGCACCAACCCACAAGAGACACCAATCTCCTTCTACAAGTTTGTGGGAACCAACCCATAGGAGACACCAATCACCTTTTGCAAGTTTGTGGGCACCAACCCATAGGAGACACAATTATCCTTTGGCTCACTAATTTGGTCCAAATATCTGCTCAGATATGCTCAAAAATCTGATCAATATATTTTAATTATAATCCATGTTGTACCTTCCTTTTACTCTTTTATACTTCCACGTTATGAAGCACTTCTCAAGCCCTTCAAATTTTGAATTTCAACCTTCTATTCTTGCCATGCCCTTGCCAAATGATACATGAATAATATCCAAGATTTGTTGCTATTAATTAATCTATAATGCTTTATATTAATTAAATCAAAATCTTTAAATATCAATGCTCCTTATATCTCCCTTAATACTTTAATCAAATAAACAAACTTTACCTTCTCTTTTCTACTCCAACACAAAACTAGCAACTCAAATTTTCTTATATCTCCTTTTCAAACTTTTAAATGTATTCCTTATGTCTTTAAAATTTATAGAGTTAAATAATTTGTACCTTTTAATATGCACTCACTCAAATCCATGTCCGAATATAAACTTATACAGCTAGTTCATCTCCTCTCATCATGATCATCCTCCTCTTCTTCTCTCCCAGTCCCACCATCTTTGCTAGTCTCCAATTAGAAGATGTCCTTGGCATTGTCACTGCAATGCTTGTGCTCCACTCCACTTTTGCGACACAATATGGTGATAGTCGTTGGTAAAAATCCTTAGGCAACAATGATGTTTCTTCAGCTTACTTTTTCTATGGCACTATCCTCAACGGTATTCAGAACCCTACGTGGTTTAGGATTTCCATAAAATTTGAGGTATGCTTGATAACCTTCTATTTTTCTTTAGCATTATTACTCTTTATCCTCGTTGTTTCTCTTCAACCAAGTGTTTCTTGTCTATGCATGTAATGCTTCTAATGGTGCTCAAATACTCTCTTTGATGGACATCTATGTGTGGGATTTCTTCCTGCTCAATATTCTGTGATCAATTATGTGCTAATTTGCCTACCAAAACACTATGATTTTTCAATAATAGTAACTTCTCCTAGATGCACGATTATAGTAATGGCTATCAAATGGATGTTTTTCCATTACTGCATTATTTCCTTGGTTTGATGACTATCAGCCAGATGTATTATATGTATTCTTAACCGTGCTATATTTTTCCTTCTTTGCCTTGTTATTGTAGATGTTTCTACTGTAACTCCACTACTCCAGTCAACCACGTCTTCATTCTACCACCATATGCTATGTCTGCTTCTATTTAAAATCTGGTCCTACTCATATACCTTGAAGATACTCACACAATCTCATCGATCCCATTCCATGCATAATATGTTCATAAATGACCTTAAATACTAACCTAGATAGGATAGGATGTCGGATTCCTCAATTTTCGATCGAAACCACCACTACCATGTCTCCTTCGTTACTCTATCACTCTAATTTTTCTCCACCGGTGCGCCTATATGCTCTACCTGAACCTTCCACTAGTTTTATCTGCTGCTCTTGTAGGTTTTCCACTGCTCACCATCACCCATTTATCTAATTCTCATATCTATCAAAGAATTTGAATGAAATATTTTCACCATCACTGCTCCTCTATATCGAAGGCATTCAATCCAATTTTTGTCCAAATTAAACTTTGGTCCTTTTATTTATATGCCAATTTTTACTTTCTACTTTTGGTCTTTGGCGCCCATGGTCGGCCCACTTACATTAATATTATGGTGCTAATATATTTAAATATTTAATTTAAATATATCCATATTTGGCTTTTTCAATATTTACATTAATATTTAAATATTAATGTTAAATATTTATTTTTAAATTTGAAACTTCTTCTTTATTTACTTAATAAAGATTAGTTTTTATACACTTATAATAAATGTATATCATATAATTTGTAAGGCACATACACACATCACACTGCCTTGAATAAATTACCCAAGCATGCCAAGTCAGCCTTTGACATCAATGACAACTCAATAGGGAATAATTCCAACAATATCCCCCTTTGTCATTGATGTCAACCTTACAAAGAATCTATCCTTTATTGCAACCGGATAAAAAGTTGCTCCCATTAACAAGATGATACTCCTTACTAAAATTCTCCCCCTTTGACATCAATGGCAAAGGCTTTCGAGGCTAAAAAATAAGGCACTTGACAATGCCACCTTACCACTGGTCTTACTAAGACATTCAATGATGAGATGGGAGTGGAAGTCCCAACTTACTATGCTCCTTTTCTTGTTCCATTTTATTTATCCAAAATTTGGAGAGCATATTCTTTTTAATAGTTATACCATCCTCCTTTTTACTAGATTTTGGAAGTTCAGGTACACCGTTCTACACCATTTATCTCTATGCAAAAAATTATTATATTTGTAACAAATCATGTTGTAGTCCATGAGAGGTGCAAATGAATTGAAATTTTTCTTTGTGGAGCAAAAATAATTTTTAGCATGGAACCTACAATGTATAGCTTTATGACCAGATTGGTGACATGAAAAGCAATAACCTCAGAAGAAATATTGAAACCTATTTGATTGTCTTGGAGGATATGTCCACATGGTTCTCTCATTGTTATTTCTTTGATTGACCTTGTTCTTTGATGATGCTTTGTTTTCTTCCTTCTTGATGCTTTCACTTCTCAACACATCAACATAGGTATTAGGTTCTTATTTAATTATTTTCTTTGATGTCTTTGTTCCTTTTGAGCTTGACTCCTCCTTTTGTTTCTTTTGACTTTCTTCAAAATCAAGTCTAGTCTTTATAACCGAATATCTTTGTGCTTTGATAATATCATCAAATATTTCTGTGATTTTCTCCAACCTAATATTTTGATGTAGCTTATCATTAGATTCTTCTACTTCCTTTCTTATAGAGACAACCTCATGTTCTAGTTCTTCACATTCCCACTCTCTTGCCTTTAACTGCTCAACCATACCTTCTTCAATTCATTTTTCTTCTTCAATTTTCACTTTCAAGTCAATGAGATCTTGTGAAAGCTTTGCATTTCTCTTATAATCCTCTTGTACTTGAGTATTCAATCTTGAGTTCTTCTTTCTAATCCTTTTCAAATCTTCAAGAGAAAAAACAAGTTCCTTTTCTATGTCAACTATGTATTCCTCTTTATCTTTTGGATATTTATCCTCTTCTTTTTTTTTGAACAACATGAGCATCTTCTTTCACCTCCATGGCCAAAAATAGGATTTATTCTCTTTCACTATAAGATAAACTTTAATCACTGCTGTTGGAATAACTTATTGCTTCCTCAACATAAAGACTCTTCTTGTGCCTTTGAAAGATATTCTTCTCATGCTTGTTTTGACCCTACCTCTTTTTCTTTTCATGATAAAATTTTCTTTCATTATTTTTCTTGTATTTGTCTTCTTCTTCATTGCTACTACTTCTAGCTTGTGGGCACTAGGCTACATAGTTACCAATGTTATCATAGTTAAAATATTTCACATTATGCTTACCTTTGAGTTTTCTTAGTCCCTTATTATTTCTTCGTACAAAGTTAGTTTCTTCTCTGTTGCTCAATTATTCACTTGATTCTAGTTCTTTATTCTTTATCTTCTTTGAATCTTTAATTGTGACCTTCCATTTGGATGTTTGATATTTTTCAGTCCTCATATCATAGGATGTAAGAATTCTATGTAGCTCATCCATGCTTAAGGTTTTAAGATCCTTCATTTCTTCAATTGTTGAGACCTTTTCATCAAACCTCATGGGAAGTGATAATAATACTTTTTGAATAATTTTAGATTCATCAATACTTTCTCCAAGTCCATGAATGGTGTTGATAATTTTATCAACATGGAGTAGATATTTGACAATATCTTCCTCATATTTAATCTTCAAGTCTTCGAACATCCTCCTCTAAGTTTGAAGTTTTTTTCATTTTAACCTTGTCATATCCTTCATATATTCGTTGTAACTTATCCCAAGTTTCTTTTTTTGAGGTGCATTGCATGAGTTTCAAAAACTCTGATTCACATAACCCTCTTAGTATTGCATTCATTGCCTTGGCATTATTTTAAAATGGTTTCTTTCCATTTTTATCCATGGGAGGGGTTATAAGTGGTTTGAAACCATCCATAAAATATTTCCATATATCATAGCCATGTGCCATCAAATAGGTTCACATCCTTATGTTCTAGAAGGTATAATTAGTCCCATCGAATAATGTAGCCCTATTTGATGAAAAAACTTCTTGGTAAGCCATGTGTGTTCTTGTAAGATCTTCCTTAAACCTGTTAGGCTTTCACAAATGAAATCACTCTGATACTAATTGAATAAACTCATGCTTATACTGAGAGTGGGTGAATAGTATAAGATAAAACTTTTTTTTCAAACCAATAACTAGAATAACATGAATGCAATAATAAATCAATGCACAATTTCCATAGACATAAGAGAGAATATTTTTATGTGGAAACACCCTTTTAGGAGAAAACCATGACAAAATATTACTTATATTTCCTTCAATAAAAGTTCATGTGCACCAACCCACAGGAGATACTAATCCCCTTTTTACAAGTTCGTGGGCACCAACCCATAGGAGACACCAATCCCCTTATACAAGTTCGTGGGAACCAACCCACAGGAAACACCAATAACCTTATACAAGTTTGTGGGCACTAACCCATAGGATATGCCAATCCCATTATTCAATTTTATGGGCACCAAACCATAGGATACACCAATCCCCTTCTGCAATTTCATGGGCACCATACCACAGGAGACACAAATCCTCTTATACCAGTTCATGGGCACCAACCCATAGGAGACACCAATTCCCTTATGTAATTTCATGGTCACCAACCCACAGGTGACACCAATCTCTTTCTACAAGTTCATGGGCACAAACCCACAAGAGACATCAATATCCTTATGCTCACTATTATGGTTTAAAAATATGCTTAGGTTTGCTCAAAATTTGATCAATATCGGTTCACTACAATATTTCTTATAACTTGCATTTACTCTTTAATACTTCCACGTTATGAATCACTTTTCAAGCCCTAGAAATTCTGAATTTGAACATTGTATTCTTGGCATGTCCTTGCCAAATGATACATGAATAATATCCAAGATTTGTTGCTATTAATTAATATATAATTCTTTAGATTAATTAAATCTAGGGTTATGCATAAGGGGCTGGACTCGAAATGTACTTGTAAAAAAATGGTGATTCCTACTCAAAATCAAGGTGAATCCTAAGAAAAACAAATAAATCATCCTTACACCAAAATTTGGAGCATTTGAAGCCCTAAAAAGTAAGGTCATATTTGGGGTAAATTTTTACCTGTTAAATTACCTTATGACTTCATAAAAATATGACCACTAGATCAGGCTTGAAAAGAGCTTTACAAAGAGTACAATTATACCTATGTTTGTATATATATTGTGGTAAATTGACCATAAGAAATATTGGTCCTAAAAATTTTGGGCAAATAGGTCAACATCGAGGGTCCTCATATTTGCCAATTTCCAATTTTGGAAATCCTAATATTTGTCTAATTTGTGAATATTCGCCACTATGCATAACCCTGACTAAATCAAACTCTTTAAATATCAATGCTCCTTATATCTCCCTTAATACTTTAATCAAAATAAACAAACTTTACCTTCTCTTTTCTACTCCAACACAAAACTAGCAACTCAATTTTTCTTATATCTCCTTTTCAAACTTTTAAACTTATTCCTTATGTCTTCAAACTTTATAGAGTTCAATAATTTGTACCTTTTAATATGCACTCACTCAAATATAATTTTGAAGATAAACTTATACAACTAGTCCATCTCCTCTCATCATG
The DNA here is from genome assembly GCA_028583015.1 of Wollemia nobilis. Classification (NCBI taxonomy): domain Eukaryota; kingdom Viridiplantae; phylum Streptophyta; class Pinopsida; order Araucariales; family Araucariaceae; genus Wollemia; species Wollemia nobilis. The sequence goes on along the minus strand of JAQPPZ010016334.1, from coordinate 7,707,575 downwards.
ATCGTCCTCCTCTTCTTCTAGCCCAGTACCACCATCTCTACTGGTCTACAATTAGAAGATATTTGTGGTATCATCTCTACAATGCTTATGCTCAACTCCACTTTTGTGACACAACCTGATGATATTCACTGGTCAAAATCCTTGGGCAGCGATGATGTTCCTTCAACTTGCTTTGTCTATGGCACTATCCTCAATAGTATTCAAAATCCTACGTGGTTTAGAGTTTCCATAAACTTTGAGGTATGCTTGATAACCTTCTATTTTCCTTCAACATTATTACTCTTCATCCTTGTTGGTTATCTTTGACTGAGCACTTATTTCCTATGCACGTAATTCTTCTTATGGTGCTCGAATACTCTCTTTGCTAGATGTCTGTGTGTGGGTTTTCTTCCTACTCGGTCTTCAGTGATCGATTATGTGCTAATATGCCTGCCAAAACACTATGCATACCAAAGAATAGTAACTGCTCCTAGATGCACGATTATAGTAATGGCTATCAAATGGATGTTTTTCCTTTATTGCACTGGTTCCTTGGTTTGATGACTGTCATCTAGATACGTTCCATGTATTCTCAATTGTGTTATATTTTTTCTTCTCTACTATGTTATTGCAGCTACTCCACCGCTCTAGCTAGCCATATATTCATTTTACCTCCATATGATTTGTCTACTTATATTTTGTATCTGACACTGCTCATATACCTCGAATATGCTCACACAATCCCACAGATCCCACACCATGCACAATATGTTCATCAACAACCTTGAACACTAACTCGAATAGGATAGGATATCAAATTCCTTGGTTTTCAATAGAAACCACCACTATTTGTCTCCACTACTCTGTCTCTCCAATTCTTCTCCATCGCTATGCCTAGCTGCTCTACCTAAACCTTCCACCATTTCGATCTACTGCTCTTGTTTCGTGAAGGTTTTTCACTGCTCATCATCACCCATTTCTCTAATGCTCATATCTATCAGAGACTTTGAATGAAATATTTTCACCATGACTGCTCCTCTATATCGAAGACATTCAATCTAATTCTTGTCCAAAATAAACTTTGGTCCTTTTATTTATATGCCAATTTTCACTTTCTACTTTTGGTATTTGGTGCCCATGGTCGGCCCACTTACATTAATATTATGGTGCTAATATATTTAAATCTTTAATTTAAATATATCCATATTTGGATTTTTCAATATTTACATTAATATTTAAATATTAATGTTAAATATTTATTTTTAAATTTTAAACTTCTCCTTTATTTACTTAATAAATGTTGGATTTTATACACTTATAATAAATGCATATGATATAATTTTTAAGGTACCTACGCACATCACACTGCCTTGAATAAATTATCCAAGCACGCGAATTCGACCTTTGACATCAATGAAAACTCAATAGGGAATAATTCCAATAACCTTATCCTTTTGAATGTGGTACTACTGATGATTATTGTGTGTGTAGGAGCAGGTATGGGCATTTTATGGATGAAAAATTTCGATAGAAAAGTTAGGTGGGAAGTGATAATTCATCTTGTGAGTACATGAAAGCTCATGTCGTTGCATATTATATAGGTGCATTGAAAGTGTCTTGCTTTATGCGCGTGTTTTTATTTTGGAATTTGTGTTTTTTGGTGTAAAGTGAAGCATGCATATGATTACAAGTGACAATGAAAATGTCATGGACAAGGGAGCCACTCTTTATTAATTTATGTAGTGAATTAAGATATTCATAAATTTATTACTTTATGAAATAAAAATTATAAAATAAATAATATAAAATATAAAAAGTAAATAAATAAAATAATAATAGTAAATTGATATTAATTAAAAGTGATTTGCTTTGTTCATTTATGATTCCTGAGTATGTGCATATCATCATTAAGATAATATAAAACAAATGGAGTGGAAATAGAATTTTGGGATGCTCTTATCATGATGATTTGAAGTGTGTGCATTATAGTTACTTTAACTACCCTCTTGCATGGCATTCTACATGTAAACTATGTAGGATAAGATTTTTGAATTTTTAAAGTTATGGAACAAGTGTGGAGAGATATCTAGCAATGCTTGTTTTCGTATGAGGAATATATTATTATTTTTATTTTGAGAGAGTTATTTTTACAAGGACTATGAGCATCAACATTGGACTAGAAAAAGATAATGTAGAGTGAGTGTCAATTGTGATTGGTAGTGCGAAGCTAGTGTGACATAGTGAATAACTTCTGGTTCGCATGTTCTATTTATTGATTTTGAATTGCTTGTGTAGGGAAAATTTGCTTTGATTTGGTTCTTGGAAATGGTTGTTTTAATTTTCTAAATGTGAATATAATATATATATATATATATATATATATATATATATATATATATATATATATATATATATATATGTTTCTTGGGCTAATAAAACTTTGAATGTATCATTGTGATTTTTGCATACGTATTGTTGGATATAGTTTATGATGCATTGAATGTTAATGTTTCTATTACCTAGAACAAGTGGATAAATGAAAAATCATGTGCGTGATGAAATTATCTGTGAATTGAAAAATTTTGTTAGAAAAGAGAAAAAATAGTTAAAGAACTGTAAATATTACTTGTTTAATTTTTTTATGAATGCAATGCATACAAGTATAGTTTTAGCTCTGCATCCATGCTTAGAGTTCTATTTGATCCTTGTTGAATAAAAATAGATCTGGTACAAGTCTACAATTTTGTACGGGTGAACCTAAACCATGAGCCATGAGAGAGGAGAAGTGCAAGACTGACCACTCAGCTTGAGGTTAAAATGGTTACATGGAATTGTAGGTGATTATTTATATTTGAATGGACATGAGGTCAACATGTCCTCACAAAATATTATACATGTTGTTGAAGATATTGATACTGATAGTTATAAATGTTTCATATTTGGAATTATATTTGACTATAGTTTGAATTGTTGATATTGTATTAAAGAAAGATACCAAAAATTGTATCCAAACTACTTATGTATGTACATAGTTTAAATTTTAGAAACATATGAGTGTTGGTAGAATTTGTAGTAATGTTATTCTATTTAGTTTCATCAATAAGTAAAGAAATATTTAGCTTGCATTTGGAAATGCGATGTTTGTGATAAAACATTTAGGAAAATAAGTAATTATATTGTTTTGTTGGGAAATATTTCTTTGTTTAATTTAGACCATGTGAGGATTTGATAGCTCATGTTTTATTTCCATGGGAAATGTCAACTAGTCATAAACAGGAATAGAGGAAAGACTTGATAGTTAACATAAAACCAAGAGCTCTAATATATTGTAATTTTATGTGTAGACATATATGATTTATGTAATTGTGTACCCTTAAGCTATAAAGTTATTTATTTCCAGGAGATGGAAATAATAATATGACATGAGTTGCTATGGTGTTTATTTTATAATTTTTTTTGAACCACAACGTTTGCATCTCTTTGATGGTTTTGAATATTTTACTCCAACATTACATTAGCAACCAACTCTTGGAGTAGATATTAAAGGAACCTTGAGATATAATCATATAACTTAGGCTTATAATCTTTAAGACTTGATTTGCAGAAGTGTACCTTGTGAATAAAATGGAACTAAATGATTGTAAACTTTTTACTATAGAATGATAATCATATTGCTTCATCTCTTATACCATTAATTTGATTTGGATATAAACTATTTTAGTGTAGAGAAAATAAATCACAACCTTATATGAGTATAAATAATAATAAGTTAGATTTTGGATAGGGATTTAGTGTCTCCTTAATATTACAAATTTTATAAGTGATGGTAAGATTCTATATGGCATAAAAATAGGATGATTTTGGAAAAAAATATTGAAGTAAACCTTGAGTTGGTAACCTTGAGATTCCTTGCAAATATTGAGAACATTACAAATCAAATATTTGTGAAATACAATATAAATAATTATGTGTTATAATGATGCTTTTACTTAGAGAGTATATGAAGTTTTCCACAACTCTTGAAAATATGTAACTTGAGAACCAAGTTAGAAAAAATCAAATGTCAAAAATTATAATTTTTTCTTTTGCCAAATAAACTATTATGAGTGTCATTATTGGATTGGTTGTTGTGTTTGTGAATTTTTGTATGACATAGAACATGATTTTATTGGAAAATTGAATTTTTTAATATAAAGGTTTGAATAGGTTTTAGAGCCAATGGGGCTCAAACTCAATACCACACCCATGATATTTGGAATGCTTACCACTTCATCATATGTGTACTTTGATAGGAGAAGACAACCTTCATTATTTCAATAGTATCTAAATTATCAAATATGTTAAAAACATAGTATTTTATACTTATGGAAAGTAAAACTCAATATTTACCACCTATAAGAGTGGCCCATTCATTGTTCCACATTGTGTGTTTAGTTCAAAAGGAAATATTCCCCCTTAAGGTGAGTATGTCATCCACATCAAGTGAAATAATGCAATATACCTACATTGTAGGGATTCAAAACATAGACCTCATACATGCTATAAAGTAGCTAAACTATTGAGTTATCAAGGTAGATGTGAATGGAGCAATAAGACACAATATTTGAATAGAGTTGAATATGGCACCATTAAACAATCATTGACAAATATTCATATGCACCCCCCATCATTTATAATATATGTGACATGTTCATTGAATTGTATGTATCGATGTGCCACTTCAATGCTAAGAAGCATAGAAAATCTTAACTTGTTGAGATTAAATCATGCATTTTAACATGCCAACACCAATGGAAATTGTATCGAATGTTTAAAATTTAAAATTTGAAATAGAGAAAACTTGAATAGTTTCCCTTCAACTATTGGTGATAAATTATTCCTTTCCTTAATGAGTGAACCTACTTTAGATATGGATTTGATACCATGATAAAATTTGTAATATTTTCTAGAAGCCTTCTAAAACATGTATTCATCACAATCATATCCCAAAAGGAAGATAATGTAATGAAGAGGAAAACAATAATCAATGAAAAATAAATGAAAGGATATCATAAGAAAACACACAAGGTGGATGCCTATGGGTACCCTAAATATCACAATTTATGCACACTTATGATTGAAGTTATTTTTCATTGATAGGTATTTATAGTTATCCCAAAAACCGTAATCAAAAGTTAACCTTAGATAGACATTGACTTAATATATACATTAACCTTACAATAAAATAGCAATAAATGACTTTTCAAAGTGGGTTATCCAAAAAATATGGATTAACCAATACCATTAAGGGTAAAATAGGATATGAGCCAATAGGATTAAATGAACATACCCATAGAATTACATAAATGATAAATTCCCATAGGCTTACATGATTACATGCCCATTGGCTAGATAAATGGTTCTCATAATCACCTTATCACACATTTCTTCTTAGCCTAGACAAGCTTAGGTTACACATATTTCAATATTAATGTTTTCGGAGTCTTGGGAATTAGTGAACCCATTATTAATAGGATGTTTATTCTTATATTAACTCTTATGGATTGAATAAGAGGACTTATATTATTTTTTATTAATTTTTGTATTTAATTTGTCCCACTTTATAAGAGCAAATTCTCGTATTTTGGGTATGTTTATTGCATATTTTATGGAAGATACATTAGATGTTACTATATAAAATTCTAACAAATCATGAAGTTTGGGAATGAATATTTTGAGTAAACTATTTGGTGGATGAATGCATTTTAGTATCCATACCAGGTACCTCCATGTTCTTAATAAATTGACCACACATTCTTTCTTGGACTGTTTAGTTGGATACAAGTAATTAATGGTGACCTTATCCTTGATTTATAATGAAAATTGTTTGAAACATATTTCTACTAGGTCCATATTATTCTTGAAGAGGTGTCATGGTATCTAATAATACCATGCTATATATGGTCAACATAATATTTTAGGTAAAATATTCAAGATAAGTGTTTTGTCATAAACAACATCATTGTAGATAGTTTTGAATAATCTAATGTGATTGATTACATCTTCCTTCCCCTACTACATTTAAAAATTTGGAATTTTTCACTTCGAAGGAAAGGTTATACTCAATACAAAACTATCAAAATGTTGGTTAAAAAGGTAATCGTAGGAGTGCCTTTGACTAGAAGATGATCCTTGTATATCATCCATATGTTGTTTCAATTGCTCAAAATAAGGCATCAAAGATTGAATCTCTAGAATGGCTACTTTAGGTCATGGTAGATGAATAGAGTTTATGTTTTGTGATGAGGGTTCGAATGTAAGTTATTATGTAGAGGGTATTTATGATGAAAAATTATGGCTATTATTGGGGCACTTGAATATACAATGCTAAATTTGGCACAAATAAGAAGTTCCTAATATACTAGAGATTAAAGAATTCACTTTATTAGACGTTTGTTGAGGATTTTTGGATTATAAAAAGGTTATGTGTTTATCCTAGATGTTGTTTGGTTAATCACTTTGATATTGCAATAGTGTGAAAGGTATAGAATTGTTAAGAACATTTGCTTCTCATAAATACAAAAGTATCCACAATATGCTAGATATTAAACAAATAAGCCATAATAATTATTCCATGTAGAGACAAGATGTGATAATATCTTCCATGTAGGGAAATATTAATTTTATTCCTAAAGTATGGAGCCACTCCATAATATCTCCCAAGATGAGAGTTTCTCCCTGAACAAAATCTATTACAATACTTATTGAATTGGATTTTATTTGATGCTTTACCATCATTGCATCCATTATTTATATAATCACCCTCTTGTGCTATTTTGATAAAGGTATAACCCTATTTTTATTCCATGTTACTTATATCATGCAATTAGGTTATTTATGGCACATGGAAACTATACACAATAGTTGGTTTATTTATAGCTCATGCCAACTATACAGTACACTAGTATATTATTAGCTATATATCCTAAGTATACAATATACTAGTATATTATTAGCTAAATATCCTAGGTAACCTAACACTCCATCCCCCTTGATAATGTTTCATCCTCGAAATATGATATGTAACTAAATAATATGATCCTGTAATCATGGCACATTATTAGTACCACTCTTGATCACCTAACGACCAAAGTGGAATCTTGAATAGTGGTGGTCTTTTCTAATAACATTATTTTGTTGTGCCACTATGATGTCCATAAGTAATACTTTGGTTGCATATGTTGGCTATCGTATAATACTTATGTCATCCATAAATATCACTCTTCTTTTTTTTCAAACTTTCTTTTAATTGCCACTAGTAGCATATCCATAGTTTTTGTTGCTATGTTTCCATGTATGTCCGCAAGAGTTGTTTTGTTTCTCTATGACATATCCCCAATATTGTTGCTTCTTTTAGTGCTGTGGGTGGCGATATGCTTCAACGTTAACCTAATGTTCTACTTTATTTGATCTTCAATATTTTTCTCCTCTATTTTAAATTCCTCTACATGTTGTTATCTCATGTGCCTTTTGTTTGGTGTGTTCTTGTGCTATTATAATAGAACTTCCTTGGACTTATTGTTGCTTATTTCTAGTTATTTAATTTGTTCTCTCGCTATATTTGGTTCTTGCTCCTTCTTGGATCCTTGCTTATTAAGCTAATAAATATCATATAGTGTTATCTTTTGTTTCCTAAAACATAAATTCATGAATATATTTTACACATTAATGTTAATAGCACCAAAATAATCCAACCAAGGATATCCAATAACAATATCCACATCATCCATAGTAGTGACATAGAAGATAGCATTCAAAATATACTTATCCATTTAAAGCTTAAAATATTTATAAATTTGAAATATCTCTCCTTGAAAGTGTCCATCATTGATACTCATTTCTAAAACCTAAAAACTATTAGCCAATTATATGCTAATTAAGGTATGTTTATTGCTAGGATTAAGGGATACACTAAATTTTTTTCCTTGGGATGCAACCATCAACTTGAAAAATAGAATTTCTAGATGAAAATATATCCCTCAAGCCATCATATTTCTTATATTTCTCTGAAGATATGGTTCCCTTAGCCTTCAAACTATCATCCAAATTTGTTCTTTTTTTCACTTTAATATGATATTTGATTTCTTTTCCATAGTATTTAAGTGTATCCATAAAGGTATCTATATTTTGGTGTCTTTTATTAAATTCCCATTTGCTTAAGAATGCAAATTCCAATTCTCCCCATACGTATGTTAAATTATGAGAATAAAAAATGATTTAAAAGTTTTCCATGATTTCTTAGCATCAATATCACCCTTTCTAGTGAATATTGACAACTCCATGAGCTCTACCCAAAAATATCCATAAAGCAAGTAGGGTTTGATAAATTGGGATTTATCAAAAATAAAATATCTCAATTCCCATTGTTAAACAATGAGATTTATAGTTTTTGTTTAAAATAAAAAAAACTACAACTGATTTGCTTACCCAGATTGAGAGATTCTATTTTTTATTTTTAACACATTTTTTGCATAGCCAAAAATAGTGTCTATAACCCAGCCTCACATAGGTATAACTACAATATTTCTTAGAAATTAACATATAACCAATCATTTTTGTATTACAAAACTATATACACATTGGTGTAACATTATTTTGAGTATGATTTCTTGGAAAAAAGATATAGCTATTTGAAAAGTGTGACAAAGTTATTTCTTTTTTTTAGTTTAAACAATCTCTGCAAACCCTTCGAGAAATTCTTCCCTTTTCCAAACTATTGCCATGATACAAGATGTTAATAACCTTTACTTATCATAAACATAAAATTTTTCACAATATGCTAAATGTTAAACAAATCAACCACAATAATTAATCCACACAGACACAAGAATTGATAATACCCTTCACATAGGGCATCACCAATTTTTTTCCTTCAGGAATGAACCACTCCATAATATATCCCAAGATGAGAGCTGCTCCGCAAGCAAAGGATGTTACAATAATTAGCGAATTGGATTCAATTTGATGATTTACTATCACCATGTCCATTCTTTATATAATCATTATCTCATGCAATTTTGGGAAAGGTATAACCCTATCCTTATCTCACTCATTATTATAATATAATTTCCCATAAATATGCCTTGTGTTATTTTTATCTCATGATATTTACATAATATATATGGATTATTTATGGATCATGCCAACTATACACTATTGTTGGGTTATTTATAGCCCATGCCAACTTTAAGATACAATATTATATTATTAGATGCCTATCCAAGGTACCCTAAAAAGTATTATATGTTAGTATTTGGGTTATATTAGTGTTTTGAGTGAGAATTAAAGATTTTTTTTGGATTTGGATCTTAAAAAATTCTACCCATGCATTGTGCAATAGGGAAATTGGATTTTTTTATAGTTCTTATAAGTTTGGTATAGGAGTATGTGACACCAATGACATTTGGGGATGAAATTGAAATGAAATATTCATTGTTATTATATTAGTTGGTAGGATCATATCCACCAAATTAGACATTGATATGTGAAGTCCTCACATGGTGACATTATATAGGTAATCTAATTGGTTTAATTATAAAGGACTAGAAGTAGGATTTGAGAATGATGTAATAATGAATCATGCTCTTGGGAAGGTTCTTTGTCCACACTAGACTCCATATATATTTTTTCTATATATTCCTTATGCATATATTGGAAATTGATTATGTGCATAGTAGATTGAAAAAGTAGCCTTTTGTCCTCCTATTAAGTAGGGATAGATGGGTTTGTAGAAGGAATCTCCTCCTCTTCTTGGTAAAATCTTGGCTTTTTATATATAAGGAATCCATTTCAACCTTATTCATTATTCATTATATGAGGGTCAAGATGATTTTCCATTTGGTGAATGATACCATGGGTCATGTAACATCTATTAGGCATGATTGCAAGGTGTTCAAATATAGGAAAGTCAATTAAATTTTATATATTTCTAGAGTTTATTAAAGGATAAATAGAATATATTTTATGTCCCTTATGTCTCCATACCTTGATATATCAATTTGTCCTATATAGATTGGAGGAATCCCTATATATCCATGAATTACTATATATGTAATCCCTATCAATATACTAGTTGGTACATGAAAGCAAGCATAATGCATAGGGAGCTAATTGATACATGGAAGTAATATCTCTAGGTACATGGTCAAGACTCATATATGAGGGATTATAATACATCCTTACAACTATCACTAACCAACTATAGTATAATTCCTACATGGCATAACTATGTGCAAGGCCTCATGTGGGTGGCTAGTGGTCCATGTTAGCTATATACTCAATATATCCAAGTAGTTCATACAATGATTAATCAAGGAATAAAAATAATTGATAAAACTTGGTTATGTCCTTATTATCTAGATAAATATAACTTAATCTATACAAATAAATTTTAATAAACTTATTAAAAGTTTTCCTAAAAAATTTAAGTTAATGTAAATCAGGCATGGATCTTCGGGATCCATGTGATGTTTATGTCAAGTTCACAAAATTTGGGAATGGGAGAAGGTTGAGGGAATTTGGACCAAACCCTCTCCTTGTATAATTTATTCCCACATTGGAGATATATGTTATGTTATGGGGATATGTTCATTAGATGTATATTTTATGTGTCAATTCAATAAAATACCTATTATTTCATCTAATATTCTTAACTACTTCTACCTTTTCCTAGATAAATCTAAGGAAAATTACTTAAAACTAGATTCATATTTTAGGATACTTATGGAAGCATATAATTTATGCATACAAATAATCTATCTAATTTATATAATATATTTCTTTTAATGTTAAAATAGAAGAAGCTTTTATTTTCTTGTGGAGGAAGCTTATGTGAGGGATCTATGCAACATATAGATTCATACTCTACATGTAAAATTTATCTTCTCGTAAATGAAACAACTATGCCTAAGACCTTATATATAAATAATAAAATTATTGAAATGTGTCCCATAAACTAAATGTGTTTTTTATTTTTGTTAAAAATAATACAAATAGATCTATGATTATAACTAGGATATCACTCCACTTTTGTTTTTTCATAATTTTCAATAGACAAATTTTTGGACAGATTCTTGGGATGGTCACAAGACTTTGATAACCCAGTTTCCTGATTGGAGGCCTTGGATGGAGGAGCTTCACCAAGCTAATTGGATAAAGGTGGCTAATTACTATCGGTACCATACTGGTAATTCAAAGGTTGGTAGATATTGGATCCCCATTGAGGACTGTCATATTCAAATCCTAGAAAGGCAAAGACAAGATATCCAAGGCATCCTTCATATGAGATCCCTTTCTTGGTACCATGAAAAATATTATTTTGGATGGAACAACACTACTAAGGGTGAGTATTCAGTTGCTCAAGGTTATTTGACCTTATGCCATAATAATCCTAGCCATTATTCTGATATCTTTTCTTGATTATGGGATCAAAAGCTCTGGCCTAAGGTGAGGTTCTTTAATTGGATTTTATTGCATCATAGGGTGCTTACTGGTGAGCAACTTATGAAGCATGGTTTTCCTGATCATTTTAGATGTGAAATGTGTGAAGAGAATATAGAAACTCTCAACCATATTTTTATTGAGTGTACTTTAGCCTTTGAGCTATGGAGGAGAATGACCACTTTACTTGGCTTACAGTGGTCCAATTTTTTTACTTTTGAACAACTTTGGAGGGATTGGCCTAATTAGGAGGGTGTTGATCATTTTATTAGGTAGTTAGTTTGGATGGGTTCTACCATTCTTCTTTGGAATATTTGGAATGAAAGGAATAGTCAAATTTTTAATCAATATACGAAGGATATTCACTATATTTTGCAAAATACCATAGCCAAATTAATTGAATCAATACATCAACTCCTTAATCACCACCAAAACTCCCACCAAAGATGGGATAAAGTGATGCAAATATTGAAGATTAAATCTTGTAAGGGCAACCATATTAAAGGGAATGTGAGTATTAGTAAGATGGATAGGACTAGAAATTGGCAACCTCCTCCTAAGGATTTTGGAAAAGTCAATACTGATGGAGACTCTAGATGGAACCTTGGAAAAGCTAGTGTGGGAGGAATTGGTAGACTTTCAGATGGCTCCTTGGTTTTTACTTTTGCTGATAATTTGGGTATTCTTTCCAATAACCTTGCTGAGGGGTATGGTATCCTAAGAGGTCTTCATGAGGCTACTAAGGTTGTATGGGAAAAGGTGTTAGTTGAGTTTGACTCTCAACTTATGATTAATCTCTTGAAGACTCCTTCTAAGAATAATAAGGTGAATTGGAGAATAAAAAGAATCATTGAGAAGATTCAATTAATCCAGATGGGATTTTTGAAATTTGATTACAATCATGTGATCAAAGATCAAAATAGGAGTTTTGATGCTTTAGCTAATTGGGCTTTGTATAAATGTGATCTTACTTGTTATGGCCACCCTCCTATATGGTGGGCTTCTCAAATTAGGGAAGCTCTTCTTTCTATCATTTCTTTGGATGGCTCCAGTTCTGAAGGTACCTAGTTTCTTCTTGTTTTTTTTCTTCTTCTCTTTGGTTCATTTAGTTTTTTTTAGTTCCCTAGCTCATTCTATTCTTTATTTTGTTTCCTCTATTGATTCTTGCCTTATTAGTCTTATGGTCTAGATAGGTCATTGTTATGTTCATTTCTTTTTCTTTTTCTTTTTTTTTTTGTTTAATTTTTTAAGGTGGGTGGGTTCTTTTGTTTTTTTTTTTTTTGTGTTCTTTGTGTTGTTTTTTTGTTGTTCATGTGTTTTTGTTGTTTTGTGTTTTTTTTATGTTTTTTGTTATTGTTCTTGTGTTTTTTTTCGTTCTTGTTCTTGGGTTTCTCTTTTTTTGTGTTAATTCGTGTTTTTATGTGTGGGTGTTTTCTATGTTTTTTTTTTTTGTTTTTTGTCTATTGTTGGTTGTTTTTTATTTTTATTTTAATTTTTTAGGTTTTTGTTGTGTTTATTTTTCATGTTTTTTTTGGGTTATGTCTTTGTAGTGTTCTGTTGTTTTTGTCTTGTTTGTGTTTTGTAATGTGGTTCTTGTATTTTTCTATGTGGTTTCTGTTGTGGTTTCTTTTATCTTATTGTGCGTGTTTGGTTGTGTTTTTTTTTTTACACACTCAAGGAGCATGTTTTTTATTTTATTTTATTATTTGTTTTGTTATTTACTTATTTTTAAATTGGTTTTCTGTGTTTGTCTGCTCCTTGAGTATGTCAAAGGTGGTAGGCCAAGTCTGAGTCCTGGGCACTTTTGGCAGAATGGATACCCCTGCCTCCTTGGGTCTTACTCGAAAGTGGCATCCCTTTTGGGATGTTTTCCACACAAAAGAAAATATATCACTAGATTTTATAAGATATGTATATGTAGGATAAATAAATTCATTTATTAGAATCAGATCAAAAGATCCAAGAGATAGACAAAAAATATTAGAAAAATAAGTACATATGAATCAAAAAAATATTATGATTACAAACTTAGATCAACGTATTTGAAGTAGATACAAATACATTTAAGAGATCATTCTAACATGTACTAACCCAAATTGTGTACCCTTATCATTTGTTTAATGCATAACTCTACTTCAAGAAAAAATAAAAAAGAATTCTATGGATGCACCTAATGTAACAAAGTCATGGGCCCAAGGGATAAAATCGTTAAGGATTATAAGACCTATTATTTTCACCAACAAACTTCTATATGTCTCAATTTTGATGTTTCCATTTTTTTAATTGCTACTTCATGCTTCTATTTTTCGAATTGCTACTTCATGCCTAGAAGTACTTACATACAAGATCAATTGATAATTGGTTATATTTTAAGGGTTCTACATTAATTGTACCCCTACATTGTAATTGATAAAAGACAATTTATAAAACCAAAATATGATAAAAAAAAAGTTAGGTTTTTTAATCAAACCCACAAAAGGATTACCACTTGACAACACTAACAATAGAATCAATAGCACTAGCAATAGAACCATTTTTATGCGACACTTATGCTTATTATTGTTAGAGTCCAAAATCTTGATTCAATAACCTATAATAGTGGTTTTTAATCTAGGACCATAAATAGAGATCAAATTCTAAGAAAATGATAAAATTATATGATTAGCTATGAGAGATGAAGGTGAATAGACAAGATGAATTCAAGATGAATTATATGAATAAAATGTGCTATAAATTAACAATAATCATATAGAAATATATAAATGTTGTTAAAAATTATATGCAATAACAAACAAAGGAATAAATGGGATAGGGACTTTTGGGGTGGAATAATTGTTTTCCATTTTTATTCATGTATGAAGCCCTTGGCTACAATGTGCCAAGGATTTCATGATGTAAAACCTCTCAAGATTAAAAGAAATAAGATTAACAACTACAATTGTATACAATTGAAGGTCAAAGATCAAATATTATCTCTCCCAAACAGGAGTATTTTATATAAACTAGAGAGATCAACATTGAATTTAAGATGTAGGAAATTGGATTAGTCATTAGAAGCTTGCATGGAGAGAATTATCTATTCAAGGAATATTTATTTCTAGTTTGGGTAGTTGCATTGGATTAGAAGGGTAGTTTGGAGACATGATTGAGGTGTTATTGGAAATAAATCAAGGTTCACATGAGGATCTACATGTGACAAGGAATACAAGATATCATATTGATAGGCAAATCACATCAATTAGTTATCTATTTGTTTTTCCTGGTTCATAATTAAGCAATAGCACTAGATGAAAAAAAGCTTTGGTGCTAAATTACCCTAGTTTACTGGGTGTCAAAAATGACTGTTGGAAATTTTATTGGGCAAGAAAAACTAAAAATAAAATATTTGTAAAAGTGTTGCCCGATAGCCAAAAGCATCATCAATGGTATTACTTTTGGTACAATATTTTTTATTTCAATTATATAATAATTAATTTTATGATCTTTCAACTTGGTCTATTGGTTATGGCATTCATCATTGTTGATAGGGTAATTGTTATTTTTATTGAATAGTTGATGATCTCTTAAAAATTGGGTGTCTATAGATATGAAATCTAAATTGACTCATAATATCAAAACTCAAATTTTATTAAATATTAAATAGCAAATTTAGTATATTTACTTAAATTAAGCATGAACTTAAGTTTAACATATATGATATGACATGAATGTTAATATTGAATTGTTAATATATTTGTGTTCTCTTGCATCCACAATTTATCCTATTTACCACTAGAATTTTGTTGATGATACCATTATTACCTCCAATTCTTTCATCCCATAAGCAAAAGAATTGAAAACAATTTTAGATTATTATGGATTGGTTGCTAGACAAGAAGTATTTTTTTCCAAAAGCAATATCTACTTCCTAAACACCCCAACCTTAAGACAAAAAAGAATAGTGAATATATTTGGCTATGGGATTGGATTTCTTCCTTCTTACCTTAAGATGCTACTTTTTAAAAGAAGATTATCGAATGCAATGTGGAACCCAATGGTGGAGCAATTTGCTGGAAAATGTGTAGGTTGGAAAGGATACCTTCTTATTCAAGTAGGGAAAGCATAGTTAGTATGTTCATCCCTTTAAAGTATCCCAATATACTTTTTTATCTATTCAAGATGTCATCCAAAGTCTATGATAGAATTGAATAAATTTAGAGATTTTTTTTATGTTCTGGATCTGAGGACAATAGAAGAATCATGTTGGGTGCTTGGGATAATATTTTCTAAATAAAGGAGGTCAGAGGCCTTGGTCTTATAAATACAATAATAATTAACAAATAACTCTTGGGAAAACATCGGTTGGAAATTAGCTAAGTTGGAGAAGATGAATTGGGTGAATATCCTTCAAGATAAATATCTATAAGATAATTATAGATTCTTAGAAGAGAAGGAATTCCCAAGGAGAACATACTAAGTGAATAGCCTCCAATTAGTTAAACCCTTTTTGAGTATGGAATTAAGATCAAAAATTGGAAAAGGTATGTAGGTAATGTTTTGTTAAGGAAATTATATGTGGAAGCAGATCACAGTGGAAGACATGGATCTTAATAAGAGGTTGACTATTAGGAAACTAAATAGAATGTTGTAGGTTTATGCTTTGAATAATCACAGTGCTTAGGATTATATGTGGTGGAATTCCTATAATCAAGGCCTTTATACTATTAAAATAGAGTACTACTTTCTTGAAGGAGAAGAAAGAGGTTGTCTTCCAGTCTCTAAGGTTTGGATTAAAGACCTAACTCCAAAAATTTCTTTTTTTAAAAGGATTGGATTTCAAGCTAAAATATTAATTTTGGATAATTTAGCAAAAAGTTATTTCTAGTTTCCTAACCAATGATATTAACCACATGTGCCTCAATTTTCCCTTTTCTCAATAAATGTTTTTGGTTATGATATGCAAATTTTAAATTTCATGGTATTTCACTGAATTTATTTCAAAACTATGCCTTCAATGGATCTCTCCATTCAACAGTACGGGGTTAAGTAATTTATGGAATTTCAATATTCCTAATTCCCTCTGGGGGATTTGGAAAAATAAAAAAAATCACATCTTTAAAGTCAAGAAGAAGGACAATCTCACTGTGGCCAACATAATTATTTTCCTTACTCTAGAAAATGCTAAGTTGGTTGACTAAAAATAAATTTGTATGGATCATCCAAAAGAAATATAGGCCTACTTTGGGGGTAATTAGAGATGAGAAGGGGGAGGTAGTTAGGGATTTCACTGAAGATTTAGGAGACCAATCCATCCACTTTGTAGTGGCACAAGATTTGTTCCTTGGAATAAATAAGTTGTTGGATATTTAGTTCAAGAAAATTTTCATTGAATAAGACTCCTTAAATCTCAAAAGACTTATGTAATAAAATTTGAAAGTAAGCTAGAATTTATGCACAATGATTGACAAAATTCAACAAAAACTTAAATACTTTGAGGTAGTGGATTTTGGGTATATCTTTAGGGAAGGAAATAAAGGAGCATATTGCTTGATGAATATGGGAGTGCTTTTATAGAGGTTCAAAGTGTGGGACAAAGATTTCCCTCCCTCAAACTCTTGGATATTATTTAAAATGACAATTATAATGGTGTGTCTGGATGAAGTCTGTATTACAGGTTGATTTTACATTTGTCTAGATTATTTTCAATGATATATCCAAGGGGGTTGAAAGGGAGTATAGGGAGGAGCACTTATGGGTATGGGAAAAAAAGAGATGTTTTTTATATTATTCAAAAAAATTTGTGTATAGGAATTGATCATGGGGATCTACTATTCATGAGGACTTTTGGGAAAGGATTTTCAAGCTTCAAAAAATATGGAAATCTAGAATTTATTTGCCTCTTCTCCCCCATTCTGCTAGTTTTTAATGTTGGTTCAAGATATATGGGATACTATTTGATCATCCTAATACCATGATGATGGAATCATGTTGGTAAATTTTTTCATGTAGGTTTTCAACCAAATGGATCACATGCTAATAGGGATATAGATTTTGCAAGTTCACATGAACCTGGTGGACTCCCTTGTTTCAATTTTATATTTGCATAGGAGTTGATAATAAATTATATTTTGATGGGTTAAAATAGTATATCTTTGTGGTTTTTTGTTAGGAATATGGAGAATTTGCATTTGGGGCCACTACTTCTAAACATTGATAAAGAAGTTCAAGAGATTTTAGACAAGGGTGACCCTCTATAGTTCTTGAAAAAATTTGAGGGGTGTGATCTAGAGCTATCTAATCATATTGCTCATTATTGGTCTAATTAGCATATTATTTGATAGTAATGAACACCCTCATTGAGAAGAAAGTGGGATGGAAATAGATTGCCTTATCCTTGAAATTATGTTGTCCATATAATTATGGAGTATATCACTCTAGACTCAAATCCCTTTATTGTGAAAAGTTTCCATTTTGCTTTTTTGAATTATCTTTGGAGACAGAGGAAGATGAATATTCCAACCTTTCTTCTCAAATCCAAAGAGAAAACTATCGATGTTGTCTAGCGAGGTAAAATTATTATCCCTTTACATCAAAGTCTTCTCCTTATTATCTTGAAGCATGTTAGGACAAAAAAAGGATTTTTGTGGAAAATACTTTGCAATACCAACAACAAGAAGTCCCAAGTTGATGAGGTGAAGTTGAATCCTTTAGAGGCTAAAGAAGATATCACTTATGATGGTCAATATTTAGATAAAATCTTGTTTGGAAAGGATTTTTATGATTCTTAGGATGAGTCATTTTCTACCAGTAAAGTTTTAAAAAAGGATCTTGCATTAAAGGATGTGTTCCTCAGCATGGCTCATAGGAGGAAAAGACCTTTTGAAAAAGTGAAGGTGATGGATCTTTTGAATTGTAAGACTAATGTGTAAAGGTTCAACTACCAAGACTCCTTTTTTTGAAACTCTCTAGGTCTACACATTTTTTTGGAGGAGGGAGTTATTCCCAAGGAAGAATGCAAAATGGAAAATCAAAAAATTAAGAATGAAATAACTAGTGATCTTCCTTCGAATCATATTTTAGATGATCTTAAGTATAATTTTGTTATCCTTAAGGATATTAATGAGTCAAGGAAGAAAATAATACAAATTTTGACTCATAATATGGAGGATATTGAGTTATAGATGATGGAGTTAAAGTTTAGAATTGTTTTCTTGAGTAACCAGCTAGAGAAAATAATTGACATGGCAAGGTTTCCAAATGAGTCTCTTTCGGGTATTCGGTTCCTCCTTTTGCTATTTTGTTTCTTTGTTTTTAGTCTTGATGTTGGTTGTTGATGAGATAAATTCTAAGGTTACATTCTCATATTGTGTTTTATTTGCAAGTCATGAGGGTTTGTTGTTATGCTTTTCAAAATTTCTTTCTAGAAATTTATTGTTCTATTTTTGAATACTAAGAAAAGGTTTAAGGACCCTTTCAAAACCTCTTATTTTACCCTAATAAAAATAATAGTGGTTTCTAAATTGTATTTTAATATTCACATGAATTTATTATAACCATGAAATAAGACTAACTATTTTTATGGTTGGAGTTCTTGATAGGGTATTACCTTGACCAAGAATAGGAGGAAGGTCATCATTAGGAAGGGGACATTAGTTATTGACCAAAAACATGATTAGAACATTAGAATTATTGCCAATGCATATGAGGCATATATATACACTTGTTTTATATTTGATTGCTTAGGTATAAATAATATGACTAGTACAAGATGAATGATGTATTGCATTCAAGTATAAATCACATCGCTTATGTATGATGAGTGACACGTTTTTACTTCATTATTTTAGATATAATTATATAATTGAGGTAGATTACAATTCACTTATTAATATAGTCAAGGGTAAATATCTAATCCAAACCAAATATAGAGTGATAAAAACTGAAACAAAGTGAATGAAACCACTTCAATGACCTAAATTTATTATCTTAGGTTAGAGCTTGAAATATTTCATATTTAGCCTAAGGGAAATTTTGGAAAAGTACCTTGACACTAGTGGACGGATTAATTTAACCTTATAATCTAAACAACTTTACAAATAAGAAGGAAAGTAGAACTTTCATTTTGGATGCCAAATTCCTTTCCATGGTACTAAGTATGTAAATATTTTCTTTTATAACTCCCAATTTGGTAGGCAAGAAGGAAATAAAATAAAGAGTCTTCTTGGTTGGTGATTCTAATAATAATTTAATTAGATGCATAAAAGTTATTATTTTTCTCCAATATATAATGGGTAGGACAATGTCTAAATTTGCACTCCATCTAAATTTGAAAGAGAATTTGCTTTATTTTAGAAGTAAGACATGCTCTATAAAATCCTTGGCCTAGTTTGGAGAAAGAGGAATGAGAACTAGGGTTCACTGGTTCAACCTCTCTAAATTTTTGGAATAAAATAAGGAATATAAGGTTCAATATATGAGTCCAATTTTTTCAAGTGCTTGGACAAAACCATGTGAGGTTTTATCCATTATTAAACTATATTATACTTATCCCAATTTATTTCCTTGTTTATCTCTTTATTTTCACTTAAATGAGAAGTGAGAGTGTGTCTCCACACTAACTTATGTAACAATATGGACAATTATGTTTAAGCTATTGTTTGTAAAGATATGTATGGTGAGTATGAAGTAAAATTCACTAAATTTTGAGATATCTCAATGTAACTTAGCCATTTGAATCATGAAAAGCCTTGTCGATGAAAATTTAATGTTATTTTAGAGGGGACTGGGTTGGCTCTAGTGGGATGGCCTTGTCGGATCTACCTTGTCCCATTTGCTCACTCCCATAACCCTTTCTTGCTTCCTTCCAGGACCACATCATTGATTGGTTCTTCCTAGTTTGTTTATCATGCTTGACTAAAACCTCACTGTTGTTGGATCATCCCAAAGACCAATCCAGTTGGGGGGCTATGGCCATCAAAAGAAGGTTTGGCATTCTCTATTCCTACTATTAGAGATTACTATCTACATTTTTTTAGCTTATAGGGGGTCTATGCTCCTCATTTGTAGATGGTTATCCCTTGCTCTAGGTCAAATTTATATTTTGGTGGTACTGGGTGTGTTTCTAATGCGAGTGGGCATATTTGGTGGTTTGGTTTTGCAAGTTTAAAGGTATTGGGGTGGGACCTCATGCTTCATCATTTTTAGTAGTTGTTAAGCCACAATGGAAAATCCTTGCAGTTAGGTTTCACCCTAGTCATGGGCCTCTTTATGGTTGGGTTCTTAGGTTTCTTCCTCTTCAGCCAGTGTTC
The DNA here is from genome assembly GCA_028583015.1 of Wollemia nobilis. NCBI lineage: Eukaryota > Viridiplantae > Streptophyta > Pinopsida > Araucariales > Araucariaceae > Wollemia > Wollemia nobilis. The sequence goes on along the minus strand of JAQPPZ010016334.1, from coordinate 7,686,831 downwards.
TCAATCTCAATTGTAGTGAGATATTGTGGCCTTCCAATATCTCTATCATTTTATAATCTACTTTCTAGGCCTTGTTCCATTTCTACGATTCATGGTATGGGTCTTTGGGTTTCCCATGCCTCTTTTAATGGTTTTCTTCTTTTTTTGACTAGTATGATTCTCCTTTGCTATCTAGTGAGATTATCTTGTTGGGTCTATCTGTGATGGTCCTATCCCTTCCTTGGTGAGATCCCCCTCTGTTGAAACTCTTGGTGGATTTTTTAATCCCGAATGGGATTCCTTTGTTCTTGATTCTCTTCTCGAGATTCCATATATGAATATTCATTTTTGGTGTTCCTACTGCTCCTTCAGTTGATTTTCGATTTTATAGAACCCTTTGGGCAGATTGGGTTTGTTGGTTTGTCTTGGCAATATGGCCTCAGCGGTAGTGTAAATTTTAATTTTGAATATTTTATTTCCCACTATTCAGCTAGTTTCTGGTTTCCTGACCCCTTTGGGCAGGTTGGGCCCATTAGGTTGGGGTGGGAAGGCAGGTTTAAATTTCATTTTTGAATTTTTTGTTTCCCATTGCCCTACTAGTTTCTAGTTTCCCGACCCCTTTGGGTGATTTGGGCCTGATGCAATGACCCTAGTTGGAATGAACATTTAAATTTTAGTTTTAAATTTTTTTATGGAATGTCGTGGTTCTGCCAACTCAGTGTCCAGGTGGGATTTTGAGTTTATTTTATTTTTCCCTTTTTTAGGTTGGTCCCATCGAGTTGGCTTTGTGGGATGGCCATGGTGGGTTTGTAATTGTAATTTTGTCTTTTCTACTATAGCTATCACTAGGTTTTTTTCTCTCGTGGGTTTTCCAACTCAGTTTTCAACTGGGATTTTGAGTTTTTTAAATTTTCAGTTTTAGAGGTTGTCCCTTCGGGATCCTGTTTTAACCTTTTCTTTTTAGGGATGGGTCTGATGACCTGTTTATTTTATCCTTGATGTATTAATGTTTTGGGTCTCCTTTTAAAACTCACTTTTAATTGAATATTTTTTACTGATAAAAAAAATATATTTTTTTATTACAAAAGAACATAAAATCTTTATCTATAAATTAAGCTATCAATAGTATTAATTATGAACTTTTTCATAAAATGTCTACCTAAAATTTTTTAATGTCTTGAAAATATTCACAAATGGTTATTTTTATATGAGATAAGTATAAAACCAATCCTAGCTCGACCATTATTATGTTGAAATATTTGTAATCTAGCCTTATTATGCCAAGGTTAATATTGATGAAGTACCTATGGGTAATCCTGATGTAAACATATCATCAAGTTCTATGTAAGCCTTTAGGCATCTTTATGTAAGCCTATGAGCATACTTATGTAATATTATGAGCAAGTGGTATGTAAGCCTACATGCATCTTCGTTTAAGCCAAAATCAATCTTTCTAAGTAGGCCTATGTGAATTATTGTATTTAAATTGAAGAGCATACATGTATAAGCCTATGGGAATATTCATGTAAGCCTGAGGTCACTTTCATGTATTAATCCTTAGTGTTATTGGTTAATCCACCTTTATGGACAAGGTTTCTTAAAAGAGTAATTTATTATTATTATATTTTAAGTTTAACCTCAAAATTATGTTTTTTTTTAAACCTAAGGTTACTCCTTATTGATATTTTTGTATGACTATAAAAACCCCTCAATAAGAAATCATTTGTAACATATTTTTATATATGAAACTATTTTGGAGGTGCCCATGGGTACCCACCCCTTACTCCTCTCATATCATGTCATTTATATCATTCCCTATCTTTTTCATCTATACATTTTTATTTTTTTCTTCTCTTCCTTTTTTCATAACATTGTGGTGATTTGATGTTTCAATATGTTTTTGGAAAATATTGCAAATTCCAACTTGGTATCAAAGCCTAAATAAAGCAAATTCACTCAATCACACAAAAATGTTTTATAGGACTAACTATGGTATATGTGGATAAACCATTAATTTGGTTTAATTCATTGTAAAATTTTAATGGGGTCTTAGGTTAACACTTTTTGAAGATTTTGTTATTTCAATGGTTATTTTTGTGTCCTCCAAAATTTGAAATATAAAACAAAAATTTTATCTTTTATAGTGGGAAAATTTAAGGGTACAAATTTGAGGTCCTTTTGGCCAGAATTCTATGTAGTCATATGTAAATTATGTAGGCTTCATCCTAGTTATAGCCAATGACACAATGGTTGGTGCCTTGGTTACATGACAAACACCCTAGGTTTGAGTTCTAGGTTTTGGAACTTTTTTATTTTTCTCATGCATAGGGTATTCATTTTAATGTGAGCACATGAGGTATGCTCACTACACGTGTGAATTGCTAAGGGCTCTACATAATGCAAATGATGAGGATTACCGACATGCATCTTGGTGAGTGCATGTAGTACCCATACAAGCATGGGTGGTATGACCATACAAGTTGTGGGTGTGTTCCATAAGGTTCCTCCCTTTTAAAAATAAAATAAAATAAAAGGTCACTTTATCCCACAATCTTGGTGGGAATAGCCATTGTGCTATTTGAATCTAGTTCATGACACATTGTTTCTAGAAGATGTATCATAAAGCCATTATATTATGGATAGAAATCCCTCCATCCACACACATATATATTTTTTAAAGGTGATGATGGAGGACAACCAATAAAATAATGGATAAGTACTCAAATTCATTCAAGTGTTGGTCTCTGATTTACTCTTGCCATCCTATTTGGTAGTTCTATCAATGAGTGACATTATCACAAGAGGTGCCTAAAGGTAACAAGTGATAAATTTTGGTTGGGATGAAATTTCTATTAAGGTTCGTCATAAAAATTTTCCTCTTCTTTTTAGCATTAATGTGCTCAAAATTCTACAATCCATAAATTTTATGTGGAAGAATTTTGGGACTCTAATTTTTGAGCTTCATAGATTGGTGATATTAGTTCAAGGATGTATTATTGTAAAATTTCTTCATATCAAAATTATGTATAATACTTCACTTTTATCATAATGTTAGTTTTCTCTAACTCCAACAACCATTCAATGTTGTGATTGGTACAAGGAATAAGTTGTAAATGATTAGTACAAGGTACACCTTGTGTCTATGGGCACTTTCTAACCATTGGGGTTGATTATTTAGAAATATGCATATTTATTCATGATTCAATTGCCTTATATTTATATTGGGGGATAGATTGTGGACACCATTGTATATGTTAGATATATTCTCATAGGAAGCTCAACATCTTGATCTAGGAGGTGGAATCATAACTTCATTTTTAGGAGATGTTGATCTAGTTCATGTACCTTTCACAAAAATAATATAGCAATATTAATTGGCCCACACAAGCATTCATTATGAGGGGGATATGCATCATCTCTAATGTATTTTTTCCTTGGCCTTTTAGTTTCGATTATAGGGGGTATTGAAATATTTGTGATTATATCTTATTAGACCAAGGCCAACAGGTATGAAGTACATATGGGTACACTTGATGTAATTTTATGGTCATATTGTATGTAAGCCTTTGGAAATATTGATGTAAGCCTATGGACATCTTAATGTAATTATATGGACAAGCGCTAAGTAATCCTTCAAGCATATGGCCATATGGTATGTAAACCATTGGGAAGCTTGGTGTAAGCCAATGGGTATCTTAATGTAAGCCTATGGGCATCTTGATGTAAGCATATGGGAATATTAATATAATCCTATGGACAAGTTCTATGTAAGCCTTTAGGCATATTTATGTAAGCCTATGAGAATTTTCATGTAAGTGTATAGGTATATTTCTATGTAATACTATGGGCATAAGCCTATGGAAATCTTCATGTAAGCCTAAGGGCACTCTCATGTATTCACCCTTAGTGGTATTGGTTAATCCACTTTTATGGATAACCATACTTAAAGGGTAATTTATCATTATTTTATTGCTATAATATTTGTGTTTCATAAACTAATAATTTTTAGGAGTGTTTATATATAGCTAACTTTATAACATATGCACTTGCATAAAAATACAAATATGAATATTCATCTTATTTTTATTATGAGAAATAAAAGGTTATTAGTAGTTTGAATGAACATATTGGTTTGACATACATCTAAGTGGATGAGTTGCACCTTCAAGACCTTGTCCAATATTAGATGGCTCATAAATAGGAATTTCTGATTCAACCACTAGAGTAGGCCAAATCCTATGTTCCTAGATAAACTAACTAAAATGGGGTTGTATACTAAAGTAAGGGATGCAAAAAAAATTAGAGGCTAAGTTGAATGTGGTGCAAATTTAGCAACATCAAGATACAAAACTAGACTTCCTAACAAACCAACTTATTTTCCATGTAACAAAACATTTAATCATAACAAATGCTAAGCAATATTAAGAATTCAAGAAACTAATGAACAAGAAATCCAAGGAGAAATCCAAAAAGAAAAATAAATGTAATAGAATTAATTATTCATGGCTTTGACAAAAAAAATGTTTAATCACTCAGTTGGAATACATACATGATTTACACAAATTTGAGAAAAAGAGCAAAGAATAATCTAATCTTCATCCAATAGGTGTATAGCATCATCATAAAATTATGCAATTGTAAAAACTAAAGGGTCAAATAATTTAATAGCTTACATTTAAGTATATATAGTTTTGCAAATGCATTTGGTTAGCCTAACATCACTACTCTAAGAATGGATTACAGGTTCGTTAGGTTGCTATAGCACATGTGCATTTCATCAAGCTCATTTTGTTGCAACCAATTTGACATCATGGTGTTGATGTGGCTTACCTCTATTTTATCCTAGAAAGTGGTGGTTGTTGTGTCTTTATATGGTGCATTGGATCTTTTGATAAGTTTTTTTTGTCTTTAGTTGCCCCACTACTACCTTAGCTATATCATCACAAGTATCAATCATAAATGTCATTGGCTATTGATATTTTTTATAGGATATGATAATAACTAAGCATAAATTTATCTAATTTAATCTATTTGATGCCTTAAGATTCCAAATTATTCTTGTTAGATACCAAATTGTTTGTCCTTTATTGATGATGTCAACGTTTGGGATTTTTGATGCCTTTTTATGCTTATTTGAGTGAAGTGCTTAGCTAAAATCTAGATGAAGAATATAAGGTCCACTTTATGTTTCCTAGTGTGTACTTTAGGAAATTAAGGCCATTAATATTCTTAAGTATTTACGTAGGTCAATGGGGATCTCTTTTGAGAGTGTAAGGAAAGAGAATTCCACTCACCCAATCCACCAAGGCCTAACCTAATCCTTTATAGGCATACCCTTCAGAAGTAGATTTAGAAGATAATCATGTATTACACCATTAACACCACTGTCCGTACCCCTATCCTAAGCTTGAGCTAGGAAATCCCTTGAAAGGATGTTACTAGAAAAGAGGAAAAATGGATATTACTTCCATGGAAATAGCTAAATCTAGAAGAAATCTAACTTTTGGCTCAAATTTAGGTGACACCCCATAGTCTATCAAATCTGAGCCATACTTTCACTCTTCTAGAGGTAAATCTACTAGGAGAAAATGTAAAGTTGATACACATAACCAAGGACCCCTATAGGATTTTGCATCAAAGCCTTAGAAGGTGAAGGTTGAAGGCACATATCAGAGGCTGAAGATTGAATGTATTCTCAAAACATGGAGGGTGGAGGTACCCCTATTCACATAAAGAATTGAAGGTCACCAAGTGGACCCTCAACCAACGTTTAGAAGATATCTATATTTGACCCTTTGGTTAGTCTTGGTATGACACTGTCCTTTGCATCTAACACTTCTAAGGTAGACTGGACCCTTCTCTAGAAATCTCCAAAGGTGGTGGAAGACCTCTTGCAACAACTGAAATATCACACCCAAGTTGTTTATGTGGCACTTGAAACCAATGAGTCTGACTAAGTTGCCTTTATCATGGTTGTATATTTTTTATTGATCTATAAGGTTTTTTCTCCATTATATTTTGTGGTTTAATTTCTTCCCCTATTCCCTTGTTGGCATCTCCTAGAAACTCCCTTTTGTTGGTTGCTACATTTTTTGGTTCTTTGGGATGACCTCTCAAGTCTATTTTATATATTGTATTTTTGCTATTTGCATCATGTGAGGACATTATTTTTGTTTCTCCCTTTGTAAAATGTTTTTGGGTCCCTTTCAATACCCCGTCCTCTAATTTACCAAAAAAATATTGCCTAGTGTGTTGAGTTTTATGCCTTAGATTTTTTTTTTTATTAAGTCTAGGTTTTATTTTGCTACATCATATTTTTGTGCTAATATTTTTGACATCAACATCTAAAATTATTTGGCATTCTACTTGCCTTGTGCCCAAAAAACTTTTCTACAATACTAAATATTGGGATTTCATCCATACTTAGCCAAAAAAAATCTCTTAATTTACCAAATGCTTCTTCATGCTATGCCATTCTTTGGGTTTCTATCAAGCTCTTACTAGCATCAAAATTTTATTTTTTTGATAGTGTTCCATACTTAGAGAATATTTGAGTTTGGACTATTATACCTTATGTTGTTGGGTGTTAGATGCTTTCAAGCTTGTTCCTAACATCATCGCCTCAAGGTTTATGATAACTTTCTACACTTAAATTTAGCATTATTCCTGCATGAATTTCCTTTCTCTAATCAAGTGTTTGGATACCTTTGTTAGCAAAAATTTTAAAACAATTTATTGTAAAAATCATCTCCTTTGAAGGATATGGATGTGGGTGAATAATTCTACCCACATAATTAACATGTTGTATGGGGTTTCTGCTTGCAGAATAGACTTATCCACTTAGGCAATGGATTCAAAACAAAAAATAAAAAATAAAATAGAAATTTGCTTGCACTAAGGTTAATATTCTAAATACTTCCCAATTTTGAAGTTTCAACTATGCCATTGGATTGTTCTTACCCTTCCAAAGATACTTTGGGTGTTTCTCCATGTTGACTAGTTACTTGACTGACTGAAGCAACTAGTGGTAGTTATAATAGTCTAAATATATTTTCCCATGCCTTCTATGAAGGTACATGCATTGATCTAAATCTATGGAGGAAATTGAAAATGGAATTCATAGGAAGGGTCCTTATATCTTCATACCAACTCTTCAAATTTTGATATAAAATTAAAGATACTATGGAATAATGCAATGGTTTATCTATTGTTAGAGGTTTAGGCAATGTATGAATCTCACTTCCATTATTTATTTGTTGATCCAAATTTTTTATGAGTTGATTTTCATTTAAAAATTTCCCATTTGCATCCCAAAATCTTGGAAAATTGAGGCTTGTGACTTCTTGGATTGCCAACATTATTTTGTTAATGCTTACTTTGAGAGAACTAATTGTTTATCCTACCTCTATAATTACTTAGTTTCTAGAGATGACTTGATATATGAATTGATCCATACAAAATTTGGACTCACCTAGGTATCTTTATAAACACTTCACTAGCTTAGGTTAGTCTCCTTTATTCCTCAACACATGTCATGTGACATTTGCCTACTACATTTTGTTCATCAGATCATATCTGCCTCTACAAAAAAAAATTATTGACATCTTTGATTAGTTTTAAAATATTTGATATCCTTTTTACCAAAGGAAAAGATCTCATTAAAACACTTTTAATTTTGATCCAATATTGACCTCTAATTTGATTTAGCATAACCTTGGAGATCACATGACCTTAAGGTTTTTCTCTTTCTTTTTCTAATTTTGATTGCACTACTACTAGAATCTCTTCCTAGCCTTGGAGATTTGACTTCAATTATTGCAATGTTTTCTCTTGTGCTTGCATTCTACAACTTTCTTATTGTAATTGTTCTTTCAATTTCTAAATTTTCTCATTCCTTTTGTTGTAGTTGTTCTTCAATGGGAGATTTATCTATTATGTGTTTGAGATCCAAAATATCATTCTTGAGACTATCCTTTTCAATATTTTCTTTATTTAGCTTCTGGTCTAGAGATTTAATATTTTTCATTACCATCACAATATTTATATCCACCTGGTTTCTTTATAGGAAAATAATATCCACTTTAGTGTGAAGAGATTTGAGTGTATCAATATTTGGGATTTTTGAAATATTATAATTCTGGAACTTGATATGATAATACTTAATTATCATCTTTGCAACTAACTTTTTGATTTTAGTATATAAAATCATCTTGACCCATTCTCAAACAATTAGATCCACTCCATCATACGTCCAAGTGGTTGCTTGTTTTGTTCCATCCTACGATTCTTATTGCTCTTCTCATCATTCAGTATTCATCTCAATGCTTTGAATAACCCATAATACCTTTGGTAATGGATCACTAGTAGTAGGGAAAGGTATGAAACTAGATTGTAAAGGTGAGAAAATCATGGATGAGGTATTCAATGCCATAGTGGTGGTATGTATAGGGGTTCACATATATACATCAATTATGCTTGCTTGTGGTTCCTATATGTGGTATGTGGTAGTTATTTCCAATGGTACATTATACGAGGGAGTGACCTCTTCAACAAAAGTAAATTCTGGGGATGGTTATTCTAGTGGAGGTTATAGAGGAGGTGGAGCAATTTCAATAAAAGTGGAAGAGGAAGGAGATGTACCTAATCCTCTCAATTCCAACATCATCTCCTATATTTTCATATAAAATATTACAATTTGTGCCTCAGTCATCAACACTTCTTATTCTAATTATTGCCTCTTAGCCAGTTTTGATGCCTTCTTTTTCTCAATGTTTGGATGGTTTTTCTTTTTTACCTTTTCACTAGGCATTTTGTGTTGAGCATGTTGCTAGGATTTGGCCTTTTCTATGTTTACTATAGTGGCTAATCTTCTTATGATTGCTATTTTTTGAGTCACTTTAGCTTCTATAATCTACCTTGTTTTCTCTCCTTCACTAGATTCTAAGGCAATATCAATTGCAAAAATGTTCTCAGACATATCAACAATTTTGGCTTAAGTTCTTCATTTTATTTGTAGGGTAATATCTTATGAGCTTGCATATTCCTCTAAGTCATCATATATAACCAATGAACCTCCTGGTGTAGGAGTTAGTTGAAGGATATATCCTTCTTCTCCTTCATATAGTTCTTCCTTTGGATCCCTTAGTATCATTAATTATAGATATATCTCCCCCTTGTGATCCTCCATCCACTTTTCATATTTGAATTTAAATTAATTTTATAAAAGCTTATCAAAGGCACTAAGGAAGACCTTTTTTTATTTATCATGTTCACAATGTGAGATCCACCATTCTCTAATTTTGTTGTGAATCTAGTCTAAATCATATTTAATTTTATCTATGATTTCATTGCTTATCCATTGCTCCTTCTCTCTTTTTGGGCGATAAACCTTCTTGAACTCAGCATTTTCTCCATGGAGGTCTTTTTTGCATTTCATAGATATTTATCTTCATGTCCTAATATTCATCATTGTTTTTTAATTCCTTAATCTTAGGCCATGATAGGTGGTCAAATGATAGTTGATTATTGTTTAATTTTAGAAATTTTACTTCTAACTTACTATTTCGTTCATAATTCCACATGTGAGGCATGATATAAAATTGGAGGGTGTTAACATTATCATCTAAAACTTTCATTGACCCCTTTTTGTCATGGCTATATCTTCAAATATGAAGGGATAGTGGAAACGCAAGCCTTGTTGGCCCTGAATCCAAAATTATCATCTACCTCATATATCAACTTAAATAGGTCCATGCCAAAAACCTAGTCTATGAAATAATATGGGAACATATAAGGCATACCAAGAAATTTATATACTCTAATGATGGTGTCGTACAACAAAATATACTAGTCTCCTAGTTCATGCTTCTTACCTCTTAACTTGTCTATAGATTTAAAGTTGAGGTGAGGCATCTAACCATATATGGATGGTAATGCAATTCCTAGAAATATCCTATTAAAATCTACATATGTTGAGGTTTCCCTAAGGACTAGAGTCCAATCAACTACAAAGTGTAGTTGCTCATTATCTTTTGTATAGAGCCTAATAATGTGTAAATTTGGGGGCATATAAAAAGTAAATAGCCATGCTAAATATGATGGGTAGAAAAATTTATAACTTTATTTTAGCTAAATGAAACTAATTGATTATGGATTTGACAACTTACAAATGAGGCCCAATCAAAGAATATGGGTTACTAGCACTGGAACTATCCTAGTTGTTTGCATTAGTGACTACATAAGCAAGAGAGGTTTACTAGTCATATACATATGCATCAAAATATAGCCCTAGAATAATAGCTAACATGCACAAGACTATTTGCATAATGTTCTTAAAACTTTTGAGCTTTAGAAGATTTTTAGAAAATCCTCAAGAATTTTTCCTATATGCTTACTCAACAATGTTTTAAAAGTATATTTTTTTTAAAATCTCCTTTGTTCATCTATATCAATAGGATTAGGTCTTGTACCTGGCTGCACTCCTATTGAAAAATATCTTTTAATTCCCTTGCTTGTGATGGTAAATACTTTCTTCTTTTGTGTGTCATACATCATCATTCTCTTTGGGTCATAGTTCTTAGTAATTTATTTGACAAGTTTGGGGTAGGGGTGGATGAACCTAAGCATGTATATGGACAAAAATTAATTCCTAGGAGAAGCCTCAAGCTTACTAAGTGTCACTTTCATTATTTTTCTCTCTAAAAATTTTGTGAATTTCTTCAATTTTTATTTTATTGTGATAATTGGGTCATGGATATGTACTAGTCCATCTTGTAGCTTCTTTGTAGTCTTCTATAATTTTTTCCCCTCTTTTACCTTGAGCTATTTTGCACTAGTAAACTTCTTCTATGGATTTAAACATAAGAAATTACATACCATCCTTTCTCACATAGAGTATTTTAGCAATTCTATAGTATTTTTCCCCTTGGACTAGTAAATTCTCTATTACACATTGCCCCTATTTATATAGAAAGAAGTGCTTGAAAAGAATAATATTTGTTGATTTAATATTGAGCATTATGCATGCTCAACTTTTATGATAATATTTTATTGAAATTACAATTTCATGTAAGCATTTGTAGTGCATGCCCCCTTTTTAAAATTACCATGTATTTGGCCAATGATATTGTTGAGAATTCAAAATCTGGTGGCTACTAGGCACAATCCTTAGCCAATTAGTTGATTTTATTTACAAAGCACTTCAACCACTATTGCCACTATGAAATTATTTACACATGTCACTATTTAGATATGTACACATTAGTAACACACTATTCTATACATAATGGTTTAAATATTGGTCATTCACTAGAATTAGAAAAATATGACCATCTATATCTTGAAGCTTGTATGCATTTAATTCCATCTTTCTTGATATTAGATATGGACCAGACCATAATGATTCTAGCTTATCATGCTTTCCCTATTTTGATTGATTTGGGTCTTATTTGAGCACTAGGTCATCATATTTGAAGGATTTGAATGATGATATTTTACCAAACCATCATTTAATAGATGTTTGGTGCTGACAAAAATTATTATGCATATTTTCTCTTTTTTCTCTAACAACAACAATTATGACATATTTTATCAATTGGTTTAGCATCCTCTAATTCTGATTGATCTTTAATATAGACAACTTGAGATTGATTGGAAACATGAATTATTTTCCATAAACCAAAGCATAAGGTATAGTCCTCAAATATTTCTTGATTATGATTCCATCCACCCATAACACATGGTTCAACATTAAATGTCAACTTTTGTTACTATAACCAATATTCCTCTTAATTATTATCATCAAATTCTTATTTGTGGATTCTACTTATCCATTACCTTGAGGATAATATTTTGAGGATGACTTCCAGTATATGTCATATATTATTGCAAAATCCATAGTCTTAGCCCCTATTAATCCTCTCATATTATTAGACACTATCATAGTAGGGACCCCAAACCTAGTGATCAATCATTCCAAAAATTCTATGATGATATCTTGATCTACATTTTTGTTGTCGCTACTTCAGACCATGTAGTGAAATGATCTATTTTTATCAATATAAATTTATGGTCAATAGAATAATTTGGGTTGATCATCCCAATAAATTCTAGCCTACATTTCTAAAAGGATTCTTCTACAATAATTTTTTGTAGAGGCATTATCGAATTCTTGCTTCTACCAACAAATATTTGGCTTTTTTCATAGGTGTTAGCAATTTTGAAAGCAACAATAATTAATGTGGGATAATAATATCTATTTATGAAAATATTAGTAGTTTTGGTTTGTCTAGAATAGTTTCCTCCTGAGAAACCTTCATAAAATTCCTTTAGTATTTTCTCTACCTTATCCGATTGCATGCATCTCAACAACACACCATCAAAATTTATGTGATATAAGATACCATCAATGATAGAGTAGTTTAAGGCTTGCAATACTATACCTACACCTTTGAAAGGTTGTAAAACCATTTGGAAACTTATCAGTCTCAAAAAAATGAACCATTTTATGTATGCATGTATTTTGTTTTGTGTAGGCCTCTCCCAGCTAATATTCATATTGTTGTTTGATTAACAAATTGGAGTCTAACACTACAAAATTTAAATATTATTCACATAGTGCTCTTCCTCTAACCAATTTAGTTGGTTTGAACTATATGTCATACTATTGTATATTTGTGATCCAACCAACTCATTTTTTATCCAATTATCCTTACACTATGAAGCTTCAAATATCTAGGTGTACAACATACACCAATGCTATAAGAAATATAATGTCTTAGATTTTTTAGTAGTTTCATTAGAGAAAACACCTATTTATCTATAAAATTATAGTTTTCTTCATGGTCTCAAAAAGTTTGGCTTAAAAATGCTATAGGATGTTCATTATGATCTTTGTATTTTTGAGTGAGCATGATCATGTAGCTTTCTTCTGCTCCAAATACATAGAGAATAAAATATTTCATATAATATAGGTTAGCTAATACTAGGGATATAGTAATAGCTTCCTTTATTCTCATAAAATCCTCCCTTCTTGCTTCTATCCATATGAATTTTTCCTATTATTTTAGCATTTGCATCATAGGTTTTACTATCTAAGCAAAGTCAGGCACAAATGTATAATTAAAATTAATTTACCCAAAGAATGACTATAAGAATTTTTTATTTTGAGGAAAAGGGAGTGCTAATATAGCTTTTAATCTATTCAAATCAATATTTAGACCTTCCTTTGATACTATATGACCCAAAAACTTCCCTTCATGGATAACAAAGATCTCGCATTGAGTGATACTCTAAATTCTTTGTATTTTTTAAAAAATAGTTTGAGATGTTCAAAATGCTTCTCCTTTCGATGATATAATATTATTATATCATCTAGGTAGATTACTATGACATTTTTCATAGGTTCATAAAAATCTAAATCTATAGCCCTTTGGAATGTAGCTTCGATATTAGATAATCTTAAAGGAATTATTTGATAAGCAAATGTTTCCCATTGTATTATGAATGTAGTTTTATGTTGATCCTTAAATCTGACCCATACTTGATTAAAATATAAAAAATCATTCAACAATGAAAATATTTCTACCCTATTGGAAGCAAAGGATATTTAGGTAGATGCAGCTGAAACTTCAGCAAGAGGAATGAGTGAGTTGAGGATTAGCAGGTGTGGTGGGAGTGAGGGTTTGAATTTTTTGGGCAAAAATCTCAACCAAGGCGGTAGAGATAGAGCAAGTATGGAATGGGATGTCTTTTGCTAATACTCTTAGAGGAAAAATAAAGGAGGTTCTCTCTCTTCCGCCCCTAGTTCCAATAAATAATAAAATTTCAGCCCCGAAAAGTTCCATGAGCCCTTTTATTTTAATGGAAGAATTCTCCTTGGTAGGCAAGTTTTTGGGAGGTAGGCCAAACATGGAGACTATCAGGGCTTGGGCGATAGGTAAATGACGACTGGTAGGCATCTTGGAGTTGGTAGCTCTAACTTGAGGGTTCTTCATTATCCGTTTTAACAATATGGAGGATGCTAACCACATTTTAACAAGAGGTCCTTGGTTTCTAGGCAAAAGGAGCCTTTTTCTTAGACGATGGGGCGAAGATTTTGACCTTAAAAAGAAAAATATTAACATTGCCCATATTTGGGTTCGTCTCACGATTCTACCTACCCATTGCTTCAATGAATATTGGCTGCAGGGCATAACCAGAACTATAGGGGACCTGATCTCCATTGACCATGTGACCTTGGCCAGGACAAGGATGACTCATGCACGAATCTGCATAAATGCTAATTTGAATAATGAACTACCAATGTTTGTGGAGCTATATTATGGAGAATACTATAAAAAATAGCTGGTAGAATACGATAATAACCGACATTCTATGTAGAATGTAAAAATCAAGGACATCTATGCAATCAGTGCCCTAACCTGGCAATGAATAGAGAAAAGCAGAAGTAGGGAATGCTAGACAGAGGAAATTTGAGGAGTTTCCTTAGCAGATGCAATTTCAATCAGGAAAACTATGTCTACCAAAAAAATAAAAGAGAGGGTGCAGGTTCCCAACAAGACAAAGTAAAACAATAGGTTTTTGGTAACCAAAGTACTCTGGTAAGTTCCAATCCTCTAGTTTCAAATAAATTTTCAATTCTATCCAATATGTGAGTATGAGGATTATCAGAATACATGGAAGCCCAGCACCTTCAGGCTAACCTTTATGACTCTCTTGAATCCTCATTCAAGTCAGGATCCTCAAAACCTAATGCTAAAATTATTGTAAGCCCCGTGGGCATCACAAATCCAAATCCTAATGCATGATCTCTAGAATCCACATCCAAGCCAGGATCCTTAAACCCCAATTTTGGAAATACTTCAAGCCTAGTTGGCATCCCAAAGCCAAACCCTAATGCTGAAGAACTTAAGAAGAAAGTTGAGGCATTGGAAAATAAAAAATTTCATCTCCCTAACACCATCACTAGGAGCCAAGTGAATCCTACTGAAGGGATGTCCCGCAGACCAGGAGAATATAGGAAAAAAGGAAAATATTTGGATGTAGGGGTGGAGATATGTGAAACTCTTTAGACTGATAAATATGGTAGTCCGATTCTGCAACAAATTACCTCCCCTCAGTTTAGTCCTAAAAAAACCATGAGCACTGTGAAGTCTCCTATATATTTAGGCAATGAAACAAAAAAGGGAGAATATCAAATGTTGAGCATCAAAAAATTAAAATTTATAATGATATTACCAATGGAAAATAGAGAACCTTGTTTCAACAGGTTATTTCAGGTTCTAAAGACAACACGTTAGGAAAACCCCCTCAAGGGAGGGGGAGAAGAATAAATCCCAAAAAATCTAAATGAAGTTCCACTCATGGAACGTAAGAGGCCTCAGTTGCCTGCCTCAACACAGGGAAGTTAGTAAAATAAGAAATCTAGTGAATCCAACTATTATCATATTGCAAGAAACAAAAACTGATGAGATTCAGTCAAAAAAATAGCAAAAAAAATCTAGAATCAAGGGGATATGGTTTGCAAATCATCCAGAGGAGCATCTGGAGGCCTTATGACCTTATGGGATCCCCAGATAGTAGAATGCACCATTATTAAGAAATATGACAGGGTTCTTAGTGTTTTATTTAAGGAAATAAACAACAATAGGTCGTGGATCCTTTCAAATATTTATGCCCCGACTTCAATTCAAGGGAGAGCTCTACTGTGGGAGTACTTAGGCAATCTGAGTGAAATCTTCCATAATGTCCCTTGCATTCTAGCTGGGGATTTTAACACTCTTCTTTACCCTTCAGATAAAATGGGTGGAAAAGTACTACCTATCAAGATCATGGATGAGTTCAATGAATTTGTGAACTCCAAAATGTTGATGGATGTATAACTTAGAGGAGCGAATTATACCTATAGCAATCAAAAGATAGGGTGTCATCTCATTCAAAAAAGGCTTGATAGTTTTTTCTATCAAAGGAGGCTACAACTTTGTTTGGTGATTCTACCCTGCAAGCCCTTCCTAAAATTGCCTCTGATCATAATCCCATTTTGTTGGAGATCCCTAACTCTCTATCCTTCATGAAACCTTTTAGATTTAAATCTGTGGATCAAACATTCTAGTTTTAGAGATAACTTAAGTCAGTGGTGGCAGTAGCCTGTCAGGGGTAGTGCAGCTTTTAAACTTGCTGGCAAATTAAAGTTTGTTAAGTAAAAGCTTCAAACTTGGAACAAATAGGTCTTTGGGAACCTCTTTGAAAATAAAAAATAGGTTGTTGAAAGTTTGAAGATAATTGATCAGAGGATCCAAAATGGTGATGCTAATGAAACTACTAGGCATGAGGAATGAATAAAACTAGCAGAGTTTCATGACATTTTGGCCTGTGAGGAAATCTATTGGAGGCAAAAAACAAGGGCTCTTTGGTTGAAATATGGAGAAATTCTAAGTTTTTGACGTCACCATGTCCTCCTTAAGTTTGGTTTTCACCACCAATGGGTTAATTTGATAAAAGAATGTATTTCTAAATCATGGTTCTCGATTCTAGTTAATGAACAACTACTGGTTACTTTCAAATTCATAGAGGAATTTGGCAGGGGGACCCATGTTATTCATAATTGTGGCTGAAGCTTTAGGCAAAACCATCAAAAATTCTTGCAGTTCAAGGCTAATATCGGGAATCGAGGCAACATCTTTCACTAGGGATGTTTCTCACCAATAATTCGTTGATGATACCCTTATATTGACTAAGGCATCAGTGGTTGAGGCCAAAATAATTAAATACATTCCTGCAAATCTACGAGGACGCTGATGGTCAGAAAGTTAATTTCAGTAAAAGCAAATTATATTTATTGAATACGCCCATTCAGAGGCAAGGAAGGATTGCAAAAATTTTAGGGTGTGATATAGCAAACCTCCCCACTTCGTATCTTGGTCTCCCTCTTTTCATTGGTTCTCCGAGAGAGCCAATATGGGACAGGGTTATTGAAAGAATTCAAAAAAAACTTGCTGGATGGAAAGGTCATCTTCTATCACAAGCAGGAAAGTTGACCCTCACTAAGGCCTCTCTTTAGAGAATTCTAGTCTATTTCCTCTCTATTTTCAAAGCCCCTGTGAAGGTTTTACAGAAATTTGAGAAACTCCAAAAAGAATTTTTATGGAATGGATCAGAGGAGAAAAAAGGATACACCTTATAGGATGGACCAAAGTGTGCAAACCAAGGGAAAATAGGGGCTTAGGTCCAAGGAGAATGGCTCCAGTTTTGAAGGTACCTAGTTTCTTCTTGCTTTATTTTTGCTTCTCTTTGGTTCGATCAGGGTATTTTAGTTCCCTATATCAAACTATTATTTATTTTGTTTCCTTTATTGATTCTTGCCTTAATAGTCTTTTGGTCTAGAAAGGTCATTGTTATGTTTAATTTTTTTCTTATTTTTTGTTTTTTGTTTAGTGTTTTGAGGCGTGTGTGTTTTTTTGCTTTGTTTTGTTTTTGTGTTGTTTTTTGTTGTTCATGTGTTTTTGTTGTTTTGTGTTTTTTTTATTGTTCTTGTGTTTTTGGTGTTGTTCTTGTGTTTTTGTATGTTTGTGTTAATTTGTGTGTAAGTGTTTTCTATGTTTTTTATTTTTATTTATTGGATGTTGTTGGTTGTTTTTTATTTTTATTTTTATTTTTAATTTTTTAGGTTTTGGTTGTTTTTGTTTTTCATGTTTTTTTTGTTATGTTTTTATAGTGTTCTCTTATTTTTGTCATGTTTTTGTTTTGTTTTGTTGTTCTTGTGTTTTTCTATGTGGTTCGTGTTGTGGTTTTTTTTATCTTATTGTGTGTGTTTAGTTGTGCTTTATATTTTTGACACACTTAAGGACAATGTTTTTTAATTTATTTTATTATTTTTACTTAATTATTTATTTTTTAATCTTATTGTGTTTTTGTTTGCTCCTTGAGTATGTCAAAGGTGGTAAGCCAGGTTCAAGCCCTGGGTGATTTTTGTGGGATGGATACCCCTGCATTCTTGGGTCTTACACGAAAGTGGCATCCCTTATGGGATGTTTTCCATAAAAAAGAAATATTGAAGCTCATTCTTCACACCCATGTATTTATTTTTGGTATTTTAATTTTTTTTTAATTTTTATTTTAATCGCTAAAGTTTTAAAATAATTTGCAAAAGAGAAGGGTTAGAAAAATAAAAATAAAATATGGAAATGGACTAGAATGCTAAAAATATAAATATGCAAAGCCTTGAAATCTGATTTACCTTTGAAATGTAAAATTATGTAAAATTCAAAATTATAAAACTCTCATATAATAACTTTAAATAATTTTTATAAATTTGAAATGGCTTCGAAATGGGATCGAAATTATTTTGAATGAAATATTGAAGCTCATTCTTCACACCATGTATTTATTTTTGGTATTTTATTTATTTTTATTTTTATTTTAATCACCAAATTTTTAAAATAATCTGCAAAAGAAAAAAGATTAGAAAAATAAAAATAAAATCTAGAAATAGACCAGAATGCTGAAAATATAAACATGCAAAGCCTTGAAATTTGATTTACCTTTGAAATACGAAATTATGTAAAATCCAAAATTATAAAACTCTCATATAACAACTTTAAATAATTTTTATAAATTTGAAATGGCTTCGAAATAGGATTGAAATTATTTTGAATGAAATATTGAAACTCATTCTTCACACCCATGTATTTATTTTTGACATTTTAATTTTTTTTTAATCACCAAAGTTTTAAAATAATCTGCAAAAAAAAGGGTTAGAAAAATAAAAATAAAATCTGGAAATGATCTGAGGTGTGGTGCCTCATTTCTGGTAAAGAAAATGAATGGAAAGCTATCATCAAATGAAAGTATCTTCAAAATATGGAATTTCTAAGTGGCTTAGTTCCAATCAGAGGTTCTACTTTTTGAAAATAAATTCTTAATTATAAGGAAATTATCAAAAAACGTTTAATATGGGTTTTAAGCAATGGTGAAAGGATAAATTGCTGAAATGATAGGTGGGCTAAGGACAAACCACTGATGCAATATCCTAACTTAGCCCGAATCATATATATCATAGAATAACTCATTGGCAAAAAAGTCTTTGATTATATGGTTGAGGATAGAGGTAGAATGAAGTGGAAACAAATAAGAATTCAAGGATTTAAAGTGGAATCAAATGATCTTTGTAACATTCTCGAGCAACAGTTTATCCCCATGAGACCCAAGGAAGATCAAGTGACCTGGGCTCCTACGGAAAATGGGCAGTTCACTGTTAAATCAGCTTACAAGCTTCTGCTTGATGATGAGGATTTTGTCCTCCAAAAGGACTTAGTTTGGATTAAAAAATTAATTCCAAAAATTGCAGTATTTTCATGTCTGGTTATCCAAGGAAGAATTCTAACCATTGATAATATGATGTGTAAAGGTATTTGTATCACTATTCGTTGTTATCTGTGCAAGGCTAATTGGGAGACCATTTATAACATTTTCCTTGAGTGCCCTTTTTCCTTGACTGTCCTAAGTGGGATTTTTTAGACTTTCAATATTTCATGGGTTAAACCAGCCATCGTACTTGATTTATTTGTCTAGTGGCCTTACCCATTTTCAAGCCAAAGACTTAGATACATGTGGAAATTTTGTCTCAATCACTATCTTTGGTAGGTGTGGTTAGAAAGAAACCATAGAGTCTTTAATGAATCTATCCATGATCATCAAACTATCATTTACAGTATCCTATCCTTTGCCAATGAGAATGTGAACATTATCCCTTTTGATAGCTATAAACCTCATCTACAGGAGACCATGATTGCTCAATCTTTAAGCTTAACCTTGTTATATGAGTTTTTGCCTAGGGTAGTCAACCCCAAAGCCAATGTTAAGTGGTCTCCACCTCCTATGGGTTGGTTTAAGCTTAATTTTGATGGAGCAACTAAGGACAATCCTGGTAGAGCAGGTGCTGGTGGCATTGTGCAAGATCATAATGGGAATATGATGCTTGTGTTTTCCAAATATTTGGGAACAAGGACGAACAACGAAGCTGAAGTTATAGCTATGTGGAGAGGCCTTCAAATGACTCAAGACTTAGAAGGCAATTTTATCATAGAAGGAGACTCTATGCATGTTATAAATATCCTCAATAATTGGAAAACACCTCCTTGGAGGATTAAAATAATTGTTGAAGAGGCTAGGATCCTTTTCCAGGGAAGATAGGAGAGAAAAGCCCAACATGTCTTTCAAAAAGCTAACAAAATTGCTGATAAGCTAGCTAATTTGGGTGTCGATGGTGACAAACTTCGGTGTCCCAAGTGAAATATAGGAGCTTATTCAACAATAATTCCAAGAATTATAGTCGAATTTACCAATAGGGAAGGCACTATAAGTTCGAAGGCTAGGAGTATTCCCATCTCTTTTTTGAATTGGACTCACAATAAAAATTATCTGAGTTGTCAGTCTTCGTGGATGCTACTTGGAAATACCACAAAGACTAATGGGGATAGTCACATGTCATATAACATGGCTCCTAGTCATATCAATAATTTGAGGTTGGTTGCTAATCACAAGGAAGGAAAGAAACGATAATATAAGGCTTCGAACCAAAGCCACATGGACCACCAGATAGCCACCGCCATAAATCTAGCCAGCAAGTTCACTTCTCCAAGGTTGATTGGCCAATATAGTATGTGGTACCAAAGCATGTCATATACGAAAGAAAGCAATTACCAAATAATTATTAATATTAAATGTCAATATAGAGCTTGTGGGAGTTTTTTCAGTACTTTGCTATGTGTGTCTGTAGCTTTTTGTTTCTCCATTGTCTCAAGGAAGGGATCCGTGTCTATTTCTTTTTTGTAATTATGATGCATGTGTTTTTTATCGAGGCATACCCAAAATGTTGTATGGGAATTTTCTTTTTTATAATAGGCTATGTGCCTTATCGGATGTAATAGCTTTGGGGGGATGTAGATTTTACATATATATGATCCTTAGTAAGGATATGTTCATCAACAACCCTAAGCTGATTTTTGTAAAAGGTTTTGGGTCAACTTGTAAAACCCGGTATTAATGCTATAGTATCTTATCTACCAAAAAAAAGAAAATATTTCTGCCCTAGCAATAGTATGCAAGATCTAATCAATCTAGGTAAAAGGATAGTGATCCTTTAAATATGGATAGCTCAAGTTCCTAAAATTCACACAAAGGTGGTTATCTCCATTCTTTTTTCTTACCAAAACCAAATTGGCTACCCACGTTGAATGTTTAATTGGGTAAATATTGCTTACATTTAGAAACTTTAGAAATTCTTGATTCATTAGTGCCTCTATTTTTGGAGTTACTAGTCTTTTCTTTTTCCAAAATAGCTTAGCATTGGGTAGCGATTATATAGTGTGTTTGATGGTCTATTTACTATAGAATTTTAAATCATCATAGATTTTAAGAATTAATGTCACTAAATTGACTACACAAACTTAAAATTTTATGAACATATTCTTTAAAACATTGTATACCAATATTTACATTATTTTCGAGTTCTAATTGAATTTCTTTAAAATCTTGTTCATCAATCCTAAAATTCGAGTGTATTGGTCGATCATTGTTATAAAACAAAATTTTGGGTGATTAGTCCTTTAGGAATATGATTATTTTTTAGTTGGATCACTTCATCCTTATTTATGTCATTAGTTTCATTTGTGCAATCCATTTACTAGATTAATAAATCTACTATTTATCTATCATTGTCACATACATTCCAAAAAGAATCCTTGTCTAACACAGATGCCCTAAATTTAAATTTGACTAATCTTGAGCTTTTTCTTAAATCATAGGTTAGACACAAATTGGCTTCATGGGAAGCCAATGCATCTGCTTGTGCATTTTTATCTCTAGGAATTGCTTTTATATTTAATGCATCAAAACTTTTTGATAGATCCTAAAATTTGTTTTGATAAGCTTTCAGATAATTTTTCTTGTTGCTGCAACTTTTTGTAACCTAATTTACTAATAATTCCAAATATCCATAAATTATTAACAATTTGATTTCTATATTCTCTACTTGTTTGAGTTCAATACACAATACCTCATACACTGCTACATTATGGGTACAAATCCAGGTCAACCTATATGATAATCTTCTAGTTCTTTCAAATGATGAAGTCAACATAATCCTAGTCCCATATCTTGGTTGGTTGGAGATCTTTATTTGTTATGGCTGAAGAATATTTCTTATTTTACTTTAAAATAAAGTGTCAATTCCTATTTCAATCATGGTTTTCAAATTTTTAAGTGAGAATTGATCTTTAGTCTATAGCTCATCTATGATTCCTTCTACCAGATAAATTTCTTCACTAAGTATATTGATATTATCATATTTTTGAATTTTATCTTTTATTTTCCCTATATGGTAGGTGAATTTATTTTAGCAAATATTTTCACCTTTCTTCCCTTATGAGGAATTTCCATGCACAAGTAATCCAAGGACAAATATCTACATATTTTGGCTATAAATTTGTGGGAAAAGCACATACCAAATTAGGGATCCAAATCTACTACAACCACCTATTGTATGAATAATATTTGATGCACTTTGTGTAGGACCATGGGTATATCTTTAACCACTCCAATAGTATTTACTAGAGTTCCATGCAAATTCATAACTCAAGGGCTAGAATGTGTGTATTCCATGCCCATTGCTTCACATGTGGATTTTGGCGTAATTGTTGTTGTTGATCTAAAATCCACCATGAAATTATACATGACCCACCCTTATGTATTAGGGACATATAGAATGGAGGTGAATTATTTTTATCTTCTCTTGAAATGGGTTTATCTTATGCAAGATTGATTTCTAGCTAAAGTTGATGCTAAAAAATAATGGACTTTAGCGATGCTCAAATAAGATCAATTTGTCCTAGAATCATTGAAGCATCATACATGCTTGTTTTTTCTAGTGTTTTATTTAGCTCATCCACAATATTGAAGCTAGAGGATTTTGATTGCTTCTTTTCCACCTTCTTTATCTCATTGAATTTCTTTTGGTATTCTTATGTTTCTTCAATCCTTTGTTGCTTAGTGATGAAAGGATACCCGAGTCCATTTCTATATTATTTTTATATTTTAGATTCTTTTGTTTGCATTGGTTTATGTTGTTATTCCAAAGCCTCTATTATAGCATGTTGTGTTTATTGAGCAGGTTGAGGTATTTTATTTTTTGGATATTTACTTTGTTGGGCTAGAACCTTGAAAGGATATAGATTTTTGGGATCTACTTGTAATGGCTTCTTTCCTGATCATGTTAGTACTAAAATTGGCTATTCTTCTTATACCATAAAATTCTATACCTATTCCAACATCATATTTATCTATCTATTTTGTGCTCTATCTACCTTCTCAACTACGATCTTATGCATCTAATGCTAGTGAAGCATGCATGTACTTTGATCATGTGGGTCTTGGAAGTTCAAAAACAATAATATACTTCTAATGTGAAGGTAGAAGGATTTTATTCCTAGTTATTATACACTATATTAGGTTTTATAATAGTGTTTCTAGGATATGCTCCTTAATCTATTACTATATATGGAAATCTTCTAGGCTGGAAATTTCTCCCATCTTCTCTCCTTTTCATGGTGGTGATCTCATTTGCCAAAATTTTTAATATTATCAAAATATCATTCATACTAGTATTTTAAGCCGATGGAGATGGTAATGCAGGTATGGTATGAGGTGTTAGTAATACTAGATCTTGTAATATTGAGAATTTGGTTGTAGGGTTTAGAGCTACATTAGACAAATGAGTGTTTGTAAATGATGTTTATTTATCATGTTCCAGTTGTAATATTTTTGGAAATATTGGCATTACATTCTTGGGAGGAAGTATACCTATAGCTATTAGAGTACTTTATACTACTACGACTACTTGATAATTTTATGAAAATGTTAACACATTATATTTCCACATCAGCAAACCTAGATTTGAATTGTAGGAACAAAAATACCAGTACAATGCTTGGGTATTTGTTGACCTAATTTCTTGTGGTACTATTTTCCATATTTTTCTAAATATTATATTAAATTCCATTACTACCTCTTGAGGGTGCCTTTGTATGGTGGTGAACTAGGTCAATAGTGAAAATAGATTTGCTTTCATTAAATTCTTACACCAGTCTACCAACGAGTTATACCCATGAATTAATGCAACCATACTAAAGGTTCTAATACCAATATAATACCTTACCTTTCAATGATATAATTAATAATCTTATTGTAATATCCTCATCATGAATATTATGGTTAATAAGGCTACATCTTGGCAATGTTCATAGGCTTTTTTTAGTGCCATCATATATTGGAAAAGCCTTTAGTGTTGTCAGAGGAATGAGATTCTAATTGACTAGATTAAGTGGTCATGTATAATTCTAGTTGGAAATGTTTTTTGAAGGTAGTTTTTGATCCATTTATTCAGATTTAGGTAAGTGCAATAAAGTTAGAGATGCAAAATGTGTAGATCCTTGACTTTTTGTAGGGATTTTACACGATGATGATGCAAAAAAATATTTGTATTTATATATTCTAAATGCTAAAGGAGGTAATTCTATAAATAGTATTGGTTCCTTTGTTTTCTTAGTTGTTGCTCATGAGAGCAAACTTGTAAGTCAAATGGCAACTAAGTTTCTTTAGAATATCATTTTAATAGAGTCTCTAGGTGATTGAGTTTTGATCTATTAGAACAAAATATCACTAGATTTATACTCCATCAATAAGGTGAGATTTGGGTCTCATATAGCATGCCAAAAAACTCTTGGTCTAAAATCCACCTAAGTGGATGAGTTACACCCTCGAGACCTCAACCAAGATTGGATGCTCAGAAATAGAGATTTCTAAGTCAACCTCCAAAGTAGACCAACTCCTATAGTCCTAGATAAACTAATTAAAATGAGGTTGTATACTAAAGTAAGGGATGCAAAAAAAATTAGAAGCTAAGCTAAAAGTGGTGTGGATTTAGCAAAATCAAGAGATATAGTACATGATATTCGCACAATAAAAACTAAAATATATTGCATAACAAAGCAAATTACATTCCTTATGAGAATAAATTTAATCATAACAAATGCTAATAATTATTAAGCATTCTAGGAACAAATTAATGAGAAATATGGAGAGAAATCTAGAATATAAAATAATTGTAATAGAAAACCATTTGTATATTTAACATAATTGCTTAATCATTTAGTTGGCATGCATACATATTTTACACAAAGTTGAGAAAGAGGCTAAAAAACAATCCTACCTTCATCCAAATGACATAACATCATCATATAGTTATGCAATTATAAACACTAAAGGGATGATCATTTGAATAACTTACATTCAAGTATATATAGTTTCACAAATACATTTGGTTAGCCTAACATCATTTCTCTTTGTTAGGTTGATGTAGCATGTGTGCATCTCCTCTAGCTCATTCTATTGCAACTAATTTTCTATAATGGTGCTTATGTGGCTTGCCTTTGTTCCATCCTAGGGAGTGGTGGTTGTTGTGTCTTCATTTGGTGGATTGTATATTTTGATAATTTTTTTCTATCTTTAGTTGCCCCACTATTGCCTTAGCTATATCAACATAGGTGTCCATAAAAATTTTTATTAGCTATTGATATTTTATTATAGGATATCATAACAACTAGGTACACAATTCGACATTTAAATCCATCTAACACCTTTAGCTTTCATCTTCTTATTGTTATATACCATTTTTTTTGTCCTTTCTTCATGATCTTAGCATTTGGGATTTTTGACATCTTTTGATGCTTAGCTAAGAGAAGCACTTAGCTAGAAGTTAGATGATATATGTTGAGTCCACTTTATGTTTTCTAATGTGCTAATTTTTATGCCTTATATTTTTTTTTTTATTCAATCAAAGATTTATTTCACTGCATCAAATTTTTGAGCTACTCTTACTAATGTTAATATCCAAAATTATTTGACACTCTACTTTACTTGTACCTGACATATTTTGATTGAACATTAGATGTTAGGATTCCATCCATAATTATCCAAAAAACTCTCTTAATGTATTGGATGCTTCTTCATGCTACATTAGACACCAAGTTTTTATAAAGCCCTTCCTGACATCAAAATTTTATATTTTTAATAATATTTCATACTTAGTAAATATTTGAGACTGGATTCTTCTAAATTTGCTTGTCAGTGTCAAATGCTTTCAAGCTTGTTGTTGACATCATTGCCTCAGAGTTCTTGACAATTTTCTATACTTAGACAAATTTGGCATTATTCCTACCTGGCATGCCTTTCTCTAATCAAGTGATACTTTTAAGTGTTCAATTGACTTTTTTAGTAAATGTGGTAAAACATTTAGATGGAAAAATCCATGTCCTTCTAAGGATATGGACATGTGTGAAGAGTTATAACCATAGAACATATAAGTCTTGATAGTAACTGATGATAAGTTTTGTCATGAATTATCTTATTCATGTTCAAATCCTAATTTAAAACTTGTGAAAAATTCTTGACCTTGAAATATATTATTTCTCCTTCATTACTAGAATTAATACCATTCTATTAAAAAATAAAAATCTTTATAAAATGTGTATATAAACATCATACGAAGGATTGAGTTTTTTATGGATTGAACTTATAACCATAAAAATATATGTGACCATAGAAAAATCTAAATTCATAAGGTGGTTTATAACTAAATCTAAATTGATGTTTGATACATTTTACTATGCTTGGAGAATGTTAATGAATTGAACTATAAATGTTTTTTGAACATGGACACAATGTGTGTCTTATTCACACTTGTATATCATTAGTCCTAAAATTTGATCTCAATAGTTTGATAGTTATGATATCTCTAAACCTTAATGTGAAAGTTCTTAGGTGATATTAGCATACATCTAAATTTTAAATTTTAAAATCAATTACTTTTTGAATGAATGGAACCTTAAAGATATTGCGGTGGTTATGGTCATGATTTGGTTCAAATAAATAATCAAATCCCAATATAACCTGTCATGAGTATTCTTTTAAAAACTCGATTTCATTTATCTCTTGTTCTACTATATAATTGTGAAATGTTGGAGGTTTTTATTTTATTTTTATTGAAAGTATATAGTGACTATTTTCCTTGTATTCTACTTCTAAAATCAATAAATTCAATTATGAGGGGGTGCAATTTTATTTGTTGAATGCAAAAATACTTAAAACAAATTTCCTCATCATCTAGAAAAGAGGAATCAATTAATTCGATGGTGGTTAAGTTTTATCATGTAGATATTGCAAGTAAGTGTTGATTTTATTAAATTTTAAATTAATTGTTTGTTTATAATATTACAATGCAAACATATTTTTTTGACCTATAATATGTTTGGTCTCCCATGAGTTGACATACCAAATAGGGATAGGTTTTGAGACTTCATTAGGAGCTTGGGTTGAATAGACAAAGTCTTATACTTCTCCTTTAGAACTAGTATTCTTTATTTATTTTCTATGTTGGCAATTAGATGCATTATGCCTCTTCCTTTGAGGATCCTTTTGCTTACATATTAATGCATAATTCTTGTTATTATTGGAAAAAACATATAGAAAAGTGTTGTATTTACACACCTTAAGTACATGCCCTAGGTTCCCACAAATATAACACATGTATAAAATTACCTTGTCCTTATTGTTATTTTTTATTATGTCTTTTTTTAAGTGTTGATGCTTGTTGGGGGATACACTACCTTTCTTTGAATACATGGACTTATTTTCTTTTTTATGCATGACAAGAGCGTGTCTATCTTAAATATTTATTTCTTGAATTACTTCCTCTTATTAAAATAAATTAATGAATCTTAAAATATAGACTCTTGTTAGTTACATTCATGGTTATTACTAAAACACTAAATGCAAGTGCAAATGCCTAGGTTATAATTGGTAGAAGCACATCACTGACAATTTTTTATAACTCTTGAAGCAAGACTTGTAATCTACAATTTTACTTAGAAAACCCTCCATATTTTCACCACCTTTCACCTTTAAATAGTTCAATTAACTCAAGAGGTGTGGAATGTGATTATAATTTTTGGATTGGACACCATGTTAAGTTTTTTCCATGTATCATTAGTGAATATTGCATCCTAAATATATGGATAAATATCGTCCACCAAAAATTGTAATCAAACTATATTTTTGGTCTACATTGTTAAACATTGTTTGTTCGTCAAGGTCAATGGTATATCTTTTTATGGTACCTGAGACTAATGGTATAATACTTGTCTCTTTCCAACAACCATGAAATATGTAATAGCATTATCATGTCATTAATGACCATTTCAAGTATTAATAAAATTGAAGTATATTATGTTGGATAGATCAAACATGAAAATATTTTTTCTATGAGTATAAGTATCCCTATACTTACAAAAAATATGTGCCTTCAATTACAAAAAATAATATTTTCCACTAAGCAAAATTATATATGGTCTTCAAGTCAATCAACAATCACCAAACCACTCAATTATATTTTTTATTTTTAAATTTGTCAATAAAAATGAATTTTGGATAGTCCAATGATGCATGTGGGATGAATCATACATCTTTTTCAAAAATACATGTGGCATATTTACATTTTTTTCATCTCATAAAATATGTGCCACGTGATTTCTAAGGCATATGGACATTAATTGGTGTCACTCAAGTTACTTCATTTGACAAGGGAGAACCAAAATACATATTAGAGATGAAAGTACTTGTCCACAATACTTTTGAATAAAAGGCTTTCTTTCTTTCCAATAAAATTACATTGTTTTTTAATCGAATAGATGATGTCACTCTTGTTTAATGTTCATCATTGATTTTTTAATATTTAAGATAAAATTACATCATTAATTTGTCAAATTAGATAACTCTCATTATTTTTTATTGGTATTTATTTATATGATATCTTTGTCACTTCAATATAGTGTCTAAATGCACCTCGAATCTTTTTTGACAAATAAAATGGCAAGGCAAGAAATACCTTCTTTATAATACTCTTGAAATTATTAGGCACAAGCGTGTGATACTATCTAAACATAGCCAAACATTTTAGGTTTCCATCATGCACCTCTCAAACACTTCCATCTCTAGTCTTCTTACTAATGTATTAGACATCTCACTCCTACAAATATGTAACAACAATGTTTCTAATTCATCATGTTCAACATCAAATTTTCTTTTGCTAGATGACTAGTTCCTTGTCTTTGTTATACATCTTATGGAATTCCACATCTTTGAATGCAACAAATAAACAACTCATGCACATAGTCTTGTATTAGGTTTAATATAAATTAGACAAACATGCAAATAAATTGTGAAAATGTCTCTTTCATTGGTGATCTATGCATGACGATGACCCGTTTTCTTGGTTGGCAACATGACTTCGATAATGCCTTAAATATTTCATATAAGAAATATGCCTTTATATTAATGCAACTAACATTTGAATGACCTTTTCATGTCATGTCTACAGTAGACAACACATTTCACATTCAAGATGACCCTGATATTTTAAATCAAAGGCCTTATTGATTAGTAACAACACTAATTTTTTTGTGTACAACTGTTTTGCATAAATGTAAACTTTCATTATTTTCTTAGCCAAAATTACTAAATAAAAACCTTGAATGCTTTCACTAGAAGACACTTTTAGAAAAAACATGTCCACATATCATAACAATGTGAATCAGATTTGACACTCTTTTTTAATACCTTTAAATATGTTCAAATTTCTTGTCAAAAATCCTATACATGTAGCATTTCCAAATAAACAACATAGCAATCAGTTGTATCTCACATCAATAATATGGAGGGTGGCCTCCGGACAACCCAAAAAAAAATTTAGACATCTTCATACCACTTCTCTTTGCCTTCTTTGAACTTTTGTTCTTGAAACTATTGAACAATTATGCTGTCGCATTGCTACTATGCTTCCTGATGACATTTCCTTTACATCAAATGAATTCTGTTTAAGATCATTTAAGCACTAAGTTCCACTCAAATGCAATGATTGTGGTTTCAAACTTATAAAAAAATAATAAACAAGAACAAGAACATCGTCTTCTACACCCAATTTGACAAAGTATCCTTCTCCTTGCACAACATGACTGTTAATTTCACCTCTTAAAATGGCCAGGAAATCATAAAGTTTGAATGGTGTCTTCATCTCTACGACTCCTTAAACCATCAAAACGTTAATACTAAAATAATAAATACAAATTAATTATAATAAAAATTGTATTATTATAATAAATTGTACATATACAATCAAAAATAAAAATAAGTCTTTCCTTATAACCATCTAATAACTACGTGAAAATCATTTTCGTAACAGGTATCAAATATCGCTTTCACAAAATCCTTGTATTCTACAAGTAACCTTCCATAATCTCACTACCTTTAATGAAATACAAGATTGATCAAGGGACAAAAAGTTATCAGAAACGTCAAAGACAAAGCAATACAGTATCAGAAACGTCAAAGACAAAGTAATACAGGCAAAGTGGCAACCATAAAGTTGCATGCATGACACCTGAATATAACGTGAAGCCTATCCTTAATATTTTCTATTGCCAGCTTGTCGTCTTTGACTTGATATTTATCTTTCCTAAGATTCCTTTTTTTCTTACTTTGTTATCAACAAACTTTAGGCAAAACAAATGGCAGTAATTATGTATAAGTGGCGAAAGGTTGCCACAATAATTAACTACATATTGTTAGATCTATTTTATCCCCTTCAAGATCCTTAATTAGAATGAAAACATCACTTAATGACCCCCGTCTCTTTTCTGCCCACAACATCAACTGTTGGTTTCACATCTCAAAAAGCTAGATCTCCCTCGCCAAAATCTTTCCTATTTCTTCCGACTATGTTTACCTGTCCAGAAATTAATGAGGAAAAGTAATTTCTTATAAGGCAAGAAGAAAATATAAGCACAGCTAGAAGCCTAGCTTATATATATCTCTCACTTCCCAACAATGCAACCATATGCAATTGTTTTTACCAGATCTTATTCTTCTTTTGATTTATTTCTAAACTGAAATGAATTAATTTTAAATTAGACAGTGTCCAATTATATTTAAATTAACTGCTAAACATTTTATTCCTGAACTTTGTGAACTTTATAGTTTATGGGTGGAAGGAAAAACAAATTTTCCTCCTTAGAGCACTTGGCTTGAAGCTCAAGAAATTAGGGATCCCATAAGAGAACTTGCATGACTCCACATTCATAGTTTTGACTACTTTCAAGTGTAGTCCTCTTTGTTTTGGATCGTGCAATAAGATTGGGTGTTGAAAGCATGTGATGTTGTTGGGCTTCAAAAGCTATTAAAACAATTGTTTTTTTGGGTGCTTATTCTACCGTCATGTACAATCATAAATTACATGTATGAAAATCAGTGCTGTCTAGAAATGATAATAATTCATATATTCTCTTTGAAATCTTGTACCCTTCATAATTAACCTTTGAGACCACGAAAAGACACAAAATTGAGTAACGAGGAAGCTATATATCTCCTGCTATTATATTCTGTCTTGAAAATTTGGGCACCTCTGTTGGATAATATATAGAAAAAGGGAGCTAACAGAAAAAAAAAAAAAAAAGAGATGGGCGTCCACACGGGACTGTTTCAGTCCCAAAAAAAAAAAAAAAAAAAAAAAAAAAAAAAAAGAAAGGTACTTTACAGAATGAATACCAAATACATCCAACATCATATGCTACTATAACCAACTGTATTCCCTAACATATACATCGTACATAGAAGGTATTCCCCTTTTCTGGAATACCCTGCTTTGAACTGACTGATAATGCCATCCTCTTATATACTAAAAGCGAATTTTGTTGTATTTTATTGGGGTCATCCATAACCAAAGCTAAAATGATCCATTTTACAGTCTTGTAAGCAGGTTTAAAAAATGAATTGAAGCTGACTTTTCAACTATATAACAATGTGTGTTTTATTTACAGTGTTAATATATTTATTTTCTCACATATCCGATCCCTGAACCTTAGTCCGAAAGTGTTAAGGAGAACATTTAAATTTAAATTTTGAGATCTCATATTGTCTTGTATTTATATAAGAATATTAAAATATTCCATTCCTAATAGTTGATCAACGTAAGAACCCCAGAGTGAGAGACTGTAGTGGTTAAGATGACGTTGACGAATACTCCTTGGCACCAGCTTTGCCTTCTGTCCTGTCCTATTAGACAACTATAGAACGGTCTAAGTTTTCACTTTATTTTTCTCCAACGGTTGCCAAATTCGTGTTTAGATGAAAATATATGTTTTTTTTCTTAA
This sequence comes from Wollemia nobilis, assembly GCA_028583015.1. Lineage (NCBI taxonomy): Eukaryota > Viridiplantae > Streptophyta > Pinopsida > Araucariales > Araucariaceae > Wollemia > Wollemia nobilis. The sequence continues at coordinate 7,654,537 of JAQPPZ010016334.1, read as the reverse complement.
GAAAACAGGTTCAAAGTTATAGAATTTTTTTGGTTAATCCCAATATTTTAATAAAACTAACTTTAATATTTTTTGGAGGATAAATTTTTTAATGCAATTCAAAGAGGAGAAATTTCTATCTTAATTAGATTTTTGATTGATATTATTTTAGAGAACTTAGATTAGCTTCTTCCTCTTGCGATGACTTTGGAAGCTATCCTAAATTGAGAATAAAAGCTTTATAAACAGCAGTGCGATATCAAACTAGAGACTAATCATCATAATCATCTACCTTGGTCTAACCTACTTCATTGCCTAAATCCCCCATAGCTAGTAATAAAATTTGTTAGTTCATCTTCATCTAACCTAGAGTATCCTTTTTTTTTTATCAGATTTCAAGAAGTAACCAGCAAGATGCTCCCCTTTTTAACCAAAAAAATCAATTGTTGCATTCTTCCCCCTCCCTACACGAACTAGAATGGCATCCTAAAAACAACCAACAAGATGCTCACTTTCCTTTTTAGCCAAAAAGTTAGTTGTTGCATTCTTCCCTCTCCCTACATAAACCAGAATGGCATCCTCAAATTGTTTCAGATGGCTTTGATCTAACTCATTTTATTCTTGATCTAGCATGCACTCAACCTTAAAAGTCCTCTAACTCATTTTGTTCTTGATCTAGCATGCACTCAACCTTTAAAGTCCTCTAACTCATTTTGTTCTTGATCTAGCATGCACTCAACCTTAAAAGTCCTTGTCAGACTCCATTATGATATCCTATTGAGAGAGCCTTGTCTAATTGCCAAAGCCTCTACTTCATTATTTGTTGCTACTCCTAAGCCTTCTAATTCCCACTGAAGGACCTTCCCCTTGTAGCCTCTTTTGAGGAAATCAATTCTCATTTTCCATGGGTTATCCTTGGCTGCTTCATCCATGTTGATTTTTTTCTAACCTAGGGGTGGGGGTTTCCAAGCCCCATGAGTCCATATCATGGAAACATTCACTCTCTTGACTTTTTTTGCTCCCCACATGAGATTTTACTATTTCTATAAACTTGTTTAATATTTTTTGTCAAACTAGTTCTATCACAATGTATTCCTCTAATAATTCTAGCATTTCTTTCTAGCCATATGTGCCACTAGATAAAGCGTTGACCTAGAGACCAAGCCAACTAAATTGATATATTTTTGTACCTTCTTTGTTTCAAGACATCCTATGTATTAATAAATGTTAACTACTTGCTAAGATGGGCGTTGAAGAGATCAACAGATTCGCTCCACAATTCCAATGTGAATTCACATTAGAAAAGCAAATGATCTATTGTCTCCTCATGGATATTGCACATGATGCATTTAGAGGGGCCATGAAAACCCCTTTTTTGTATTTTATCATAGGTGAGAAAGATTCCATGCATAACTTGCTAGGCAAAGCAATTGATTTTTGACCAAGCCTTTTCCAACCATACTCTATTCCATAGAACATCTAGCAACATATCGGTGGAGGAGGGAGGTATTCATTATAACCATCCCAAGCTATATATATGGCTAAATTCTCATGACCCCAAGCTATCTTGTCCTCTTATTTTCGTGTAAGGTGGCATTGCTTTAATATCCTCTCCATTAGTGGCACAAAACTTGGAGAGATTGAGACTGGCCACTCTTTTCATTGCTTTAGTTGCATAAGAGAGAACATCCCAATATACCTTGTATGTAGATAGCATGTTATCTTGATCTAACCTATAGCCTCAAGGCTCTATTGAAGGTGTTACAACTTTGATGTAAGAGTCCAGTTTCAGCAAAGGAAGAACCCGTCCAGAAAGGCACAGGAAAAACTTCAACCTATCTAGAATAGGTGAGGAAAATTGAAAACTTGTCCAGGAAGGCCCGAGAAGAACTCCAACCTGCCTAGAATGCGCCATGAAAACTGGAAAAATTGTCTAAGAAGGCACGAGACACCCAAACATAGAAGTGTCTAACCACCATGGCACCTTGGATTGAAGAGGAAAACCACGTACTGGGATAGCCATTAGCCATTAGGATCAAACTTCTACAGTAGATACGTCCACCCAAAATATCAAGGGGACTGTGGAACATGCCCATCACAAAGTCACCCATACTAGAAAACCACCAATCCCACCAAAAGTCCATCCAGGGAAAAACCGGAAGACACCATTTTCTGCAGTTGCACGAAAAAGCACAGGCCCATCCGAAATATCAAAAAGGAGCTGAGAATGGATCCAGTGGTAATCCCTAAAAAGACAACAAAAGGATATTCATAAAACAAAGATCCGAAGACCACTCTCAAAAGCCCATCTTGAAAAAGCACCAAGAGACCTCCAACTAACGACGATAATTGTGGCCCCATACCAAGACCAGAGAAGGTGAAGGAAAATCCAGGCTAAAAACAAGACAAGCAGACAAGAGGGGAGCACCCAGAGCTTAGCTCGTGGAGAAGAATGAAAGAAACCTTCCCTGCAGACAACAAGATGCACATGGCCCACCCAGAAACCCCGAAAGGTCTTTCGGGAAAGGTTTCATATCTCCCACTCCTGAGCCAAGCCACCTGAAAACCAACCTCCACCAGATACCACTCCAGAAGAAACTTTGGGACAAACCATCAAGCCACATCAGACACGTCAAAACCAGACAACACATCCTGAGAAGCACAAGACAATCCCGTGGTGGTCCCCACAAGGTGATCTAGGGAGATCCACCCACCAAAAATCAGCAAGACAAGAAAAAAGAGAAGCTGTAAAATTGAAACAAATCCTCCCTCCCAAAACATGTAACCTCCAACACTTTATTTTTATTTATTTTTTTATATATATAAAATCAATAACTTTTTCATCCAAAAACTACCGCAATAATCTGTATCTTACCTGAATAAACATTTACTCTATGAATCCATATGAAAACACACTTGCGTAACAACTAGTAAAACACAACTAATTTTAAAAGCGCTCAAAAGCTCCAACACACGGTAGACGTTGCCAAGAAGATTTTCCTTTTGCACCTCTAACTTCAATATAATTTAGACACTTTGGCCAGTGCAAGCTAAAGATGCAAGAGGACAATGGGTTCTGTCTCCATTACATTTTGTTTTTTATAAAACTCACAAGTGGTTTTTATTTATTAATAATATTATCGATTTAAAAACAAACCTAAGATCACAAGAGATATTGTGGACATCGAAAAAATCGATCTCCCATATTTTACTTTTTATAAAGAAATCATACATGCGCATGCTCTCTACATTTTGGAAACAGAGAGCGAGGAAAGAAAGGCTAAAAAGGCTATTTAGGGTGGGGGCACACGCAGCGTCGTATACTGAGCCAGCTCTGTCCGACATGAATTTTGGACGGACATGTTCATATTGTTCTGTTCGTTTTATGAATGGCACTGCTTTTGAGGCGACAAAGATCTCATCAGCGCGCAGATAAATTGAAAACAAACAATCAAATGCTGTACCTTCGCATTCTTTTCCATGGTGTCCGTCTATGTTTATAAATTGGAAAAACTAAAGATTCCCCCGATGATTTTGCATGGGTGGTATCCAGTTGATGGCATTCCTTGACCGGAGCACACACATACTCAGATTCAAGCCAATCACATCACATACATTATGACATTCCAATCAAACAGTGGTGATCTTGATCTCCCCAATAAGGAATGCACAAATACCCTAATAATGTTCATAATCAAATCATTCCTTCGAATAATCTCGGTACATAAAACATCGTTATTAGATTGTTTTCCTGATTTTTCAACGTTCAAACAAAATGAGCTTCCGTATACAGAGTGCCTTTATTCCTTCAATTATGTCTGGGATTATTAAAAAGAGTTTATCATGTTGCTTGTGACATGATTCTGTGAATGATTAATATGGCACCGACCTTGTGCTGTATTATCTCAGTGATAAGATGCTGGAAGGCTATCTGATTGAATGAGCTAGCAAGGCCAATTAGTGAGCAATAATAGAGTTGAATATAAAAGTGTGGGCAACAGTTACCCTTTCATATGATTTGTGAATCATTTTTTTCTTACTTTCATAGCCACACAAATTTTGTTGTGGTTTCCTAAAACCCTAAATCATTGAAGGGGCTACCATATCAAGTCTCAATGAATTTAAAATTTTTTGGTGTGCAATTATTTTTTGCCTAGTGAACGGTAAAAGACTCCCACATGTGTGGCAAAGAGAGGAAAAGTTTTACAAGAGGAGATTCTCCTCTTGTTCTAAGTTTGAATTTCATCCTTAACCATAGCCATGTCCTACAATTAAAAAGTTTTATAAATATTTATTTATTTAAATAATTATATATATATATATATATATATATATATATATATATATATATATATAAGCAAGGGTTACAATCACGATTTTTAAGTAACTACCGGATTTAAATAATCTTTTTATTAAAAGAATATCTAGAATGATTTTAATTTCATAAAAATATGTAATTAGAAGTAATTATTAAAGAAATATATTACAGTGATTTAAATAATAAAATTTTATAACTATTGTTTTTTAATTTAATTTAATTAATTTACCCCTTTCATATGATTACAGTAATAGAAATATATTATATTTAATTTGTTTTTTATTAAAAATATTTTTCATAAATGTTTAGTATTATATTTTTACATTTAATTGATTAATAGGATTATTATTAATAGATATAATATTTTTTAATTGGTTGTATTTTATTATTTAAATTTTATTAAGATGAAGATTAATACCATAATTAGTTAAATTATTTGTTATCCTCTTTCCTTCTTTTTATATGTTGACATTTTTAAGATATTACCTCCTATAATATTTGATGGGCATCAAAAATATTATTTGTTTTATTCTAATCTATATATCTATTTTTTAAACAATATTAAAAATAAATTGTGAAATATATCTCTATCAATTTGAAATCAAAGTGACAATTTTGATCCATGTAAGAAGTGCCCTAGCCTCTATTTCATATGATTATGAGTAACTAAGAAGAATATTACCTTTAATATTTGAAAAACATCATCTTCACTAGCTTTCCTTAAATTTCCTTTGGAAGCACCATCAAAATTAATTTTGGTGAAGACAACTTTTAGACCTTTCATTTTATCAAATATGGATGTTGATCCTTTACATTAAAATAATTATTATATATAACCCTCCAATACATATTTAAATCCTCCAACAAAGAGGTTAGCACCTCATTTTTCACATTGGCATAGATCCTTGTGTTAACTTCATTAACACATGAATTCAAAAATAATAATCAAGATGTTGCCATCTGATTTTTAATACTTGATACTTCCAATGATGAGCACCATGCCTATAAATATTCTACAAGAAAGGAGAATAATAAAATTTTAAATTTGGGCATGATTATGATATTTGTTCTTATAGTTTCTATTATTCCTCTCAATATGTAGATTCTAAAAATAATGGCAAGACTATTCCTCCATTGAATGCATAACACTTTCACTTTGAAACAACTTGTACAACATTTCATTAACTCTTTCCTTGTTGATGAAGCCACCTGATGAATTTTTATTTGTTTAAACAAATAACTTTAAAGGTTTAAGTAAAGGAATAATAAAAAAAGATTTAATGTTAGTATATCCTTCTTACACAAGAAACACCTAAAATGTCCATGATATCCTCTTCTTTGTAGACTATCACTAGTAAGAATTTTGCTTTGGAGTACTAACCAATTGACCATTGAGGTCTTGGGGGTGCCTCAAGTGACCAAACATTCTTCTAAGAAAAATATTTAGGAGTACAAATTTTTTCTTGCTTGAAAGCCTTGTATCCCAACTTGACCAAGCATCCACCATCTTTTTATATATTCCAAACCACCACCTACTCTAACATATACATAGGAAAATGAAAATATTGAAGCATTTTTTGAAGTTCTTTCACTAATTATTTAGGTTGCTAGTAGAAATCTCCACAATATTAATTTTTTTATTTCTTCAATGTATTGTTTTACCTTTGAACCTTTATGAGCCAAAAAATCCCAAGCAAGTGGTTGTATTTTCAATCAAGAATAAGAGGATAAGGTTTTAACCAAAAATCAATTGTACCCTCCTATATAAATATCCATGTTGTCAAAATCCAAGTTAAGCTTTGTTACTTAAGTATTTGTTGTACGTATATAATCTATATATTTTAAAGTACCATTTTTCCAACTTTTTCTTAATCTTTGAATAATCTCCAACCAAGGTCTTATCCTAATTTTAAACTCATAATTTAATAATATTACAATCTTATCCATTTAATATTGTTTTCTGCATAAATTATATCCCTCTAATAAAGAGAAGCCTAGAAATTTTCTTCAGCATCCTTTTGAAAGAATTGTTCTTTAAATTTTGATAAACTTAAATGATGTATCTATTAACAATCTTAAAAGTGATATAATATATCTAGATATAAATTATGATACTATATTTTGAGTTATATTCTTCTAGCTATGGTTAAGAACTCACTTTCCAACCAGTTAAATAACATATCATTCTATCCAAAATTGAGTTCAAAATCTACTCTTTCTTTCATTTATTATACAAAGGAATACCTAGATGTGTTGATCATATATTTCTAACATTAAATATTATAATATTTATAATCATTTGTTGTAAATCTAAGTTAGTGTAAATGAAAAATTCTAGATTTTGTAAACATATATCTAGCATCCTTATAATTACATGGTAATATTGATGAAAAATTTGTAACCTCACTCACTACAATATGACCCAAGAGAAAAATATCATTGATAAATTAAACATGAGATTAAATGGATCATTTTTCATAACATAAATATTTTTGAATTTGACTTTAATTTTTGTTTTTGAGAAATATCTTATTAATAACTTGATAGAAATAATTAAGAGATAAAAAATAGTGGGTCAACCTTGTGGATTTTATTGCATCATTCAAAGTATTTAGTAAGGGATCCATTGATCAAAATTGAATGTTTGGTAGTTCTATAAAAATATTTAATTTATTGACACAAATATTTATAAAAAACCTTTTATGTTATAGAAATATAATATAAAAACTCCAATAAACACTAATTTATGCTTTATTTAGATATAATTTTAAAAGCATACCTAGATTATCCATGGAATAAAGAGAATATATAGTATCTTAAGCAATAATTAAAACATCATTTATTTTTTAAAATACTTAAAACCTCCTTGTTTCTCCAAGATAATATAATTTAGAATACTTTTCAAGGCTTGCTAGATATTAAATGGTATTAACTCAATTGTTGCGAAACAATGCATGCATAATTGCTAAATTATTATAATACCACTATGCGGTCATGATGTAATACAATTGGGGCCCAATTAAATCTCATATAAACAATTTAAAAAAGGACTTACTAAATAAAAATCATAAAAAAAATGTCTTACCTTTCTTAGTTACCAATGCCATAACTATTGCTTTGTGAAACAAACCTCTAATTAAGGTTCACTCTATGAGATAAATATTAAAAATAAAATGTTATCACATCAATAATTTATGCATGCATCACAATATATGAAGTGATGTTAATAAATAATAATAAAATAATTTGTATTTATAATTCAAAATATTAAAACAATCAAATCTGAATAAATATTTATTTTTTTGTTTCCATAAATAAAAACAAAAATTCATTAAAACAGATGAATAAGTAGTTGAAAATCCAAAAGAAGCAACTTGAAGTCACTTCATGAAGGATTAGGATATTTAAAAATATATATTCATATTCTAAGATCCATATATTTGAGAAGGGTTATCCAATTTATCTCATTCTTGGACCAACTTGTGTTGAATTTGAATAGCTTTAAAATGAGTGGTCATATGAAGGAATCCGAGCAATATTGAGGGATATATGACCCTACGAAGTCAACCATCTCAAAAAAGGATAGTTATGATCTTTCAAGTCACAAAAAATGAAATTGCAAATAATTGTTAGCTAGGGTTCAGATGAAAGGCTAGGACTTCAGTGAGGCAAGACGTTCTATCTAGACAGATTTTTTTCTCTTATTTATCTTAGAAATTTTTCATACAAATTAATATAAATTGTTTATCAAATATTATAATTGTTATAGGACATTTTGATAAATTTTAATAGATTTTAAGTTTTAGTTTCCTTTCGATGGAGTGATTTATAGCTAAATCCTTATAATCATCTCTAGTGGTAGAGGTAAGTGAGTGCACCTTAGAGATATCCTCATTGCTCCAATATAGGGTGATTTTTGGTAAATTTAATGGGTATTAGACAAGGGATTCAACCTTGATAAAATGGATTGATAGCAGTTGGAAGTCTCCAGGAGTGATTCTATCATTTCTTCCCAAAGGTTTATTCCTGGCCATTTTTTGTTCTAAGGAATAAATAAAAAAATCCTAAAAGGGGGTCCTTGGTTTATGGGAAGGGAAGGAACCTTTCTTACCTGCTGGTATGAAGGATTTTCAACTAAAATGTAAATCTATCTCTACTACTAGTCTAGATTATGATGTTTGGATTGGCCATTGAATTTTATAAAATAGATACCTTCAAGGCAATAGGAAACACTCTAGGAGAATTACTTGAGATTTTAGATACTATGAAATATGGATTCTTGGGTATTTATGCTCGAATATTCGTCATGATTGATATAAGTAAAGCTTTACCAAAATCAAGCATTCTTAAGTATGGGGATAATATGTGAATCCATATCATAGATTATGAAAACATATATTTTAGATGGATAAGATGTCAGGAGGTGGTGTATATTGAGAGATAATGCCCTAAGAAGATTCCATTTGAATCATGTCAAAAATTGTAAGAGAAACTTACAAATGGATATGGATGAAGATGGTTTTCAACTTTCAAAAAATAGATCTAGAAAAATAAAAGAAAATAAATAGTGGAGACTAATAAGGAAGTATATTGAAAGAAATACCAACTCTTTTGAGGCTTTAGCCTATGAAGAAAAAGTAGATCAAAACTTAGAGGACACAGTACAATAGGTTCAACATATTAGCAAGGAACTATCTATTCAGTATGATCTTTATTTAAGGAAGAATATAATCAATGAACCTAAGTATTGTGTCATAAAATTTTGAAGACTCTCTTGAAGTACCATGCATCGTTCAAGAGAAAAAATGGTAAATAAAATGTAGTTTTAGAAGTTAATACCTCTGCCATTAATAGAAAATACCAGAATATGAGTAGTACAAGTCAAAATATTTTGTAGTAGAGTTGGGAGAGGATAAATATTATGAAAAACAAATTGTGAAAGAATATTGAATAATATAATAATAATAAGATCTACTCCTAACATAGGCAAGGCAAAAAAAGAAAACCCTCAAACTATCAAGCAATATCCAAGGAAGCAAGAGCAAACATAGATAAAGGAACACAAACTAATTTGGTTGAACTTTTCTTTACCAAAAAATAAAACTATATTGCTAATATGTTAGCAGGGCCAATAGTCCCTAATGAGACATGATTATAATTTCATGGAATATAAGGGATGCTAATGCCCCCTCGAAGCAGAGGTGTATTAAGGACCTCTGTTTAAGTAATAAGCATGATATACTTTGTATCTAGGAAACTAAAATAACAAAGAAGTTTCAAAAAATATGAAATTAGTTTGACCAAGATGTGAATGGGATGTTATGGATTTTGAAGGAGCAACAAGAAGAATTCAAACTTGTTGGAATCCTTCTATAACCTCCTATGTAACCATTCATAAAAATAGGTATTGGGTAGCCTCCTTTGGCACTTGCTACTTTCCAAATATTTTTTCATCCTTATCAATGTCTATGGACCTACAACTCAGTGAGGTACACTAGAAGTTTAGAGTGGGATTGAATATTTTATGATAAGTAAAGACATAGAAACTTGATTCATGATCATAAGAGATTGTAATTCCATAAAAAAATTGGATACAAAATTTGAGGGAATTAGGAAATTAACCCAAAGTATGAGAGATTTCTCAAATTTTATTCAAAATAAATCGTTGAGATGTCAACTTTAAAGAAGATAAGTATACTTGGGTCAACAATAAGAGAGGTCAGAACCTAATAGCAAAAAACTTAGATGGATGTATACTCTTAAATCATTGGATAGATGAATGAACAAATGCTAAAATTAATACCTTAACAAGGATTGATTCAGATCAATGGTCAATAAGGGTTAAAATAGTGGTAAGTGAATTAAAAAATATTATATTTTAAATATCTTCTACTTATGAAAATCAATAGGAACATGGGAATAGGGCAAATCATTAGGGAAGATTTTATATGATAGCACAAATCTGGACTTCTTTAGGAAATGGTAGGTTGTATGCTTTTCCAAAACAAATTAAATCAATGAAATCTAGATTAAAATATTGAAACAATAACCTTTTTGAGAAGAAAGAAGAACTAAAAGATAAACTTTCAAAATTCCAAAAAGGTGATCATAATAATCCAACCTCAGAGGAAATGGATTTTCTTAGTGAATATCATAATATTTTGAGTAAGAAACAGAAATTTTGGAGATTAAGATCAAGACAAAATTGGTTAAAAGGAGATAAAAATACAATGTTTTTTCATAATATACCTATAGTACAGAAATCAACATCCAGAATTAATAGAATTAAATCAATAGAATGGGTTTGGATTGAATATAATATTGAAATTAGAAAATATGCAAAGTACTTATCTCAAAATATTCTAGGATCAAAGGATATTGAAGTTCTTAATAATAAAATTCTTCAAGATGTACAAAATTCTAATGAATCCTATTACTCTAGAAGTTCATTTAGATATTTTCTATTTTAATAAGGATAAATCCCCAGGTCGAATCTCTACAAATTTTTACCAACATGATTGGGATATAGTAAAGCATTATATATTGGTGAAAGTGGAATAGTCTAGGGTAAAACAATACATTCCTTACAAAATAAATGCAACATATCTTATCCTGATTCTAAAAAATAAGGAAGTTGAATTGCTTGATTCTTTTAGATCCATAAGCCTATGTAATATGTCATATAACATTATATTTAAAGTGATGGTGAATTAATTAATACCATTGTTAGAAAAAACTATTTTAGAAGAACAAGTAGGATTTGTGAAAAGGAGATAAACTCTAGACGGGATCATAGTAGCTCATGAAGTTATACATTCAACAACTTCAAGAAAAGAAAAAGCAATGATCTTAAAACTTGATATGAGTAAAGGCTATGATAGGATTAAAAGGGAATTTAATTTTGTAGTTTTATAAAATATTAGATTTGGAAATAAATGGGTTAGATGGATTAAATCTTGTATCTCTATAGTTTCTTATTTAGTATTGGTCAATGGTTTAGTAATAGAACATTTTATAGCCAAGAGAAACCTCATACAAGGATAACCGCTATCTCCTTATTTATTCATTATTATGGTGGATGTTTTGAATAGGAACTTAAATAAGGCTTACAAATATGTACTTATAAGTGGACTTAAGGTTAGTAATAACATTGACAACATCACCCATAAATAGTTTGTAAATGATACAACCCTTTTTGGATGGTCAGGGATAAATGAGGCCAAAGCATTGAATAAATTTTTAAAGGAATGCAAAAGAGCATCAAGGCAAAAATTTAATAGGACAAAATTCAAAACTTATTTCCTTAACACTCCATCTAATATGAAAGCAAAAATTTACAAGCTACTTCAAATGGAGGAGGTAAATTTACCAAAAACTTATCTAGGGATGTCTTTATTTGAGGAGAGAATGAGGATAGAATTATGGAATCTAGTTATTAGTAAAGTTTAGAATAATACACCAACTTAGAAAGGTATATGGTTATCGTTAGTAATAAGAGTGTAGTTAATTAAGTTAGTCTTATAGACCATTCCAACATATTACATGTCATTGTATACTATGCTAAAATCAGTTGAAAAATATTTAATCTATATTATGGGATATTTTTTATGGTTAGGTTTACTTGATAAAAGGAAATTTCCTTTAATGAAATGGAGCAAGGTGTGTGATGATAAAACTAGGGGAGTTTTTTGGTTTAAGAGTTCTTATAGATGCAAAATTAGTGCTTAGGGGAAAATTAATTTGGAGATTGTACAAACAGAGTCAAAGACAATGGTCAAGAATTCTTCTAAGTGTGTTAATCCCAATGACCCAATTTTAATATTTATTGCATTATATATACCAAATGCTTCTACTTTTTGTAATGGTTTAAAAAAACTATTGATCTAATGATTAATGATTTAAGATGGGTGGTGGGAACTAGAGAAAACATTTCTATTTGGATCGATACTTGGTGTGATAAAAAACCACTCAATTTAGATCTAATTTTGAAACCTTGGATGATATTTCTTCAAGACATATATGGTGATAGAGTTCCAAATTTTTTATACAAGATCATAAAGGAAGATATAAGTGGAAATAAGATTTTTTTACAAGTATACAAGAAATTGATGCTAGGAGGCAATTGAGTAAAAATATAACACCTATGATTATTCCAAGGGGAGCCAAGGATAATTTGATTTAGGACTTGAATAGCTAAGGATAATACACAACAAGAAGTGGATATAATGTAAAGCACCAACAAAATAGTAATATCACTAGATTTTAAAGAGATATTTGGGATAGCCCAAACATTCCTAAAGCCAAAATGTTTGTTTGGCTAGTAGGTCATAGAAGAATTTTATCTTAGGATAACCTTATGAAAAGGGTTTTTCATGGTCCCTCCCATATGTGTTCTTTGTAAAAAGGAGTATAGACCATCTCTTCAAACATTTCTCAATAGTCTGGAAACTATAACAATGGATTCTTAATACATTTGGTAAATGCATGGTAATGAATAGTAGAATTGAAGAATGATTGAAGCAACGGTAGAGCACTTGTAAAAGTGAGTCTTTATAAACAATATGGGATATATCAATAGATATGGTACTGTATTTTGGAAAGGAATAGAAGAATTTATAAATGAAAGGAAAGTAGTTTAGAGATAATGAAAAGGAAGATATGTTTAGCCATAGAGGAGTCTAAACCAACCCTATCAAGTCATCCAATTCCTAATATAGAAGTAGAGAGCTTTGATAGATGGAGTAAAGTCATTAAATAGAATTATGATGTTGGGTACAAGAGAAGCAAAAAGAAGGCAAAGAATATAAAGTGGAAACCACTAGATGTGGAGTTGGTTAAATTGAATTTTATGGAGCATCTAAGTAAAATCCAAGACAAATAATTAGAAATATTAGAGGATGGATTTTGTCTCATTATGTTTTCAAAAGTGTATTTAAGATAAATAATGAAGTTGAAGCTTGGGCATCTTTAGAAGGGTTAAAAATATACAAACAAATGAAATGGAATATAGTATTGATGAAAGGTGATTCTCTTATAGTAATAAATACAATTTTGATGAAAGTAAAGTACCCATGGAACATACAAGAGGTCATTATGAAAATTCAATATTTTGCTAAAGAGTTTGAAGAAATTAGGTTTACACATACATTAAGGGGAGTAAAAAATGTACAAATAGGATAGATAATAAAGAGGAGGATCATGAAGTTAAATTCTTTTTTACATGGTTAGAGGAAGTAGTAAGTCTAACTGAAGCTAAAAAAAATGTTGATTGCCTAAATCAAATAATGATTAAGATTTACTTTAATTTTTTTTGTGGATTAGTTAGAAAATATGGGGCTTTGAAAGGGTTCCCAAACATTTTACATATTTATAAATTGGACCAGCAAAGTAGCCCTAAAAACATCCAATAGAAACAATAGAGCATAGGGGAAGACCTAAACCACAATAGAAGCATAGAAGAAATGACAAATAACAAACATACAAACAAAATAGGACAACAATGAACTAGAGATAGAACCCACCAATTCTAGATGCAACAAAAATAGAGTAAATAGATTAACTGAGAACAAAAATACCAAATAACATAACATAATCAATTTTTGTCATTGATGAGGATAATATCATTTCTCACCAAAGAAATAAGGTCTTGCAGGAAATTCTCTTTATAGATATACATACCTTCATTTTGAACCCCAATATTGGTAAGGAAATCTGCAACCTTGTTACCTTCCCTATAAATATGCTTACTTTGGGAGTTCAAAAAAATTCTTAGGAATATTTTCTATTCATCCATGAGATTACCAATATTCTAGCTAGGTGAAGTCTCTTCAGTGAGGATATTGATAAAGAATCCCATTATATAATAACCTTATCAGCCCTTGTTGAATCAAGTAGGGATAAACCTTGGAAGAGAGCCTTCGCCTCCATAAAATTTTTGGTTTGGAAACCAAGGTTCTCAGCAAAGGCTAGAACAATTTCTCCACTAGGGTTTTTGATCATTCCTCCATATTCTACCATCCTTAGATTTCCTTTGGACACTCCATAAAAATTCAATATAATCCAGTCCAAACAAGAAAATCTCCATTTGGTTTACAACCTACTTGAGCTAGCATGAGGGGGACTAGGGACCCCAACAAGTAACCCTAGTCTAGTATAGAGAGGAGCCTCAAAAGAGGGAACATTAGAGGGTGGTAAGATATAACTAAGAAATTTTCAACTAAAGTGCTAACAATTCTTAAACCCATGAAGGAGGTGTTCAAAGAATAGTCTTTAAATACCCTACAATTCCTTTCTTTTCAAAATACCCAAAATAAATAAGGGTGGCTAAGATTCCATAGGATAAAATATTTGGGGCTAAGAAATAAAAGTACCAATGATAAAAAAATCTTTCATAGAATTTAGGACCACCCAATTGACTCCCAAGGTTGAAAGAAGAAAGGTAAGGATATCTGAGGAGAAGGAGCATTCTAAAAGGAGATTATATGTGTTTCCCTCATGAGTCCCACACAGATAATGCTAGTTAGGAATGACCATTCAACTTTTCTTAATATTCTCCAAAGAAAGAATTTTATTTTCGAGGGCAAGCCAAAGAAAATTTTTAGCTTTGGGGGTAAGTTCTTTGAACTAGACCAAATTACTAGGGAATCTATAGGCATTCTCATCAGTAGCTAGGTAGTAGTGTCATGACCTATCCTTGGTAGAATTTATACTAGATAGATTCATGATTGGCTATGATGGTTTCAAAAGGAATGAATGATGGATGTTATGCTTGTTTTGCAGACGTTTAATGAAAATATAATTTTTTGAAGGTTTATATAAGGAACAATGAAAATAATCTGTTAAATTTTGTTATACTATAAGTTTATCATGTTTTGCAAAGGAAATTATATACCAAAACCAAATATGCATAATTATATATAAATATATACAATGGTATTATAATTGGATACTCCTCTCGAGGTGTTGGTTTTATTAATTAAATAATTTGGTGATTGTTTTTAGTGCCATTAAGAGTTCATCCAGGATGTAGATTGTTCGAGTAATGGGCTAGTAGTGGAAAATGTCTAGCTTTTGCTTGAGATTTAAAACCCATGGATGGAGGTTCTTTGGTTGGCTGGATTGCTACTCACCCATGTACTCTAATTGATAAGGAATGTTTGAGTACCCCTTTAATGAACACTTGATTCTTAATGAAGGCCCAAGAAGTGGGTGATGGAATGAAGGGATTTTTAGAGAAACACAATGAAGACAAAATAGAAAGGAAACAACAAAAGAGAAAAGAATGAAACTCGAAAAGAAAAAAATATTGAAGATAAGAGTTTTATGTTTTTGACTACTATGGAGCTTGCATTGGGATAAACCAAGTATTTATATTGAGGCTCTTTTGTGAATTTGATGAGCTTGTGTTTTATCAAGAAATTAGAATATGAATTTAGTCTTTGGATGAGAACCTTTAGTGACTGTAGAAATATGACTTTAGGAAAAGAATTATGGTAGATCCATTGGCTTATGTAAATACGCTTGTGGATATTCAAGGTCGTATTGAATTGCTCAACCAATGAGTGCTTTACCTAGATGTCTTTAGCTGGTTACATTCCTGACTTTAGAATAGTTAAGAATGTTAGGAGGATAGTAGTATCTTTCCCATGAAGTGTTGATTTTCTAGGTTTGTAAATGAATCAGCAACTTTTGATAAACCATTATTTATGTTCTAGTAGTGAATGTTGTGAAATATAAGCTTGGAATGAGATGATTTTTGACGTCGGTATAAGGATATTTGAAATTTTATTGTCCATAGTTTAGGTACCTATGTTTTTCGAGGTGTAATATAATCCAAAATTGTGCTTCCTAAGTGTGAATTGAGTTGTGAGATATAAATAGGGATTAGTTGAGGTTAATGAAAGTTGCTTGTTTTTTTTGGTAATTAAAGATTTATCATTAAAATGGGTTTTTCAGGTTGACCCAAAACCTTTTTATAAAAAGTAGCCCACGGCTGAGAAATTTAACCAGAGTCAGACTGAGGATCCTCCATCCTCTTCCCCAACATTTCATCATTACCTGGTAACCCTCAACCTGGGCCTCCTTACCAAGATAGAATTTAAAACAAAAAAATACAAC
The DNA here is from genome assembly GCA_028583015.1 of Wollemia nobilis. NCBI lineage: Eukaryota > Viridiplantae > Streptophyta > Pinopsida > Araucariales > Araucariaceae > Wollemia > Wollemia nobilis. Next base: position 7,638,123 of record JAQPPZ010016334.1, on the reverse strand, counting down.
CAGTGCCTTTGCATGGCCTGACCCATCCTAAGCATCCCACCTAAAACTTGAAAAAAACCCCTGAGAAAAAAGAAATCCTTAATATTTACATCCATTAGTTCATTTGAATTAGATTTTCCCTCACATTAAGGCCTCTCATATTCCATGAGAGGACCTTCATTTAGATTGCTTGGAATTTTTCCCTCCCCCTACCCTGTGGTGGAGGAGATTTACTGGATTTGTTATCATCCAAGTTGGTGATAACTTGAGATAATAGAGTTCTTTGTTTTCCATTTGCAATTTCGTTCTCAGTCCTAATCCTGTAGTGTTCAACCACTGAAATCCTTCCTCTCTATTTTCACTACCATAATCAATGGAGGATTTCGTTGAACTTCTTGTCTATTTTGGACTAAATTTTGGGGGAATTATTTGTTGAATAATGGGACTAGAGCACCCTTCAATCACTCTTCTCTCTATAATATTTATCCTAGACTCATCTTCCTCCATACTCTGCCTGTAATCTACTGATACTTGTGGCATGTTGTAGGGAAATTTTGGAGGACGATCTGTGTGGATACCGTTCGAGGGTCCAAACCTTGATGGGGATCCTAGGTTTTCTGGAAGGCCCATCAGAGGTTCCTCTTCTTCTATCATTTTTGCCTCATCCTCATTGTTAGCAAGGGCTTCAAAATTATTAGAGTTGGGAATCGAAGGACTTACCAGGGCATCCTGATTCTTTTGGACTTGTTGCTTTCCTCTATCCTTATGCTGCTTATCTTGCTCATGGTGAAGATGGTCATTTCTAACTGCCTTGTATACTCCTCTATTTGTGAGAAAATGATGTCCTTGGTTCTTGGGCTAACCTCCTCCATTTGGATCTCCCATCTGAGGATTTTTTTGCACTTCTTTGTTGGCTACCCAACTTGGACACTGATTCCTGAGATGGCCCTGAGTTTTGCATTCCACGCAAAAAGCCGACTTGTTCTCATATTCCACAGGTTGTCTTCTTAGGTAATCTCCATATTCGAGTTCCACCAAGGTTGGGATCTCAGAGTCAAGATTCGCATTTACACATATCCTGACATGTGTCATCCTTGACCTAGCCAAGGTGGAGTGATCGATGGCAACCAACTCTCCTATAATCTTGGCAATCCCTTTCAAAAAATACTCATGAAAAAATTGGGATGGAAGATTTGAGAGACGAACCCAAATAGGAGTTGTGTTAATACTTTGCGTATCAGGATCAAAATCCTCTCCCTAGGGTCTGAGGAAGAGGTTGCGCCTTCCCAAAAACCATGGCCCTCCTGAAAGAATGTGGCTCACATCTTCTTTGTTGTTAAGCCTGATGATGAAAAAGCCCTTGGCAAGAACAACAATCTCCATGAGTCCTGCAGTTCTCCATTTGTAAAAGTCCCATGTCCTTATGGTTTCAATATCAGGCCTCCCTCCCAAAAATTTTCCCACCAAGAAATGTGAATCCATGGATAGAAAGCTATCCATGATGTTTTGTGAAACTCTTAATCGATTGTTATCTAGAATTAGGGGTGGAAGTGATTCGAAGAAGTCACTCCTTTTACCTTTGAGGGTTTCAACAAAGGACAGGCCCTTCCTAGGGCCCACTACTCCTACCTGGGTCCCATTATTAGGATCTTTGATAGTGGATCCTCGAAAATTGCCAGCCTCGAGGATGGAAACTTGACCATCCTTTGCCTCTAGATCCTATCCTGGCGCTTCCTGGTGGTTATGAGCGAGGTTCTCACCCACCACCAACACCCTCCCTCCTCTGCATCCATTGCTACTCCATTGGGTCCCTTTGTCAGGATATTTTATAGGAGGATCAGATCCTTGAACCTTGCCAGCATTGAGGACAAAAACCTAATCATCCTTTGCCTATGGATCCTCGCCTGGTGCTTCCTGGTGGTTGTGACCAAGGTTCCTGCCCACCACAAACACCCTCCCTCCTCTGTATTCATTGTTGTTTCGCTGCTCCATGCTTCCTAAAAAATGAAATCTTGTTTTTTTTCATGTTTGAAACTTAATTAAGGGGTTTTGCATTATATATGTTAAAGCAATATAATAATAGCTTATGCCTATTTAAGTGAGTGCAGGATTGGAAAATATTTAAATTGAAATATTGTGGTTCTTGTAAGAACGTTTAAAGATAGTGCAATTTAATATTATCTTATGCCATTGCATGCGTTTTATTATGAAATTAATGTAATATGTTTAGCATGGGTAAATTAATGACTTATGTTATTTTATATAACCAAGACAAGGAAGGAAACTTGGGATGTAGTTGATAGTGTATGGTAAGGTTTACTTATAGTATCACCTATGTTTCAATATTATTAAATGAAGGTATTCGGTGCCAATGTGAGTTAAGGGAAGTTTCTATTATTGTATGTATAGAAGGTTAACCAAAGTTTGAATTATGTTCTATAAATTATTTAGATTATGGATACTAGTTGCTATTAATGTGATTATAGACTAATGAATGATTGTACTCTACACTTACTTATGGTGAGTTGTATAATTGAGCTCACTGTTAAATATGTGTGAGTGTTTTGCCTACAACAGAACAATATATGTGTTAATAGAGTGCATGACAGGTGAATAAGGAATGGTTTATATTGTTAGTCGTGTTGCAAGGTATTCAAATAAATGAAAATGCTAGAATTATGAGTTATAATTTGAATGATGATTGATTATTTATATTACATTCTGGTATTTCTTTTAGAAATGTGTATTTTATATTATAAGCTTGTGAGGACAAGACATAGGCCTGTAAATTATGTGTTTCATAATATTTTAGCAGATGAATGGCAATGGTAAGTATTACTTTTGTTATAGGGGAAAAGAAACACCTCTGGTTTGATCTAAAAGTGTAGGATACTCATTACCTTGAATAAATTATGGATCTTTAGGAGATGAATGAACCAATATGTTTGTAAAAGGTATCAAGGTAAATTTTGTTTAGGTATCTCATGTGTTTTCTAAATACTTCATACATTGATATTGTAGGAAATTTGTGAGAATGCACGTGGGGGTGACGATGGATAGGAGCAACAAATGAATACCCCAACAGTTTTTTGACCATGCTAGAGTGATTCCTATGTTACGATGCTTAAGCTCCATATGAGATATTTAGTACACTGCATATAGACATTCATTTATGTCTATGTAAACCTTTTAGGGTATCGGATTCACTCTGAAGGAGTTTAAATGAAATACTTCTAGAACTGTCAAGGTTAATGTATTTAAGAGGAAACTTTTGGGATGTTTTAGTATCTGTTGTAACATTTCTAGTTGATTAATCAATAAAATGTGTATATTGCTTTCAATTCTAAGAGATCTACGATTACCCAATTCATTTGTTTGGTAAATGCATTGATTATTAAGAAAATTAGTTTTCTTTAGAAGTTAATTGGTGTCTCTCTTTAAGCTTGAATTTATGTAGAGAATTAGCAATGGAATATTACCTTACTTTTACTTAGAGAATAGATGTTTTGTTATGGAATTTCTCTTATGTTATTAACGATAGCTTATAGAAAATCCAATTTAGAAAATATTTAGACTTTTGAGGATGAGACATCTAGTTCTGATAGGTAGTTTAAATATGGATACTTCAAGGAGTAAAATTAGAAAGGATGGAATCTTATCATTCATATTATGTTTAAATGGTAATGAAACTCATTTAAGGGATGACTAACTCAAACAAATCTGAGATAGATAGTAAAATTCCTACATGCAAATATCATCTACATTAAAAGAGTTATGTAGAAAGGAAACTTGGTATGCACATTTCAAGGGAATGAAGGATGAAAAGTATGGACTAGCTAATTGAAGATAATGAGAGATATAGTTTGAATTTTTATGGAAACCATCCAATGCTCCTATATAACCATATTTATGTAAGGAGTAGATATGGATGTACCCAAGAATGATAATTAGGGTAAATTTTAACATAGACTTAGCAGTTTCCCTATTTTATATCTTCGAATCCCTAAGAAAAAAAATTAGGAAAGGAATTTTGGGTCATGACATTTGGTATCAGAGCATGGTTCGTAGTGGAATAGGTTCACTATGCAAAAAAATAGTTTTGGTGTGTAGTAGAAAACATACCTATATGATGGTTTTACCTTACCCAAAAAAGTAATAGATGTTGAAAGAAAACCGATCTAATTAATTATGATAACTAGAAATTTAGTTGTGGGTAGGAGAAATCAACCTAAAGAAGTAAAGGTGGACTAACTTCTTCTATATATCTATGTGTGGTTAGGAATAATACCATAAAAGAGAAGGGGAAGTGCTACCCCATAAACAAGGAATGCACGATGAACTAGTGTAGAGAACAAAAATCCAAATGTAGGTTTAGAGAACCCTAGAAATGAAAGAGAGAATCTTAGTAATGAAGGAGAGAATCTCATGATGATAGTGGCCCTACTTCAGGAATAGGTGGAAACACAAAAATAATTATTGGATGTCATGTTGAATTAAGAAACATAGACTGGGAACTCTAATGGATAATAGGTAAATGAGCCCCTTACTGAGGCACAACTAGCTAGGATTCAATTTGAGACTGATTTGGATAAAGAGATGAGACATTTAAAGTCTTCCAAATTTAATGGAGAGGAATATGGTGATAAAGTTGAGACTTGGTTGAAAGAGATATAAACCTATTTTAATATTAAGAACTTGTCCTTTGGCACTCATATATCCTATTCCACATTACATTTGCAAGGTGATGGTTTGGATTGGTGGGAAACTCTTAGTGAGGATCAAAAAATAGCAACAATAGTTGACCTAAAATGGGAATAATTTGTAGTAGCTTTTAAATAAATATTTCTCACGAAGCACTTCTATTCCTAGAATTTTGAGGAGTTCACTAAACTTTGGTAGGGAACTAGGATAATGGAAAAATATTATCAAAGATTTTTCAAGTTGCTGAAATATGTGCCTGCTTATAACAATAAAATGAAGATTCATAAGTTTATACTAGGATTAGAAACTAGAATAGGGCAAGAGGTAGATATGCCAAAACCTACTACTCTCCAAAAGACCTATGATTTGGCTATAAAAGTTCAAAAATTTCTCAAACCCTATTTTGATTATGAAAGTTTAGATGAGAAGGGTAAAGGAGCATTAAGGAAAATAAATAGTGCAAGATTTGTAAAGTGGGAAAAGGAATAGAAAAATAAAAGTATCCCCAAATAAGACAAAAAGAATTATAGGAAGCAAGAAAATTTTAAGAAAAGGTTCCAAGAAAAGAACCATAATAGTAATAAGGATAATAATAGACCATCATAGGGACAGGCTAATTATCCACATGTTAGAAAGGGACAAAAGTGGAAAGAAAATCTAGGACCAAAATAAGGATGTTTTATTTTTAGAGGACCGCATTTGTTATAAATTATCCACAAAGAGCAGGAATGAGTTCAAAGGGAAAGGAACCAATGTACAAATAATCTATAGCTAAGGAACCCATGCACAATATTTATGTTACAATAGGGAATCAAAACCTGGAAGGTCAAGCCACACCACTGTCGACAAAGGGTAATAATTTTGGTAGGAATGTTAAAATCTTAATTGATAGTGGTGCTACATATAGCCTTATTTACACTAGTTTAGGTAAATATATTTCTTAAAGGCCAATATTCTTGGCACATGTGTGGAAGGTTAAGCATGGTTTAGTACAAACCTACTCTGTAAATCAATGTTACCCTATGGAAAAAATTACCTTACCTAGTGGAATGACAATGGGATACCTATATGTAGCACAAATGCATGTCTTTGATGTAATCCTAGGAATGGACTGGTTGCAAGTACATAAAGTAATACTCAATTTTTAGGATAGATGGATCGAGTACATGAAATATGGAGGAGCTAAATAAAGGGTATATAACCTGCAAAGGACTTTAAACCTCAAATCCTCTCAGCAATGCAACTCAAGAAAACCATAAAAAGGGAGGAATGATCTATGTTGTAAATATAAATGAAATTGGGGAAGAAAATAAGGAAGAGGAAAACATCCAATTCTTCAAGAATTTAGGGATGTATTTTTGAAATATTTACCTGGATTACCCCCCAAACGTGAATTTGACTTCACAATCGAGCTTCAACCTAGAACTGAACCAATACATAAATAACCTTATAGAATGAATCCCATAGAAATGTAGGATTTGAAAGTACAACTAAAAGGGTTGGTAGAAAAAGGATTAGTCAGACCAAGTGTGTCACCATGGGGTGCACCTATGCTATTCATAAGGAAGAAAGATGGTTCCTTGAGATTATGTATAGATTATAGAATGTTAAACAAGGTAACAATCAAGAATAGATATCCATTACCCAGGATCAAATATCTCTTTGATTAGCTTAAATATGTCACTATATTTACAAATATCAATCTGAAGTCTAGATATCATCAGTTTTGAATCCGCGAAGATTTTATACATAATATAGCCTTAAGACTTGATATAGCCATTACAATTTTACTGTCTTTCCTTACGGTCTAACAAATTCTCTAGCAACATTTATGAACTTAATGAATAGTATCTTCAAAAATATTTTGGATAGATTTGTTTTGGTATTCTTGGATGATATACTGATATATTCTCGAGATAAGACAGAGCATGATAAATACCTTAGAATTGTATTAGAACTGATAAGGAAAAATCAAATGTATGGAAACATATCCAAGTGTGAATTTTAGGTGCCAAAAGTATAGTACCTAGGACATATTGTATCAGAAAGAGGGATCATAGTAGATCCAAAAAAATAGATGCTATTTTTAATTGGCCACCAGAAGTTTCATGGTTTTGACTAGTTACTATAGGCGGTATTTTAAAGATTATGCCAAGATAACCTCTCCAATAACTAGCCTTCAAAGGAAAGGAAAAGAATTTTTATGCATAGAAAAATGTGAGGCAAGCAAAAGCTTACTACACCGCCTATGTTAAATATAATTGATCCATAGAGGAATTTTTTTTTTTGTACAGATACTTCAGTGGAAGGTTTGGGAGGAGTTCTCATACAAGAAGGAACAGTAATAGCCTATGGATCAAGGAATTTGAAACAATATCTTAACTATGTAATCCATGATATGGAATTGGCAATAGTTGTATTTGCTCTCAAAAGTTGGTGACATTACTTGGTAGGGAGATACTTTGAGTTAAGGACAAATAATTAGAGTCTGCAATACATATTTACTCAACCATTTTAAATGCTAGACAAAGAAGGTGGATGGAATTTCTCGTCGAGTATGATTTTGGTATTGAGTATATAAAGAGAAAGGAAAAAAAGGTGTTGATGCATTAAGTAGAAGGAGACACATATTTGTTTTGTTTTGCATCCACATTAACTTGATGGAATAAGTTAGGGAAATGCAGAATCAAGTTCCATATTGCTATCAAGTTTGGAAAATAATGGAAAGGAAACTAGATGAAAACAAATATTTTAACATCAAATATAGTTTCTTATGCTATAAGGTCAAGGTAGTTATCCCTAAGGATATAAATTTGAAAAAAATGATCATGAATGAAGCTCATAGATCTTCATATTTTGCTCATCCAGGAGGAGAAAATATGAGGTAAAATATGAAGAAAACTTTTTATCGGCCAGGAATGAAGAAAGACATAACTAATTTTTTTTCTCAATGCTTGGAATATTAGAAAGTAAAATCAAAATATAGACATCCTACTAGATTTTTTTATCCACATGAGGCACTCATGCAAAAATGGTAGGTGATTTTAATAGATTTCATTATAGGGTTATCTAAAAATAGGTTTCAACATGATGCAATCTCAGTAGTGGTTGATAGACTGACCAAGGTTACATATTTTATACTCAAAAACACCAAGGATGATGCCATGGTTATGGCTAACAAATTTATGAAATAAATATTTTGGCTTCATGGTTTTTTAGAAGTAATTATATCAGATAGGGACTCAAGATTTACATATGAGCTCTGGCAAGGCTTGCATCATGCCATTAGCACAAGGCTAAACATTAGTTTATCTTATCACCAAAAAACTGATGGGAAAATAGAAAGAGTGAACCAGGTGTTATAATATATGCTTCGCATGTACTGTATGCATCAAAACACACATTGGGAGGATTACTAGCATCTAGTAAAATTTACCTACAATAATGGTCATATTTTGACCCTAGGCATTGCTCCATTTGAAGCTTTGTATGGTAGAAAGTGTAGAACATCATTGTCATGGGATAATCCAAAGGATTGGATTGTACTTGGACCAAATATGGTGAAATAAATGGAACAACAACTAAGGAAAATCATGAAAAGGCTTAAAGAAGTTGCAAATCATTAGAAAAACTATGGTAATCTTAAAAGGTTACCAAGAGAGTTTATTGTAGGTGACAGAGTATTTATGAGGGTGATACCAAAGAAGAGTGCTATTAAGTCTACAAAGCGTAATCCACATTTTTTTGGACCCTTTGAGATTACCAATAAGATTAGTCATGCGGCATACCACCTTGCCTTACCACCTATTCTATCAAAGATTCATGATATCTTTCATATTTCATTTCTTAGAAAGTACATTGCTAAACCTAAACATGTGCAGAACTTTTCAAATTTGTATATGATAAATCCAAAGGTTATAGAGGTTCAACCAGTAAATATCTTTTAGCTTTGTTCCAAATCAATGAGGAAAGGAACCTTGGAGCAGTGTAAGTTTCAATGGGACCGTTACCCTAAAAGGAACACTACTTGGAAAAAGTAGGAGATGCAAAATCACTTTCCATTTTATTTGAAGATGCAATGTAAATGATAGTTTAATGACTATGCTATGATGATACACAGAGGACTGTGTTAAGCCTAAGATGGGGAGGATGTCATGACCCACCCTTGGTAGAATTTTCACTAGATAGATTCATGATTGACTATGATGGTTGTAGAAGGAATGAATGATGGATGTTATGCTTTTTTTTGCAAAATTTTAATGGAAATATAATGTTTTGAAGGTTTATATAAGGAATAATGAAAATACTCTATTAAAGTTTGTTATACTATAAGTATATCATGTTTTGTAAAGGAGTATATGTACCAAAACTTTGGTGAAGGGTTGCTTGTTATTGGTAGTTTATTAATGTATTTCCAGCTATGGTAACTTTATAAGGAAAGACACTGAAGGATTAAAAAGGAGTTTCTATAATTAAAGAAATAATTATGCATGAACATATATATGTATATATTAAAAAAATGATAAATACTTGTCCGTATTATTTACCTTTAAAAAAATAGAAAAATAAATTTGCATAATTATATATATATACAATGGAATTATAATTGGATACTCCTCTCGAGGTTTTGGCTTCAATAATAAAATAATTTGGTGATTATTTTTAGTACCATTAAGAGTTCATCCAGGTTTCAAATTGTTTGAGTAATGGGCTAGTAGTAGAAAATGTCTAACTTTTACTTGAGATTTAAAACCCATGGTAGGAGGTTCTTTGGTTGGTTGTATTGATGATCACCAACATACTCTAAATGATAAGGGATGTGTGAGTTCCCCTTTAATGAACACCTGATTCATAATGGATGCCCCGAAAGTGGGTGATGGAATGAAGGGATTTTTCATAGAAATATAGTGAGGACGAAAGAGAGGAAACAAAAAAAGAGAAAAGGGAGAACAAAACTCAAGAAGGAAAGAAACAAGAAGATAACATTTGCAGGTCTCTGACTACTGTGGATCTCACATTAGGATAAACCAGGTATTTATACTAAGGCTCTTTTGTGAATTCGATGAGCTTGTGTTTTATTGAGAGATTAGAATATGAATTTAGTCTTTTAATGAGAACCTTTAGTGATTGTAGAAATATGGCTTTAGAAAAATAATTCTAGTAGAGCCATTGGCTTATGTAAATACTCTTGTGGATATTCAAGGTTGTATTGAATTGCTCAATCGAGGAGTGCTTTACCTGGATGTCTTTAGTTGATTACATTCTTGACTTTAGAGTAGTTAAGAAAATTAGGAGGATAGTATTACATTTCCTATGAAAACTGAGTTTCTAGGTTTGGAAATGAACCAACAACTTTTGGTAAACCACTATTGACATTCTGGTAGTGAACATTGTGAAATATAAGCTTGGAATGAGATTATTTTTGACAACGATATGAGTATAGTTGAAATATTTTTGTCCAAATTTGAGGTACCTATGTTTGTGGAGGTGCAAGATAATCTGAAATTGGGCTTCCTGAGTGTGAATGGAATTGTGAGATGTAAAGAGGGATTATTTGAGGTTAATGAAATCTTGTAGTTGTTTTTCGTGTCTAAAACTTAATTAAGGGGTTTTGCATTATATATGTTAGAGCAAAATAACAACAGCTTATGCCTATTTATGTGATTGTAGGATTGGAAAATACGTAAATTGTAATAGAGTGGTTCTTGTAAGAACGTTATTAAAGATAGTACAAGTTAATATTAGTTTGTGTCATTGTGTGTGTTTGATTATTAAATGAATGTAATATATTTAGTGTGGATAAATGAATGACTTGATGTTGTTTTATATAACTAGGACAAGGAAGGAAACCTAGGTTGTAGTTGATAGTGAGTGCTAAGGTTAACTTATAGTATTACCTGTATCGCAAGATTATTAAACAAATGTATTCAGTACTAGTGTGAGTTAAGGAAAGCTTCTATTACCATATGTGTAGAAGGTTAACCTTTGGATTTTGTGTTGTAAATTATTTATGTTATGGACACTAGTTGCCACAAATGTGATTATAGACTATGAATGATTGTAGTTTAAACTTAGTTATAGTGAGTTGCATAATTGAGCTCATTCTTAAATATGTGTGAGCATTTGATCTATGACTGAATGAGATCTGTATTAATTGATTGCATTATAGGTGAAAAATAAATGGTTTCTATTGTTATCCATGTTGCAAGGTATTCGAATAAATGAAAATTCTAGAATTATGAGTTATATTTTGGTTAATGATGGACTATTTATAATATGTTCTGGTATTTATTTTAGAAATGTGTATTTTAGATTTACATCTTGTGAGGACAAGACATAGGCCTATAAATTATGTGTTTCATAATATTTTAGTAGATGAATGGCAATGGTAAGTATTACTTTTGTTATAGGAAAAAATAAACACCTCTGGTTTGATCTAAAAGCGCAGGACAATAATTACCTTGAATAAATTATGGACCTTTAGGAGATGAATGAACCAATACATTTGTAAAAGGTATCAAGGTAATTTTTTTTAGGTCTCTCATGTGTTTTCTAAAAGACCTCATGCATTGAGATTGTAGGAACTCTGTGAGAATGCGTATGGAGGTGACGACGGATAGGAGCAGCGAATGAATGCTCAAGCAGTGCATTGACCATGTTGGAGTGATTCATATGTTAGTATTCTTAAGCTCCATGTGAGACATTCAAAACATTGCATGTACAGGTTTAGTTATGTCTATGTAAACCTTCGAGGGTACCGAATTTTCTCTAAAAGAGTTTAAAAGAAATACTCCTAGAATTATCGAGATTAATGTCTTTAAGAGGAAACTTTTAGGATGTTTTAGTATCTTTTATAATGTTGCTAGTTGATTAATTAATAAAAAGTGTATATTGCTTTCGATTATGAGAGAGGTTGATTATTCTATGATTACCCAATTCAGTTGTTTGGTAAGCATATTAATTATTAAGAAACTTGGTTTTCTTTAGAAGCTAATTGGTGTCTCTCTTTAAGCTGGAATTTATGTAGAGAATTAGCAATGGAATATTACCTTACTTTTACTTAAATAATAGATGTATTGTTATGGAAATGCTCTTGTGTTATGAGATACAACTTATGGAAAATCTAATTTAGAGAATGTTTTAGACTTTTGAGGATGAGACATCTAGTTCTGATAGGTAGTTTAAATATGGATACTTCAAGGAGTAAAATTAGAAAGGATGGAATCTTATCATTCATATTATGTTTAAATAGGGAATGAAAATCAGTTAAGGGATAACTAACTCAAATAGATATGATATGGATAGTCAAAATCCTACATGTAAATATCATCTACATTAAAATAATTATGTAGAAATTAAACTTGACATGCACCTTTCGAGGGAATGAAAGGGGGAATGTTTGGACTAGCTCATTGAATATAATGAGAGAGATAGTTTGACTTTTTTGGGAAACCATCCAGTGCTCCTACATAACCGGATCTATGTAAGGAGTAGAGATGGATGTGCCCAAGAATGATAATTAGGGTAACTTTTGACACAGACTTAGCAGTTGTCCTATGGTAGATCTTGGAATCCCTAAGCAAAAAAAAATTAGAAAGGGAAATATGGGTTGTGACAACTAGGAATACCTCATTGAAAAGGTGCCACACTCCTTTTTTCTAGATTAACGAGTCCACACAAATAGAGTTCCTAACAACATAAGATTTTAATGTGAGATCAAGGGATTTCAAGGGAATCTCCACTCCTTGATATGCGATAAACATCATATTATATTTCTATTTCTTAATACCATTGACTTCTTCATTATAGTCTAACACTTGGGATCAAAGTATTGAGAAAATATGGATCTTAATATAGTAAAAGAAGAAATATCTATGAGAGGGACATCCTCAAGCCATGGGTCTTCCCAGAAGTTGATATGTTCTCCATTGCCTAAACTACATTTAAGACCTTTTTGTTTTAACAATGTTGTTCCAAAATGCCAAGCCATGTAAGGGGTTTTGATATTCCATGAAGCTTAATCCTCTATTCAAGTATTTAGTAGAGAAAATTTAGGCCCATCCATTATTTTCTTGAGAAACAAGTCTCTCACTCTATTTTTCTAGTAAAGTTTGGTTCATATATTTAATCTTTCTCAATCCAAGGCCTCCTACACTTTTCTTGGAGCACACCTGATACCAAGAAATAAAATGGATACTCTTTTTATCTTCTTCCCGTTACCAAAGAAATATTTTTGAAAATTGTTCTCATTTTTGAAATATTTTCCCAAGTATTTTAAAAATAGAAAGAAAGCATATCGAAATGCTTTTAAGGGTATATTTGACCAGGTTGACCTTGCCTGCTTGACTTAGAAGTACTCCCTTCCATCCTAACAACTTTTTCTACACCCTTTCCAAAAATGGATTCCATAGTTCTTCTTTGATCCTTCCTTTGAACAAAGGCATCCCTAATTAAATCGAGGAGAATTCAACAATGGTACATCCTAGGATTCTAGCAATATCTCTTTGCCTATTAGGAAGGGTATTAAGGAAAAAAAAAAAATTGCTTTTAAAAAATTTAATATATTTCCCAACATCTAGCTTATAGTCCATCACAATTACTTATATTTCCTTGGCTTGAGGAATGGAGGTGAAGGTAGAAAAGATAGTATCACTAAAAAATTGCTAATGGGTAATTGGCTCAATGGGAGAAGTAGGTTTAATGCCTTCAATGGATTTGGAGATAGTTGTAGCTTTTAGAGCTCTCCCAAGGGATTTGACAAGAATAATGAACAAGCAAAGGAAAATAGGATCACCTTGCCTAATACCTATGGAGATATTAAAGGACCCTAAAATCTCAACATTAACAATGACAGAGAACATAGAGGTAGAGAAGTATTGATTAATCAAAGAGATCCATCTATTATAGAAACTGAATTTCAACAACACCATTTCCATAAATCTCTAGGAGGCTCTATAATATGCTTTACTCATGTCAAGTTTGAGAAACATACCAAATTTACCACTCTTATCAACTAAATGAATCAGCTCATGGGCTTTTATGATTCCATCTAGAATTTGTCTCCCTAGAACAAAGCCCCCCTAATTGGAATCAATGATTCTGGGAAGGATCTATTTGAGCCTAACCATAGATTTACTTTAGTTTTTTTATTTGTAATATCTACTTTATTTTATAACATTAACGTGTTTTCATATAAAGTATGTATTATAATTATTGTGCTTGCACTTGTGTTTCAGGAAGGAAACTAGTAATCCATATTTGGTAAAGCGAGCTATGATAGTGCAATGTTTTGGAAATATTACTCTACTAAGATGCAATGCATAGATAATAGATATGAATTCTTCATATTGTGAAGGCTTCTATATAAAAATGTCAAGAAGGATGCTGAATTTTAAAAATATTTGTATTCATATAGAAAATTGAAATGATCTAAAAGATAAAAATAAATAATTCAAACATTTTATGTAAAATGATGTGGGTTTCTAGATATAGCATCTCAATTGAGATGATAAGTGTATCTATTTGTAAACTCTCAATTTCTAAAGAAGAGAGCTCTAATTTTCCAAGGGTGGGGGACCTGAGTACAACTCCTTGTTATCTAGCAAAAAAATAAAAATAAAATAAACTATATAGATTATATTTATCATAAGAGAAGAAATAATTAATATATAAAATATCTTATACCATAATATGTTTTCATTTATATTTTTATTTACTAATCCTAGATGTAATTTTGTTCTATCCCTTTGACATTTTATAAATTTATTTATGATTTTCATTTCTCTAGATTGCTTATTAATTCTTATGTTTTAAATATTAAATTTTAATATTATATTTTTCAAAATATAAGTATACATGTATTTTATAATATTAAAAATTAATGTGAATAATGCATTTTCCATGGGACAATGTGCTATCAAACATGGTGGTTCCAAGCAAAAAAATAAATTCACTGTTTAACTTAAGTTATAAGTCCATGTTTGCAACCATTGGCAAGACATGTCCATTTCAAAGGCTTTTTAAGGCATGCAAAATAGAAGACTACTACTATAGTAGTTCAAGGGCATAAATAAAATGGTATCATGATTGGTAATTGTAGACACCAAAATCTAGCCACTTGTCATCCATCCATAGTTTCCCACCACATTTACCCATTATTTATATATATTTATATTTGTTTAATATATATTTAAATAATAATATTTTATATATTTTATTTATATATATTTAATAAATATATGTATATTTATATGAATTAATCCCAGCCATCCATCATGATCTAATCCCAGCCATTCATCCACCTTAATCCATGCCACATGCCCAGATTTAATCTCCACCCTCCATCATGTTTTAATCTTGACCACACAAATTGTGTCGTTGAAACCCTAATGTGCCCTAGGAGAGATTATAAAGAGGAGTCATTTTGATGACTCAACCCTTGAGTTCCCTAAGTTTTTCCTAAGTCCTCAAGCATCCAAGCCTCCTCACCTTATCCTTTCATCCTCATCTCTTCGCATCCATCGCCTCCACCTCGCATGAACCAGATATGCTTCTATAGATTCTATTCAATCCTCAAGCACCTCTTCTGAGCATCTCTGGGCACCTTCTACCATCATCGAGCACCTCTGGGTGCCTTCCTTCCATCATCGAGCACCTCTGGGTACCTCCTGCCATCATCGAGCATGGTTCACAACCCTAGTTCTGTAGTCTAGCGATCCCTTGGGTGTCGCTAGGGCATCTATGCACCAAATTCTACAACAACAATGAAGAATAGAGAACAACGAATTAATGTGACAAGGTAATTTATTTATTGTATGTATTTTATTCTTTAGATCTGTTTATAGCTTCATTTCTGCAACTAGGGTTAGTAGTTTTCTTATTGAGGGTCTCACATAGTGGAGCCCTCATAGATATTATTGACCTTTGTTGTTGTTTGTTGTTTGTAGGTTTAGGGATCAAGTTCATTGGAAGCTGTTGAAGCACTTGAGTGGTCCGACCTATGGATATCTGAAGCCCACTCACCTTACTATTGAGATCAATTCGAGCGTGAAGACACCACCCTTATTTGTTAGCTAGGGTTTCGGAGAACCCTAGCATATTGAAATCATTGTATTGGATAATAAAGCATTGTAAACCCCTATTTGGGGTACACTTGGTTGTAATATCAGAGATCCACTCGATAATAAGAATAAAAGTTTATTTTTGTGCAATCATCTGTGTTTATTCTGCTTTGTTCATTCATTTATTTAAGTATATTGTTTGGTGTTGTTCGATTTTACATCTACAAATGGTGATCATGGTGGGACCCACAATGGGTTCTTTATGTTAATTATCTTGTCATTAATTCATTGTTTTTGTCTTCTATCTTGTAGGTTTTTCAGAAAAATGGGTCACACAAATTTTGTAGAACCAGTTTCTGAGGATTTGCAGAAGTTGCAGAAGGTGTGCAGATGCCCCGCAGTGCTCGTGGGACATTCAGGAAGCGCCCAGGTGCATTTCATAGGCAAGTGTGTTTCATAGAGAAGAGGAATAATACATAGGCTTATCTGTAAGTCTACTGTAAAACCCTAGCTTCTCTATTTTACGTATTTTCATGTTTTTACAGATTTATGGCTAAAAAGAACATCATTAACAATCTGGTAAAAATGAATATTTTAATCTGCATTTCTAGGCATTAGAATAATTCTTTGCATTCATTTTTGCATCCACATTCAATCATAAATCACACATTTCCATTTAAGGGTTTCACTATTTTCTGGTGTGCTGCAATTGCATCTCTGTTTTCATGTGAATGATTAATTGCATAAAATAGTTTACATTCTAGGGTTAGGGATTTCTCCTTTTACTGGTCTAAGTAGGAACAACATTAGAATAATTGAAAGTACCCCCACATTTGGTGATTCAAGGTGGAAGAGTAGATGAACCCTCCTCTATTTAGAGAGCGGTCTTAAGCGGTGTACTCTACTTCTTTTGGGAAAATCAATATTTCTTGTGTTGGCTTCTAATTTAGACTAGTGAAATCAGTCATTTCTGACATTGTATGTACACCTTAATAAACTGAAAACTTTTAAAAGGAATCACACACACAACACATTTCATTTTTAATAGTAATGGTTGGATTTCATCACCAACCATTGCTTGAGATCTGGTGATGGTGGGTTTCATCTCCATCCACCAATCTCTGCCCCTAGACACCATAGGTTACCCCCAAGCAAACTTGTTAGATTTCATCACCAGTAAGAATCTCATTGTCCATCCTAGCCATAGTGTTCACCCATTTTAATTCATATTAGTGCATTGAAACACACAAAACCAAAAAAAAAAAGAAACATTAACACGAGATAATCAAAGAACCAGGTAAGACACATTTTTGTTGCATAAACATAGGATTGGATTGCCTATTTGATTTTATGAGTTTTTCATTCCACATTTCATTTTCAGCATATTTTATATTTGGTTCATTAGTTTATGGTATTAACAAGAAATCAAGCTAAAATAATGAATCAAATATCCACCAATCAAACCACTTCAGCAATGGAGTGTTCATCATCACCTTCCACCACCACTTCCATGATCAATCCCCCTAGTGTGATACAGGTAAGTCATTCAGATTTGTCTGTAGGTCCCTCACACACTATGTCATCCACATCATTTCATATGGCCATGCCCCAAATAGAATCATCATCACCAACCATTGACCATCACATCACCCACATAGACATGGCACAAGTGGAAGCTCTTATGAAATCCACTAACTATGTCTTAGAGTCAGTCCCCAACTCACCTAGACATGATCCTTCTTTACAGTAGGAACTTATCTCCTCCCAACCTTCAAGCTTTACCCAGGTGTACAATAACCCTCTTTTTGAGGTATCTACTGCACCTTCCCAATATTTGTCCATACCCCAATCATCATGTGCCCAAAGCACATCCATCCCATCCTCATATACCTCAGTTTATGGTAACCCCTTGTATGAAGCACATGTTAATGTTGCTTCACAAGTGCCCACATCCATACCATCTAGTGTCTCCCATCAAGTTGCAATTCCTATTGCAACTTACCCCCACCTACCTCATCAATCCCATCCACATCCATTCCATCAACCACTGATATGGAAATACATGAGACATGGGAACATCTCAACAAATTGCTTAAGAAGTGGTAGAATGCTCAACAACAAGTTCAGGTGAACCCTAAGCCTCAACCTATTTCCACTCAACCCATATTTGTTAGCCAAAGTCCATCTTGGGTACCACAATCTTCTATGGTTTCCATTCCAACACCACCACCAACCCATACCCATTCTATTCCCATTGGCCAACCTATCCAAAGCCCTCATACATCATCTCCATATCTTCATTCACAATCATTCCTTCATCAACCACATCATCATCAACATCAATCCACTCCACCAAGTCATCATCACCTCATCACACCTCAACATATTTCCACCTCACCATCACAAAATCATCAAGTGATTCAGGGTTTCCACATTCCTGGGGAGGACCCTCGAATCTAGGCTATGCAACAATAGATTGATAGTTTGATGCAACATACTCCTGGCATGATAAACCATAAGCCTACCCTACACCAACTAATCAATCAACCAATTCATCCTTCGGTACCATCACCACCATATCTAATAGATTTCACAATACCAAAGTTTGATAAATTTAAAGGGATAGAGAACCCTAAAGAGCATGTGAGCTCATTTGTTCATTCTTGTTTTAGAATTCAAAGCAATGATGCTCTAATGCTTAGGACCTTCCCTCAAACATTAGGGGGAGATGTTGTAGAATGGTATAACCATTTGCCCAATCATAGTATTTATACTTTTGAGCAATTGGTTGACCAATTTCTTGAAATATTCTCCCTCAATATAAGAAATAAAGTCTCATTATCTGATATCTATGATCTAAAACAATATGATGATGAGTCTGTCTATGAATTTGGTAACCATTGGAGGGTCGTTATCACCAAATTGCCATTTTCCCTACCAATGGAAGAGTTGACCCGATTGTTCGCTAAGAGTTGCTTAAAACCCATCTCTTGGTTATTGCAATTACAACAACATAGATCATTTGATGAAGCTCTTGCCCAGGCTAGCACAATTGAGGAGATAAAAATCCAAGAAGGAGTGCTTAAGCCTAAGAAGAAAGAATGGCAAAATAAGGGCCAATATAGAGGAAATTATTCTGGCCAATCAAAATCCAATCAGGCCAATCCGGCCAATTCATCCAATCAAGTAAATCAAGTGGTCATGAGCCAACCAGTAATGGCTCAACAACAACCCATGCAACAACAACCATGACAAATTGAATATCATGTGGTTCCCTCAACTACTCAATCAAGTCAAAACATAGTGCCAGTTATGGACAATCGACCACATCGACAATCTGTTCGACAACCCCATCAATATACCCCATTGGTTGAATCTTATACCTCCATTTTCCGTAGGTTATATGACACAAATCAACTTCCCTTGCCTGAGGTCAGACCTGATGATCTCGCTAAATATGGTAAACACTATAGGGAGCATTTATTTTATCCTTATCATAGATAGAATGGGCATGACATTAATAACTACCATCAATTCAAAGATAGAATACAAGACCTTATTGAGTTAGGAGCTATCAAACTTGACAGTCCTCTAGCTCAACAAAATCAAAATCTTGGGATCTTTCAAACACCACTTCCTCATCATGAGGAAGCACAACCAACAATAGGAGGGTCAAATACCAAGATTCCTCCTAATCAGGTTAATCATGTTCAACAATACCAAGGTTTTGTGGGTGCTATTCATGTAGTAACCCGAGGTCAACAACAATGCTCCAATCAACAAAATACTCAACAATAGTCTAGTCATCCACCCATACCTCCATAGGCAAGTGTGTCTCAACCTACCACATCATCATCTCCCATCCAATTTTTTGCCAATCCCTCTCAGCCAATCCATATTCCAGCCCATCCATCTCAACCCATTCATCATTCCAATCATCCATCTAGGCCAATCATCTCATTGAGCAGTCAGTTAACCACAAGCTTAAAAATGGCTTCAACCAAACTATCTATATATGAGCTAATCCAACAATCTCCTCCACATCATGAAGCATTAATGGATATTCTAAAATCCATTGAACTTCAATCTCAAGATGCTAATGCTTTTAACAATTTTGTGGGGAATATTCAAACATGTATGGAGCCCTCCATTACTTTCTATGATTTTGAAATCAAACCAATATCATCAGAATCAGTGGATCCTCCATTACATATCATGGCTCAAATTGATAGGAAGCCTTTCAAAAGAGTTTTAATTGATATTGACTCCTCCATAAACATCATCACCACATCTACCCTTCAACATCTCAAGCTTCCACTAGATCACATCACCAAATCCTCATTCACCTTGAAAGCATTTAATGATGC
Organism: Wollemia nobilis; assembly: GCA_028583015.1. NCBI lineage: Eukaryota > Viridiplantae > Streptophyta > Pinopsida > Araucariales > Araucariaceae > Wollemia > Wollemia nobilis. Next base: position 7,618,016 of record JAQPPZ010016334.1, on the reverse strand, counting down.
TCTCTGTTCCATAGTTGGCACTATTGTTTTACCCATCGAAGTGGGGGTCAAAATATTGCATACTATGTTCCACATCTTGGAAGGGTCCATGGCATATAATGTACTCCTTGGATGACCTTGGATGAGGGAAATGAGATGTGTCCCTTCCATATTACATCAATGCTTGAAATACGTACATGAGGGACAAGTACATTGCATACCAATGGATGTTGAACCATTTAAGTATTGCAATTTTATCTCAAACCCCTATGAGTCCATGCTTCCTTCCACTCATCTATTCCTCACTTCATCAGTCATCCACCCCATCCATATCATCATCTAAAGCCCCTATTCTTGAGGAGCTTCCAATCACCAATTCTCATCAAGCATCCACTTCCATACCCCCATCTTCATCACCATTGACTACATGCACATGTGGTCAAACTCAATCAACATTAGCCACATCATCAACATCCTCCACCACTCTTTCCACATCATTGCCAATTCAACAATCCACCCAACCAAATCCATCTTCATCCACATCAACCAATGTCTCACAAGTCAAAATGATAGATTGTGAGATACCATCAACCAACCATGAGTCAGTTCCATCCACATCCAATCCATCCACATCATCCCAAGTTGAGGTCCACCTCACTAATCCTGGTATTGGTGAATATGTGGTCCAAGATATCATAGTCACACCACTCAACATTCAAAGTGCTAAGGACTACGGTCACCCACGTGACCCACCCTTATCTATAGGAGCGGTATATAACATGGGTTCAATGCCTAATAGCATTAATTTTATGTATGGGGGACTTGATTCATCATCCAATCTAGTTACCCCATATGAACCCAAATCACCCACACCGACCAATATACAACATATGTCGGGTTTTCCATCCTGATATTTCCACATTGTTAATTGGCAAGGACATGGCCTAGGATGACATGAATAGGGAATGCATGAGATTATCGATGTTTCATATCAAGAAATGCATGACCATTCAGGTTTAGGTTATCATCCACTTTCATCCACCTCTTCTCTTGAACAAGCTTTTCAAAGTTTAAATTTAAATTCAGGAGAAGATATCCATCTCATAGATGACTTTGAAGATGAAATCTATGAAGAATTTGACCTCATGTCAATTATTTTTGATGAATCTAAAGAGGAATCAGACCCCATCATTCCACACACTAAACATGATGAGTTTTACCTCAGAACGTTCCCCATCCATCAACCCATATTTCTCTTGCTTCTTCCATAAGAGTGAGCCGACCCAATTGGTGAACCACCACCTCCATCTCATTAATCCATCTCACCATTTTTTTTGTAATATATGTACATAAAAAATAAAAAATCAAAAAAAATTAAAAAAAAATAAATAAAAATAAAAACATTTTGCATGTACATTGCATTTATTTGTGTTGCTTGTTATTGTCCAGGTTTAATAGAGTTCTAGCATCGGTTCTAGCCAAAAGGATCCATTCCATTCACCTTTGCCACCCATCCATTTTCCCTTTAAGTCAACATGAATCCTGTTGACTTATTCACCCCACTCCGTAATCCATACGATTTGGCAAAGCCAATTCCTATTGACATGAGTCTTATTGATATGGATTGGATTTCCTCACCACCATCCTTTTTCGAGTTTGTCCTATCCGAGGAATTGTTAAGGGCTTCAACCAACTACATTCCTCCATCACCTCCACCTTCACCTTCACCTTCAGATCCTAAGGTTTTCTAGGCAGACATAGATGAGGATAAGTTAGAAGAGTTTGATGACCTCATAGATGACATTCATCTAATCCCAACTCCCCATCAACTTGAGGAAGGTTATCACATGTCTATTGAAGATACTATCGATGTGAACCTTAGTTCAGATGCAGACAATCCCCAAATTGTCAAACTTGGCAAAAGCTTATCCAAATATGAACAAGAGCAATTAATTGCTCTCCTCAAGAGGAAGAAGGGAATTTTTGCATGGTCCTATAAAGACATGCCTGGTCTTGACTCTAATTTGGTTGTCCACAATCTCACCTTAAACTCTGATGCTAAGCCGATCAAACAAAAACTTAGAAGGATGCATCCTACCATTGCCCTCTTGGTCAAAGAAGAGCTTCAAAAGCTATTAGATGTGGGTTTCATTGTACCCATTGACTATCCTGAGTGGCTCTCAAACATGGTACCCATTCGTAAGCCTAATGGGGTGATACATGTTTGCACTAATTTTTGAGATCTTAACAAAGCATGTCCTAAGGATGATTTTCCTCTTCCAAACATTGATACTCTTGTCGACACCTGTGCTGGCCATGAAATGCTTTCTCTCATGGATGGTTTTTTAGGATACAACCAAATTCGAATAAATCTTGATGACCAACACAAAACAACATTCACTACACCTTGGGGGACTTTTTGTTACAAGGTGATGCCCTTTGGCCTCAAAAATGTAGGTGCCACTTATCAACATGCCATGACATACATCTTCCATGATTACATGCATAAGATCATCGAATATTATGTGGATGATCTCTTGGAAAAATCCAAAACTCGACAAGAGCACATTGGTGTATTGGAAAAAGTCTTTGATCGACTTCTAGAGCATAATGTAAGGTTGAACCCCAAGAAATGTGTCTTTGGTGTTACCTCTGGCAAACTACTAGGGTTCATTGTCTCCAAAAGAGGCATTGAGGTGGACCCAAACAAAGTCAAGGCCATCATGGAGATGCCTCCCCCAACAAATTTAAAGGAATTGCATAGTTTACAAGGAAATATTCAATCAATCCATCATTTCATTACACAACTTTCTGACAAATGCAGGTCATTCAATCACCTTTTACAAAAGGGGGTGCCATTTTCATGGATAGATGAATGTCAAAAAGCCTTTGATGATATTAAGAAATACCTAGCTTCTCCACCAATCTTAGCTCCTCCTCGTCTGAGGGTCCCCTTCCATCTGTATGTTTCAACAATGGACTTTGCATTAGGGACAATGCTTGCACAAAAGAATGAAAACAATCGAGAGCAAGTTGTCTATTACATTAGTCAAACATTGGTAAGCTATGAAACTAGATACGCTTACATGGAAAAATTATGCTTAGCAGTGGTTTTTACCACTAAGAAACTCTGATATTACATGCTTAGTCACACCACATATGTCATAGCTAGAGAAAATCCTCTACGTTATATGATGTCTCACACTTATAATAACACCCATACCACTAAATGGATAATGCTTCTCACTAAATTTGATCTTGAGTTTATAAGCCAAAAATCCATTAAAGGTCAGGTTATAGCCGATCAACTTGTGGAAGCTCCACTACCTAGTGATCATCCTTTGATTATTGAGCTCCCAGATGATTCGGTATTCACTATCACCGAACAAGAAGAAGATGTCATTTCGAAGGAAGACATCGATATCACACTATTCTTTGATGGTTCTAAGTGCGAGAAAGGTCAAGGTGCTAGAGTCATGTTTCATACACCCTAGGGGGTGCCTATCCCCTTATCATTCAAACTAGACTTCCAATGCACAAACAACAATGCAGAGTATGAAGCCTTAATCTTAGGTCTTCAAGCAGCTATAGCTATGGGCATTAAGCGTATTAGGATATTTGGTGATTCTCAACTTGTTGTCAAATAGGTAACCGGAGAATACCAATGCAAAGAGCCTACCATTAAGCTTTACCATGAAGTAGCAATGAAATTGCTCTCTAAGTTTGATTGGTATGAAATTGATAGTTTGCCATATTTGACTAATAGATTTGCAGATGTGATGGCCTCTCTTGGATCATTGATTCCAAAGGATACCTTAGGAGAGGTACAACCCCTTATAATTACAATGATCTCTAAATCTACAATTGTTCGTGCTGAATCTAAGGATGAAAAGGATGTTTGCTTTATCCATTTGGAGTCATGTGAGCCTTGGTCAAGCCAAATAATAGCCTTTCTCAAGTTTGGAACACTCCCATCAGATATGTCATGGACTGCTAAACACACTTTCAAGAAAAAGGCAACTCATTTTACTCTCTTGGGGGACGTGTTGTATAGACGTGGTTATGATGGAATCCTCCTTCGTTGTCTCGAGTCTACTGAGGCACAAAGAGCCATAGTTGAAGCTCATGATGGTACTTGTGGTGGTCATTTTAGTGGAATGGCCATTGCAAAGTGTATTCTATGCATAGATTATTATTGGCCCACAATGGAATGAGATTGTTGCACATATGTCAAACATTGTAAGCAATGTCGAGCATGCTAATTTAACTCATGTACCATCACAAGCATTACAACTTATTCAAAGCCTTTGGCCTTTTTTTTGCCTTTGGCCCTTTTCACAATGGGGTCTAGATTTAATTGGTAAAATATCACCTTCTTCCTCGGGACAACATACATTCATCATCATAGCCACATAATACTTCACAAAGTGGGTTGAGGCAATTCCTTTAACCAGTATGATAGGACCTAAGATTGTGGAGTTTATACTTCATCATATCATTTGTCATTTTGGTATTCCCTTGAAAATCATCTTTGATAATGGCAAGTCTTTCAAGAACAAGGATGTTTGAGCACTTTGCGAGAAATATAACATCCAACATAGTTTCTCGACTCCTTATTACCCATAATAAAATGGACAAGTTGAGGCTACCAATAAGACCTTAATTGCTATTCTCAAGAAACTTGTTAAAGAAAATCATAGAGATTGGCATACACAAATTCCCTTGGCATTATGGGCTTATCGAACAAGCATCCACACGCCTACTGGGGCAATGCCATTTTCATTGGTCTATGGAGTCGAAGCAATCATGCCTCTTGAGCTTGAGATCCCCTCCTTGCAAATTTCATTGTAGGAATTCATAGATGATGACACTGCTAGACAAGCACATCTTGACCAACTAACACTTCTTTATGAAAGGCGAGTCTATGCTTTAGAGCATTTATGAGTATATCAAGACCACCTAAAATGTGCTTACAATGCCAAAGTTCATCTACATGAATTCCAAGTAGGAGATCTTGTCCTTAAAGAGAATCAACAAAACACCAATGCATTGTTGCACCTTCATGATAAATTCATGGCTAATTGGTTAGGTCCATACATTGTTACTCAAAAAGTGGGTAAAGGTACTTATAGGCTTACCAATCTAGAGGGAGTTGAAGAGCCTAAACCACTTAATGTTATACACTTGAGAGCATTCTATGCATAATGTGATTTATATATATGTATATATACATGGCTATTACACAAAAACAACATTGCATTACACACATATCATTTCACATATTGCATTTCATACACACATTTGCATAAAACTCATATCATTTCATACAATTGCATTTCATACATTGCATTTGCACCATCATTTTCACACATTTCATATTTCATATTAGGGATCATTTATTCAGTTCAGATATAAATTGGTCAAATAAAGTCATGTTGCCTTAATCAGGGGCACCTTCAACCATCATCCATTTCATTGCACCATTCCATAAAACCAAATTATCATTAGCAAATTTGCATGCCCATAATTCCTAGGTGTTTTTTGTCACTCAGCCACTCCTAGTGTTTTAAGCAAACCATAAATACATGTTGAGTTTTCTTTAGGACCAAGACACAATTTTCACTAAGAAAATCTTGATTTCTGGGAATTGACTCCAAAATATTCTTGAACCAAACACAATTTCACATCTTAAAAACATCTTGTGTCAAAGAGGGATAACACCATACTTGATTTGAACCTCAAAGTAAAAAGGGTAGTCCTTGCTTGTCCCATAATGCAACATAGTCCATAAAAATAATGGTTTTCACCACTATCACAATTTTAAATTAAAATAAAGAGTAGGGCAAAACCCATAAAAACTCTGAATATTTTACATCACACACCATTGATCCTCAATTTGTAAGGATAGTACTACATTAATCTGCCTCCTTTGGGTGCCTACCAAATATGCATATAGCCTACCGCACCCATCACAAATGCTCCCCATAACTTATCCACATGGAACCTTGCCATGGTCTCCATATCACCTGAGCTATCATTTGTCCAACATATAAATCCCTTTACCACTAACTCATCTGAACATGATAAATCAACTATACCTCCTCTACCATGGGTCACCTCATTGCATAGGAATGGTCCCTATCCCATCCCCTAGCCGATAAACCCATAGGTCAACCCACACTAAACTCTACTGGTAACTTGAGAATGCGGTATACATCCTCAAGTGTCACAGTCACCTCACCAATAGAGAGTAGAAAAATCCCCCTATTTGGATCCCATCTCTCTACTAAGGTAGAAATATATCCCTCGTCTACCCTCACCACATCTATATTGGTTTTCCTAGCCATCCCAACAAAATCTATCCAATCCCACTCATCCTCCCATAGTTCCTTTCTCACCCCAGGTATGAGAGGTGAGAACCGATGCCAAGCCTCCAAAATCATTAGCTGCAATACACCACAAAGCATTAAATGTCACATACATTACATTATTTTGAAAAAAGAAAAGGAAATTTTTTTCACAGTGAAAAAAAAAATAAAGTTAAAGGTATTTACCTTGGTAAGTGTATACCTTATCCTTCTCCTGCATCTTCTTCCTTGGCCACCATAGCTTCTACAACTCACCAACCACTCACTCCACTCCAATCACTTCACACAACTCCCTCAGACGCAACTTCCAAAATTTGTAGGTGCACAAATGATCTTGATTTATCCTCCGCAAACCTTTTATAGTTGTTTTAGGTACACTAAAACACCCATGGGAACTTCCTGGTGCACTAATGCACCTCCCTGTATTTGGGAAGGTGCCAAATTCTAGAAAATATTTATGCATGCAATAAGCACACATCAACATTTGGTGTCAATTTTGACAAAAATAATAAACTGATCCAAAAAGGTAACTTACCTCCATAAAATCATTCCAAATTGCATCCATACATCAAAATCATCATAATATCATATTTTGTGAAAACCAAAATGGATTTGGAGTCATACTTTTTGCTTGTAATAAAAAGTCACAAAATTACATTACAAGTTACAAAACGCTCCATAATGGTTTAAAATTTTCACAAAACAACCATTTTCATCATTCTCATCATCAATTCCATCATTGCACTCATTAACCCATCATATTCCAATCTTTGCATTCATATATTTTCCAGGTTCACAAATTTCAAGTGAACCTCGTATCTAGTGATATTTTCTATCTCCTTGGCGATTATAGTGACTTGCATCCATGTAATTTAGTAAGATGGGTAAACCACCATAAGGAAACTTGGACATATTCATCATATAATATATCATTTTTTGAATACAAAATCAACTTTGGTAATTCACATTTTGAGTGAAACTATGCCAAGATCAATTTGCTCTAAAAGCAGTTATTGATGGCCTAGTTCGTGGGACTTGGAACATGGACAAAATTATAACTTATTATTTATTTTTCATGATAGTAATCATGGTGAATGGCCTTAGCTAGGATTTTTTTATTAGTAATGGGTTTTATAAGGGACCCAAAACCTTATACACAAGTTGTAATGAGGATACCGTGAAGGTTCGACTCACTAAAAAACAAGCCAAAATTGGGCCAAACACATGGTCCATAATCTACAAATTAGCCTAGATTATTACAACACTGTCCATAGGCACAAACAAAAAGTGTGAGGTTCTACAGCCTGTCCTTATTTTGCAAGTGCCAATGTGCCACCTTGGCATATCAGTGTAATAAGGTCCCACAATTTCCCTTGCATTGTGAGCCATTGTGATCCTTGACATCGTGAAACTATTCAACATTAGTAACTGCAAGTTCACTACAATAATCAATGATGCATTGGGGAATATTGCCCTAAAACATCACTAGGGATTGGATAGTTAACCCAAAATTTACCATTGTATCTATCGCTCGATTGCCTTCCCTATACACATGTTGAATACACCTGTTGTTAATCACCCTTAACTGGATAATGGTATCTTCGATGATTTGCTACACATTCTAAGGTGGATGCAAGACCTCTTTCAAATAATTTATAGTTTTTAACAAGTCTTCCTCAATTATCAGGTATTGGATATTGAACTCGATAGCCATTTGGATGCCTTGGAAAGCTACTCAAGCTTATACAAAATTGTTAGATTGGACTCTAAGATTTTTTGCATAAGCCAGGATGAGATGACCTTTGTCATCACTGATTACACCTCCACAACTCACATCACCGAGGTTGCATTTTGATGCACCATTAAAATTTAACTTGAACCACTAAGGGGGGGAAATCCAAGAGATAAGGGATATGTCCACAATAGCTTGGGAATGACAAGAAAACTCAAAAGATAGGTTAGCATAATGTGCCACTTGAATCTCAAACTGTGATGAAGGAAAATCCTCATAAGACATGATATTGGTATTTTAGGAGGCAAAATTCATAGCTCTCAAACAGACTGACTTCAGATCTAGGGATGAAAATTGAAAAGCTCAATTATTCCTTTCCAACCAAATTTACCACATAAAGTGAGGAAGAATGATCGACCACCAAAAATTTAGGTGGGTGGACTTAAAGGGGTTTGGCCACTAGGTAATAAGATCACTGATAGATTGAGGAGCAACCCAAGAGATGGAAACATTTGACAGGATCATGGATAGGACAAGGCCAAAAAAGGGTCACTCTAGAAACAAATGATTTACTGAGTCCCATGCAGATTTACATAAGTAACGTCTATTGGGCAGGATCATACCATGGGTTATCGAGTTATCGGTGGTAAGGAGTCTATTTTTTGCTGCCAGCTAAAAAAAATGAGCAATTTTAGGAATAAGATTTTTGATCCAGATACTATTGGAAGGAAACCAATCATATTCAGGTTCATTCATAGCCATATATGCGGTCCTAACTGAGAAATTCCAAGATTATCTAAATTGCCAAAAGAGAGTATCAGGTGGTCTGGTACTTGGGATCAAATGAGTTCAAAGATGCTCAGCTAAATTAAGATGAGCTGAGTGAAGCTCGGGAGAATCTAGGTCAGTAGGGATGTCAACCCAACAGGGGACCACAGTTTCATTATTGATGAAATTCTCAACTTTGAGACCAAAAATTAGATCATTGATAGGTTTAATATTACTTAAATACTGATCCCAAATCAAGGGTTGAGCTATAATCCATGAGTCTTCCTAGAATTTTATTCATGATCCATCTCCAAGCTTCTAGTGTCCACATATTTGAATGATAGATCAGTTTCAGTACACCGAGTTCTAGAATGCAGACCCAATACGCATGAGGGAATTATCCATCAGTGACTATTGCCTGAGGTATTTGTTCTTAACAATGTCAACCCATTGGGTCGGGTAGTTAGACACTATCTTCCAGGCCTTTTTTTAAATCATAGCCATACTAATTTGATGAACCCTCCTCAGACCAAGTCCTCCCCTAAACTTTGGAAGATAGACCTTATCCCAAGCAACAAGGGGAAATCTACTTTTATTCTCTACTCCCGACCATAGAAAATTACGTTGTAGTTGTTCAATATTATTACATACAACAATCAGAGCTCGAAATAGGGACATAAAGTATATTGGTCTTAGCTAGGGTGATTGGTTTCGATCATAGGAATTATTGATTGTCACTAGCTAGCCCTTCAAAGTTGACTCATTTTCTTGCATTTTCATCACATTGTATATCAATGACGCTGGAAGGCACATTATTCAACAACATGGAATCACCCCAAACTTGGGGTAAGCACAATTGAATTTGATTTTCCCACAACGGGATACATCTTACATGATCATGGCATCTATACTTAGAAAAAATTCCTTTTCTCTATTAGGGAAAAAATAGAACCAATAACTTGCATATTTCAACAACCCCCTTTCCACAATTAGGGAAAAAACAACATCACATTTACAGCATTCACAATTACAACATATATTCTACATAAACCTATGCACACATCTGTTAATTGGATCATGAGGATGAATCTGTCACTCATTCACCAATTGAGAGGGTAAGATACACAACCAAAATTATTTTATCTTCAAATTCATTTTTGCACTCCAACAAAAGAAAGTTGCTTATGCATCAGGCCAAACCAGGTGTCTTGTATTTTTGCACCATATTGTATTGTACACAACATGGTACAGAAAGGGGCATCTATAGATACCAAAATCTAGTCACTTCTCATCCATCCATAGTTTCCAGCAACTGTTACCCATTATTTATATATATTTATATATATTTGTTTAATATATATTTAAATAATAATATTTTATATATTTTATTTATATATATTTAATAAATATATGTATATTTATATGAATTAATCCCAGCCATTCATCCACCTTAATCCATGCCACATGCCTAGATTTAATCTCTACCTTCCTTCATGTTTTAATATTTACCACACAAATTGTGTCGTTGAAACCCTAATGTGCCCTAGGAGATATTATAAAGAGGAGTCATTTTGATGAATCAACCCCTAAATCCTTGAAGCCCTAAGTTTCCTAAGTTCCCTAAGTTTTTTAAGTCTTTAGTGTTAAGGAGTTTTCCCTAAGTCCTTAAGCATCCAAGCTCCCTTGCAAATATCCATATTTCATCACTCACCATCGCTTTCACATCCATCATCTCTCACTTTGAACAAACTATATATGCTTCTACAAATTCTATTTCACTCTCAAAACATCCCTTTGAGTTCCTTCAACATATCTGGAAACCTTCTGCCATCACTAAGTGCCTTTGGGTACCTTCTACCATCATCGAGCACCTCTGGGTACCTTCTGCCATCACCTAGCACCTTTGGGTATCTTCTACCATCATCGAGCACCCGCGATCGTTCACAGTCCTAGTTCTATATTATAGCAATCCCTCGAGTGTCACTAGGGAATATGTGAATTAAATTTTACAACAATGACGAAGAACATATAACAGTGAATTAATGTGACAAGGTAATTTATTTATTGCAAGTATTTTTATTCTTTAGATATGTTTATAGATTCATTTTTGTAACTAGGGTTAGTAGTTTTCTTATTGAGGGCCTCACATAGTCGAGCCTTCACAAATATTATTGACCTTTTGTTGTTTTTTATTTGTAGTTTTAGGGATCAAGTTCATTGGAAGATTTTGAATCACTGAAGTGGTCTGGCCTATGGATATATGAATCCCACTCACCTTACTATTGAGATAAAGTTGAGCGTGAGGACACCACCCTTGTTTGTTAGCTATGGTTTCAGAGAACCCTGGCATATTAAAATCATTGTATTGGATAAGAAAGCATTGTAAACCCCAATTTTGGGTACACTTGGTTGTAATATCAGAGATCCACTCGATAATAAGAAAACAAATTATTTCTATGCAATCATTTATATTTATTTTTCTTTGTTCATTAATTTATTTAAATATATTGTTTGGTGTTGTTCGATTTCGCATCTACAATAATAGATCTTTTAAGTCAACAAATACCTCATAAAGTAATGTTAGGTAGAAATCAGTAGTTTTTTTACATGCAAACTAAGGAAAAAGAAAATAAACATATCAAAACATAGTTTATTGCTCATGATTTGATTCCTATGAAAAGGGTTTCAAATAATTCATTGTGATTTTCTCTAATAATGGTAAATTTAACTCTTAACACTATTATTTTTTTTAGAAAGATATTTTGAATGATTTACATTTAAAACTCTTGTAAGTTTACAAGCCCAACTTATCAAACTATTGATTCATCTCAAAGAAGATAATCTTTACATATTTTTATGATCCAACTACTTATTTCATTTCTAAAATCAACCATTTTATATTATAAAATTTGTGGATTTTCAATATTTATTTTTGATTGATAATGTTTTACATTAGTAATACAATTCAAATCTTGGAATTTATAATATGCCTCCCAGAATATCATAATTGGCTTTATCTTTTATAGATAATTCTTGTCTATTAGAAAAAAAATAGGTTTGTATTATGTATAGGCTGAAAAAGTCTTTCACATTAAAATTAAGCATTTTCTTAAAGATGTAATTGTAGTATTGTTGAATTAATGTATTTAAAAGAATGATATTATTACCATTATTGTATTTTATTTTTTAGTATTTTACTTTTAAATTCCATGAACCTCCATTATGTCACTTATTGAATGTCATTTATAATTCATTTACACTAAATCACAATTATATTTACTATGTTTCATAATTTATATAAGAATTACATAATTAAAAAATAAAGGCTTTAAGAGAAAATAAAAAATACAGTTGTTGTTGAGGTAAGGGATGGAAAAAGGGCTTGGAAGGCTTTGTCTCTTTTAACCCATCCCCAAGAAAATTCGTGCTCTATGTTATTTATTCAATATTCTTAAAATTCATCTTCTAAATCATAATTCGTTAGTTAACTCCCCTATTTTAAAATTGGATAATGAGGGCCTTTTCATGGTTAAATATGCTTACTTTCTTTAGTTTGATGAGTAATATGACTAGTTTCTAGCCAATATGATATGGTTCAAAGACCTCATACCTAAATTTAATTTCTTCTTTTTGATAGCCACCTCGAATAAAATCCTTACTATTGAAAACCTCCACAAAAGAGGTTTGCCCATTTCAAAAGATGTTATCTATGTGAGGCTGCCTATGATAATATTAATCATTAATTTCTTGAGTGTTCCTTCTCCTTAGAAGTTATCCACCTTCTCATAAAGTTAAATTTTATCTCGGTCATGCCTAATAATATTTTGGACTTCTATTTGTAGTGGGTTTTCCCCTTCTAGATTTTTTTGCTTAGAATTTGTTGGTCTTTCTATTTGATGCATTTTATTTGAGGTATTTGGAATGAAATAAATAATAGAGCCTTAAAAAATGTTGAAAAGGATCCCCTACATGTGGAATCTAAAATTTTCAATTCCCTAAAATAAAATGTTTCCATAATCCCTATAAAATATGAAAAATGGTCCCATAACAACTGTAATCTTTCAAGCCAAATGATTATCTTGAATCTAGAAGGTATTTGTAGTCTTCCCACCCCCAATCCTAGAGATATTGTTAAATGGAAGCCTCCACATCAAGGTTGGATAAAACTAAAATTTCATGGGATGGCTACGATCAAGTTAGGCATCGTAGGAGCTGGAGAAATCATCAATGAATACAAAGGGGTTATTCTTTTGGCATTTCCTAACTTCTTAGTTGTTTAGTCTAGTTTTTTTTATCAAAGCTATGGTGCTTTATCAAGGGATCATGTTTCTAGAAAACCTAAATTCAAAGAAGGTGGTGATTGAATGTGACTCTCTTTATTCAATTAATATTTCTAAATAAAAACATTCCCCCCACTAGCCCATTGCAGATTTAATAGAATATATTTACTGTCACATTTAGAATTTGAAAGGTGTTGAATCTAGGAACACCTTTAGAGAAGAAAATAAGGAAGCTAACCTATTGGCCAACCAGAGGGTCAATCAAAATGCTCTTCAAATTTGGATGAGGGATTTTCTTACCTTTTTGACTTAGTGTGTTCTGGTTTTGAATTTTAATATCTTTTTATCCTTGGTTGATAAGGTGCTCCCTCTCGTTTTTTTTAAGGTCTTTTCTTTGTTTTACCTATTTGTGGTTGCTTTTTTGTATCCCCCCATCCCTTGGGTTTGTTATCCTCTTGATCCACTTACCATTATTGGTTCTATTGTGTAGTTCATTGTAAGAGGTTAGGGATCCTTTCAAAATCTCATTTCCTACATAATAAAAAAATAATGAAATATAAGAATAATATTATGCATCAATTATTTTTATGTAAATGATAGATCTAAATAATTTTATGAATTCCAAACTTGTCAATTACATTCCATAGTCTCATAATAAAATCCATAAATGTATACTCTTTAAACACGTCACGCACAGTAGAATAAAAGATTCTATATAATATTTTTTTCTTTTAAAATAAGAAATTTCTAGTTGATTCTCATAGGACCCTAAATAGTGTAAATATTCAAACTAAAATCAAACATCATTTAGAAAACATTGTGGACCCTCTAAAACCATAGCTTCCAAGAAACACCTACTATGCTTGGCCCATTTTCTAGATAACTCCTAAACCTAAGATTGATATCTTTGTGGAAAACAACTAATACTCAGGATCACTTTAATATTTTTTATAAAAATAATAACTTTTACTTTTACAACAAGATTTAACTTGTGTAATAAAGAGGATTGCTCCAACATCTAGCCACATTTCCCTCTATTTCTTTTTTGTTTTTTTAACAAATAGACTAAGTAAAATAATCATTCTAAATATTATACACCATCATTCAATTATCAATCCAATAAAATATAATCATTTCAAACCATCAATTGTTTTATCACAATTAATATCTTATAAGATTAAAAAAAAAAATCATACTTAAAATTGATCTTGGTAAACAAAAAAATATTTTTTTCTTTGATGGAAATCCTTTAGACATGCTAGAAAGAAAAAAAAAATCTTGTAGTTCTTTTATAGAGATATTCCTCATTAAAATTTTATTCTATCTTTGTGTGATAATTAATGGAATAATTTGTAAAATTAAACCATAAGACTTATTATCTTGTATAAATTTTGATAGTATATCTTCTAAATAATAAATTGGTCATTTTCTAATATATTTTTCTTCTTCAATACTTCTTCCATCTAAAATGGATTTTTTAATCCTCCAAAAGTAAAATTATATTCTAATAGCATCATGAAAATTTTAGTACTTTTCTCCAAAAATTTTGTCATATTTCCCTATATTTGTTCCCAATATGACTCATGATTTTTTAACACATTATGATAGTTAGAAAGTAATTATTTTTCTTGTACATGATCTCTTGGTCCATTTTGTTGATTCCTATACTCTCTTGCAATTTATTAATATTATATTTAATTTGAACCTCCTCTATTTTAAATATACTACTAAAATAATTGACATTTAAAATCTTCATTGACCTATTTAAATATTTTATACATGATCCTTTAAACCTTACTTCATCCCACCATAACATAACCATTTAGAACAAATCAATGTCTTGTAGCCACATATATTGAAATCAAAATGCTTTTGAATGGCCATTATTGAATACATCATATATCAAAAAAGAAGTTTGCAATCTAATCTTGCTTGCAAGAAAATGTCTAGAAAGATTAAAAACTCATTTTTAACCATGTATTTGCTTAAAAAAAACTTGTCCAATCATTTTACCAAATGATTTTACCTAATATGTCTATTATCCCATGTATAGTAATAGCCTAAATGAATATCATTTGAAATGCCATTTGAATTAAAAATAGGATAAATATTCTGCATTGATCTATACCATGCAGAAGTACCAACCTTATTTTTTTGAATGATATATAACTATGTTTTAGTCCCATTCAAGAATTTGTAGATCATAATTATGAATTGTTGGACATTTTGAGTCCCTAAGTGAAAGTTGTCATTGATGTCACCATTGATGCCACCAGATGAAGTCATAATTAATACCAAATATTTTAGTAGAAAATAAAGGGGACAAATATGGTTATTTGATATCCAGGGAGAAGGCCAAAGTTCAAGTAAAACAGTGCAAAAGACATAAGTTAAAAAGGAGTTATAATATTTATTTTATAAATTATTTAAATTTAGGATGAATTTAAATTTTATAAATAAATGTTAAAAGGTACTTTATCAAGGTGAAATATTATAATGGTTATTATAATATTAGAAGTGCCACAATGAAAACCCAAAGTAAAATATTTGTAATTTTCATTACAATATTTTATATTGCAGAAGTGGGTTTATAAAGTATAAAGATATTTTAATAAACCTAAAGGTTGGGTTTCAAGGTTTAAGACCAAAGAATAATTTAATAAATCCAAAGGTTGGATTTAAAGATTTAAACAAGTCATTCAAAGTTTTATTTTTACCAACGTCATAGAATCCAAAGGGAAGCACCGACGTTTTTGAATTATTGGAGATGCATATAAATACCATGCCCAAGTTTATTTCTGATTATCCTTGCTTGAAAGATAAAATGATTGGCCTACGAATTAAGAGCTCATGGAGTGTATGTGAAAAAAAGGCATTGAAAAGGGGAAACTTCAAATTTCAAAGTTGAATGAGACAATGTGGTCTATTGGCATTTTTGGAAAGCACAAAGCGCTGATAGTGAGGAGTTTTATTTTCTAATCATGGCAGGTGCAAGTCATAAGGTGGATTGGAGGCAATTTTGATTGATGCATGCACCTTGATTGTCTTACGAGTAAAAGAAGGAAGCAATTTGTGTTGTGCATGGAAAAAATTCATAGATTACGCTATGGTCAAAGGGGTAATAACGTTCTATTTTCACATCAAGGAGGAGACACATTCAGAGATAAGAGGGAGGCCCCTCTCCCTCCCTCACGTGGGCATGGATAGCCCATGTGGTTTAGCCAAATGATTTGGCTAGAGGAGACTGGCGGATCAAATCACGTTGAATACTTTTTTTGAGGGGTGTAAGAGGTATGCTCATGAACTCCGATTTTTGTGAAAGGATAGTGAATAAAATATATTAATTTTGCAATTTTTATGGTATTTCCAAAGTTTTTTTGGGAGGTATAAGGTTAGCAAAATTAATTAAGTGTAATGGAGAGAAAATGGTGTATCATGTTGACTATGTTTTGAATGCTTATATTATTGATGTCATTTATATTTTGGAGGATGGTCTTTGTTCTATGGTTTTGAATATTGTTTGTCCTATAGTGTTGGAAATTATTTGAGAGGAGTTTGATGCATTTAAGTGTTGGTTATTATTGTGAGATTGGAGTTGATAAGGTGTATCTAAGGAATATGTTATGTATGATTTTTTGAGTGAGGTTGAAAGAAGAAGACATAGAACCTTGATTATATTTGAACCAAGGAATATTCTTGAGGAAATATTGAAGAAATATTTTGTCTACTAACCTGATTGAGTTTGGCAAAAATGTGATTATGGTTATGACAGATTTGTGAGATCCTCATCATCATCAAGAAAAAAATATGGGCACATTCTCCTATTGTTTATTGAGTGGCTTGATTGAAAATTAAGTTTGGAGTGAAAAGGATTTGATTAGGGTTTCCTTTTTGAAAGTGGTTGAGTTAATGCTTCAAGGTTTTTTGGATTGAGAGTTGTGATTAAAACCTTGTTTTATAAGCATTTTTGTTGAAGCCATTGGTTGTGTGAAAAACCTGAGTTAGGGTTTGAGAAATATCATGAGAATCATTTTCATGTGAAGAATGTTCTATAAGCATGGTTTTTGAAGTGAGTTTTTATGCAATGCACTTGAACTTGAGTTAGAAAAGAACATGAGTATCATTGTTATGTGAGATTAGTTGTTGGGCATTGTTGGAAACATTTTGAGTTGGTTGATACATGCTTGAACTAGGGTTTGTGAGAAAGGGTTGTTCCTTAAGGTGATTGGTTGAGTAGAGTTGATTGAGCCTAGTCAAGTGGATGTGAAGTGGTTTTTCAAGTTCCATGAAACAAACTATTCTTTATTTTAATTTGAATTGAGATTGAGTTTTGAGAATAGAACATACTGAGTCTCTAACAATTCTCTTTACGCTTCTATGAGATGGAGTTGAGAAAGTGATTGAGCATTGACTATAGAACATATTGAGTCTCTAAAAATTCTCTTTATGCTTCTATGAGATTGAGTTGAGAAAGTGATTGAGCATTGAGTATAGAACATATTGAGTCTCTAACAATTCTCTTTATTCTTCTATGAGATTGATTTGAGAAAGTGATTGAGTATTGAGTATAGAATATATTAAGTCTCTAACAATTCTCTTTATGTTTCTATGATATTGGACAAGTTCTATGTGGAATTGTTAAGCTGATTTGAGGTAAGTCTTTGAGAAGACTTGTGGATTGATTTTGTGTGAGCTTTTGTGGAAGCTTACAATACAGATTTGAGCAAGTCCTAGAGAGGACTTATTGAGCAGATTTGAGAAAGTTCTAGAGAGGACTTATTGAGCATATTTGACCAAGTCCTAGAGAGGACTTATTGAGCATATTTGAGCAATTCCTAGAGAGGACTTATTGAGAAGATTTGGACAAGTTTTGTGTGAGACTTTTGAGAAGATTTGAATAGGTTCTGAGTGGACCTTATTGAGTAGATTTAGAAAAGTTCTATGTGAGCTTGTTGAGTAGATTTGGATAGGTTCTGAGTGGACCTATTGAGCAGATTTGAGTAGGTTCTGAGTGGACCTGTTGAGCAGATTTGAGAAGGTTCTGAGTGAACCTATTGAGCAGATTTGTTCTAGACCAAATGTACTATGTTTAGTGCAATATATTGAGTAGATTTGTGCTAGACCGACTGGACTGTGTTTAGTATAGTATTGAGATAGAGCTTTGGAGGTGATAGAGTAGAGAGGACAAAGACTCCAGTGGATAGAGATCCATAAGCCAAGACATTGAGGATAGGTCTTCTGAGTGAGGACAAGAGTATTCAAGTGGAGAGAGATCCATAGTCAGTGTAGTGGAGGTAATGTCTTCTATAGGATCACCAACCAGAGAAGAGGAGAAGGAGTTCTCCTGTGGATAGAGATCCACAAACCAAATTTAGGGGATCAACATCTCCTTTGGACTGAGGTCCATAAACATTGTAATAGGGAAAGGATTCCCATGAGATTATTTGAGAAATATTTAGAAGAAATATTTTCTCTATGGAGGTAGCCATATTTGGGTGAACCACATTAAATTTGTGTCTCTATTGTGTGTGATGATTTGTGCATTACTTTGGTTATTGCTATTGATATTGCCATTGATTATATTTATTAATACTATTTTGGAAAGAAAAGTAAAAAGTGATCTTATACTATTCACACCCCCTCTCAGTATAAGCTTGTGTTCTTCAATTGGTATCAAAGTCGGTTCCTTCGAAAGAAGTTTAACAACTTGAAGGAAGATCCTACAAGAACACAAATGGAAAAGAAAGGCAAGAGTAGAAGCATGAGACACAAGAAGAAAAGAACACCTATGTTCATGAAATAAAAGGAAGATGAGTTTAGTATTATTGTGTTGGGAGGACAAATGGAAATAGATTCAAGAGATGAATCAAGTAATGGAGAAATATCTAGACTGATAAATTTTTGTACCATATGTGGGAACACAGGTCACCATGCAACTTATTTCCACAAGAATGTTTTGTTTGTGGTCAACTTGGCCATGATGCAAGATATTGTAATGGGTTTAGTAGTAGTGAATATGAAGATGATATTCTCGAAAATGAAATTCTAGAGATTGGTTCAAGAAATGATAATAGGGACAATCAAAATAGGTATGAAGAAAAAACTCTACTTTCAATAATAGAAGAAAAAGAAGATGCTTTAGAAAAATAAAAATGGAAAACCACTCTTAAGGAACTTGTTGAATTGAATAGAGAGAATTTAGAATTGAAGGCTCAAATACAAGAAGATGAGAAATGTAAGACAAAGCTTCTACAGGATATCTCTGACTTGAGAGATAAGGTTGAAAAAGCAAGAAGAGTTGAAGAAGGTATGATTAAAAAGTCAAAGGTAAAAGAGATAGAATGTGAAAGGGTTATGATTACTCTTGGAGAATTAAAAAGGGAGAACTAAGTATTAAGGGTTCAAGCTCAAGAATATGAGAAAGAAAAAGCAAGGTTTCTACAGGAACTCACTACCTTCAAAATCAAAGTTGAAGAGACAAGAACAATTGAAGAAGGTATGGCCAAAAAATTAAAAATAAAATATCTAGAGTGTGAAATATTAGAGCATGAGATAGTTTCACTAAGGATATAAGTAAAAGGTTCTAAGGAAAATCTACACAAGTTTGAGGAAAATTCAAAGACCTTGGAAAGGACTATCAATGCACAAAGGTCATAAGTCACCATAATAGGACTTAGTTCTAAAGAAGAACAAGGTAAATAGGAAGCAAAAAAGGGAGAGTCAAGCTCAAACACCGAAAAAGAAGAAGCGTCAAAATAAGTAAGTAAAATAGAGAGTGAGACTTATAAGGATAAGTTGGAGAATAGAAAGTTCAACAAGGAAAGGAACAATGCACAAGTAAGAAATAGATGGAACATGAAATAAGTAGAAGAGACTAAGAGACCAATGGGGTCTAGGCAAGGTTTCTTTAGTGGAAGATGTTTTTCATGTCACAGGTTTGGGCACATGGCTTCATAGTGTAGGACACATGAAAGACAAGAATATGGGAAAGGACAACTTTTCCATGGGTATTGATACTCATGTAATGAGTTTGGTCACAAGGCAATGGATTGCAGGGTTCATGACAGAAGAGGATATGGTTTCACTAGGATAAATCCTAAGACATTTGCACCTCCAAGGAATAATAACATTAAGTGTTATAAATGTAATAATTATGGTCACACAACAAGATGGTGTAAAGCAAATATTCCAAAAAATAGGTATGAACAAAAATAGGAAAATGAATAGAAACAGGAACATGGATGAGAACAGGAACAAGAATAGGAACAGGAACATGGATGAGAATAGAAATAGGAACAGGAACAAAAATATGGATGAGAACAGGAACAGAAACATGTATGAGAACAAGAATAGGAATAGGAATAGGAATTATGATAGGAACATGGATGATGACCTGGATAGAAATAGTCACAGGATTCAAAAAACTCAAAAAATAAGAGAAAAAGATAAAGGTAAAGAATAGTGCTTTTGGGGAGTAGAAATAATCCCACCCCAGAATTAACCACCTCATGAGGAGGTGGGGGAGGGGCTAATCTAAGAGGCTCATTCTTAGCCTCGAGCCCTAAAGGTGACCCTTTGCCATTGATGTCAAAGGGGGAGATATTTGTGTATTGAGGAGAGAGTTGATATGGGGAGAGATTTTATATTTGAGAGAGAATTGAGCCAGGGGGAGCAATGTCCTAGGGGGAGTAGAAGAAAAATAAATGTCAGGTTTGAGTAAAAGGATATGGGTTTCCATCAATGACAAAGGGGGAGATTGTTGGACATTTTGAGTCCCTAAGTCAAAGTTGTAATTGATGTCACCAGATGAAGTCATCATTAATACCAAATATTTCAATAGGAAATAAAGGGGACAAATATGGTTATTTGATATCCAGGGAGAAGGCCAAAGTTCAAGTAAAACAGTGCAAAAGACAGAAGTTAAAAAGGAGTTATCAAATTTATTTTATAAATTATTTAAATTCAGGATGAATTTAAATTTTATAAATAAATATTAAAAGGTACTTTATCAAATGTGAAGTATTATAATGATTATTATAATATTAGAAGTGCCATGGTGAAAACACAAAATAAAATATTTGTAATTTTTATTACAATATTTTATATTGCAAAAGTGGGTTTATAAAGTCTAAAGATATTTTAATAAACCCAAAGGTTGGGTTTAAAGGTTTAAGACCAAAGAATATTTTAATAAATCCAAAGGTTGGATTTAAAGATTTAAACAAGGCATTCAAAGTTTTATTTCCACCGACATCATAGAAGCCAAAGGGAAGTGTCGATATTTTTGAATTATTGGAGATGCATATAAATACCATGCCCAAAGTTTATTTCCGATTATCCTTGCTCGAAAGATAAAATGATTGGCCTATGAATTAAGAGCTCATGGAGTGTATGCAAAAAACAAGGCATTGAAAAGGGGAAACTTTGAATTTCAAAGTTGAATGAGACAACGTGGTCTATTGGCATTTTTGGAAAGCACAAAGCACTGACAGCAACAAAGTTCATGTTCAAATCACGATGGGTGCAAGTCGTAAGGTGGATTGAAGGCAATTTCAATTGATGCATGCACCTCAATTTTTGTGCGAGTAAAAGGAGGAAGTAGTTTGTGTTGTGCGTGGTGGAAGTTTGTGGATTGCACTATGGTCAAAGGGGGAATAGCATTCAATTTTAACGCCAAGGAGGAGACACATTTAAAGATAAGAGGGAGGTCCCTCTCCCTCCCTCATGTGGGTATGGATAGCCCATGCGGTTTAGCCAAATTATTTGGCTAGAGGAGATGGCGGATCAAATCATGCCGAATCCCTTTTTTTAGGGGTGTAAGAGGTATGCTCGTGAACTTCAATTTTTGCGAAAGGGCAGTGAATAAAATATATTAATTTTGCATTGTTTATGGTATTTCCAAAGTTTGTTTGGGAGGTATAAGGTTAGAAAAATTAATTAAGTGTAATGGAGATAAAATGATGTATGATGTTGACAACGTTTTGAATGCTTATATTATTGATGTCATTTATTTTTTGGAGGATGGTTTTTGTTCTATGGTTTTGAATATTATTTGAGGAAGAAATTAAATATACTATGGTGTTGGATATTATTTGAGAGGAGCTTGATGCATTTAAGTGTTGGTTATTATTGTGATATTGGATTTCATAAGGTGTATCTAAGAAATATGTTATGTATGATTTGTTGAGTGAGGTTGAAAGAAGAAGACATAGAACCTTGATTGTATTTGAACCAAGGAATATTCTTGAGTAAATATTGAAGAAAATTTTTGCCTACTAACCTTATTGAGTTTGGCAAAAAGGTGGTTATGGTTATGAAAGATTTGTGAGATCTTCTTCATCATCAAGAAAAAGGTATGTGCACATTATCCTATTATTGATTGAGTGGTTTTTTAAAAATAATTTTGGAGTAAAAAGTATTTGATTAGGGTTTCCTTTTTGAAAGTGGTTGAGGTAATGCTTCAAGGTTTTCTAAATTGAGAGTTGTGATTAAAATTTTGTTTTATAAGCATTGTTGTTGAAGCCATTGGTTGTGTGAAAACATGAGTTAGGGTTTCAAACTATCATGAGTATCATTTTCATGTGAAGAATATTTTATAAGCATGGTTGTTGAAGTGAGTTGTTATGCAATGCACTTGAACTTGAGTTAGAAAAGAAAATGAGTATCATTGTTATGTGAGATTAGTTGTTGGGCATTGTTAGAAACATTTTTATTTGGATGATACATGCTTGGACTAGGTTTTGTGAGAAAGGGTTGTTTCTTGAAGTGATTGGTTAAGTAGATTTTTTTGAGCCTAGTCAAGTGGATGTGAAGTGGTTGTTCAAGTTCCATGAAACAAACTATTCTATATTCTGATTTGAATTGAGATTGATTTTTGAGAATAGAACATATTGAGTCTCTAACAATTCTCTTTATGCTTCTATGAGATTGAGTTGAGAAAGTGATTGAGCATTGAGTATATAAAATATTGAGCCTCTAACAATTATCTTTATGCTTCCATGAGATTGAGTTGAGAAACTGATTGAGCATTGAGTATAGAACATATTGAGTCTCTACCAGTTCTCTTTATGCTTCTATGAGATTGATTTGAGAAAGTGATTGAGT
Organism: Wollemia nobilis; assembly: GCA_028583015.1. Classification (NCBI taxonomy): domain Eukaryota; kingdom Viridiplantae; phylum Streptophyta; class Pinopsida; order Araucariales; family Araucariaceae; genus Wollemia; species Wollemia nobilis. Next base: position 7,594,785 of record JAQPPZ010016334.1, on the reverse strand, counting down.
ATTGAGTATGGAACATATTGAGTCTCTGACAATTCTCTTTATGTTTCTATGATATTGGACAAATTTTGTGTGGACTTGTTAAGCATATTTGAGGCAAGTCTCTGAGAATACTTGTGGACTTATTTTATGTGAGATTTTGTGGAAGCTTACAATACATATTTGAGCAAGTCCTAGAGAGGACTTATTGAGAAGATTTGAGCAAGTCCTAGAGAGGACTTATTGAGCAGATTTGAGCAAGTCCTAGAGAGGACTTATTGAGTAGATTTGAGCAAGTCCTAAAGTATATTTGGACAAGTTCAGTGTGAGCTTGTTGAGCATATTTGAACATGTTCTGTGTGAGCTTGTTGAGAAAAATTGGACAAGTTATGTGTGATCTTGTTGATCAGATTTGGACAGGTTCTGAGTGGACCTGTTGAGCAGTTTTGAGCAAGTTCTAAGTGGACCTATTGAGCATATTTTAGTAGGTTCTAAGTGGACATATTGAGAAAATTTTAGAAGGTTTTGAGTGAACCTATTAAGTAGATTTGTGCTAGACCAAATGTACTATATTTAGTGCAAGATATTGAGCAGAGCTATGCTAGACCGACTGGACTATGTTTAGTACAGTATTGAGATAGATCTTTGGACCTGATAGAGAAGAGAGTATGGAGGCTCTAGTGGATAGAGATCCATTAGCTAGGACATTGAGTACAGGTTTTCTGAGTGAGGATAATATTCTTCAAATGGAGAGAGATCCACAGTTAGTGTAGTGAGGATCACCAGCCAAAGTAGAGGAGAAGGAGTTCTCCTGTGGATAGAAATCCACAAACTATATTTAGGGTATCAACATATCCTTTGTACTAAGGTCCATAAACATTGTAATAGGTAAAGGATTCCCATTAGATTATTTGAGAAATATTTAGAAGAAATATTTTCTCCGTGGAGGTAGCCATCTTTGGGTGAACCACATTAAATTTGTGTCTCTATTGTGTGTGATGATTTGTGTATTAATTTGGTTATTTCTATTGATATTGTCATTGATTATATTGATTAATACTATTTTGGAAAGAAAAGTAAAAAGTGGTCTTATACTGTTCACCCCCCCTCTCAGTATAAGCTTGTGTTCTTTATGAATAATCAATGAATTAGACAAAATTAATATAAGGTCATTCTAACATCTATGATGAAGAGTAACGATGGTTGGACCATAAATATTTATGATTCCAGGTTCTTAGTGTTTTGATTAGTGATAGGATTTTGAAATATACCAAGTGCTATCAAAACTAAACCTCACCTATTAGAAGCTAAGATGGCTTTCTACAAAGTTTGATAAAACCACTAGGTATGGCTGAGTGACCAAAAAACCCTAGTATATTCCTCATAGCAATAGGAGGGGTTGTGTTGAAAAACATAGTTACACTCATGGGTGATGGATGATGATGGATTTTGAAGATGCATGATTGAGGTACAAATGTGGTGTCATTTGTAAGATTGCAAACACAATCTATCTAATGCAAATGCAATGGATGGAAATGCCTAATGCAATGCAACTATATGAATGCAAATGCAAAATGCAAATGTTTTTTTATTTTTGATGCTTTCAATTGTTTTTGAGTTTTTGATTATTATGAATGTTTTTGAACTTTTTGATTTTAAATTGTTTTTGTGTTTTTATGTTTTGCTTTTGACCAAAGGGCTTATGGTGCCTTTGGGGCTTTTTGTGATTTGACCAAAGGGCTTTAAGATGCCTTTGGAGATTTTTGTGATTGACCAAAGGGCTTTAAGATGCCTTTGGAGCTTTTTGTGAGTTGACCAAAGGGCTTTAAGATGCCTTTGGATTTTTGTGATTTGACCAAAGGGCTTTAAGATGCCTTTGGAGCTTTTTGAGTTGACCAAAGGGCTTTAAGATGCCTTTGGAGCTTTTTGTTTTTTATTTTGATATTTTTTTATTTGTTTGGATTTTTATGATTTCTATTGTTTTTGAAACTTTTGAAATTTATTTGAATGTTTTTGATATTTTGTTGATTTATGTGTGAAATGCCTTTAGATGAATGATGTTGAGAGGCTCTAGCTCCTCAACACCCTCTAGCATTGTTAGGCGATATGCCCTAGGCCCAATCTTCTCAGAGATGATATAGGGACCTATCCAATTGGCCATAAATTTGTCTCATAGATGCGATGGTAGATTTGAGTTCTGTTGGTTTTATTTAAGCACAAGATCCCCAACTTTAAAGTCTCTCAGGTGGACTTTATTGTTATAAGCTCATGTTAGATGATCTTGGTAAATGCGAAGATGCTCAAGAGCATTGATGCAATGTTCATCTAGAAGGGTCAATTGATCCAGGTGAGCTTGTCACGTAGTGTCATCATTGATGAACTCTTTCAATGCGATGCGCAATGTCGGAATTTCCAACTCTAAGGGCATAATGGCCTCAACGCCATATACAAGCAAAAATGGTGTTGCCCTAGTGGGCATCCGTACGCTAGTCTTGTAAGCCCATAATGCCAAGGGTAATTGTAGATGCCAATCCTTATGATTTTCTTTCACCATCTTCTTTAAGATGGCTACTATTGTCTTGTTTGAGGCCTCTGCTTGCCCATTTGCCTATGGATAGTATGGTGTCACAAAACTATGTTGAATGTTGTATTTGGTCATTAAAGCTCACATATTTTTGTTTTTGAATGATGGACCATTATCCGAGATTATCTTGAAGGGTACCCCAAAATGATAGATGATATTATGAAGTATGAACTCCATAATCCGAGGACCAATTGTCGAGGTTAAGGGGACCACTTCCACCCATTTGGTGAAGTACTCAATGGCCGTTAAGATGAACGTGTGTCAGCCTAAATATGGGGGAGAAATATTTCCAATCAGATCAAAACCCCACTGAGAAAATGGCCAAGCCACCTGAATGGGTTGTAAGGCCTGAGATGGCAAGTGCATCAGATTTGCATGCTGCTGGCATTTAATGCATTTCTTGACATACTCACAACAATCCTTCTCCATGGTGGGCCAATAATAACCCATTCGAAGGATGCACTTGACAATGGCCATGCCACTGAAGTGGCCACCACATGTACCATCGTGAGCTTGCAAAATCACCCAAGCTGATTCTTGGGGCTCTAAGCAATGTAGGAGGATTCCATCATAGCTTCGATGATACAATATGCCTCCTAGCAAGACATATCTTATCACTTTTTTCTTGAATGCTCATCTTTCAGCATGCGATAGTCCCTGTGGGACAATTCCAAGCCTAAGGAAGTCTTGTAACTGGGATAGCCAATCCTGATAGGCTACAACCTCGATAGATAAGATGACTTGTTCCTCCTACAATTCAATTTGCATGAATGCAGATTGAGAAACAACCTTATGGTGAATAGTGGTACCATTCTTCGTAGGACCTTACAAGATCAAGGACCCCCAAGGTGCCTTCTTTAAGAAGTCTTTGGCTTTACAGAACTAGTCATGGTCTGGCTCTATATGAATCATGTTGATTGATTCCTTGTTATCAAAAGCCTCATGCTGGATCACTGAGTGTGAGAGCATTTTGACATGAATGGTAGTGAAATCAGTAGATGGATTCTGAGGGATCAAGGATCCTAGAGATGCCATGGTGTCTACGAATCTATTTGATGAATGAGGGATTGCCTCGATGTCATACCACTCTAGTTTGGCTAGATATGTGTCAACAAGCTCCTTGTAAGCTTTCAGGATTGGATCCCAACATTGAAATAGTCCCTTGACTTGGTTGACTATGAGGAGGGAGTCATCGAAGATATTTAGCCTTTTGATTCTCATGGCGATGGTTGTTTGGAGACCCAAGATTAGGGCCTCGTATTCGGTGTTGTTATTAGTGCAAGGGAAGTCTAGCTTGAATGACAAGGGCATTGGAGCACCTTGTGGTATGAAAAAGACAATCCCTGCACCGCCTCCTTGCTCACACTTTGAACCATCAAAGAACAAAGTCATGTCAACTTCATTTTTTGGTTCTTCGGGTTTGGGTGCTTCTGATAGTGCAAAGACTACATCATCAGGAAGTTCTATGGTGAGGGGCCTACTATTCTAAAGAGGCACCTCAACTAGCTGATCAGCTATGACTTGTCCCTTGATGGAATTTTGGCTTATGAATTCTAAATTGAATTCTATCAATAGCATGATCCACTTTGCAGTACGTGTATTATGATATGTCTTGCTCATCATATACTACAAAGGATTTTGCTTGGATATTACATATGTCGTATGGCTCAGCATGTAGTGGCACAATTTCTTGGTTGCAAAAACCATCGCTAAGCATAAATTTTCTACGTATGCATATCCTATCTCGTAGCTCACCAAAGTGTGGCTGATGTAATATATCACTTGTTCTTTGTCTTGCATATTCTTTTGAGCCAACATGGTGCCCAAAGAAAAATTGGTAGCGGATATGTACAGTAGGAATGGCACATCTGGCCTTGGTGGAGCTAGGACTGGTGGCATTGCTAGGTACTCCTTGATTTCAGCAAAGGCTTGCTGACATTCTTCATCCCACTAGAATGGGACCCCCTTGTGTAGCATTCGATTCATGGGTCGACATTTATCCGATAGTTGTACGATAAATCACTTTATGGATGCTACTTTGCCCTATAAGCTTCTCAGTTCTTTGATGTTCATGGGTGGGGCCATTTCTAGGATAGCCTTTACCTTTGTTGGGTCTACCTCGATGCCTCATTTAGAAATGATGAATCCCAAGAGTTTTCCAAAAGTTACGCCAAAGATGCATTTCTTGGGGTTCAACCTGACATTGTGCTCAATCAGGTGATCGAAGACCTTTCTGAGGGTCTCAACATGCTCTTCTCATAGCAATGACTTGGCTAGCAAGTCATCGATGTAGTCTTCCAAGATCTTGTGCATGTAGTCATGAAAAATGTATGTCATAGCCCATTGATATGTGGCACCAACATTTTTAAGGCTGAATGGCATCACTTTGTAATAGAATGTCCCCCATGGAGTGGTGAACATAGTTTTATGTTGGTCTTCAGGTTTAATCTAAATCTGATTGTAACTAGAAAAACCATCCATTAGGGAGAGCATCTCATGACCTACAGTTGCATCTACAAGAGCATCTATGTTGGGCAATGAGAATGAATCCTTTGGGGTTGCCTTGTTGAGATCCTTGAAATCCATGCAAATGCAGACTCTTCCATCAGGTTTTCCTATGGGCACCATGTTTGATACCCATTCTGGATAGTCGATGGGAATAATAAAGACTACATCCAATAGTTTTTGCAACTCATTTTTAACCATCAAAGTGATGGTTGGATGCATATTTCTGAGCTTCTTCTTGACCGATTTCTTCGTGGGGTCTAGCGAAAGGTTGTGGACAACTAATTTTGGATCTAGCCTCGACATGTCTTTGTAGGTCCAAGAAAAGAGATTTGGTCTCTCTTTTAGTAGAGGAATTATGATGGCCTATTCTTCTGGAGATAAGATTTCTCTAAACTTGAATTTATTTGGTTGAGAAGGATCATTGCTGATGTCCACCTCAAAAGTTTCCTCTATTGCCATATGTGACCCCTCCTCAAGCTGGTGAGGAGTGGGGATTAAATGAATGTCATCTACTGGATTTATAGTTCCCACTGACTCAGGGTCAAGACCAGTATGATAGACATCATGTGCACAGCCTGATGCAAAATGAAATGGTTGTAGCATCTCTTCATTAGGGAAGAAATATTTAGGCTCTAGGGGTGAATCAGCATGATCCCAATCAATAGCATCTACATTAAGACACAATGGTTTTGATGGATCTATTGGGTTATGGAGTGGAGTGGTCAAATCAATGGAGATCATGTTGATGGATGGAATGAAATCTCTAGGACCATGTGGGTGAAGCTCTATATCAAAGGTGTGCCCTCTATGCTCATGATGAGGCTCTAGGGGCATAGGGATCTCAGGATCCAGTCTATGGATAGATGAGATGATGGGATCGTTAGGCAATAACTACTCTCTAAATGTTGGGGGATCCAGGTTGACCATGTGATGGATGGCATCTAGGTTTACTGGTCTTCCTAGGAAATGAAGGTTATGATCTATGGTGTGAAGTAACACTTCTCTTTCAACAAGCAGATTGACTTGTTGGAAGTGGAGCTCAAGGTAAGCCCTCTCGGCTTCATTCTCAAAGTCATCATTGCTTATAGGAAAACCCTCATTCCTGCCCACTAGGGTTGGGTGTTGACTTACCTACTGATGCCTAAGATAGGCCATTTTAGTCTCATCTTCATAATCATCATCACTTATGAAGAATCCATTGGCATTTACTATGGGCCCTACCATTTGGTGTGCATGTCTTATGAAGGCCATCTCAGTTGAGTCTTCTGACTCATAGCCACTCTCATTTGACATGTATCCACCCTCATCTGAGATGTATTCACTCTCATCTGAGATGTACCCACTCTCTATGTGGCCTATCCAAGCAAGGTTTTGCACATACCGAGGCCCATGATAGGCTAGGCCGGCATCATCTTCATCCTCGCTTGGGACATAGTCATACTCCTCTCACTCATATCCATGCATTGGATCTTCCTCCCATAGGATGGCTCCTGATGGGGGTGCTTCAAGAGAGGATTCAGGGTGATATTGGTTAGGTGGTGTGACATTGACCATCGACACCCATCCATCACCCAAGTAGTTTCTGCTAGGGGGTTGATAGGGATTCCAATCGATGTCCTCCTCGAACCCGATGCTTAGCCTATCTAGGGCTACTTCTAAAGAGTCATCATGACTCTACATTTGATAGCCTAAACTGCACCTATCAGTAGGTAATTGGTACTATGGCTGAAATGGTAGTCGACACCCTTGCTCATATAGGCCTAGGCCATAGCCTTGCCAGTGACACTGCTCAAAGTACTTTAGAGCGAACTCAAGATTTGACAAGTAATGAACATTCATGGTGAATGGCTCATCCTCATCCCTTTCTATATTAGGAGTAGTATGGGCATAATCTAGACCAACATATATGAAATTTGTTTGGTTGGGTGGAACCCCTAGGGGAACCACTATCCCTATTGGAAGATTTGGGACTCTTGGTCATCCCATGTCTTGTGTAGACTCAATGATTGGCATGAAAGTCACGTTCTGCACAAGATATTCACCTAGTATTATGTTGGCTAGGTGAACTATCACCTAGGGTGCAGATGATGTTGTTGATGATGCAGGTGAGGTAGGTTGAGGTACCTCCTCGACTATTTCTTGGGAATGTTCCTCCTCCATGGGAGTAGGGATTCCTATAGCTGCTATGGTCAGAAGCTCCTTGGGTCCTTCCTCCACTAGGGGTGCCTTCAACTTCTATTTATCTTTTGCCTTAGATGTCAAAGGCTTTTCAGAAGCACCAGTAGCTTTGGATGTAGGAGGTGGTGCCAACGTGGATGGGTCACCTCGCACTGATTTGCTTTTGCTTCCTGGCTGCATGGTTGGGGATGAAGGCCTTATGTACAAGTGCGTTGATGGAAGGACAAAGTCCCTTGGCAAGTCGACTTGATGCACGTACTTGAATGGCTCTTCATCGGATGGAACCACATGAACTTGTCCCTCATGCACATACTTGATGCATTGGTGCAGGATTGAGGGTATGCACTGCATGTCCCTGATCCAGGGATGCCCTAGAAGGATGTTATATTGCATCACCCCTTCTAACACATGACACATCATGGGGATGGTCTTATGTCCTACCTTTATAGGTAAAATGATTGTACCCATGGTGGAGCACAATGCATCATTGAAAGCCTTGAGCATGTAGGAAGTCGAGATAATGTTGGACTTAGGGATCTTCAAGTGCCCTATAGCCTTGGTAGTGATGATGTTGATCGATGAGCCTGTATCGATCAGAACCCACTTGAATGGTATGTCATTGATTGATGCAATAATGTGCAAAGGTGGGTCTACTGAGGTAGTAGGGACTACCTTAATTTTATGATCATAAAAATGAATCATGGGCTCTTGGCACTATTGTACTTGCCCCACAAAATGTGTGAACGCATCTGGGTTCTGGGGCTGGAGCTTGATTGATCTCAAAATCTCCATTAGAGTCTCCCTGTGCCTAGGGGACTATTGTATAAGCTCATAAATGGACAACTTGGTTAGAGTCATTTGTAGATTTTGTTCTAGTCTACTCTAAATAGTTACCATAGGTCTTGTTGGTGGACCTAGAGGATTTTCATACACCTATCTCTATCGAGGTGCAACTAGGATATTAATGGGAGCCATTGGAGGTTGTGGTTGCCCATATCTCTAACTCTTGGTTGCCACGTTAACTAACTCAACCATTCTGATGCATCCCTGAATAGGTGGCTCGACTCGGACCTGGTTGACTTGGGTGCCCTGATTTCTAGGGGCCTCATGATTGGGCAATGGGTTCTTGAATATCCCCATATCTCTATTATCGGGAGCTAGCGGGTTGTCAACTCTTAGCTCTCCCTTTTCAATCATGTTTTGCACAACATTCTTGAATCTGATGTAGTTCTTGATATCATGCCCTTATATCCTGTGATATGGGTAGTATTGATCTTCCCTATATCCCTTTGGCTTGGGATGATTAGGGTCAAGAAGTTGGATGTCAAGAAACCTTATCCTCTGTGCCTCATTCAACTGATTAAATATCGACTACATCGATTCATTTAGAGGCATGAAATAATGAGGTGGCCGACGCTCTTTGTTCTAACCCTAGTTGTTCTTAGGATCATAGTTGGCCGATGGGGGGTGAGCCTGATAATTCTGGGGTTGCTATCCATTCCCCTCCTTCGGTATGGCCAATACAACCTGATTAACCTGAGTAGGCTTGGCCTACTTCTTATTCTTGTTATTCTGATTGTTCTTGCTCCACTCTTTCTTGTTGTGGAGCTTGAGGTCTCCCTCATCGACCTTAATGTCTTCAATAAGCTTGGCTTGAGCCAAGGCTTCTTTGAATGATTCATATTGCTATAACTACAATAGCAGAGAGATGTGCTTTGTGTAGCTCTTTATGAACATTCAGATGAGCTCTTCTGTGGGGATGGAGAATGATAGTTTTGCCATGATTTTTCTCCACCTATCCCCATAGTCCATCACTAGCTCATCATCATACTATTTCAAGTTGGCCAGATCAGATAGGTTCACCTTCTTCTTGGCACCAAAGGAGAAGTATTCAAGGAATGCATTCACCAGTTGCTCAAAACTGGTGATGCTATGCTTGGGCAACTAGTTGAACCATTGAGTTGTAACACACCTGAGAACATCATGATGAATGTCCTCAACATCAGGGCATCATTCTTCTCAAGGTGGAAGCACATGTTCATGAAGTTGGTCATGTGTTCTTGTGCATCTCCCTCACCCTTAAACTTATCTAGCCTAGGCATCTCAAAGTGCCTAGGATATGCAAGACTCAGGACTGAGGGGCACAGAGGTTGGTTGTGTATCTTGCTCAATGTCAGCTTCTGTCCACCCATGTCCTACTTCTCAAGAGACTTGACTCTCTCGATGAGTGTCTGGTATGCCTTCGAGGAAATAATCTCATGTTCCTGAAGGTTTTCTCATGGTGGTAAGGGAGGTAACCCTATGTTGGCCTAGTTTGGGCATCTATACTCATCTCCCATAACCATGGATGGAGGTTCAGGATATGTCTATTCTTGGTCTTCCATCCCTACCCTTTCCTCATTGAATTGTGTTTGTTCGAGGTCCAGGTGTTGTTGATGTTGTGAAGTGTGGTGAGCACATTCATTTCCTTACCTAGTGCTTCTCTCCTATTGAGAATTAATATGTCTCTCATGTCGGTATCTCTCACCACCTATGTGTGCATCTGTTTGAGCTAGCCTCTCTGCTAGCTCCTCATGCTCAACTCTTTCTTCTCTTGAGCATTGTTCTTGTAGGTGCAAGCACCTCTTCCTTCGCTCTTCTTGCTCAAGAGCTTCTACATGCTCTTGCTCGATGCGTAACACTTCCTCTAACCTATGTATTTGGTCAGATCGACCTGCTACTAAAGGTTCATGCCTTTCTAACTCTATGCGAGGAGTTCTAATGCTTAGGCCCTTTGAGGAGGCTCTATTGTGTGTTTGCCCTTGTCCACTAGGGTGACCTATTCTATGTACTATGTTATGGGTTGAGTACCCCCATGATCTGAAGTAGTGTATGTGTTGTGGGGTCACTTTGAAGCTTCCCCTGGTTCATTGGTGCATCTAGTGGCTATGCTATATGAACTTCCTAAAGTAGAATGTTTGGTAGCAATACTTCTAGGAGCTGGTCTTGAGGGAACTCGATCCAACTCATCAAGTTGTCGGGTTCTCCATGGTTGATCCCATGGAGTCCCATTGGCACCAATGAGCTCATAGTCCAAGGGTACCCTCCCATCTGTAGGGAGGTTGTAGGATGTCCTGGGTCTATGATTGGGTGTAGCCCTAGGGTCTTACCCCTTAGTGGGCTGATCTATCCTATGTGTATCATGTGAAACTTGGGGTCTTGCAACCCCTGCATGCCTATGCGATGATGGAGGCCTTGATGCCTCCTCATGCTAGCATGATGATGGAGGCCTTGAAGCCTCTATATGTCTATGTGATGAGGGAGGTCATGATGCCTCTACATGTCGGTGTGAAGAGGGAGGTCATGATGCCTCCGCTTGTCTATGCGATGAGGAAGGCCTTGAGGCCTCCTCGTACCTATGTGATGAAGGAGGTCATGATGCCTCCATGTGCTTGAGTGATGAGAGAGGCCATGAGGCCTCCTCATGTCTATGTGATGAGGAACTAGGATGTGGCTCTCTTGTTGGGGTTTCTCGAGGAGTCCCCCCAAGGGTTGAGTTGTCACCCCTAAGACTTGTCAAACTTCATCTAGTGACACTATGGGTGGGTGGCTCAATGCTAGTGTGGCTGTGAGTGTGTGGAGCATTAGCTTCCCCCTCGGTGCTGGACCGAGGGTGGTTGCTCCATGTGTACACCATGGTGACTTATGAGTTATCTTCTTAGGTAGATTCAAAAGCACACAAACAAAACAAGCAGATGTTTATCTCTTTTAAGGATTTATGTGTTCCCTAAACTATTTGGTGTGTTTTGATTCATTGGAAATATAAGCTAACTCTCATCGTGTTTCATTCTTGTTGGATGGTATACTTATATGTTTAAAGGTTTTCACCTATATACTCGCACAAGCCAAATATGGTGATGAAATCCATACTCGACGAGGTAGCATAGGTACTACCAACCCTCACCCAACACCTCGTGCATAGTGATACACCCCTCAAGGAGGAGTGCATGCTATTTTGCATGGTTAGGATAGTTCTTGGGTTGGCCTTGGCCATGGATGGGTCTCGATGATACTTTTCCTCATGAGCCAAACAAGTGGTAATGACCTCCACTGTTGGTCTCGATCAATGGGTTGGATGTGAGAGCCCAACGTCACTGATGTTAAAGATGAAATGTGATGTGTGTGGGGTTCTTTTTAACCTTGCATGTAAGAAAAATGCATCACCAAGCAAGCATGATATTTCCTATATGCCTAAGATAAAAGATGTTTTATTTCATAAAGATGCATGTATTCAACTTATATGATCTTCAAAGAATGCATTCTATTTTATGAATTAAGGGCCACTGGTTGGGCCGCATGCAAGCAAACTAAACACATAAAAGCCTAGCATATTGGAGACTAGGGTAGACCTTACAAGCAGAGGCTCGTTGTTCCTAGAAGTGCCTAGAGAAACTAAAGAAAGTCCTAGGAAACATCAAGTGCAATCTCTTTTCCCATTTTTCTTTATATTTCCCTAATTAAACTATGATTTCACTTGCTATTTCTGGAAATAAAAATTTGTAGATAGAAACACAGAGAAAATAGAGGATGAAACCAACCTCAAATCCTACTCTGATGATGGAAATTCTACTCTCTATTGCACTTTGCTATTGGTCGCTATTGACCAGAGTGGTTGATTCTGGTCATTGACTATAGGAGCGGCTAAGATCAGCTAGTTGTTATTGACCAGAGCGGCCAAGACCTATGGGTCACTATCGACCAGAGCGGCCAAACCTACACATAGAAAAACCTATGAATGTCAATAAATTGATTGAAAAATAAAACTTGGTGGGGGTCCCATCGTGATCACCATCTGTGCGACCCTAGGGAGCGTGCACCGCACTCAACCCTAATTGCAATGTATTTATTATATCAAATTGAAAGGAATGAGCATGCAAATGACATGTAAATAAGAAAAATAAATAAATATGCTTTTTATTGATATTTCCAATCCACGATTACATATTCATCCCTCTGAGGGATACCCAGTTTGTGATACAATCAGTTACAAGTGGGGAAATAGATGGTGGAATAAATCCCCTTGCAAAGGGGAGGTGCACTTTTGTAGGCTTCCCGATCCTACACATGAACTTGTCTGAGGGCTCACATATGCCTCCTTCTCCTTCTCTCATCTAGGAGGGATCCCGTGCTCTAGATGTCTTGATATGGTCTTGTAAACCTACAGATCTACGTACATGGAAACAACAAAGCATGCTTAGTAGTCTGGGCTGCCTCCCTAGATGAGGTTGTTAGTATCAAACCTGATAAGCAAGATAAATGAACATACTATGATTAAATGCAATAAAGCTAATGAAATATGTTGGCATGTCTTAAAGAACAATAATGTAAATGCATACTATAAATCAGATCTATGCTAGGAATAACTATTGAAATAGAAAATAATCTAATCTAATGCTAGCACAAAGAAAACTAATGTCAAACCCTAGGTTGTGCCTATGGGCCACTATCCAAGATAGCAACCATGAAATAGACCTTTCTCCTCATACTCCAAGGGTTGTAGCACTAGGTTCTCTACTCAAATTGATGTTCAAGGGTCATCGGATGTGTCAGGTACACGGAATGGTGGTGAATAATAATGGATGTGAATATCGGGTGCATAGTCTCTCCTCAGCTAGACAGCACTTCATTGCTCCTCAAGGGCTCGTAGATGCGCTCTCCAATATGATAGGGCTTCACTGCATAAACTCTAAAAATTATGGATCTTTTGCTCTTTGTGGGAGAGTCCATATGTAGACTTCCCTCTCTTCCAGATCTGGACCTTGGCTTCCTAGAGAAGCTTCAATCCAAATCTCATGCGACTGGCCATCCCGGGTGGGAAGCATCAGTCACAAACTGGCATTGAAGGGGTAGTTAGGAGGAACTCAGGGAGTTCCTCACCAAAATCTGCCCGTAAACAATGCAAAGGTGCAGTCAGACTACGTGATCTGGGCCCATTTTCATGGCTATACTATGCATGGTGCTAGCCACTATCAGGTTTAGTGGCTAGGTGTGGCCGCTGTAGTCTTCAGTGGCCAGGTGTGGTGGTCACTCTGCTTGAGAGCGGCCAAGCCTGGATGGGCTAGAACTACCCTGTTTGAGTGGTTAGGACCACTGCTTGCTCTTGGAGAGATCCAAGAGGATTCATATGGTCTACGAATGTGTCCATATGGGTAGTCTCCTAAACATGACGTATTTTAGGTGTCTAAAGATATGTTATATTGAATAATTACATAATTACTCAATTATACCAATACCTCATATTTCCAAGGATGAATAATCAAATATTTTATAATTTTTTGAAGTATTATATCCATAAACATCATGAAGCAACTTGTTTGAATGTATGTATTTGACCAACAAGAATGTGTATATACTTTACTTTATACTTTAGGAGATCATACATGAAACAATATAGGTTAATCAAAAGGATATTTGGAGAATTTCATGTTTTAAGCCAACAATCATACCCATTAGTTGAAGCAAAACCATAACATAGGAGACATAGAAGATCATTTAGATCACAATATTACTTTAAAAAGTGCAATAATTGACTAGGTATTATATTCTAACACAATTTTCTTATACTCACATTTGAAAATATTATTACAATTTATTTGATATTATGTTAACACCATGCATAACAATGCTCCATAATTTCTACTTCTTGATTCCTAACTATTGTGGGGAAATAATTATCTAACCTAGAAAAACTTAAAACTAGATTCTAACAAGATATGGGATTTCATTGATCCACGATGCAACATGCTTCTAACATTGATCAACAATATAAATTTAGCAAAGTTGATCATAAATCAAAGTTTATTATAATGTATAATGTATCTAATTAATTTCATTTGTATGTTTATGACTCTATTGTATCCAAGGCATTTTGGTGCAATTTGTGCACTATGTTCAAGATAAAGAACAAGAATGAAATATTGTACCTATATGGCCAATTACACTATTTCAAAATAAAAAATAGCAAAAAGCTAAATTCTTTCTCATAAGTGTTGTAGAATTGTGAGGAACCTTTCAATAATTATAACAAATAGTACCATATGAAACTCTGGTTCTAATTATTATAAGATATATTCCTTCAACACATAATGTTTACATGACAACCCTGAATAGCATATAATAAACTCTAACTTTTGAAAATATGGTGCATTTGTTTAAATGAAGGAATCCTCCAACACATAATATCATGATGAATGTCATATTTTATTTCTAACTAGAATAAATATCATCTAGTGACACATGTATCAACTCCCCTAAGCAATCACAACATCAAGGGAATAATTCATTGTCTAAGAAGAATTCCTATGTGATAGAAATATCCACACAGTGAATAATGTTAAAGTTAGAGTATATTACATCATTTGGGTTATGTAAATGTACCACCTTAGGTACATAGTTAGGATAGGATATTACTTTAGGGGGAAGTTATCTAATTATATCAAGCAATGTAATATATGCACAAGTGGCATGTGCAAGTTATAATGTGCAAGGTGTCCCCTTGTACAACTAGGTAGAGTGTTGGCCAAGGAATCTATCTTCCTATGTAAAGGGTCTCATAGTAACATAGCATAACATAACATAGTATATCATAGCATCTCTCAAGTACTCATGTATGGAGTACAATGTAGCTCTTTAGCTCATATCAATGGAGTGACCATTTCCTCCATATAGCATTGTATTTTTTTAATTTTTATTTATAGTATATTTCAGTCATATTGTTGTTTCACTTTATTTCATATTTCCTATATTTCATGGGGACATGTGTTATATCTCTCCATAGTATGTATCCTCAAAAGCGAACAGTGGTATCATAGACACATTTCTTCAAGATAGGACCTACATCCATCATAAGAGAAGTCTAGTAGGTAAAGAGGAATAAGAATAGTCACCATTACTACTGTTGTCTTGGATCTTTACAAATTAGATTTACCATTGAGTACTACTACATGAAAAAGTTACCAGTAGTATTAATTGATATAAATAGCCATAGTAGTCAATAGGGTTAGGAAAGTGGGGATTGAAATAAATATTAGTTACAAAAAATCTGAGATTATATTTGGCTAGGGTCTTTCCACAGAGCTATAGAAAAAACTTGTAAAGACTAGGACTCAGCATTCATTCCGCTAGTTTTACGGATCAACTTTTGAAGACCCTCTAAGATATTTGGAATTTGTTAACTGTTACCCGAAGTTTCTTTTATTACACAAAATTAATTCTCAGATGATTGGGACACCTCCTACAATAAACAGTTAGGATATTTCAACTTTGCTGTTTGAAATTTGGTGTGCTTTCTTTATGTAGATATTAGTTCCTTATGCAAGAAAAGAAAATTGAAGAAGAAGACTCCTAAAGAAGATTCATGTTGAAGTTAGGAGACTAGATATATCCATTGTTATATTAAGAACTTCACAAAAGAAAAGGCCACAAAAGCCTTAATCTAGAAGATTCTAGATAAGGGTTCCTAAACCAGAAAGAGACTTTAGAAGTCTAGTCAAGGAGGAAATAGAATATTGGTGATCTCCATTCAATATAAATACCTATAGAGTGTAGAAGAACATTAAGCCAAAGAATACTAGAAGAAGAATAGGCCAAAGAAGCCTAGAAGAAGAATAGGCTAGAGAAGCCTAGAAGAAGAATAGGCCAGAGAATCCTTGAAGCAGAAAAGGACATAGAAGCCTCGAAGGCCATAGAAGCCTTAATTCTGAAGAAAATTTCAAAGAAGGATTCCTATATCAGAAGATAAATTATCGATTTAGAAGTAAACTCCAAAGAAGAGTTCCTAAAGATATCCTGATTCAGAAGATAGAATTCAAGAAAAACTCTAGAAATAAGTTCCTAAAGAAGACTCCAAAGAAGATTCCAAGAAATAGGAGATTGGTGATATCCATAAGAGCCTAAAAATTGTAGAAGAATGAGAAAGGATCAGTGAAGTCCTATTCTAAAATTTAGAAGAAATAGAATTAGAGATCCAAGAAGAAGATATCATTACCAACACTTCCAGAAGTATAATTTTGAAGAAAAGGTCTCAAGAAGAAGACCAGAGAAGTTGCAAGATAGAAGACCTTAGAGAGGTATTAAGGAAAAAATAAGAAGGCTTGGAGAGCCTTGTTGTAGATCTCACAGAAGCATCGTCAAAGGAGTTCCTAGAAGAACTTGTTGGAGAATTCCACTACCAAGGAAAATTTCTTGATAGTGAAGGACTTGGGATAATTGTTGTCATCTGATAACAATACCAAGAGAAGAAGAATTTGGCAAGAAGTGCCAAATTTGAGAAGAAGAATTTGGCAAGGAGTGCAAAATAACTAAAGATGAATCCAATGAAGGCATTAAGAAAAATAGAATCTTGAGAAGAAGATCATGTTTGAAGTCAAAATTTGATAAGAAGCTTGAAGGAAGATTTAGATAGAAGAAGCCTACCAAATCCAAGAGATTTGGAGATCGCCTCTCATAGAAATAAGGTACAATTTAGATAAAGGTGTTCTATAAATCTACAACAGAAAGAAAAAGATAACTAGAAGGATTAAGCCACCAAATCCAAGGCTCAAGACAAAAATTTTGAGGCTAGATATTGGTGAAGGAGAAAGCTGCTTGGGATAGCCAACAAAAATTTGTGTATTAATATACTACAAGGCATAAAATTTGTGAATATTACAACGCAGAAAGGTGCTCCAAAGGTACATTAAAGAAGAATTATATAAGGAACCCATGCATAAGGAGGAAGTGACATTTTTTACTTGAAAAGAAATTCCAACGTTCAATACATGAGCGCTCATATTTTACACATTCAAGCACAGGAAAGTTACCAGCAATAAGGGTGTTACGTTAGAACAAGTAAGACACTTGTCTTCAAAGGAAATAAGCACTCCTCCAAGGTTGTAACACCCAGACATTACAAGAATCTTCATTTCCTTCAAGCATTCAAGAAGTAACCAACGTGACACTTGTCACATAGGACAAGAACTCTCCTCTATTAAAAGGCACCAAAGACCAAGGAAGTCAATGTATTCATTATTCTAGCATTTACTCATAGCACATTCCGAATCACAATGTGGAAGAGCATTAAAATATTTGGTCAATAAGGTCAAATAAGTCCAAAATTGAAGCCCAAGGAAAATCAATGCACATCATTCTCCATAAGTGTTTAAAGGAAACACAAATAAGTAGATTCTCATATACGTTCGAGATCTATGACAAAACCATAGAGAATACAGCATCAAAGGTAAGGTCTCTACTCCATTAATATTTACTTTCATTAACTCGAAGTTATAAGGTATAACATTAGGTTGAAATACTAAAAGAAATAAGTCATATTTAAAAGCAATATAAAAGGGAGAAATCACATATTAAATAACCTAATATTTGCAATATTATAATATAGGAGAAATAAGGAATTCTACTTGGAAATTAGAATTTCTATTATTGTAAATAATTATTTTCTAATATCCCACATTAAGTAGTTATAAGGAATACTACATCAAAGTAGATAAGAAATACTACATCAAAGTAGGAAATTAGAAATTAGAAACAATAAACATCAAATTATTAAAGGCTATAAAAATGAGGTTTATTAAAGAATATTAAGAGTTGGAAATTAATTGACATATTTGTCTCAAAATACATTAAAGAGACAAAAGGAATCCAACTATTAAAATCTCATCAAATTAGAAAGTACTTAAATTTTAATAGGAGTAACAAGGTGTAAAAGAAGTTGAATTCTGCTATTTACAAAACTTAAAAAATCAACTCAAAATTGAACTATAATTCTCCAAAGCACTTTATCTATCATATAGCATTTCCAAAATTACTAGGGAGACATAAGGCATTCTACAAAACTTGATAATAATAGCATTCATCAAATATTATCAAGTCTATAAGGTATCTACTGATTCACATCTCTTAACTAGGGAGATATAAGGAAGCCAACATAGCCTAAGATCTAAAATATTCTATCAAATATAACATCATATTTGTAGGAAGTCATAAGGTACATTACTATAAAGAATTCTATTATATCACAATGGAAAGTAGATCATATTCTCTAGAACTAGAAACACATATTGCATCTTACCATAGATGCAAAAATAAATCTAGCATGAGTAATTCAACAAAGCAAAAAGATACATGGCACATTGACTCAGGAGCTAGTCATCACATGACTGGAAATATACATGGTTTTATTGTATTGAAATTACTAGTGGTTACAGACTAAGAATTAAAGATAGCAAAACTTATCCTATACATGGATATGGATGTGTAATGGCAAGCAAATAATTTCCAAACTTTCTACTACAAAATGTTTTGTATGTTCTTGGATTACCATTCAATCTTATTTTAGTAAACAAATTGGTAGAAAGCAATTGGACAGTCAATTTTAGATATATGAATGGGATAAATACATGCCTTTCCATGAATCAAAGAGAGATAGAAGTAACAAGATCTATCTATAGAAATACATATATACTAGATTCAATGGAAATATCACAAAAAATTGTTGTATTTCAAAAATATACTAACATATTTCCCGAGGAACAATTTGAAGAAAAAAAATAACTAGTACTCTATAAAAATAAGCATAGAAGAATCAAAATCAAAAGGATGAGAGGTCAACAACACTATGCTCTACTCAGCCATGTGAAATATGAAGAAGCAACATGACTAAACAATGACAAAGGAGGATGGATAGAAGAGGACGATATTCCTAAGCAAGATGAAGAACATCTCAAATAATAATATCCATATTGAATATTGAAATCTTCAATACCCAAATAATGTAATACAAGGGGTGTTAGAGTTAGAGTATATTACATCATTTGGGTCATGTAAATGTACCACCTTAGGTACACAATTAGGATAGGATATTACTTTAGGGGGAAGTTATCTAGTTATTTTGAGCAATATAATAAATGCACAAGTGGCATGTGCAATTTGTAATGTACAAGATGTCCCCTTGTACAACTAGGTAGAGTGTTGGCCAAGGAATCTATCTTCCTATATAAAGTACCTCATAGTAACATAGCATAGCATAGCATAGCAAATCATAGTATCTCTCAAGTACTCATGTATGGAGTACAATGTATCTCTTTATCTCATATCAATGGAGTGACCATTTCCTCCATATAGCATTGTATTTTCATCATTTTCATTTATAGTATATTTAAATCGTATTATTGTTTCACTTTATTTCATATTTATTATATTTCATTGGGTCCTGTGTTAGATATCTCCATAGCATATATCCTCAAAAGCTAATAAATAAGTATTGGAAAAATCTCTTCACAAATGATTTTTCAACAATTGAAAACATCAAGAATAAAATCCATCTAATAAGAAAAAAAATAACAATGAAAGAAGATAATCTCATAGTAGTGACATGGTAGTGTTTTTGAGGATGATCACTCTCTAGAAGAAGAATATGCTTATATTAATCAAACTAATGATGAGACAACTCATCTCAATTGAATTTGGTATATTTATTCTAGATCTACTAAGCATATGATTGAGAGAAAATATTAGCTTCACATCTTAGATAAGTCAGCTTTGAATATAACACATCATATAACTTTTAACGTATATATGATGTCACTTTGAGACTTACATATTAAACATGTAGGATCATAGCCATCCTCTTTGTTAAAAATCAAAGAATATATTCTAGTTAATCATCTACTCAACCTTAGTTTTAAGGTTGTGTTTGATTTATGAGAAGGCATTAATGTATGCTTCATTCATAACATATATAATATTATTAGATTGTTGCATGTGGAACACAAATAGGAAAAATAATTGAGCTTAATAATGTCCATCATGACAATCAAGCCTTGGTTGTCAAATATTTGGTTTTGGTATCATCTGATAATAATATTATGGTTACTTAGGATTTCGTCATCTAATTAGTTTACATAAGTATCAGATGGTAGATTGGCCTTGCTTCCTTATAAAATCTACTTGAATTCATCCTTGTTACTTAGCTAAAAAGTAACATTGAGCCCCATTGTCTCATCTAATTCATGGACAAGAGGACCTCTATATCTAGTCCATGTCAGTATTTTGTGGACCCATGGACCCTAGCTTTCTATATCTCATTATTTTTAACTTTCTATTGATGCTCACACTTGTGATATGTGGGTCTAATTATTTTTGATCAAATATGAATCCTTGCCCTACTTCTAGTTAAAGGCTCAAGTAAAAACTTTCACTAGTCATTATATTAATGTAATCTAATAAAATCAAGGAGGGGAACCCACTAGT
The DNA here is from genome assembly GCA_028583015.1 of Wollemia nobilis. Classification (NCBI taxonomy): domain Eukaryota; kingdom Viridiplantae; phylum Streptophyta; class Pinopsida; order Araucariales; family Araucariaceae; genus Wollemia; species Wollemia nobilis. The sequence continues at coordinate 7,574,255 of JAQPPZ010016334.1, read as the reverse complement.
AGTGATTTTATGCCATCTTTAATAGCATGACATTCTCTTTCAATTGATGATTGCATACACATCATAATAGAATGATATTACTAAGTCTCATAATAGGACCATCATGGAAATGGTTGGATTTTTATTGAAATATTATTACTTTGCACCTTTTTTAGGGTGGAAGTTATAAACATTATATTATTGTTGTCTGTCTCCCATATTTGTTTCTTTGAACTATATATATGCACATTCCAAAAAAGAAAAGAATGATTTATTATATGTATTCTATCAGGCTTTAGTGATGAATTAAAGGCCTACAAACTATTTGATATAGCTACTAATAAGTTGCATGTTATTCAAGATGTCATCATCGATAAGAAAAATGAGCTACTCCCATGTTCTCCTGAGACACCTACTTATTATTCTACTCCAAAAATATTTCCTAATGATGAAAAATCTAAATTCAAAGAGGATATTAATGAAGAAGATGAATCTATCGATAATAATGATGATGATAAAGATCAACCTAATCCATTAGGTCACACACAAAAAGTATCCAAGTGGTGAACTAGAATATTTCAAGATTAAAGAACAATTAAGTCCTAATGATCATTGTTGTACAAACATCTAAACCATCTACAATTCAATAAGAACTTGATTTTAATCCTTAGAATGATGCCATGGACACCAAGTATCAAGCATTAATGAAGAATAATATGTGGTAGCTTGTTGATCTTCCACTATGAAAGAAGGTCATAGGATGCAAATACATCTTTAGAGTAAATTGTAATTCCAATGGTAGCATAGATAAGTATAAGAAAGTAATCATAATGAAGGGCTATGCTTAAAAGGAAAAAATTAATTATAAGAAAATATTTGATCTTACAACTAAGATAAGAACTATGAGAATATTTTTTGTTCTAACTATGCAATTGGTTGGAAATTCAAATAAATAAATGTAAAAAGTATCTTTCTTAATGGATATTTGAAGGAAGAAGTCTACATGATCCAAGCCAAGGGATTTTTTGCACCTAGACAAGAAATAGAGGTGTATAAATTAATCAAATCTGTCTACAATATCACAAGGGATCCTAGAGACTGAGATATAAAACTTGATGATAATTTTGAATAGCATGGCATAAAATAAATTTCTTATGATCCAAACCTTTACCACAAAGAGAAAGGGGAGATTGTGATCATTGTTGTGTATGTTGATGACTTGATCATCACAAGAACTCTTCAAAATAATTATTTGTATAGTAATGAATGATCTAAAGAAGTCATTTGATACGGTTGACCTTAGACTATTACACTATTATCTTGGGTTGGAGGTATGGCAAACATATCATCATATATTTCTCTCCTACATTAAATATGCCAAGATATTTATTGATAAGTTTCACATGACTGTGTAGACACTAAAATCTAGGCACTTGCATTACACATCACAATTATGCATAATAATATATGTCTAGGTCTAAACTTAGGCATATAATCCTTGCACGTTATTCATTGGCATTACACATCACAATTTTGCATAATAATATATGCCTAAATCTAAACTTAGGCATATAATTCCTGCACATTATTCATCCACATTGCACATTTCAGTTCTACATAACATTATGTGCCTAAGTTTTGACTTAGGCATAAAATCTTGCACATAATTATATTTTCTAGATTTTATTAAATCTGGAAAATATCCTCCTAGGATACCCTCTCTCCTCACTTGACATGTGTCCTGGCCACATCACCATCACTCCTTTGCCACCTCTCATACACCATTGTCCCCTTTGTCCCTTCACATGGGGCAACCCTCCACATTTCACTCCACTTGCACCTACTCACTTGCCACATCTCACACCTCACTCCACATTTCACTCCACTTGCACCTACCCACTTGCCACATCTCACACCTCACTCCACATTTCACTCCACTTGCACTTACCCACTTGCCACATCTCACACATCACTCCACTTGCACCTACCCACTTGCCACATCTCCCCAGTTAAGTGAGACACTTCTAGTGACTCACTGCAACTATCTAGGATAGGTGGCTACCCAGTCCTTGCCACTTGGCAGTTCTGGATTGCCACCTATCCTTCCCTCCAAAACCCTCAAAGGCCTATAAAGGAACCATCACATGTCCAAGAAAAAAGAGAGGAGAAAATGCTAATGTTATGCTGCCCGGATTGTGTTGTGTAAGCCATACTCATTGTTTGTTTTCTTCTATCAATATTCATTTACATTAGTCATTTTTATTTACATTTATCATTATCATTGTGACAGGTGCTACTAAACCCTTGTTTATTTACATGTGTGCAGATTACAGGTTCTAGATTCAACAAGCTCAAAGCTCATCACGGTGGTCACGACAAACCCACCTCTCACATTGTTGTAGCATGAAGAGACGAAGACACCATCCTTGATCTATAAAAGGGATTCCCCTTTGGCACATCTCTTTGTAAAATGCACCCTAAAAGGGTCAAAGTGTATCAAAAGGGACTTTCCCGAATTTAATAAAATGTGTCATTTTTATTGCAATGGTGTTGTGTTTTTATGTATACAAATTGGCGATCACGGTCTTCGTACCCCTTTTCCCTCTTATTTTTTTATTTAGAATATTAACTTTGTATCTCTTTGTGTAATTGCAGGGTTTACCAATCCATAATGCATCTTCATAAGGAGCAATAAAAGGTCTGAATTTCGTAATAGAAACCTCCTCAAGAGCAGGAAATCCAGATAAGTGTTCTTTAGTTTCTAGAAAAAAAAATCCTTTAATTTTTTTTTTTTATTAAAAAAAAATATTGTATTGTGTTTTTAAAACTTCTATCTATTTTAATTTCATTATACAATTAAATTATAAAAAAAAAATCTTTATTTTCATTTATTTAATTTTTTTTTAAATAAATGCACATTAACTACGCAGTTCTGCATAGTCAACTATGCAGTTAACTACACAGTTGACTGTGCAGAACTGTGTTGTGCAGTTAACTGCACTAACTACATAGTTTGTGCAGTTAACTACTCAGTTAACTGTACAGTTAGCTACAGATTGTGCAATTAACTACACAGTTAACTGTTTAGTACTACACAATAACTGCCTAGACTGTGCATAGTTAACTACACAGTCTGTGCAGTTAACTGCATAGATTAACTACATAGTTAAATGTGCGATCGCATAGATTATGTAGTTAATCATAGATTAACTGTAGAATGCACTGTGTAGTTAATTGCATCGCAATTTTTTTTAATTATTAATAAAATAAAAATAAAAATAAAAACATTAAAAAATAAAAATTTTAAACTTTAAAAATAAATAAATAAATAAATTATTATAAACATTTGAAAAAAAACAAAAAAAAATATTAATAATATTTTTTTTATAAAATCAAAAAAATAAAAATGCAATAGAAAAATATTTTAAACAACAAAAAAAAAAATCCACAACTTCAACTATATTGCATTTTTCATCTTAAAAATATTTTAGGCATCATATTTGTTTCGATCACACTTTACACTTTAGCCTTCATTTTGCATTATACATAAAAATCAATTTTAATAAAACAAAATTGTTCAAACAAATCAATCACACTTAACAAAAATTAAAACAAAAAAAAAATCACAAACTTAAAAAAAAAAAAAAAAAATTCAATTTTGCACAACATTTTTGCTTACTTGTGTAAATATTGTTTGCCCTTGTATGTTTTTATTTTCACATTCATAGGCAATAATAGGAATTGCATACTACTTTGCATCACACAATAGAAAAAAAAAAACCTTCACACACTTGCACGTTTCACAATAACATTGGTAGGTTGGATTTAATCACCAGCCTCCAATTCAGACCGATGACGTTGGAATTCATCTCCTTCTACCGGCTTGCCCCCTAGATGTCTTAGATAGAATAGGGCACTCTCTTGAGTTGGTATAGGTCACTTGTGTACAAGCTATCTCCCACTGTTGGAACGATTGTTGAATCAGAGTGGAAGAGCTAGGCGAACCCCCCACTGGGATTTAAGCGGTGTACCCTAGACTCTTTTGAGAAATCATGCTTGGCACTATTGTTCCTAATCACCATCTTAATCGAGTTCCTTTATTCTAATCCCAAAAAAAAAAACTTCCTCAAAATTCCAACAACATCAAAACACACTGAAACTCAAAACAAAAAAATCACAAAACCTCAAAATTACAAAAAAATCAAAAACTTCAAAAATCCAAAAACAATAAAAAAATCAAACATCGAAAACAAAATTTGAAAAAAACTTAGAAAACATTTGTTGGCTTAATTGATTGTGTGTTTATTTGCTTTTCATTCGCATCACATTTTAAATAAATACACATTTGCCACCTCATTTCACCTGAATCACCTTCCACATGCAAAAAAAAAAAAGCTCCAAAGGAACAAACCCCTTTGGTCAAATCAAATCAAAAGGCTCCAAAGGAACCACACCCCTTTGGTCAAATCAATCAAAAATGCTCCAAAGGAACCAAACCCCTTTGGTCAATTCAAAATCCAAAAGGCTCCAAAAGGGACACCCCTTTGGTCAAATCAATCAAAAAGGCTCCAAAGGGGATACCCCTTTGGTCAACTCAATTCAAAAAGCTCCAAAGGAACAAAACCCCTTTGGTCAATTCAAATCAAAAGGCTCCAAAGGAAGAAAACTCCTTTGGTCAATTCAAATCAAAAGGCTCCAAAGGGGACACCCCTTTGGTCAAATCATATCAAAAGGCTCCAAAGGACAAAACCCCTTTGGTCAATTCAAATCAAAATGCTCCAAAGGGAGACACCCCTTTGGTCAAATCAATTCAAAATGCTCCAAGGGGAGACATCCCTTTGGTCAAATCAATTCAAAATGATCCAAAGGGGACACCCCTTTGGTCAAATAAATCAAAAAGGCTCCAAAGAGGACACCCCTTTGGTCAAATCAATCAAAAAAAACTCCAAAGGGGCACCCTTTGGTCAAATCAATTCAAAAGGCCCCAAAGGAACTTAACCCCTTTGGTCAAATCTCATTTCAAAATGCTCCAAGGGAGGCACTCCTTTGGTCAATTTTCATTCAAAATGCTCCAAAGGAACCAAACCCCTTTGGTCAATTCAAAATCCAAAAGGCTCCAAAGGGGACACCCCTTTGGTCAACTCAATTCAAAACACTCCAAATGGGGACACCCCTTTGGTCAAATCAAATCAAAATGCTCCAAAGGAACCACACCCCTTTGGTCAAATCAATCAAAAATGCTCCAAAGGAACAAACCCCTTTGGTCAATTCAATCCAAAAGGCTCCAAAGGGGACACCCCTTTGGTCAAATCAATCAAAAAGGCTCCAAAGGGGATACCCCTTTGGTCAACTCAATTCGAAAAGCTCCAAAGGAACAAACCCCTTTGGTCCATTCAATCCAAAAGGCTCCAAAGGGGACACCCCTTTGGTCAAATCAATCAAAAACGCTCCAAAGGAGCCAAATCCCTTTGGTCAATTCAAATCAAAAGGCTCCAAAGGAATCAAACTCTTTGGTCAAATCAATCAAAAATGCTCCAAAGGAACCAAATCCCATTGGTCAATTCAAAATCCAAAAGGCTCCAAAGGGGACACCCCTTTGGTCAAATCAATCAAAAATGCTCCAAAGGAGCCAAATCCCTATGGTCAATTCAAATAAAAAATGCTCCAAATGGGACACCCCTTTGGTCAATTCAATCAAAAAGACTCCAAAAGGGGACACCCCTTTGGTCAAATCAATTCAAAAGGCCCCAAAGGAACCTAACCCCTTTGGTCAAATCTCATTTCAAAATGCCCCAAGGGAGGCACTCCTTTGGTCAATTTCCATTCAAAAGGCTCCAAATGAACCAACACTCCTTTGGTCACATGAAATTCAAAAAGCTCCAAAGGAACCAAACACCTTTGGCCACATTTCATCTCAAAAACATCAAAAAAAAAAACAACAATAATAAATATAAAACACAAAAACATTTTCATACACATTGCATTTTTAATAAATCACGTTCACAATCCTTCTTCCATTGCATTCACACATTACAACTTTCATAGTATTTGCACATTCATACCATTTGTATTCATTAAAGTCAAGAATAATTGATAGTGCACTATGTCTTGTTGCCTTAATCAGGGGCACCTCACATCAAACATCACCAAAACCATCAGTCATAATAATACATTGCTTCCTAAGCCAAATCCTAGGTGTTTTCAATCACTCAACCACTCCTAGTGTTTTAAGCAACCTCGAGAAAAATGTTGAGTTCTTTTAGGACCATTGCACATATATACACTAAGCAAATCTTGAGTATTGGGAATTGATCTCAAAAACATTCTCGAACCAAACACAATTTCACATCTTAAAAACATCTTGTGTCAAATAGGGATAACACATACTTGGTAGGAACCTTGAGGTGAAAAGGGTCATCCTTGCTTGTCCTATTATGCAACATAGTCCATGACAACAGTGGTTTTCACTACTATCACAGTTGCTTCAAATTCAAAAAAATAGAGTAGCAAGGATAGGGTACAATTCTCATCACACTTAGGTTGAGAATCCGATTCCCCAAAGCTCTAATTCCTTTACATCACACACCACTGATTAATTGGGTTGTAAGGATCATACTACATTTCTAGTCAGACGGTTAAGTAGTCATCCCCAAAATTCAAGAAATCAAAAACAAAAATCATGGACTATGGAGTTAGCCTCCATCGGGGCTATAGATGCTTGACTGGTAGTGGAGTACGCTCATGCGAGGCGACACGTCTCTTTTAAAGAGACCTCTAACCGCACATACGGACAAGCTAGCTTCTCGAATTTTATCCAAAATGGGTTTACCCAATTTACTCAAGATGAGTTAATGAACTCAATTGCACACACATTGGTTCTTGATTGTCTTGGGTCATGACCATGCTCTTGATTCGGTAAATTAATTCACTACACACATTTGGTCCTAGAAGAATTAGGCAGTTTTAGTGATTTTGTTAGACACACTAGGATGTTTGAGTCTTTGCAAAACAACTCTAGATCCTTTATCCCTAAGAACAATAAAGTCATAAGCAAACCTCCATTCCATACCACCATCGCATAGTCGTAAATATCATAATCCATTTCATCCATGTGGTCATACTAGTAGTATCATATTGGTGCCCCTGATTAAGCAATAAAGGTAAAGTTTGCTAATTAATGGTTCAAAAACCTCTTTAAAAAAATGATCAATAAAAATACTATTCATTCAAATGGTTCAAAATATCTTTGAACAACGATCAATAAAGCAACACCATGCATTCAAATGGTTCAAAATCTCTTTGAACAACAATCAATAAAGCAATGCCATGCATTCAAATGGTTCAAAATCTCTTTGAACAACAATCAATAAAGCAACACCATTCATTCAAATGGTTCAAAATCCCTTTGAACAACAATCAATAAAGCAACACAATTCATTCAAATGATTCAAAAATCTCTTTGAACAATGATCAATAAAGCAACACCATTCATTCAAATGGTTCAAAAACTCTTTGAACAATGATCAATAAAAATACCATTCATTCAAATGGTTCAAAATCTCTTTGAACAACAATCAATAAAGCAACACCATTCATTCAAATGGTTCAAAATCTCTTTGAAAAACAATCAATAAAAATACCATTCATTCAAATGGTTCAAAATCACTTTGAACAACAATCAATAAAGCAACACAATTCATTCAAATGATTCAAAAACTCTTTGAACAATGATTAATAAAGCAACATCCTTCATTCATTTGCATTCATTCATAACATATTTATTTCATAACATGTATACAAAAAAAAAATAATAATAATGATTTGAACAATCAATCATTACACATTTGCAAAACAATAACAAAACAACTTGGGGGAGCTCAAGGTCTCACACCTTCCCCATCAATAACATCAAACAATCAATCAAACAACTTGGGGGGACTCAAGGTCTCACACCTACCCCAACAATCACATTAAACATTAACATTTCAAATAATAAAATAAAGCTCCAAAGAAATCCTTTGGTCAAATCAATCCAAAATGCTCCAAAGGTACTCAAATTCCTTTGGTCAAAAAAAAAAAAAAAAAACATCTTGTGCTTTCTTTCCATTTCAAAAACATCAAAAAACAAAAATATTTCCATACATATTTTGTCTTACAAAACCATTAAAAAAAAAAAACAAAAACATTGCCATGAATATTTTGTCATATAAAACATAAAACACCAAAAAAACATTTCCATGCATCTTTTTGTCATACAAAAACAAAACAAAAACACAAAACAATCATGCATTCTCCAAAAAAAAAAAAAAAAAATCCAAAGATATCTCAATTCCTTTGGACAAAAACAAATTCAACAGGCTCTTGAAAGAATAGAAGTGTTCTCATCACAACTCCCTAAGAAAGCCATAAGGCTGGACTGCTCCAAGGGATAGAGATGTACATATCCTTCTTCCACTTAGCCTCAAGTGATCCTCGTATATAGTAACTTATCTTATATACTTAGCGGTTGCAGCGACTAGCAATCCATGCAATCCGGTAGGATGGATAAATTACGATAAGGCCCTTGAAAAGTGATTCACCTCATGCAAAAATTGAATTGTTATCATCTTAATTCCCTAAGAAAGCCATACGGTTGGACTGCTCCAAGGGATAGAAGTGCACAATTATCAACAAAGGTCAAAATCACAGTTGAAACAAAAACAAAAACATTTATTTCATTCCAACCATTATCAATTGTTTCATCGTTTACATCATTTCATATCTTCTCCATTGAATAATCGCTTGAAGAGGAAGACAAAATCAACAAATACAGTTACATAATCAAAGTCAACACTCAAAACACTTAATCATGCAAATTATGCTCATTAAAATGAGCATATTTTCCATGATTGGGGCAACACAAGTTGAATTTTATTTGTGACCATATTACACAACTCCCCTTCAAATGCAAATGGCTACAAAAACATTGCAAAAACCTCCAAATAATCATCTCACATCGTCATCATCTCAAGTGAACCTTGTACCTAGTGATTTAATCTAGACACCTAGTGGTTGCAGCGATTGGTTGTCCATGCAATCCAGTAGGATGGGTAGCTCACCATAAGGACACTCATTCAAACAAACATTTCAAATCACTATGGCATTACATCAACTATGTCCCTCGATCTTTGAGCTTGATCGTATTCAAAACAAATTTGCACAAGGTTATCCTTCAACCCCTTCCGTTGGGTCAAAAGCGGAAAACAACCAAACACAATTTGGTGATAATCAAAAATCACTCGAGTATCAAATTCCCGAATGACTGGTTCCTTGAACCCATCATTTGGAAGGAATTGCTAAAGTCATAGTGGAACAAGAACTCTAAACGTGGTCGAAGATTTTACCACAACACTTTGTGCACCATCAAAACCAAAGGTAAATTTGCAAAAACACAAACAATCCCAAACTTGGGGCATCAAGTTGATCAAAATGACATACATTTGCATTACATCCACATCATTCAATACACCACCTCCTTTCATCATCCACATTTGGTCAATTGGCTCATGGGTTTCATCCTTTACCCATTCGCCAATTGAGGGGGTAAGCAAACAAATCAAAATTTTCAAAAAAACGTCATTCATTCTTTGCATCAAAAATATTTGAGTCCATTCCTCCATAAAATAAAACCACGTGTCTTTTATTTTTGCACCACATTGTGTTTCACACAATGCGGTACAAAAAGGGGCATCTATAGACACTAAAATCTAGGCACTTGCATTACACATCACAATTCTGCATAATAATATATGTCTAGGTCTAAACTTAGGCATATAATCCTTGCACGTTATTCATTGGCATTACACATCACAATTCTGCATAATAATATATGCCTAAATCTAAACTTAGGCATATAATTCCTGCACATTATTCATCCACATTGCACATTTCAGTTCTACATAACATTATGTGCCTAAGTTTTGACTTAGGCATAAAATCCTGCACATAATTATATTTTCTAGATTTTATTAAATCTGGAAAATATCCTCCTAGGATACCCTCTCTCCTCACTTGACATGTGTCCTGACCACATCACCATCACTCCTTTGCCACCTCTTATACACCCTTGTCCCCTTTGTCCCTTCACATGGGGCAACCCTCCACATTTCACTCCACTTGCACCTACTCACTTGCCACATCTCACACCTCCCTCCACATTTCACTCCACTTGCACCTACTCACTTGCCACATCTCACACCTCACTCCACATTTCACTCCACTTGCACTTACCCACCTGCCACATCTCACACCTCACTCCACACATCACTCCACTTGCACCTACCCACTTGCCACATCTCCCCAGTTAAGTGAGACACTTCTAGTGACTCACTGCAACTATCTAGGATAGGTGGCTACCCAGTCCTTGCCACTTGGCGCTCCTGGATTGCCACCTATCCTTCCCTCCAAAACCCTCAAAGGCCTATAAAGGAACCATCACATGTCCAAGAAAAAAAGGAGGAGAAAATGCTAATGTTATGCTGCCCGGATTGTGTTGTGTAAGCCATACTCATTGTTTGTTTTCTTCTATTCATATTCATTTACATTAGTCATTTTACATTTACATTTATCATATTCATTGTGACAGGTGCTACTAAACCCTTGTTTATTTACATGTGTGCAGATTACAGGTTCTAGATTCAACAAGCTCAAAGCTCATCACGGTGGTCACGACAAACCCACCTCTCACATTGTTGTAGCATGAAGAGACGAAGACACCATCTTTGATCTGTAAAAGGGATTCCCCTTTGGCACATCTCTTTGTAAAATGCACCCTAAACGGGTCAAAGTGTATCAAAAGGGATTTTCCTGAATTTAATAAATTGTGTCATTTTTATTGCAATGGTGTTGTGTTTTTATGTATACAGACATATGCCAACTCCATGGAATCAAGGTTGTAACTATCATGATTTGATTATTCTCCATAGCTGAATGTAACTGTTTATTGATGATTTATTGGGAGTCTCATTTATAATGAGTTATATTTTAAGGTTCATCCAAGAACCAAAAGAATATCATTAGAAGGTAGAAAACCATGTGTTAAGATAAGTTTGTGATATTATCGAATATGACTTGAATACAAGAATAATCATTAGTCCTTCTTGGTTGGTTACACAAATGCGAATTATGTAGGATCCATTGATGATAAACAATCCACTTCTAGATTTATATTCCTTTTTGGGATTTAGACTAATGTTTTCAAAAGTGAGAAGTAACAAACAAGTTATCGATCTTCCACCAAAGTAGAATATCATGTTGTAAGAGTTATTTACAAGTTGATATGGTTGAAATGTATTTTTTTTAGGTATGTGAGTACCATGTATAAATCCAATGATCCTATGCTATGATAATCAAGGTTTTCTAAAGCTTTCTAAGAATCCAATATTCCATGACTACAATAGATGCGTTGAAGTTTACTATTATTTCATATGCAAGCATATTTAACAACACAACATTCAATTCTTATTTTATCCGACTCAAAAACAACATGTGAATATCTACACCACGACACTTACCTACTCACCTGCGTTAAGTTTGAGGTATATCAAGACTCTCTCACGAGGAGCCTTTAAGACTATAATGTAATAAGGGAGAATTTGAGAATAATTATTACACCATAATTAGGAAATATCATGGTTGTTAGTATTTTTAGTAACAATCTTATCTTATTCACTATCAAATAATCTCTACTAAGGAAGTTATAACAATAAATGTTAATTACTAAGATTCCTATAATTAAATTAGTTGCTCATAAAAACTACCATGATGCATAAATAAGTTCGTTTTCTATAAAACCATTTGTCAACAACTTTATAAATGTTAATATCACACTTTATTAGTTCACTTTTGACAATTATTTTAATAAATTATCTACGACTTTTCTTTATTGTATTATATATTTCCTCTTCACTTTATCACTGGCCAATAAATTTTTTCCTTTTATATGTATTATTTTCAACTAAAAATTCATATATATAAATATATATATATATATATATATATATATATATATATATAAAAACCTGTAATAAAGTTCAAAAAAACTAAGAGATTCAAAACAATTCACAAAATAAAAAAATGTAATATGTTAATTTTTATTTACGTTTATTACATTTATAAATATTAAGATAGACATTGAAATTCTCTTTCTTATAAAATTTATTTTTTCATGTATTCTTATTTTAATTAATATACTGTATGATTAAAATTTCATTCCACAATAATACCTGTCTATATCTTTATTCAAAGAATTGTTCTCAAAAACAAAAATTTGAAGAGCTTTTATTTATACAACTTATAAATTATATTATATAAAGCAATTTAAGGGCAACAAATACCTCTCTACAAGACCTCATGTTTCTTTATTTTCCTTTATTACCGTAATAGATTAACCTCCTTTCTGAGGATCGATCCTTGCAACATGCTTTTATTAGGTGTGACTTGTTTATCAATTTAATCAGACTGGTGCTATAAATTCACGAATTCCCATGTACAACGAAAAAAAGTATGAAATCCATTTGCAGTAATTCCAAAAAGTGATTAAACGTGATTCTTATCAAAATTATTTGCAGTAAAGTGTAGAGATCGTGACTCTGGAAAGGACGACTGCAATCGTTTAAACCCCTTCTGTTCAAATTTCCAGCACCCTTCATTTCTCTTAACGATAGTCCAGTGCATAAAACCTACAAAAAAAAAAAGGTTATTCCAGTCAAAAGTTTCAAGAAAAGCCCAGCAGTAAACCTGTGTTGCAGATTAGCCCTCAATGATAATACAAAATGGCATTTACTCTCGATGTTTGTGGAAATGATTTTTACAGCTCGCGATTTTGATTCTTTCGTAGGTTGAGACCCATGACAAACAGGAGTCTCTACTCTCAGCTAATATTATGCACCGTCTCCTTCCATTACCGGCTTGGGATGCTCAGCTAATTGGGCCTTAGCCATGGACCTGCACAAGCGATTTACTACTAGAATTGTATCTATGCAGTTTAGAGAGTAGAAGTAGACTTCCCATGGATTCGTAATTGCTGCACCCGCCGATCTCCAGCGTTGCCGGAAGAAGCGAATTGGGACAACTAAAATCTCTGTTGTTATTCTCTGATGCCGGTGACAATTTTACAATGCTCTGTGCTCTCAAATTATTGAAGCACAACAGCTGGGCCAATCCCTGTTCAAAAACGTCCTCCACCCATTTCTCAAACGTCTCTCTGCCTGAAGGAGCCATCTCCCAACAACACGAAACCATGCGTTCCAGCACCGAGGTTTCCACTTCAAGGGAGCCTCTGCCATTGCTGGCTCTCCCATAGGACTGGTGTAGAATTTCCAATAAGGATTCTGCAAGCTCGGCAAAATTGAAGGGGCGAAAGACTATGCATCTATCTAGAGACTCCATAAATTTATGTGAAAAACGGTCCCGTGCGCTGCAAAGAACTGGGTCGCTGAGCGTATCTGTCTGCAGCGTTAAATTGATGGCGATGGATCCATTGCCTTCGTCTGCCTCCGCGTTCAAGTCCAACAATGGGGACCTTCTTTTCTCAGTTCTTTCGTCTTTCATGGGATCCCATTCCGCCTTGCGTTTGCACAAGCCGTTGCCCCAGATGGTTTCTATTTCTTCCTGTTCTCCTTCCTGTAATGCCAATTTGAAGGAACAGGAGGGGCCTGCAATTGCTTGTGAGAGCCTCTCTTCGTCGAATTGCACCCCTTTTACCGAGCGAAACTTTGGGAAATATTTGGCTCCCACGCTGGAGGTCATGAACACGATTACATCGGAGAGGCTCACTTCCCTGCCGTTGGAATCCATGAGTTTTCCCCTTTCCATGGCTCTCAAGATCGCAGCCATGAAAACACCGTCTGCCTTATCGATTTCCTCCACCAGCACCACGCAATGGGGATCACAGGCGATTCTCTCCGTCAGCCTGTCCAGATATGTTTTCCCTCTGGAACTAAAATCGGCATCGTCGTCGTGGACTCGACCCCGCGACCATGGACTGGTAAAACAAACGAGTTTATCCTGCGATCCAAATACGGTTTCCGCCACCGCTTGAGCCATCTTCATCTTTCCCCTCCGGTCTGGGCCCAAGACGAGCAGCCAGACCTCCTCTTTAACTTTCTTGTTGCTCTCTCTTCTCACCATGCCCGCTCTACACTGTAAAATAGCGCTCACAATGGCATGGACGTTCTCCTCGCCCTGCCACGGCACTTTCTCCGTAAGCCTCTCACAGAATTCCTTTACGCTTTCCGTGTCGAATTGTCTGAGATGGTTAGCGGCAACCGCAGAGCGGATGGACGACGCCGCGGCAAAATGGTGGGAACCAGAGTAGTGATGGGTATCTTCGTTGCTTCTTTTGGAATCGGTTTGAGTAAATCCAAGAGCGAGCGTGGTCTTGACATCGAATCCCCCGGGTTCCCGAGCTGGAACAGCAAGCTTCATGCTCGAATCCCTAACATTCTCGGGGGTGCTCCACGAACGTTGATGATCTGACCAAGCGGGAGGAAGGACCGTGCTCGGTAGGGGAGACGACATCTCAGACCACGCATAGGTTTGAGGCGCCGACCTTAAGGGAGGATTCATTCTAGAGACCAAGTCCGGGGTGTGCTGTGGGGACTCGAACGACGGTCGTTGATGCCGCATCGGATCAAAACTATGGGAATGGGAATGTCTGCTACGACATGTCTGATTCCATTTCTTCAGCAGGTCGCTCAACTTGGCCTCCACCTGCAATAATATCATAATGTTCAAACTATGAGATATCTTGTTTTGCTAGATTTAACTGGGCTGTCGGCATAGATAAAATAGCTAGCCCTGGTTATATATGCAGACCTGGGCCGCTAGATGAGTTTCTCTGGATTGCTGAGGCCAGAAAGACAAGTCCCTGTCATTCGACGACGATCTCTGCACTTGTTCGCGTTCAAATTCCGCTTCTGCTTCATAATTTGCCCGGCATTCCAAGCAGCAACTGAGCGTATCGACACCATCGTCGTTTGAGTCGGCAGTTTTTAAGGGTGGCGTTGGCCACAAGAGATTCTGGGTGAACAAAACATCACTGCCTATGCCACTGGTTTTCGACTTAACTTGTCCAGTAGAACTGCAAACCATTGATGAAATCAGACATAGTCGCCTCATAATACTTCACTCTTGACAGCCCATGAATGGAAATTAATTCAAAGCTAAATTTACCACAGAAGGCAAACGCTTAATCATCCTTATCTATATATATTTCTAAAACAACTAATCATGGTACCCCTATAATTCTCTACCATAGCTTTTAAAAGGAATTTGAAGTATGATCCAACATAATTACTAAATGCAAATGATTTTGTAGATGGAATCTGCAGAACCAAGTTCTCTTTTCTTTTTCTTTTTCTTTTTTTCGTGGTGGGTTATCGTCAATGGCGGCAGGCTTCAATGGATATGAGGGTTTCGTTCACAAGGTGATAGACCGAAAAAAAAATCAGAATCCTGCAAAACCTACCGGGGGAGGATACAAAAATCGAATAGAAAGAAGATGTGGCTATTCACCTTTTGAATATCTGCATCTTCTGAAGTATTGCACCTTACACATACTCCAAGTCACCGAGATAACCCTACTGTTTTTTTTTTTTTTGACTTTCCCTAATATTTTTCTAATACCAAATCTAACAGACGCTTGGCTCCATAGATTGGATCAAAAACTTGTTCAGAGATTAGATAGGACTAAGAGTACAGAAAAAGAAACAGGAAAAACAAAACTCAACCTGGCTTGAAGTGTCAAGGTGAGGCCGCCAGAGGGAACCGGAACCGCCTGAAGTCCCCACAAGGTTTCCAGAGACGGGTGACCCATCCGACATCTCATATACGTCTGATAATTAGCAGTAGCTATCAGCCACAGCCTTCGGCTCTCCCCATGGCTTCCCAAGATCTGTCGCAGCTCCATAATAATATGCTGTAAGGCAGAGTATTCATTGACGCCATCCCTACCAAAATTATGATCATAATGCTCGTCGTTATCGTTCTGCTCACGAACGTCGACTGCCCATTTGAGATCTCCGCCATAAATAACAACTGGGCCTCTGCCAAGACAGTCACTAACCTCCATTTTCAACTCCTTAAGCTTCTGCTCGACCTCTTCCCTGCATAAGTGCCGGAAAGCATTACAGGAGAACGGAAGATTAATGAACCGCACTGCCCTCAGAGGATCTGGAACATCTCCTCTCTTTACTCGATTAATCACCTCCCTCGCTACATTTTCTGTCGTAGCCAAGCAATCACCTACAATTACAGTATTCCTTCTTGTCTTATTCCCAAGCAAGACCTCCAGCACTCTCTCCGCGTCCTCGTTTCTCAAGCTCTCGCACCCCATGGCGGGGTTTTCTATGATCCTGCCGCTGTTATTAACAAAACCGTTACCGGCATATGGCATGCCGCTTCCTATGTCTGCGTTCTCCGTCACGGCTCCGTTGGGGCCAGATCTTGAGGGAGAGACGGAAAACTCCTGGTTGTTGTCAAAGGAGGAATGGAAAACAAAGGAGGAGACGGTTTCCTCGATCTTGTTCTTAACGAAGATGCTGGAGAAACCGGCCTCCCGCATGACGCGGCTCACCGACGGGTCGTCGAGGATGGAAATGATGAGCTGCTCCATCTCCACTTTGACGGCCAGGAGAGGCGGCTGCTGCTGCTGTTCGAGGCAGCCCCGCCGCTGGTGGGCTTGGGCGCGCTTGAGGGCGGCGACGAGGGCGTTGGAGAGCGAAGGCTGCCCGTGCACGGGCGGCGAAGCCGCCGCCGTGGGAAGCCGGTTGAGTGCGACGTTGAAGCAGAGCTCCAGCGCGCGACACTGCAGCGGGTGAGAGGTGGAGTGGGGCTGGGATTTGAGGCAGGCTTGGCGGAGAAGACTGGCGCCGGGCGCCAGCAGCGCCGCCGCCACATGGAGCGGCGTGACCTGAGCGTGACCGCGCTTCTGGGCCAGACCCACGGCATGCTTCACCACGCTCGCGGCCTCTGCCGTCAGAGTCTGCTGCACCGTGCAACCTCCTGCCCGCATCTATGCTTCGTTTGTTTACACTCAATTGGGAAATCAGTGAGATTACATAAAAAAAAAAAGGCTTAAATTTCTAGCCTTATGCCTTGCTCTTCTTCTTCTTCGGCTCTTCCGCAACACATATAAGTGGCCCTGGCTATGGATCTCTCACACTCAAGCGATATATACACACAAAGTATCTATCCTGGCCTCCATTTTGTGCTCACTGTCGGTACTTTTCATGGGCAGCTACTATACGTTGGGCGGCCTGGACGGTGGCGGCTGCAGCTCGGTTTATTCAATCGGTCACGTTCACAGCAACAATAACCATACAAGATCGACAACTTCCGGTGAAGCTTCTCCTCTCTTCTTCGTCTGTCTTTCTTTCTTTCGTCGTTCTTCTCGTCGTCTTCCTTCCTTTTTTTTTTTCCTCCCTTTATTCCCAGACTTTGCATGCTTTTTCATAACAGTAAAAATTTACGACTTTTTCTTAAAAAAAAAAAAAAAAATTACGACTTTCTTTGCCGCAAGGACCTGATATTATACACCCTCCCCCACTCAGTTGGGACACTGACGTTGCTTTACCTTAGCTCCTACGCAATT
Organism: Wollemia nobilis; assembly: GCA_028583015.1. NCBI lineage: Eukaryota > Viridiplantae > Streptophyta > Pinopsida > Araucariales > Araucariaceae > Wollemia > Wollemia nobilis. The sequence continues at coordinate 7,556,644 of JAQPPZ010016334.1, read as the reverse complement.
CCATTTTTCCAACTTGCTTTTAAAATAAAGGGGAATTTATCATCTTCCGTTGTCTCTATGTGACATTCCGGCTCGACCTTTTCCGAAACGTCTACTGCCGTAAGGTGACCAAAGTCCAGTGCATGTGGTTTATTAATAAGCACGTTAAGAATAAAATTTAACACCCATAAATATATATAAAAATATATATATAATCACTTGGAAAAAAATCCATAACAAGCTTGAAAAGTTGCAAGGAGTTAGCATATGCAAGTGCTAGATGTTAAACACGAAGCAATTAAATAACCTATTTAGAAAAAGGAGAAAAGATAATTGATTTACTTAAACAAGCATGAACCAATTTTTTTTTGTTGAAAGGAAATGAGCGTGAAAATAATGCAAACTGAAAATAGCATGTTGGAGTATCCAAAACAATTGTATCAGTGTAATAACCAGCAGGAGACACTCCCTATTATCATTGTTAAAAAATAACTTTTCACAAATGAAGACATTATTCAAGGGATAAGAAAGTTAGCAATTGGTAAAGCCATGACATAGACAATCTTCAGGCAGAGCATATAAAATGGGGAGTAGATATTCTGGCACCACAGATCAAAGAAATTTTCAATGAGGTCATACAAAATGGCTTCCCTACCGAGTGGACAACTAGCTTGACCATTTATTTGTTTAAAAGTGGAGATGTAAATAATCCCTCAAACAATCGAACTATCATGATCAACCCTCTTTTTACAAAATTGTTTGGGAGTATGATAGAGCGTAGGATCAGCATATGGGCTGAAGAAAAGGGAAAGAGAGCAAAGGGGCAAGCAGGTTTTAGGCCCAAGCATTCAACTATTGATCATTGTATCACGCTCAAATACATAGTGAAAAAAATATTGGACAAAAAAGAGGAGGCTTTTTGTTGTTTTGTAGACTTCAAAAAGGTATTTCACACAGTGCCAACGAAAAAATTATGGAGCAGAATGGAAGAGCTAGAGGTTCCAATTCACTACAGGGTAGCAGTTCACAGACTATATGAGCATGTAAAGGCTATAATCAAAACACAAGGGTTATCTGAATGTTTTGGTAGTGACATAGGTGTCAAACAAGGTTGCCCTCTATCTCCGACCTTATTTGGGTTGTACATTTACAAGTTAGAAGAATGGGTAAAAAAAATTCGAGTATAGGGTGTGCACTTAACCAAATATGTGGTAAAATTCTTCATGTATGCAGATGATGTAATTCTTGTGGACAAAATAGCAAAAGATCTAGAAGATCACCTTCGAGCTCTAGAAATATTTTGTAAAGAAGTTGGGATGCAGGTGAACACGAACAAAACAAAAATTATGATTTTTTCAGCAAAAATAGAAGAAGCAATAGCTCGAATTTTAGTTTGCAGGAGAACCGCTTGAGGTAGTAGTAGAATACAAAAACCTAGGCATAGACTTTCATGACAAACTCAATTGGAATACATATAGGATGAAAAGAACTCAAAGTGGTTGGAGAGCAATATATGCACTTCAAAACAGGTATAGGAATGTTGAGTTGTGAGATTGGAAGACCACCAAGGTCTTATTTGGCATACTTGTTACACCAGTTTTGTTGTATGGTTGTGAAGTGTGGGCTAGTGGCGCAACAAATGTAAAATGGATGCCAACAGAAAGGATTCAAAAATATCTAATCATAAATTTTCTCAAAATTAAGGCCACAACCCCTTATGAAATTATTCTAGCTAAAACTAAAATGTTCCTTTTAGAAGCAATTGCGATGACCAAGCTGTTATGTTACTTTAAAAAATAGAAAACATGAAAAATGATAGATGGCCTACGGCAACTAAGGAGGAAGAGTTGCATAGGCAAAAAAATACATGGATGAAACAAAATCAGATTTAGATGAAACGTTGGGAAATCAACATAAATGAATGCCCCAATGTCAACAAAGACAAAAAATTATTTGAATGAAAAGTTTAAAAGTGGAATGCGGAAAAATGCAAGCAGGAAAAGACAATATTATATTGCAAAGTTTAACCGAAAGTATGACCACAAGGAAAAAGCCTATATAGATGCTGAAATCAAGTGGAAGGAAAAAATCTTCATTGCTTAGATAAGGACTAGTTCTCATAGGCTTAGATGTGAAACAGGGAGATGAACAACGCCCAAAGAACAATGGGAATAAAGTATATGTACTCTCTGTAGCACAGGGATAGTAAAGACAAAGGAACACTTTATCTATCAATATTCAAGTTTTTCAGATATCTGTGACAAATACAAAGAAACACTTAAAAACGGGTCTATGGCAAAATTATTTGAAGACAGTAAAATAACCCAAATCAACAGAAGAAGGAACAACCTTCTCAAAGATATTAAGAATCATATGATATGATTTGAGTAGTTGCACTTCCATATTTATGATCCCATAAACCATATTTAAGTCTTGCAGGCGTAATTAAAATCTTTCCTTTCATTTCAAAATTAGTATATTACACATATAAATTATATAGCACTAATTCACAATCAATTAATTCTACCTCGTTTACCATATTTTATTTTAAGGTAACTATGAGTGAAAAGCAATTGTATGGGCATGAGTTTAAATTTCACATAAAATAACTTTTATAATATAATTCATGGTAATACAATTTTTTTTTAATATTATTATAATATTATTTATTAAAATATTATAATACTATGATTCTCATTTAATAAATATTAGACTTGTTCTACCTTCTTTATCCTCTTATGTTTCATCTAATGTGTATATGTAGAGATGGATAGATAGTTGGTAAGTATTTATTGTATCATGTTCAAAGCATATAAGATAATTATAAATCATAATATTTTTATTTTTATTGGTTATATAGAAAAGTTGGTCATAACCACATCGTTTTTAGTAATTATAATATAATTTGATGTGCACTCTCATGATAAGAGACTAACAATAATATGATTTATTATAATTTTAACATAGATTCATCACAATATGATAATAATATAACTCTGCAATGAATGAATAAATAATTAAATATATATATAACTATCATTCATATGAATAAATATAGTCTATTTTTTTTTGTTACATAGAAGAATTGGTCACAATCACACTGTTTTTAGTAACTAACAAGAGCAGGGTTTCTATTATGTCTTGTTATTGTTGATTAGGCGTGAAGGAGACTAGTGGTCGCTCAGGATTCATACTATCATCGTCAATTTAACATATACTTAGAGGATTTAGATTAGACTACTACCTTTGCAAACAAGATACCTTCCAGGTTTAACCTGGGTGTATTTTTAGTAAGTGCTTGGCCAAATAAATATAATCTATTTTAACCTCATATAATAACTTAAGTAAATTAAATCTTAATTATATATAATATCAAAATAAATGATAACCAATCGCATTCTTTTATTTTACTTATTAAAATAACAGTAATAATAACTAATTATAATAATTAAGAAAAGCAATGGTTAAGGATTTCCAAGGTTCAAACTATAGTTGTGTGCAATTTTATGTGGTTGGAGCTTTGGTTCTTGTGTACATGATAGAGAATAGCTCATTTCATCATTATGGTGCTGAGAGGGCTTGAGCCTCACCATGGCAGAGAGAACCCATGAGGGTTTCTTCCATGAGGGCTTCTTCTACAAGGGTTTTCTCTATGAGGTTTTTTGCAAGGATTTCTTTCATGAGGGTTTCCATCACAAGCCAAGATTTTTAAAAAATGCCCTGCATCTCTTGATGTTTTAGGTGTTGAATTTTTGGTTTGGTCGTTGGTATTGCAGACAAGCAGGTTTGTTGGGTGGAAGGTTGAGGTCAACTGATGGAATCACAGTTGGGGGGCTGGGTGGAAGGTTGGGCCAGCTGAAGGAACCATAGCAGTTGGCATTGTTGATGGGTAGATGGTTAGACTAGTTCGTGGTTGAGTGCTCGAGATCCAACTTGATAGTTTTCCCACTTGTGGGCTACTATTCCTATCGAGTTGTGGTATTTTTGCTCGATTCTAGAGGGATGTGGTGTTTTCTACAAGGCTTCTAGTTATGGTGATAAAATATTTTAAGCCATAGTTTTTAATTTGATCCAGTTGATGAGTTTATATTGGTTAACATTCCATTCATAGTCAATTGGGTATTTGTGTTGGGATCCTATTATATCCTCATATGTGGTAAGCTCTTTGATTTTGAAGGACTCTATGCTTCTCTACTAGGACTTTTCATGGATTTTCAACCAACTTCAAGGTGTCCTCTGTTCTCGATTATTGCTTCTTTTTCTTGGAGCTCTAGGTGATTCGTGAGATCTTCAAGATCTATGTGTTTGCACTGCTGTGAAATATTTTTGGATCCTATGCTTGGATTCCTATTAGGTGGGTTTATCCTTTGGATGTTTGGGTGGGTCGGAGTTTCTTGGTCCATGTTATTTGAGCAAGAGTTGTATTTTTAAATTTCATTTTCAATATTTAATGCTCATGTTTATTTTTGGTGTTGGAGTTACCATCGCATGAGATTGTAACAGTTAAGTTAGGTGGCTGGTTTGTAGGACCACATGCTAGGATTTCTTATTTTTTTGGTCCATTTTGTGGGACTTGAGCGGGAGATGTATTTTTAATATTTTTTACCACTCATGTTTCATCTTGTTGTTGAATTTTCTACTGCTTTGGGTTGTAAATTTGTTATAACAGGTGGTTGGTTTCAATTGTGTTGTCTGAGCGGGTTATTCAAAGTTCAAATCCTTTTTCTATGCTTAGGTTCGAGTGATGTTTTTAGGGAAAAAAAAAATTTCTGCCTTCATGAAGAGTTGTTGACCCCCTCTTTTGGTTGAGGGGTGGTGTCTTTGGGCTTAATGGTTGAAATTCTACATTGAAGCTTGATGTTAATGTTGTGAGATCCTCTCAAAACCCTCATTGTACAATTAATCAAAAAAATCTTAAAATATTTTTTGACTAATAATATTTTAACTTATATTTTTAAATGATGTTTTTTCAATGTGCAATTGATTAATTTGTATGAACTTAATTATAATTCAAAAATATAATTTTATGTTCGAGTTGTTCTTAAAAATTTAATATATAAAAATAAACAAATTTTATTTTATATATAAAATGAATATAGAAAAATAACAAATTAAAATATCTAAAAATAATTAAAAACAACTCTAAAATATTTTTTGGTTTTTATGGTAAATTTTATATACTTTAAAAATTAGGAGTCTATCTCATTTTAACCACATGAAATCATTTAATTAAATTGATTTTATTGATTAATAAAAATAAACATTGGAAAAAATAAAAATAAACCTCTTTTAAAGGTTATATAATGACTTCCACATTTGTTAAACTTATATGTACATGGATGAATAAAAAAGTTTTAAATTTTTACCTAGATTAATTTTATATATTTTTGATTTATAATAAACTATGACTTTTAACTATAGATGATGTCGGAAACAATGTTCTCTACAAAAACTTAGTCGCTCTTTTTTAATATAATATTATGTTTGAGTTATGCTTAAGGTATTAATATTAAGCTATTAAATATAAAAATAAATATTATTTTCAAAATATTATATATGTGATATTTAAAATAACAATAATATAAAATAATAATTAATTTGTTTTAAAATTAAAATAATTAAAAATATATTTTATTGATGTTCAAAACTTTAAATAATTTAAATAAGTGATTTAAGGTTCAAATACAAGGGAGAGTAGAATAATTTTAAAACATTATTTTTTTAGATAGATTAAGAATTATATATCATACAGGTTTTAACATGTTTTAATAAGGCTCCAAAACCTATTTACAAAATGGTCATAGAAGCTAGAAAATCAGAGAGAAACAGAACCAAGTGGTATTCTTCAAAAATTTCGTACAATAAGGCTATCCTCAATAGGAAGCAAGGACAACAAGTCTCGGAAAATATGCGAAAAGTCTCAAAAAACCACAAAATAATAAAAATCAAAAAACATGACCAGCAACCTTCCAAGCTGAACTGGGAAGACTTAACCCTCCATGCCAAGATTGGCAACAACATCTTGGAGTCCAACATTTAAAGTATCCATGTCAGCAACATTATCTTTAGCAGGGACGTCCTCGGGATTGACAGTTGCCTCCTTCATATTTTCAGTAGGAACACCTCCCACACCTTCAATAAAGGTCTTCCTGAAAAACCATAAATTGAGGGTATTACATAGGTCAACTATCTGGGTAAAATAACCAATGATTCTTTCTGCATAGCTTTGTTCTTCAGTCACACAAAAGAGCACAGTGGTTTTTGTTCAGGCTCACTATTAGTTTCACGTGAGGCACTTCTCGTTCTCTTCCTTAATTAGCGGACAGACTCAACAATTTTCTACTTTTTGGTGAACAACCTTGGAGTACAAGAGGATTGAGGTGTGGTTTGAGAGGAACTGGGTTTCATGGGACTCTGTTTGGGTTTGGGATGAGTCACTACAATACCCTCAAGGAAGTGAATTTTAAGATATTCTTGACATGTAATAAACTATGACCTTAAACTCATATTTCTAAAAGAAGTTTTGAACTATGTGCAATTGATTAGTTTGTATAATATATAACTGTAATTTTAAAATATAATTTTATGTTTGAGTTTTTCAAAGAGAATACTAAGTTATTAGTTATAAAAATATATATTTTGTAGATAATTATTATGCGATATTTAAAAATAATAATAATAATATAAAATTAATAAATTTATTTAGTTAGTTAGTGAAAAGCTCATTCTTACTCATCCTTTTTACATTGCAATTTCAGTTTTTTAAGAAGTGTTTTAACCTCTACGTATGAGTAAGGGGAATTTTGCCTTCATTATTTCTAAAAACACTACTTTCATTATATTTTCCTCTATTTCTTTTAGAAGTACTATCAAAAATAAATTTTATAAACCCTATTTTTGTACATTTTACCGTGGATCAAAGTAGATCCTTTGTATTAATGTCATTATTACAAGTCACTTTTTCATGTATATTCAAATCCTCTAATCAAATTGTTATCACTTTTATTTCACTAATTAAATATCAACAAGATCTATTTAATTAAATTCTACTACTATTTAATTAGAGGATTTGAGCATACATGGAAGAGTCACTATTTAATTATTGAAATATCACGTTGCTATTTAAATAGATCCTGTTGCTATTTAATTAGTAAAAAAAGTGGTATTAACTTGGTTAGAGGATTATATATCCTTTGTTTTAATGTTATTGTTGCAATTTGACCTCTTATCAAAGTATATCCTTTGTTTTAATGTTATTATTGCAACTCTTCCATTTATGTTCAAATCCTCTAACCAAGTTGTTAATTTTTTTCACTAATTAAATAGTAGCATGATCTATTTAATTAGATCATATTACTATCTAATCAAAGGATTTGAGCATACATGGAAGAGTCACAATTAAATATCCTTTTGCTATTTAATTAGTGAAAAAAGTTGATAACAACTTGGTTAGAGGATTATAGATCCTTTATTTTAATAATCTAACTAGATAGTCATGAATCCCTCTTATTCTTCAAAAGTCTTAAAAAGTACCATGTTGGTCCCAAGTCTATTAAATTTATATACCGAGATAAGTTATTTTAACATGTGTATTAGATAACTCAATTTAGTAGATTCGGTAGGAAAAATACCCCTCCTCCACATCAATAATAGGAGTCTTCCATCTAGGATATTGGTTTTTATTTTTGAGCATCCTCATATCTATAATTTTGACCCTAAATAATAAGTGCTTGATCTCACTATATAGTTGATACACACACCAAGTGGTTGTAAAAGCAAATAGGAATTGACCCACTATAAAAATCAACTAATTAAACTCAAGGATATCACATTTCATTTAATATAAAAAGGCATTAGACCTTTGGTAGTGTAATTTGAGGAGAGATATATTAAGATAGGATTCAATAGTAAGTGAACTCAAGAAGTGGTCTTCATGGTAGAAACAAGTTGAATCTCAATTGACTGGTGTAAGATCTCTTTCCTTAGGTTTCTATCTAAAATGCACTATCCAAGGAAATGTTCCCTACCTTGAAAAATATGAAAGACCATATGGTATCCTTCCCTATCAAGTAGAGAGTTGTATTGTCCTACTTCTAATGCTAAGAGGTATATTATCATGTCATGATTGACCCATAATTCAATAATTAGAGGTAGAGTTCAAGTTTGGGTAGAATAGGGAAGTTGAATTGTTCTAATTTTGGCCCTAGACCTAAAATAGATAGACTTCTTACCCAAAGGTGTATTTTAACCTACCATGTTATTTGATACTTTTTATATGGTATTCAATCTCAAAGATAAAATGCTAGGGTGGACAAATAAGTTTCAATGTCTCCCTCCTTCCAACAAGTAGCCTAAAAAAACTACATTACTCTAATATTCCAGTGCTAGAGCAAGCACTTGACCTATTTGCTCAACATGAACCAATAAACTTAGTCAAGTTAGAAGAATTGAAAGGAAGGATGCTAAAGACTTCTTCTAATTCTAATTCTAATGGGATATATAATCTTAATGGTGCCCTTGGATTTTAACTTACCACTAACCATGATCACTAGTTGTGCCAATAGTCCTTAAAATGTGATCATCAATTATTGATTCCATTGAAGAAAAGAGTGAACCAAACATCTTACTATTTATTCTAGTTAATGGGTATAATAAGTTTTTTATATCCACTAAAATATGTTTTTGAGAAGAAAAGGGATCATATCTTCCCCTTGCTTCAAGGGTTTATGGTTGTTTTCAAATTTTCAAAGCATAATAGCAGATTGTGTCTAGTTGGAAAAGGTACATTGAAAAAATAACTCAGTCATGAACCTCATTCCTAAATGTGATAGAAAACCTCAACATCCAACATGGGACTTAACCTATTGAATTGAAGAACAAAACTCTTCAAGAAACGTTTGATTAGTCTAATTCTTGAGGTTGAGAATCACCTTTAAAATTGAGATTACATTGCCCAAGTTATCCCAAAAAAGAGCATTTGATGGTTTGAACTCTTTCTTAAATGCAAGATAAAACTTTCCATTCTCCTAATAATTTCAAAAATGTGGTCGATGTGGGTCAAGACTTACGAATTAATAGGTTGTATCACTAATTCATGTTCATTGATAAAAATATTGATCAAAAATACATAGAGTGATTAATATTGAAAGGAAGGATCATTTGAAATAGGATTTGGAGGATATGATATTGAATCAATTAAAATAATTATGATGTTATCTATTGAAATAACCTACTAAATGGGTATAAAAACTGAATCTTATAACTTTGGACCTAACACAACTTGGTTAAGGTCATTGTATCTGTAGTGAATTCTAATTATATTTAGGAGTGACACCTTGGTTAACTTTGGGAAAGATGGCTCTACTATGAAGAAATTTGTTCAAAGTCTGAATGAAATTCAAGGAAATACTAAATATGCATGAACCAAATTCCCAAAGAATATTTTTGAAAAAAAAAAGGTGTAGACATCTAGTTATTGCTCCCTCTAAAATAGATCCAATAGTAAGGCTACAAAACTAGAGTTCTAGGAAGGGTGATGTGTGCAAAACAATCAATATAGAAAGAGAAAAATGATTTGGACACACCCACCCAATTAAAATATCCAATAGTGGTGATAACTAGAACACTAAATAAGAGTCTATGATAAATTAGTTGTAAGACACAACTAGACTAAAAATGTGTAAGGACCTTGAGGACCAAAATTCCAATTGAAGGGAAAACTATACACAAAATAACCAATAACCATATTTCAGTTAGGCCACATCCAACTACGCTTCAAAAATTTAGGAGGACAAGTTTTAAATAAGTAGTAACTAGACCCCACACATCATTCCAAGGTATACAGTCCTTCTACAAAATGGTACAACATATCTGATAGGGTAGTTGATGCATTAAATATGTCAACCTAGAGGTTGTTGAGGAATGACCACACACCTAACAACATTAATAGAGGTAAATATCTACAACACATACCCAACATGAGCCCCAAGATATCACCTCAAATGGCCCCAAATATAGATATCTTGGGATTGTGCACCATAAATGCAAAAGTACACAAACAAGAAATTTTGAGAGTATTTTGAATTTTGAGAGGGAAAATATTCTAATTTTATCTATAAAGACCTAGTTTTTTCATCATCAGAGGGAGGTTTAACTATTGTCATACCTAGTATTTGGTCTTGAGTAATTTTAATCTTCTCTTTCTATTTTGTATATCAGTCTAGACTCAAGCCTTGAATTATTGCATGTATAGGCCACTAAGCCTCTTTCAATTATATATGATTTTAATTGTGCTTTAATATGAATGAAAGGATTTATGGCTAGTACAAATTATGTCTTGGTCTCTATATTCATACAGTTTTATATGAGGGGCTATGACTAGTATATGTCTTGGTTTTCATAGGGGATATTTCAATTTGTAATCATATATGGTTGAGACCATGTTCATTTTTTTTGTCATGTTTTGATGCATGCTTTGATCCCATTGATATGGAATATGGAATATTTAATCTTTGGTACATTGCCATCCTTAGAATAGGCTAGTTAGGTGATGCAGGAGCATCCGGCAGCAGCAGAGCAATCCTGCATTAACCAAATTTTTCTAAGTGTTTCCAAAATTTGGTTCTGTTTCAAAGTGTTTGGCAGGAATAAAGCAGAAGTTGGAGGGTCACGAAATCATGACATGTCACGAAATCGTGGCAGAGAAGTGGAGTACAGGCTCGTAGCCAAAAATGGTCACGATATCGCGACGCGCGATATCGCGACAAAAACGCGGAATGAAGGCCAAGGGCAAAAGTGGTCGCGATATCACGACGCGCGATATCGCGATAGAAATTCAAAAGCAAGGATCAAAGGTAGAAAGCATAATGCATGGGCTCGAAGGCGAAAGGTAGAAGGCAGAAGCAAAACTCAAAGGCAGAAAACTCAAGGCAAAGGTTTTATCGTGAAATCATGGCATCTAAAGGAAATTAAGGCAAGTCTGAGTTTTTGTCGCGATATCGCGACGGTTTTTGGAAGCTGAGGCACGAAGGGTGTTTCATCGCAATGTCACGACGTCGCGATATCGCGACACCCAAAGGACAAAGGCAAAGGCAACAGTTTTTGTCACGATATCGCGACGTCGCGATATCGCGATAGCAGTTAAAAACAAAGGCGAAGGCAAGAGCGAAGGTGAAGTTAACGAAGGGAAGAAGAACTAAGGCATGGCGGGAGTTGGGCCAGAAGGTGAAGGCAAAAATCGATCACGATATCGTGACGTCGCGATGTCACGACGGTTTTCAAAGCGAAGGTACAGAGGCAGTTTTCATCATGATATCGCGACGTCGCGATGTCGCGACGATTTTCAAGGTTAAGGCATGGAGGCAGTTTTCATCATGATTTCACGACGAAAACCAAGGCAAGGGGCTCGCAGGAGAAATGGTCGCGATATCGTGACATGTCACGATATCGCGACCGATTGAAGACGAATAGAAAATGGACACGTGGATGACCGCCCATGTGGGAAAAGAGACAGCGAAGGCAAATGAATGTTTTGACAAGGCAACAGTTCCCGAGGGACAGTTTGGCAAACGGTGATTGCAGGGTAAGGGGGTGTCTTTAATGTAAGCTTCAATTGCGGATCGGGGCAGTTGCCCATTGATGGAAGGAATTTTTAAAACTGTAACAGAGGAAGTGAACTTCATATTTAATTTCTTAAATTGGACCAGGTGGGGCATTAATTGCAAGGAGGGTCGAGACCTCGATAAAAACTTAGATTTTGTAATAGTTGAAGGTGGTGGACCTAGAAAGGGAAGGAGTGTGTGAGTGGGAATAGAATACCAGGGAATATCTGGTCTTGAAAGCCGATGGGCTATTTTGTATACATTTTCCAGCTAAGTTAATAAAATTTAATGAAATTTTTGGGAATAGACTGAGTGATTTCGTTCCGGTTTTTCGGGCTGTAACACTGTTTCCATAAAGGATATCGGATGAATCGAAGAAATTTTTGGAAAGGATGTGTGATTGACTTTTCCATCCCTGTTAGTGGTATCAGAGCTAGAATTTCTTGAGTGTGTAACATATCATCGGACGTGAGGCAGTTACACCAGGATCTATGGGAAGGCTCGTGAGAAAGTGAGTAAAATGCCTCCGAGAAGAAACCCCGTTGGCGGGAGAGGCATGGCAGCAGTAGATTTTTGAGCTTTGCAATGGCAAGTTCAGGCCCTACAAGAAGAACTGCGTAGAGGACACGAACCAAGAAGAGATGCAGATAGTGAAGATGAAGTAGATGAAGAGGAAAACCAGTTTGAAGAAGAAGAAGAAGAAGTTATAGATCCGGCACAAGCCAGACTGTATAAAGCCATATCCTAGATTGGGAAGATGCCGAAGATGGAATTTTCCACGTATTTTGGGAACTTGAATCCGGAGGAATTGATCGACTGGATCAATGATCTGGAAGAATACTTTGAATATGAAGAAGTTGAAGATCCCGAGAGGGTCAGATTTGCCAAAACCAAATTAAAATGTCATGCCAGCATATGGTGGAAGGGAGTACAGCTGGAACAAAACAGAAGAGGAAAATAATGGATAACAATATGGGAACGGATGGTAGAAAAATTAAAAAGATAGTTTATTTTGGCAGATTACGAGTTGGATCTGCTAAGAAAAATGCAGAGTTTGAGACAGATGAATAAAACTGTCCAAGAATACATGGAGGAGTTTTATAAAATCTCCATCAGAACTAGCCATTTAGAAGCAAGCAAGGAGAAAGTGGCCCGTTATATCAATGGGCTGAGACCCAGTATCCAGGAAGAGTTGATCTTAGTGCGGGTGAGCACCATTGAAGATGCTTACCAGTTTGCTCTAAAGGTTGAAGAAAAACTGAATAGAAGGTTTGAGAGCAAGAAAAAAGGAAGAGGGCCTGGAGGAAAAATTGGTGGAAGAAAAGAGGAAGGAAAGGAAGAGAAGAAAGAAGAGGTTAGCAGCAGCCAGAATCAGAAGGAAGATGAAGAACCCAAACCCTAAGTTCATAACAATGGCTACCTAAGGGGAAGAGGTAAATCTAGATGTGGGTATGGAAGATGAGTGTTTTGGGGAACATGTTTCCATTGTGGAGAAGAGGGACATCGGGCATATGAGTGTCCCCAGCACCCTGAGAGGGTGAACAGGAAACATTTGGGTCCTGCCAGAGCTGTTGTGGCAGAGGAAGATGCTGGATCTGAACATTCTGAAGAAGCTGAGAAAGGAGAAGCAATGATCGTGAAGAGAACCATGTTGATTGATGAAGACAAACCAGAGTAGAGGAGAATCCTGTTCTGCACATGGTGCAAAAGAGCAGGCAAAGTCTGTAATGTTATTATAGACAATGGGAGTATCGATAACTTAGTCTCTGAGGATATGGTTGCTAAGTTACAGCTGGAGAGAAAGAGACACTCGCATCCATACCAGATTGCGTGGTTGCGGAAGGACCACAGAGCATGGGTTCGTGAACAGTGCTTAGTCACGTTCAATATTGGGAAGTACCAGGATGAGGTCCTGTGTGATGTTTTCCCCATGGATGCTTGCCATTTGCTATTAGGGAGGCCATGGTAGTTTGATCGGAGTGTAGTGCATGATGGTCGTGCAAATACATACTCCTTGATGAAATATGGAGTGCGCCACAAGTTAAAGCCATTACAGACAGTGGATGAGAAGGTGTGCAGCAGTGCCAAAATTTTTCTGGTAGAAGGCAAAAAAAAATTTTGCCAGGAGACGGGAATTGAGTAGGCTGCAAAGGTAGATGAGTGTTTGGAGCTGTTACAAAAGATGCGGACCGAACAGCACAGAAGTGAAGGTCACTTCTCCATTTACCCTGGGTGTCTGATGCAGGAGCATCCAGCAGAGCAGCAGAGCAATCCTGCATTAACCAAATTTTTCTAAGTGTTTCCAAAATTTGGTTCTGTTTCAAAGTGTTTGGCAGGAATAAAGCAGAAGTTGGAGGGTCACAAAATCGTGAGATGTCATGAAATCACGACAAAGAAGCGAAGTACATGCTCACAGCCAAAAAAGGTCGTGTTATCACGATGCGCGATATCGCGACAAAAATGCGAAACGAAGGCCAAGGGAAAAAGTGGTCATGATATCGTGACACGCGATATCGTGACAAAAATTCAAAAGCAAGGATCAAAGGCAGAAAGCATAATGCATGGGCTCGAAGGCGGAAGGTAGAAGGCAGAAGCAAAACTCAAAGGCAGAAAACTCAAGGCAAAGGTTTTGTCACGAAATCGCGGCATCTAAAGGAAATTAAGGCAAGTCAGAGTTTTTGTCGTGATATCGCGACGTCGTGATATCGCGACGATTTTTGGAAGCTGAGGCACGGAGGGTGTTTCATCGCAATGTCGCAACGTCGCGATATCGCGACGTCACGATATCGCGACGTCGCGATATCGCGATGTCCAAAGGACAAAGGCAAAGGCAGCAGTTTTTGTCGTGATATCGCGACGTCGCGATATCACGACAGTAGTTAAAAACAAAGGCGAAGGCAAGAGCGAAGGCGGAGTTAATGAAGGGAAGAAGAACTAAGGCATGGTGGGAGTTGGTCCAGAAGGTGAAGGCAAAAATTGATCGCGATATCGCGACGTCACGATATCGCGATGATTTTCAAAGCGAAGGTACGAAGGTAGTTTTCGTCGCGATATCGCGACGTCGCGATGTCGTGACGATTTTCAAGGTTAAAGCATGGAGGCAGTTTTTGTCGTGATTTCATGACGAAAACCAAGGCAAGGGACTCGCAGGAGAAATGGTTGCGATATCGCGACATGTCGTGATTTCGTGGCCTGTTGAAGACGAATGGAAATTGGACACATGGATGGCCATGCGCACGGGAAAAGAGACAGCGGAGGCAGATGAATGTTCTGACAAGGCAACAGTTCCCGAGGGACAGTCTGGCAAACGGTGATTGCAGGGCAAGGGGGTGTCTTTAATGTAAGCTTCGATAGCAGATCGGGGCAATTACCCATTGATGGAAGGAATTTTGAAAACTGTAACAGAGGAAGCGAACTTCATATTTAATTTCTTAAATTGGACCAGGTGGGGCATTAATTGCATGGAGGGCCGAGACCTCGATAAAAACTTAGATTTTGTAATAGTTGGTGGTGGTGGACCGGGAAAGGGAAGGAGTGTGTGAGTGGGAATAGAATACCAGGGAATCTCTGGTCTTGAAAGCCGACGGGCTATTTTGTATACATTTTCCAGCTAAGTTAATGAAATTTAATGAAATTTTTGGGAATAGACTGAGTGATTTGGTTCCGGTTCTTCGGGCTGTAACACTGTTTCCGTAAAGGATATCGGATGAATCGAAGAAAGTTTTGGAAAGGATGTGTGATTGACTTTCCCGTCCCCGTCATTAGGCTAGTTATAATTTATTGCTTTTCCCTCCCTCCATTTTTCTTGGCAATACCTCATTATATTTGGCTAGTTTAGGATGTAAGGTTGGAAGGAAAATGTTGAAGATCACATCTAGACAAGGATCCAACCTTGGTAAAAAATCCTAGAGGTCATTCAAAGGAGCCACATATCATGCTCTCCAAACTTCTCAAACTAGCATTCCAAGTGAGGCATGGGCATAGGATGCACCTTACAAGATTGTGTTGCAAGTTGCCATAGTTTCCAAAGTGTAGGGACTAGATCTAGTCCCTCATAGTATCAATCCATTTTATTTGATTCCATTGTGAAAGGAGATAAGGTTCTTCACAACTTTGTATGATAATAAAATAAATTAGGTGGATCATTTAAGTTTTCCATTTCTTATAGTTTATGATCAATAGGAGGTTTCTTTCCAAGAGGTAGTCATTGTTATGAATTTATCTATAAATTGATTTATGATCCAATAACTATATTGATCAATGATACAATTGAACCAAATGAAAGTGTGGACTTCAAGTGCTAGCATAACCATGATTGTTAAAGGTGTATATATTGTATGTGACTAGAATTACCTTTAATTTCTCTTATGTTTTTCATGTCTTACTTATTATTTTCTAGTTGATGATCTGACTATTGAACAAGATAATGATTACTAGTGATCAAATTTAATAAACAAAACACAAAAGTAACAAACTCTCTCAAAATTTCTAACACTTATTTCTCCTACATCAAATGGTATTACTACATCTTTTAAATGAGAAGCATTCACTTTTTTTTCCTTGATAATATATTCATATGCTTTCAAATACCCATTTTTTCCTGCTAATGCTTTAAAAAATTATCCCTTCAATAAATATATGGATGCATACAAAGACCAAATATGCATTGGAATATCCCAATGTTATCAATTTTCGTATTATTGCTTAGGATCGATTGGTTTTGTAGCCAATTCTATAGCTTTTATGAATAATTACTGGCATAGTTTTTTCTAATTGATCTAGTTTTGCCTACTCTTCGAAATGTGCATGCTACACTAACTATAATTCTTCCCATCCCAATATTGTGAATTAGCTATAGTAAGTGTTTACCCCACTTCTGGTGTTAAAATAATTGTTAATCTCTTAAAAGTTCTTGGGATTGTAGATGTATCATGTACCTCTAGCTTGTTTAAGAGATTACTAGCCATAAGGTCAAAGAAATTAGATAAAATATATGTATTTTCCTACCTCTTCAAATAAAATTTTCAATATCTTTAGTTGCTTCTAAATTTAAAATCCATAGTCCCTTAATCTTTTTTATGGTGGGTACATCCCCTACCCTTGTAAATAACCATAGGAACCATAATTCATGATAGGTATGAATGATCCAATATTGAGCCTACCTACTCTAAATATTACATATCAAGTGAGATACCTCAATTCATTCATTATCACTATATGTTTCCTCTCATTTTTCCTATCCATTCTTAGTATATTTTTTTGCAAATAAGCCTCCCTATTCACCCTTATAAGCTTACATACACCTCATATTCCCAATAACCTTATTTCCATAGATAAGTATTTTCCACCCATATTAATTATGTTCTTTCTAGGTAAATATGCATGCCTAGGTTATCCAATAGGGTTGTTCACCATGCATAATATATTTATCTATTTTTCCATTACCTTGGTTCCCAATCCTCAAGAACACTACTTCAAAGCTTTGACTACCAAAAAATAGATATATTCTCCCAATGGATATAATAAATGATCCCTTGCCTACTAAGTGGTATGGATAGGATGATGGAGAAGAACCTCCTTCAAAAAGAATTGAAACTTGTATTGATGATTCACTAGGATATGCTTCCATTCTTGTTTTGTGTTATTTGTTTTTTGCTTGCCATAGAAGAAAGCTCTATGTAGGGAGAATCAGTAAGATTGGCATGATACGTATAGTTCGATATATGGATAACTAGATATCACTACTCTAAGATAGGCCTAGATGTGGAGGTGCATGCTTCTAAACTATCTCTAACAAAAAGTTATTTTTCTACATTTGATTGATGTACTTGATAATTTCATTTCCTCTATTTTTTTATTTATATCCTTACCTTGTTAATAAAAATAGTATTCTCTAGTTTGTAGGTAATAATATTTGATTCATAAAATATCCTACCCATATGGATAATTGATTCTCCTATAGCTTTACTTCCACTCTCTACCTATGATTCATAGGTCTCGACTTTGAGACTTTCACCTTTAGTTTAGATGACATATCTAGAGTATTTCCCAAGGAACCCTATATCTATATTTAAATTGGTAGTCTAGCCTTACAAAGATATTTTGATTTCTTAAGCTTAGTAAATACTAACAATATTAACTAAATGCAACTCCAATGGGTCAAGCAATCTCATGTAAAATAATTAGATATGATATTCCACTTGGATATACTCTCTTTAATGGGTTGGGTTCTTTTGTTAGTGCATCTCATATTAATAATGATCCTTTATAACTAATTGGTTTTCACTTTGTCTCTCTTTGTTGTTTCACCTTTCATTTTTGTTTTGTAACTCTTATATTAAAACACTCCTTTATTTTTATAGATTTTTTTTACTCTTTTTAATATTCGTTTTTTGGTCCCAATTGATTCAATAACCATAGCTTCATTTCTCTATTCACTACTTCATCTATATGTTTTAGTAATTCCTTGCTATGGTACATGAGAATGTCTCCCATCCTATAAAGACTTTCTAAAATGATTGGTAAATTATTAGTTGAATCTTGTTGAACTGGGATCAAGTGGTAATTTTTTGTTGATAAGCAAGCTAACCCTATTAGATTTAATAATTTTATGTGATCCATTTTATATGTGTATTACCAATGGGTCATTCACACATTAACAAAAGGTAATTTTTGCACTTAACTACACCATGTCTCTATTCTAAAAGGATAAGTTGTATCTATTTTAAGCACTTGCTTATTCACTACTCAAAAGCTTACTTACTAATAAAGCAAGGAGATAGCCTCTTTTGAGAATTTAAACATTCATAAAGATTAAAAAAATTGTTAATATGTATACAATAGATAGACTCAACGAAGTAGGCATGCCAAGATCTCAAAATTTTTATTGCATATAGTTAACCTTTAAAATTGACTCAACTCAAAAGCAGAGGGAAGAACCTAAGATCTCCTTAAGGGATACAACATATATGCCTTTAAATCGACTCCATAAGTTTTTAGAGCAAAGGGAAGAGTAAACATTTGATCTCAAAAATCGAATAATATATGTCTTTATGACTTGACTCCTTCGATTTTTAATCCAATAATGACCCACAACAACCAAGAGGCTAGAAAACATAGCTTAGATATCATAAAGGTAGAAACATATTCTAAATTATATTTGAATTGGATATGTAATATGGGTCGCTCAACCCAATGTATTTTTAAAGGTTTGATCATGTCGATGCTATGGTAAAATCTGGTTATGGATTTCGGTTCATTTATATACTTATTAAAAACTACTATGTATCCTTATAATAGCTTTAAAACTTTTTTCAAGTAATCCAAGAGAATGTTGTTTTAAATTTTAATGGTCTAGATATTTAGAACTACTTTCTCAATAGCTTAACATTTAAAGAGCTCTCTATAATTATTTAAGGTTTAAATTTGAGGGGGAGATAAGTTTAAAATTGATAGTTTTGTTATCACCCTCTATGAAGAGGATAGAGAGGTAATCCCCTTGGTATGATAAGCTATATATTATTCTCACAAATGATAAACATATTATAAAACACACATTCCTTGCATGCACCACCCACTCAATGACTAAGATGAATCTTTCAAGCTTTTCAAGTCATGAAAATGTCATTTCTTTAGGCAACCTTCCCAATGGATATACTTATCAACTTCAATCACCTTGACCTAAGTGAAATATGTTTTCCAACCTACCAATCATAATTAACCTACTAAATTGAGCTTAATCAACCATTTTCTAAGGAATTTTGAGTGTCCCTTTACTCTTTAACCTGCCCAACCTTAATCTCTCCCTCACATAAGAGTGCATAAGAGCTCTCAATTATGCAACCCAATTTTCCTTTCCCTTCCCCTAAATTCAATCTCCCAACATTAGCATAAAGGACCCAACCTATTCACCCAATTTGTCTATCTCAACCTATTGATCCAACTAAAAAAATTATTTTGAATCTTAAGCTTGTATCTTGCTCCCCTTTTCAATATTTAGTTGACAAGTTAGAGAGTGGAATATAAATTTTTATCTAGATGAATGTTTTGCATTATTTTACTTGTTGATACCCCTTCTATTTGATCAATTAAATGCAAAGTAGACCTCTAGGGGTCGGAACCATCTATGGAAAAGGTATAAAATGGGGTCAATTGATACAATTGACGTTGTTAAAATATTAGGTGATTATAACTATAAAATCCATTAAGTCATTTTTCCATACATATTGACCAAAGAAATTTAGATAGGGAGAGCATCTTAAAATAAAAATCTAAAGGATATCTATTTAAAAAAAATTACTTAAGACCTATCAAGGATATATGAATAACTATATTAAGGTTTCATCCTTCCTAGGTTGAGTACTTTGGATAAATAAATAAATGATGAAATCACTATTTGTTAATAGGTTGACTTATTGAAAAGGAGATAGCTACTACACTTAGGACTATATATATATGTATATATATATATATATATATATGTATATATGTATGTATGTATGTATGTATGTATGTATGTATGTATGTATATAAATGTTTATTAGGATTACCCAAAGACCTCAATTCACTAATACTATAATAATGATCACTTGACCCTTATTTACACCACATTTAACTTTAAATGTTAGGTCTGACCGAGCAAGTTAAGCAGAAGGGATAACATTGAGTATTTATTTATTTACTTATTTTAAATACCCTATGGTCACTTAGACACTAATAAAAATAATTAATCTATTGATCATCGTGACAATATAGCAAAAACGTAAAGGTCTCATCTTGGTTAGTAAGCACCAATAATAGTTAGTAATTAGATCGACTCATTATTAGGTTTTGTTAACTAATGAAGGATGAGTCACTAATGGCTAATGATAGTAAGCAACCAGCTCCTATAAAAGAGCTAATTAAGAACCATTATTCACCCATATAATTGATTATATAAATATTTCATCTCACCACTAAAATCATCTCACCATTATATTTAGATTTGACACCCAAACGTTTTGTGAAAGTGAATTGATCAAAATTGAATGAATAAATGGAAATACAAGAAAGGATATCAACACCTATCCACTTATCTTCTATACACTTATACATATTCTTAACATATAAAGGATGAAGCTCAAGCATTTGAGACTACTAATGACAGTAGGATGAACAACCCAGTTTAGGTACTAACAATAGTGACATTACCCACTAGTCAATTGGATTTGGTTAAATAGTGGTATTACTTGGATTGACAACAATGAGATTTCTATATATGAATGAGTAAGATATTATATCAACTATAATAATAAAACTGGATAATACCAATGTTAGGTATCTAGGGAGAGGAATTTAGGAATATAATATTATATTGTGTATGGGTTCATGGATAGTTGGCATGGGCCACACAGAATCCAAGGTTGGTTATATTAGAATGTTGAGTGGGATAAGGGTTTTAAAAAGTGGGCATATAAAGAAGGGATATGATCATTGTAATCAAGTAATTTATATAAAGTATTCTTGTAATAGTTTTTTATTATGGAGCGGATGTGGAATAATTCCTTCCTTAAGGAGTATTATTGGCATTGCCTCACCTCAATAGTATTATCTATATTTGTTTCTATTTCTATGGAATATTATTGTGCATGATTAATTATGTATGGATGAATTTATGTTTTTACATATTTTTGAATGAAGTATGTTAATGAGAATAGAGGTTCATAACTAATGGTATCATTGTAGCCATTTTGGCAAAGTGGGGATTATCTTTTTTGTGGATTGTAGAGTTAGGGTAAAATTTTCTAGAAAATATTATATTTTGTAGGAGCTATATCTTTGCATTAATTTGTCTAACTTAGATAATTATTGTGTCAGTTTGTATAGATTTTAAATATATTCAAAATTAGTTGTCATATGAAATAGTCTATGTAGTATTAAGATAGATATGACCCTCTAAAATTAGCCATATGGAACAATGGCAATGTTAGGGAAATATTTTCTAAAAATGTTTCATTTTGTGGGAGCCATAAATTAGTGTAAATTTATTTTATTTAGATCATCCATACACCATTTTATTTAAAATTTGAAGAGCTTTAAAGTATGTGGTCATATGAAAGAACCCGAGTAATATTGAGGGAGATACAACCCTATGAAGGTTCAAAACAAGGGTACTAATGATTTTTCAATTGAGTTTTTTCAAAAGAATGAAATTTAGAGATATCTTTAAGTTGGGGTAACCAAATCAGTTATAATTTTTTAATTTAAATAAAAATTGTAGATCTAATTGTTTATATAAAGGAATAGATGAAATTCGAGAGATTTTGTTTTTTTGATAAATCCCATTTTAACAAAACCTACCCACTTTGGCAAAGATTTTGGGGGGTTGAGATCATGGAGTTGAAAATTTTCACAAAATTTGTAGAAGGAAAAGATAAGGTTAATAGTGTGTAGGCAGAGGGAACCACAACTTTGGTGATAGATACACCAAATAGTATTCACAAGGATTTTATTGAATAAAAAATATATTTTGTAATTTTATGAATGCATTTAGAAGAAAAAGGTTATTATTTCTATAAAACCTAGCAATAGGTATAATTTTATTAATATTGATTTTGATAAAATATTTTAGGTTTAGGAAACAAGAGTCAAGGACATACAACTTGACGGTAAAAATATTCATATTTTTTAAAATTTAAATATTACCATGGATAAATATGTTTTACATTCATAATTGTATGTTATTGATACGTATGAAGAGGATATTATTTTGAGTTTTCCTTGGTTTGATTCTTTTGGAACTATTAACATTAATTTGCAAAAGAAGTTTATGAACCTATGGTATAGGAAAAAGAAGATAACATTGTAGGGCATTTCGTATCTTGTGGAGAAAGGAACCAAGGAGAAAGAAGTAGTTATGGTAGGGAAACAAATTAAAGAACCAACAAAAGAATCAAAAGTGGAATACTAAGTAAAAACAACAACAAAGATCAGTGAAACCATATCAAAGATCAAGAAATATCTAAAACTAATTGAAGAAGTAGAGGAACCTAAAATTGAGAAAAAAGTGGAGGCAATAATAGAAATCAAACAAGAAAAATGCAGTCCAAGGATGAATCAAAATATGAGAGTATGATAGAAGAGCATAAAAGATAATATTGAATAATTAAAGATACCATAACATTAGGTTTAAGTTGCAACATATCGGCACCCAAACCACCAAGAGTAGCAACAATATTAGAGGTATGGATTAGAGAATCAACATTATTATGGATCTACATGGAGTCAAAAATGTATCAAGTATGGTAGCATTTTGTAGAAAAAGCATAGTAATTTTAGGTTTTAGAGGGGTGCAACAACATAGTGGAACAATAGGATCATTCATTAAAAATATAAAATAGAGCGACAAAAGCATACAACCAATAGAACAGTTATGGAATTACAATGGTATCTTGGCATCATCATAAATCACCACAAATCAATATTTTACTTTGATGGAGGGATGATCAAGATTGGTACTAGTGAATAACATAAGCTTATACTAAGAGGGGGGTGAACAATATAAGACCACTTTTTACTTTTCTTTCCCAATCAATATTATGCAATGTATAGATAGAAATATCAACAAAATTAATCAAAGTAATGCATAAATAACCACACACAATAGAGACACCAATTTTATGTGGTTCACCCAATGTGGGCTACTCCACGAAGAAAATATTTTACTAAAATTTCCTCAATAAATCTCTTAGGAATCCTTTCCCTATTACAATATGTATAGACCTATGTCCAAAGGAGACACGAATCCCCTAATAAAGTTCATGGATATCTATCCATAGGAGAACTCCTTTCTCCTTTTGCTTTGACTGGTGATTTTCTAGAAGAACTATTATCCCTATTGCTTTGGTTAATGGATCTCTATCTATTGAAGACACATATCCTCACTACCCTGGCTTATGGATCTCTTTCCACTAGAGACTATTTTCCTCCATACTCTGTCATATTCAAAGATCTATCTTAAATATGCACTAGACATAGTCCTTCGGTCTAGCACAAATCTGCTCAATATTTGTCTTTGGTCTAGAACAAACTTGTCCTTAAATTTGCACCAAAATCTATACTCAAATCTATACTAAATATAGCCCTTCGGTCTAGAACAACTTTATCCTCAATCTCTATCCTCTGATCTGCACTAAACACAATCTTTCATTCTAGCACAAATCTATTTTCAATCTTTGTATTCTGATATACACTAAACATAGTCCTTCATTCTACCATAAATTTATCCTCAATCTATGTCCTTAAGCCTTAATATAAAGCTTTATCTAATCATAAATCAATATTGATAGATCTACCCCAAACGTTCACTCAAGGTTTGAACAAATCAATCAATCAATTCTGCTCACAAGTCTTCTCAAAGACTTATCTCAAATCTGCCTTGTAAGCTTCTACAAAAGATCACACTAATATGTCCATAAGCAGGGTTATGCACAAGCACGAAATATCATAAATTGACTCTACTTAGGATTTTTAAAATTTTGAAAAGGCTAATTTTGGATCATTTCATTGGGGCCCATTCACCCGAAATTTACAAGATGAAATTTTTTGGGGGTAAATTCGCCCGTCGTTGATAATCAGGAACCTAACTTTATTTTAATTCACCGACCTCAAATTACATATGATTTTGATTTTCCTGCCCAATTCGCCTTCAAATTATAAATGATTTTATATTTTTCGCCCAAATCGCCTTCAAATTATAAATGATTTTATTTTTCCCACCCAAATCGCCTCATATACTATGCATATATATACTATACTAGGTATCGATAAACATACATCAAAAATACTCTAACTTAAAAATAGCTCTGAAACAACAAAAAACTTGAGAAGGTTGCAGAGGAGTGTCAATCAGTGTCATACAATCGGTTGTAGATTTGTGACTATCAAAATAAATTGATTGGTTGCAGACAAGTGTTGATCAGTACATGACGATTAGTTGCAGAGTCGTGTCTGTCGATATAAGCCGATCGGTTGCAAAGTCGTGTCTGTTGACATAAGCCAATCGGTTTTAGAGTTGTGTTAGTCAGCATAAACCGATTAGTTATAGAGTTGTGTCTATCGGTAGAAGCAAATCGGTTTTTGAGTTGTGTTTGTCAATAGAAGCCGATCAGTTGTAGAGTTGTGTTTATCGGTATAAGCTGATCGATTACAGAGTAGCGTCTATTGGCATAAACTAATCGATTGCAGAACCATATCTGTTGGCATAAGTCAATTGATTGTAGAGCCATGTTTGTCGACATAAGTTGATCGGTTGAAAATTTTATCGATTGGCATTTTCCTATCGGTTATAGAGGTGTTGCTCGACATTGGTCTATCGGTTGCATAACCATCTCGATTGTCTTTATTCGGTCGATTGTAGAGGTTTCGATCAACACTCATCTATCGATTGCAGAGGTGTCGATCAACCTTGGTAGGTCAGTTGTATATGTGTCAATCGGTATTAGTCTATTGGTTGTAGGTTCATGTTGATAGAAATTAGGTTTTTGGTTGTAGTGTTGTCAGTATAACTCTATCAATTGTAGGGACGTGTGGTCAGCATTTTGTTGCTTGTAATGACTGTTGATCAGTATAAGTCGATCGGTTGTAGGGAATTGTTTATCGGTAAAGGAGTATCAGTTGTAGAGGATTCACAACTAAAAATCAATAGAGTATTCTTATTCCATTGTTATTTTGTCCAAATATCTTTTTCTATAGTTTCATAGGTACTGTAGGTGAACTATACGCAACAATGGTAGACAACTATCAATGTCATTCGGTTGTGTTTCAAAAGCATTTCTTTTGTTAGAGATTACTTCTTGTCTCTTAGAGTATGTTTCATATGTAGTGTAGAAGCACTATCTACAACTCTGGTCAATAAGTATTCCCTGTCATGTTGTGTGTTAGGATCATATGTTCGTCTTGAGGGATGTTTACTATTTTCCTTCAAATACATATACATTTCCTAATCTCTGAACGTTTTTCTTTATAGATACAATGTCACCTACTGAATATGGAAATAATGGAGGCCAATCTTCTTCTAAAAATATAATTCTGAAATATTTTACACCAAAATTCAATGAGACATCAATCTCTACAGATTCTACACAAATTGTAGGTATAAACACCCTTTACCACCAATTTTCTAAAATTTATGTTCTTCTTAAATGTAAAACCTTTCTCTAGTAATAGATAAATGATTTTCTATTTATATACCTATTTTTAAATGTTTTCTAAAATTGTATTCTATTAATTTTTTTAAAATAGTACCTTTTTTTCAACAAAAAATGATAGAGAACACCAAATATTGAATGCAGTTAACATTGTCGAACCTGATGTGCGTTCACTCGAAGATATTCCAGAAGATGAGATGGGACCACATGATAATTTTCCTAATAATGACATTCAACAACCACTTCAGGAGATTTTAAATTCAGACACATCAACCAAAAAATAAAATGATAGTACAGTTAAAATTCAGGCCTCCAAAAATCTAAACATAAAAAGATAAGTGAATGGACTATTGAAAGGGATTTTAAAAATGAATGGGCATGATTAAACCCTTTTATTGAGCGAGATGAGAAACTGAATGTGTGTAAATGTATTATTTGTACATGGAAGCTGGGAAAGGATCATTTATTACAAAATAAGAAAGACACAATAGAAAAACATTGTGGGAAAGTTTACATCAAAGAAATACAAAGTGATGGAACAATTAATAGAATTCATAGGTGGAAGGATGCAACAAAATGTGTGCATGTGAGATATGCTCTTGAATATGATAAAGAAATGAAATAAAAACAAACTCTCATTGAGAAGGGTGGAACAATCGAGGCACAATTTCAAAAAGTTAATATTTCTTTATTATCCTCAAAGAAATTGCAGTTTGCAA
Source organism: Wollemia nobilis (assembly GCA_028583015.1). Classification (NCBI taxonomy): domain Eukaryota; kingdom Viridiplantae; phylum Streptophyta; class Pinopsida; order Araucariales; family Araucariaceae; genus Wollemia; species Wollemia nobilis. Next base: position 7,530,160 of record JAQPPZ010016334.1, on the reverse strand, counting down.
TTGTATATAGTATTCTAAAAAAAGGTTGATCCATGTTTTATTTTGCTAACTTTAAGGAAATACTTGAACTATCCAATGTACAAAATCTTACTATTTCACATTGGTCAAATCGAAGTGATTGGGAAATTACAAAATTTCTATAACTGGTTGAGAAGGAAGACCTGAGAAAGAATGTGAAACAAGCCAAATTTATTTCACTTTCCATTGATGAGGTAAGAGTTTTTGACAACACATCTTGGATTTGTATACATGTTTACACATTCAAAAATTATTTGAGACAACCTCATTTACTAGCACTACATAAGATGATTGAAAATTGTAATGCGGAAAATATTTATAATGTTGTTGTAACCAGTTTAAAGGATATTGTTGGAATGGATGAAAATGAAATTGCCACAAATTTAATTTGTGTTGGATCTGATGGTGCAGCTACAATGCAAGGACAAAGGAATGGTCCTTGTTTTAGGCTTCAGATTTCCATTGCCCCATATGTGATTCCTATTCATTGCATGGCTCATTGAATGAATCTTACATACAAAATTATGAGCAATTTTGATAATGTAGCGAGAGTGGAAGAAATCATCTACAATATACACTCATACTTTTCATGCAGTCCAAAAAGGTTTGCAGAGTTTCACCAAATTTCTCTAGGTGTAACGGAAGGCAAAAAAATGTTAAAATATGTGGAAACCAGGTGGATTTCACTGTTTCTTCCTGCAAAAAGGGTATTTTTAGAATATCAATCCTTGGTTGGGTTTATGTATGCACATCGTAGAGATGTTGACAAGGAAAAAGATTTGATTTTTTGTATGACTGACTTGGAAACTCTTCTCACATTATGTGGTATTCTACCAATGTTACAAGAAATGAATACTATGATTAAACTTGCATAGGAAAGGGCAATTTATATTTTCGATTTCATGAGGATGAGAAAATAAATATGTATGGTTATTGACATGATTTATTTATCCAAAAAACATTTTGAGGATCCCAAGTTTGATAGTTGGAATACATTAATTAATGTCAATGAACCAAACAACTTTTTAAAGTTCAACATCAATGATAATCTTTGTATTGCTATCCATGGAAATTTGATTCCTGTATATCGTTTTGAAAAGTGATTAAATACTCTGGAAGATGATGTTGAACAAGTGCTCGTTACCCATTTCGGATTCGATGAGGTTTTGGATAACACTAAGAATAAATTGAAAAGAATTGCAAATGCATTAACAAGTGAAATAAGAGATCATTTTAAGAGAGATGAGACACTTGAGGTCATGGTTGTTGTTAATCCTAATTTTTGGAATCCTTGTGGTGACCAAAGTAGTAGAAGTGAGTTGTTTGTAAAATATATGGGTAATCTTATGAAACATTTCTCTAAAAGTGTGGAAATAAATGGCATTGAAATCAATGGTATTCTAAACAAAGATCTTTTGAGACATCAGTCAACCAATTTTGGAATAACAATGGATAATCAAATTGCACAATTCAAAAATCCACATGAGACTGGTTCAATCACATGTTTTTGGCAAAAATTGTATCGAAGTAGTGTCTTGCAAGATACTATGAGTGAATACTTTGTTTTATATGAATTATGTCAGACAATGATTTTGGGATCTGTTGAAGACGAAAGGGTTTTCAGTGCATTAACTTTTGTTAAATCAAAATTTCATAACAGGTTGGATAGAAATTTGGAAAATTGTTTGAGAATGTATGTGTCATCGTACGAGGTGGGTAACTTTCCCTATGACAGAGAGTTGACATATTGGAAGTCCCTAGAAGAAAGAAGAGGTCTCTCTAATATGGTTGATAATGACGAAAATGATTCAACTAGGAGTGATGATGAGATTATGGAAACGCAGAATTCACAGATTCTTAGTTCTTGTGGAGAAGTTGATAAAGCTTTGTATTACCTTCCAAAAATGTAAAAATTGCAATGATTATATGACAAATTCATATAATCTAAGATTTTTCGGATTTGAAATCATTTTGTAAAATTTTAGTGATTTGAATAAATTCATATTAACAGTGATTTTTCGGATTTGAAATATTTCATATTATCAAAGATTTTTTGTATTTGATTTGTTGTAAAATCTTATAATAATTCAATTTTCAATGATTATGCATGTTTGCTTTTTAATGTTATGGATTGTCTATGTTTTCAAAATTTATGATGTATGCTATAGCTTTGAGTAAGTTGAAAATTTGAAAACCATGTATACGTAATGATGCTATGTTATTGAACTAAATGTATATGTTGACAAAAAATAGTTATTTTTCCTTTGAATTTAAATGTATGTATGTATCATTAGTATCATTAGTTGTATGATATGACAAAATATAGTGATTTTTTATGATTTATGCTTTGTCATTGAGTAAACCGTGTATGCATATTAAAAATTTTTGTACATATGTATGAAAAATGCATGTAGTATATTACTCTAGATATGGAAAACGAAAATTTAAACCCATTCATAGATATATCCAAATTACCATATTCATTTTTATACAACTATAATGACTAACTATGAGTATGAATGCACTGAAAATTGAAACCCATTCATAGATATATCCTTCGTAAACTCACTTGAAAAATAAAAATAATATAGCTTAATAGAAATGAAAATACTCACTTTTATACTACAATAGGAATGAATATGAATAAACTGAAATTTAAACACATGCATAGATATATCATTCGTAAACTCATTTGAAAATTGAAATATAAAAACAACATAGCATAATATAGGGAAATTGAAATTTAACTCTTACATAAATATCTCCATCGTAAACTAACATTGAATATGAAAACAATATAGCATATTAAAAAAGAAAAAACACTTTTCTATACAAGAACAAGAATGAATATAAATAAACTCAAATTTAAACACATGCATAGATATATCATTCGTAAACTCATTTAAAAATTGAAATATAAAAACAACATAGCATATTTGAAACACCATAATACTTAAAATATGAAAATAACACACAATTATAAAAGTGTATTTCTTAAAAGTAAAATAATAAAAGCAAGTATCTTGTTTTCATACGAAAACATATGAAATGTCATAAAATTGTCTTTCAAAATATCAAATTTTAAAATTCAATTTCTTGCTCCAGAATATTTTCCCGTTGGCAGTGGACGTAATGCAGCCCCAGGTGGGGGTTGTCAAAGATCAGGAGAACTAGATGTTCTAGGTTTCCTTGTTGATCTTCTCCATACAAGTAGTGTTGTTTCCTTTGAAGGTGTTTCGGAGTCTCCTGATTCCTCTTGATTATAACCTCTGATAGCAGCACCCCGCTTTGAAGAGAAAGAGGATGCCTTTTTCTGTGTATATATAAAATGTCAAAATTACAAAAAGACAAATAATGGAAAAATAAAAAAATTATTTAAATATTGATTAAAAAATTACCTGAACCTGTTGTTCTCTCATGGCTGCATTGTCCAGGATTGAGTGCCATGATGTTGGTACTGGAGTGTTCTGCAAATTGTAAAAAGATTCATAAAAAAAAGCAATAATATAATTACATGTGCTAACTATCGATGAGGGTGAAGCATGGGTTATCACGTTCTCTATTTCCAATCTGATCCGATGTGAGACATAGGTGGACCAGTCAAATTTTTGGTGTGAAAAACAATGGACCAAATACGCTAAGGCCCACATCGGAATTTCTGTCGGCCTTCCTTGCAGAACGAGTCTGGCAAGGAAGAATTCACACCATGCCCAAAGAAATTTATTTTCAATCGCCAGTATGGTCAAACCCCTTCTAGACTTGGTGGACGTAACTACAAAAAAAACAAAATTAGTAATACACTAGTGACTAGAATTTAAATTCAATTAAATAAAAAAATAGTTATACCTTGAAAAGATTCCAACTGCACATTGAAGTTGGTCTCCAGGTAGAGTTTGTCTTCATTAGTTAATTGGTATTTGAAAGTGATAGGCTCAACACCAGCATGGGGCAATGCTGTCAATCTGGCGACATCTACGGTTGTGAAAGAAAGAACGATGTTTTTGTTGTCGATGACAAGATTTACCTTACCCGAATCCATATCATAAGCTGCAATGATCCTCTCCACCAGTTTAATATCTGTATCAAAATGGGGCATTGAAACAAGACCCCGAAGACCAGAGTCCGTGACCCAAGACATGTCGTAACTCGATGTTGATAAAATTTCTGAAATCAAGGGGTAAACCAGGTTCTTATAATTAACTTTAAACATTCCAGGGGTTGTAGGGGATGCCATAGGGTGTACGGGTATGGATAAGAAGACACAGAGAATGGTACATGACACTTGATAGAAAAGGATTCAAAATGGAGGAAAAGGGTTAAAACTGGCTTAAAACTTATGGTAAAAGGTTAAAACTAAGATAAATCTAGAGGAAAAGGGTTAAGAATGCATTAAAATGAGAGGAAAAGGGGTAAGAATGCATTAAAAAGGGAATAAAATGATTAAGACTACGATAGAATAGAAGAAAAAATGACTGATAATCCCTTTATATAGAATTCTCTACATACAATCAGCTTTTGGATGGGTGACACGTGGCCTCTACATGCAATCATTTCATAGAGGGTTGACACGTGGCCTCTGAATGCAATCATTTCATAGATGGTTGACACGTGGCATAGATGCAACGCTATACCTGCAACCGATCGACATGTCTATAGTCGATCGACATGTTTACAATCGATCGATATATCTACAGTCGATCATCTTGCCTACAATCGATCGACATACCTATAGTCGATCGGCATGTCTGTAGTCGATGTACATGTCTACAGTCAATCGACATGTCTATAGTCGATTGGCATGTCTACAACCGATCGATATGGCTACAATCGATCAACATGGAAACCCATGCATAGATATATACAACTATAATACAAATGACCATATTCACTTGAAATATAAAAACAATATCACAAAATAGAAATGAAATTACTCACTTTTATACTACAACAAGAATGAATATGAATAAACTAAAATTTAAACACATGCAACAATATGAAACAATATAGCATAATAAAAAAGACAAAACACATTTCTATACAACAACAAGAATGACTTTGAATAAACTAAAAATTCAAACTCATTTGAATATTGAAATATAAAAACAACATAGCAAAATCCACAAGACAAAACTCATTTTTATATCACAACATGAATAACATTGAATAACATGTAAATCTATACCTATGCATATATTCTACGTAAACTCAAGCATATTTGAAAGTTGAAACACCATAATACTTAAGAGATGAAAATAACACACAATTATAAATGTAAATAGTGTAATAGTAAAATAATAAAAGCAAGTATCTTGTTTTCCAATGAAAACATATGAAATGTCTTAAAATTGTTTTTAAAATTCATTTTTTCCCCTCAGAATATTTTCCCCCTTCCTCCACTAATTTTGCCTTCTCATTGGCTTCCACAGTCTCCATAGCAATGGCCCCTCCCTCATATTTCCCTTGTTCAGCTCCTTTTTCCACATCCACTACTTCCATGATTACCACATCCTGCATTTTGACAGCTCTTTTCTCGGGTTGGGTAACAGTACTATCAATTGCTCCAGAATTGACAAGGATCATCTCAACATTTTGCATTCCATCGAGAAGGGTTTTTTCTTCTTTGCCAACATCTTCAGATGTTGGTCCTTGAACTTCTTTACCCTTCTCCTTAAGCAGAACATCAGGATCCAATCCATTGCGGATAATGATTTTCCGCAAAATGTTATTTTGTCGAACTGATTCCTGTGCTCTTTTTTTCATTGCCATGGAAGCGTTTAAGAACTCCTTTGCCATCCTGAGATAGTCTTGCAGGTTTTGAACCCGCTTCTTGAGATTTTCATACTTTACCTACAAAAGGGAAAAAAGTTAATCAACATGAAAAGATAATTACATTTTAAAAAAGAGAACAACAAATTTTTGAACACAAAAGCGATTGAGTCAAACCTCAACAACATTCTTTGCAGCTACAACAACAACAACCTTTTTCTTATCATTTGCCCATTCATTGTAATAAGCTTGGGCCTCACCGTTTATATTCTCCAATATGTTCATTATAAACTTTAAAATTTCATCTGTGTATGATGTATTCAACTTCAACATGCCAGATTTTACTTGTTGTAGCAGAGCCTCCATATTTTCTGGTTCATTTTCAACAATAGAAAATTTTCTCTCTTTTTGAAAAATTATTGTATCGGGCATTAATTTCCTTTATCAACACCTTAGCCCGATACTCCCATTTTTTCATTTTTGTTATATCTGGAAGTAGCAAATCTTTAATTGTAGATTCAACGTTATCAGAAACCAAATATTTTTCTGAAAAATTTATTATATCATCCTCTTGTCGAGGAGGAGCCTGACGGGTGCTTCTTTCCCTTGGAGGAGATTTGCTTGAACATTCTGCACCTTCATTTACTTTATCTTGAACCAATTCTGATAGTTGAAATTGAGTGTGTATGTTATCTTGCAAAAAGTAATCTTTATCAAGTGGAACATCAGCCAACCCAGTACCAGAAGCTTCCGGTATATCCTTAAAAGTAAAATTATTAACAGATATACGATCGAAACTAGAAAAAGTCTTTGATGCTTCTCTCTCTAAAATTTGTTGTGTTGCTTCTCTCTATGGCCTAGATGGAAGAAAGTGTTTTCCAACTGGGAAGCATTGACCTCGCATTTGAGTTGGGCGTTGTGGAGGAGGGGGCGACATTTGTTGATTTTGTTGACGACATTGTTGCGAGGGACCTTAAAACATAAAAATAAAAATTAGTTAAAAATTTTGTGAAGGTAGAAAATAAAAACTAGTTATAAAATTACATTATGAAAATTGGTTGCAAACATTGTTATAACACTTACCGGTAGAAGAAAAAACATCTTGCATAGATGCTGCTGCAAATGGAATGTGGTCATGTTGTACATCTGAAAAAAAAAACAAAATTAATTAAAAACAAGTAAAAATATTGTAAAAAATTTGTTTCGATAGTAATTAAAACTTACTCCCAGAAGATGAAACCTCATGCGTAACTATGCCCGTTGGCAACGGACGTGCAGCAGCATGTGGAGATCATCGAAAAATAGGAGAAATAGATCTTCTATGTTTCCTTGATGATATTTTCCTTATCAGTGGTGCTGCTTCCTCTGCAGGTGTTTCAGAGTCTCCTGATTCCTCTGGATTATAACCTCTAACAACAGCATCCCACTTTGAAGAGGAAGAGGATGCCCTTTTCTATGTTTGGTATAAAATGTCAAAATTACAAAAATACAAACAATGGAAAAATAATAAAAATTACTTAAATATTAAAAAAATTACCTGAACCTGTTGTTCTGTCATGGCTAAATTGACAAGGATTGAGTGCCAAGATGTTGGTACTGGAGTGTTCTGCAAATTATGAAAATATTCATAAAAAAAACAATAATATAATTACATGTGCTAACTATCGACGAGGGTGAAGCATGGGTTTTCACATTCTCTATTTCCAATCTGATCCGATTTGAGACATAGGTGCACCAGTCAAATTTCTGGTGTCCTATACAACGGACCAAATACGCTAAGGCCCACATCGGAATTTCTGTCGGCCTTCCTTGCAGAACAAGTCTAGCAAGGAAGAATTCGCAACATGCCCGAAGAAATTTATTTTCAATCGTCGGTATGGTCAAACCCCTTCTGGACTTGGTGGAATTAACTACAAAAAAACTAAAATTAGTAATTGTACGTTCAATCACTGATAAGAATTTAAAATCAATTAAATAAAAAAATAGTTATACCTTGAAAATATTCTGACTGCACTTTGAAGGTGGTCTCCAAGTAGAGTTTGTCGTCATCAGTTAACTGGTATTTGGAAGTGACAGGCTCAACACCAACGTGGGGCAATGTTGTCAATATGGCGACATCAATGGCTGAGAAAGAAAGAACGATGTTTTTGTTGTCGATGACAAGATTTACCTTGCCCGAATCCATATCATAAGCTGCAATGATCCTCTCCACCAGTTTAACGTCTGTATCAAAATGGGGCATTGAAACAAGACCCCGAAGACCAGAGTCCATGACCCAAGACATGTCATAACCCGATGTTGATAAAATTTCTGAAATCAAGGGGTAAACCAGGTTCTTATAATTAACTTTAAACATTCCAGGGGTTGTAGGGGACGCCATAGGGTGTACGGGTATGGATAAGAAGATACAATGGAAAAGGTTTCAAACGAGAGAAAAATGGTTAAAAACTGCTTAAAAATTAAGGTAAATTGTAAAAACCAAGATAAAAGTGGAGGAAGAGGGTTCATATCATGTTAAAACGAGAGGAAAAGGCATAAGAAAGCATTAAAATGAGAGAAAAAGGGTTAAGAAAGTGTTAAAATGAGAGAAAAAATGATTGTTAATTCCCTTTATATAGACTTTTCTACATGCAATCATTTAATGGATGGATGACACATGGCCTCTGCATGCAATCATTTAATGGATGGATGACACATGGCATAGAGCACCGTTGCTACCAATGGGAACTCGACTATTGCAGCACATCGAAATGGCTACAACCGATCATCATGGTTACAATCGATCGTCATGGCTGCAACTAATCGACATGGCTGCAATCGATTGACATGGCTACAACTGATCAACATGGCTACAATAGATCGTCATGGCTACAATCAATCGACATGGTTGCAACCGATCATCATGGCTACAACCGATCATCATGACTACAACCGATCATCATGGTTGCAATCGACCATCATGACTACAATCGATCATCATGGCTACAACCGATCGTCATGGCTCCAACCGATCAGAATCATTGCAATCAATCGGTATAGTTGCAACTGATCGACATGGCTACAATTGATCATCATGGTTGCAACTGATCATCATGCCTACAATCGATCGTCATATCTACAACCGATCAATATGGTTGCAATCGATCGACATGGCTACAACCGATCGACATGGTTACAATCGATCATCATGGCTACAATCAATCATCATGGTTGCAACCGATCGTCATGGCTACAACCGATCATCATGGCTACAATGGATCGGCATATCTATAGTCAATCGACATGGCTACAACCGATCATCATGGTTGCAACCGATCATCATGACTGCAATCGATCGTCATGGCTACAACCGATCGTCATGGCTACAACCGATCATCATGGCTGCAATCGATCGGTATGCTTGTAACCGATCATCATGACTGCAACCGATCGACATTCCATTTGTCATCATGTCGGCCTAATGTCTTTCATATCGGCCTAAAGCTTTTAAGTATGTCGTACTTTTTTAGATTTTGCAAAACCGATATTCATGGCCCCAAAAATAGAAAAAATCGCCACGGTTTGAAAATTTTTGGAGAAAAATTATTGCAATTCGCCACGGTTTGAAAATTTTTGGAGAAAAATAATTGGAATTCGCCATGTATACTTCTCCATTTTTCGTCGAGATTCCAAGACAATTCACCTTCAATTTATAAATAGATTTTGGGGTCGACCCCTTATGCATAACCCTATCCACAAGTCCTCTTTAGAACTTGTCCAATCTATTCTCATCAAGTCCTCACTAGAACTTGTCCAACAATATGTATTGTAAGCTTCCACAAAAGCTCACACAAATCTGTTCACAAGTCTTCTCTAAGACTTACCTCAAATCTGCTCAATAAGTCCACAGTAGAACTTGTCCAAACTCATGTAAACATAAAGATAATTTTTAGAGACTCAATATGCTTCACATTCATCACAATGCTCAATCACTTTCAATCACTTTTTTAGAAACATATAGAGAATTGTTATAGAATCAATATGCTTCACACTTACAATGCTCAATTACTTTCAATCACTCTTTTGGAAACATATAGAGAATTATTAGAGACTCAATATGCTTCACACTTACAATACTCAATTACTTTCAATCACTCTTTTGGAAACATATAGAGAATTGTTAGAGACTCAATATGCTTCACACTCACAAACTCTCAATCACTTTCAATTTTATTTTATTACAAAAACATATAGAGAATTGTTAGAGACTCAATATGTTTCACACTAATCAACACTCAACCTCTTTCTCAAATCAATTCAGAATATAGAACAATTTGTTTCATAGAACTTGAACTATTACTTCACACATCCACTTGACTAGGCATAACCAACTCTACTCAACCAATCACTCAATGAAATAATCCTTTCTCACAAACCCTAGTCCAAGCATATGAACACTCACTCAAATATTTCCAACAATTCTCATCAACCAATCTCACATAACAATGATACTCATGATATTTGCAAACCCTAGTTCAAGTTCTTCACTCAATCAATTACTTCAACAACAATGTTTATAAAAAATGTTTTATGAGCAACTCTCAATTTTAGAAAACCTTGAAGCATTAATTCAAAACACACTCAGCAATGCTTACCAAACAATCCTTTTCACTCAAAATTTACATTCACAACTTTTAACAGTCACTCACTAGGAATAATATGCCCATACCTTTTATTTGATGTAGAAGTGACCTTGGAAAACTTGTATCAATCACAATTTTCTCTTTTGTGAATCTCAATAGTTAGATGATAAAATATCATACTAACTTCCTCATAAAATAGTTCTCAATTACAAAAAAAATCAAACTTAATTACACCTTATTTATCCTTCTTAAAATAATATCCAACACCACAAATATCCAATCAAAACACTTCTTCCAAAACTCTAACTCATCAAAAGAACCTCTTAAAAATTTAATTTCATCATAACCCTTTTCAGAAATATATCTCAAAAATAATCCAAACTCTACTTATGACTCCCTACTTAATATTGCATTAATTAAATAATTAACTTTATAAAATTATGCAATAAATCAATTTCCAAATTTTCAAGGTAAAACAAATTTACCCTAGCCAAAATAACCTTTCAACACTTAGGTTAATATAATAACCTAACTTCCACCTTATTCCTCCTAAGACCTTAGAAACATGCAAATATAATTTCTAACTTTCACCTTATTCCTCCTAAGACCTTAGCACATGCAAATTAAAACAATTTCAAAAACTTGATTACCCTTTTTCGTAATCTGCGGGGCTCAAACTTGCACCACTCTCTCCATAGTGCCTTGGTCATGGCTTCCACACTGTATGAGCCATGTGCTCCTTTGATTCCTTAAAGCGTAATATGCGCTTTGACCTCTTCACAACCCTCTGGAGCCTCTGGCTCTTCATTCAATGTGACGTCCACTACCACACTTGCAATTCGGAGGCACTTGATTAAATTTTGCATGAGCTTCGAATATTTTGAATGCAAACCTTTTAATCGAATGGCAAAGTTTGGTTTGGCTAAGTTATAAATACCTTATGCCCTCTTTACCATGCACGTCGGTGGAGGATAATGCATTGGGATTCGGTGCTAACATTTGCCTTGTTAATATTTTAATTTATAATTATTTAAATTCAATAGAATTTAAATATTATAAATTTAATATTTTACATCCTCTTTGGGATTTATTAAAAATTAAAGCCTCCTTAGGTTTTTATAAAAACCTTTTTAATTTGCCCACCTATATTTTTAATAAAACCTTTTATTTTGCCCAACCATGGTTTTAATAAAAAACCTTTTATTTTTCCCAACCATGGTTTTAATAAAAACCTTTTATTTTGCCCAACCATGGTTTTAATAAAAACCTTTTATTTTCCCAACCATGGTTTTAAATAAAAACCTTTTACATAATATTTAAAAATAAATATTATGAAGCTTATTTTGCCATCAACCTTTTGCATTACTCCTTTTGACCTTTTGACATCAATGACAACTTTGACTCAAAATGTCCAACAACTAGTTGCTAACTTTTCTTAGTAAATCATACTATCTAATTTCTTCTTATGTTTCAAGGGCAAAATATTTTGAATGGGGAGTGGAATGTCAGGTACCTAGAGAGAGGAATATGGGAATATAATATTATATTGTATATGGGTATTATGGATAGTTGGAATGGGCTACACATAACCCAAGGTTGGTTATATTGTAATATTGAGTGGGATATGGGTTTAAGAAAGTGGGTATATAAAGAAGGGATGTGATCATTGCAATAAAGTAATTGATATCAAGTATTCTTGTAACATTCTTGGCTCATGGAGTCAATGTGGAGTAAATTTTTCCTTAAGGAGTATTATTTGTGGTACTCTACCTCATGGGTATCATTTATATCTATGTCCATTTCTAAGGATTGTTATTGAGAATGATTAATTATGGATTGATATATTAATATTTTTGCATATTGGTGAATGAATTCTACTAATGAGAATAGATGTTCGTTACAACTAGATTAGATTTGAGTTCATAAGGGTTTCAAACCATAAGTAAGAGATTGAGTTCACTACACCAAAAAGAAAAATGAGATTCTACTGGTGACTCAAAGAAGAGAGAGTTGTATGAGATTCATAAAAGAGAGGGATTGGATATAGAAATTTTAAAAGTAGGATAACAAAGGGTATGTGGAGGTAGGGATTGGTTTTTATTACTATTTCTCATTTATGCTAGTAGGAATATGAAGATATCATTTATGGGCTAGTCCCAATCGACTTGATGAGATCATAATCATTAATTAATCCATTCTATTGAACCATTGATCCTTACCATGGAAATAATATCCATTTGAAAGAGGGTTGGCACCATCCTCTTTAAAGAGGATGCATGCTTAAAACAAATAGATCTTGGTATAAATTCCTTTCTGAATTGCATGTAGACCATATTTAAAATCAAAATAACTCCTCTAGGAGCTCCAAATGAGAGACATTTTATGGTAAGACTAGGAAGGGTGGAAGGAAGGAGATAAGAGCACTGCACTTGATTAAATTTAAGAGGTCATTCGCTTGGACTTGACTCTCATCCATTGGAGTGTCTTTCATATCTAGAATACAATTCATTTTGGTCGATAGAAACTAATCTCTATCACTTTTTTCCATGAAGGAAGTACATGAATTTTATAGTAGCACTTGGTTTTTCCCTTTACCATCTACTTGGCATTATTTGGAATAGTGAGAAAATAAATATGCCTTATCCTCTCTCACCCCCATATTCCACTACAAGGAGGTACTCTCCAATAATATGGACTATACCTACTCTAACTTTTATGAAATCCATAAGCATATTTTTTGAAGAATGGTTTGAATAGGGGAAACACTTTGAGTAGAACAAGGAGATTCAATAGCACTTTACTCACCACTTAAGTGAGCTATCTCCTCTCCCATTAGTAAAAATTTAGATCCATCTATCTTAAAGCAAGACCTCAACTAATTAGATTGGTTAATAGAGTCTTCTCTCACATCATTATTACATATGTAATATTCTAATATGCTTTACTTACTAGGAAAAACAATTTATTTTGTATACACATTAGCTCAATGTTTTTTAGGTAATTATTAGTTGAAATTATTTCCTTGTATCTAAAATTATAAGAGGGTCAATCAAATAGAGGAGAAGATAGATCAACATTTAAATTAATATATCTTAAGAGGTATAAAATGAGATATTAATGGAGATAACCTCCACTTTAGTAAGGATAGGAACTCTTGAGATATTAGTATTGTAAAAACTTTAGATGCATGAATTTTTTCTTAATCAATAGCTAAAATTATTTTGACCAATCAATTCCTCTCTCCTTAATAAATAGTTGATCCCCCTTATTAGTAATTAATGCATTTATGCATAAAATTGGATTTATGTCTATGATATACCCTCAAAAAAATTTGACTCATATGACATAGAGTATACAATATTATTCCCTTGACATAAAAGTAACATGGCATGAAAGGATCAAACTCATTTAGAAGGGGATCCCACAGAGAAAAAAAATTATGTTGATGGAGGAACTCGATAACTAAAATATGCATCACAAATATCCATAGTTTAAATAAGATAAAAGGGTTAAAAAATATGAGATATCTAGAGTAGAACCACCTAGAGTAAAATCACCTAAGATAGGGATAATAAACAAGGTTGGAAGGAAAATCTATGTGAAGAGATAAAACAAGACCTAAACAACCTAAATAAAGAACCTATTAAATTTCCACATCATATGGAATAATAATATTCCAAGTGGTAGGACGATAATGGCAACAATCCTAGAGTTGTAACTATAACCCACATGAATACATTGATGAATCTTTACCAACAACCTATTCCTTTTCTATTTTGAATTATGAATCATTGCATATTAATCCAAATATATAGAAATATGAAACAAAAGGCTTTGTACCTAATAATTTATAAAGAGCTCCCATACTTATAATTTCTTATGTCATTGTTTCTTGATGACATGTGTTTCATAAGTCATTATTTCATACTAAAATATGGTCTCCATTTGCTTGGTATGCAACATCATCTAGACATCTCTAGAATAATACAATTCTCTACTTGACTATCCCATTATATTAAAGAGTGTAATGAATAGCTTGTTGTCAAGTAATACAATGAAATGCCAAAAAATCCTCAAATTTATTCCTAGTGAAATATCAATAACCATCATTCCATAGGCACTTGATCTTCTTATTTCATTGATTCTACACTAAAGCCTTTAAAATATTAAATTTATCAAAGGCTTTATCCTTGGTATTAATAGGATATATCCATAAAAATATAAACATATTATTAATTTAAGTGATAAAATACTTGCTTCTTGAAAGAGAACAATTGGTCATAGGATCACAACACAGTTAATGAGCTCGAAAGGATAAGAAGCATAATGATATTTTCATTTTAGGAAATATTACTAGTGATGAATCCCGGACAAACACCACTAAGTGTATCAATGGATGGAATGCTATCCAAAATATATAGATGACTCATGTTCCTTAAGGGTCCATAATTTATATTTTTGAACTATGCCAATGCTTGCTTATGCCATTTACCTTAGCAACCATAGAAAAAAACCCTTTATACTTTTAAGAAGAAGAAGAGTTAGAGGAGGGGTCACATAAAGACTATACATCTAATTTGATTCATCATGTTATCTTTAATCTATTATGTTAAAGCTATCATCAATATTCTTAATGTATCAAGCCAAAATTTCATGGTTTTGTTAGTGTAAATATTGTGATAAATGGAAAGGAAATTACGGATGAAAGTTGAAACATGAATAACTTTTCCAAAATATGAGGGTCTAAGAGTCACATCACCTCTTATAGACACCTTAAAAGAAGAATAATCACTAAACATTACTTTCTCACCATGAGGTTGATTGTTTACATCTATAAGGATATGATAATACTTCATTGTATGTTATGTTGCTCTACCATCAATAATCCAACCTCCAAAGATATGGAATTATAATAGGTTGAATTAACTTGCACATGTGCATGTGAGGTCTCACCCTCATTCTCATATTTACCCTATGAAAATAATTGAGACAAATTACTTATTTTTTTCTTAACTACCTCCTTTAGGTTCTTGATCACAATATGATAAAATTCATCCTTGTGGTCCTCTTTTTAAGAAAATCCACAAATGAGATTCTTGTATTACTTCTTGAAAAAAAATTCTCTTCTCATTTCAAATTTTGTATTTTCTAATATTATATATTTGAAGCTTATTTTAGATTAGTTAAAATAGAAGAAGTAATTTTCTTACAATGCCTCAACCATGCTTGGTGATAAATAAGTTAAGTGAAAAAAATGCTTATTAAAGAATAAATTTGTGTGGATAAAAAGAGGTTAGGATTTTCATTGAAAAACATGCTTAAATAAGCAATTTACACAAGCATAATCCTCCAAATTTGGAAAATTCTTAACCATAAGCTATAGTTAAGCTAAGATGCTAAAAAACTCTAACTATGCTAAAATATACAATTTTCTAACTCATACTAAGCTAACAAACTAACAAATGTGAGTTGTAATAAGCTTCACACAATACAAGCATAGGGCTAATAGAATAATATAATCCTAAATATAGCATGAATAATTAAGCCTATATAATCCTAACTATTATATTCATCAAGTGCGGTCCTCATCATCCCCATCGACCATAGAAGCATTTGATTCCAAAGCTTTCAAAAGGAAACAAAAATTATGGGACAATGATGTGATATCCAGGAAACCTAGTGTGGAAGCTGATCATATTGGGTGACAAGATAGGAAGTGGTAGATCCTTGTCATATCTAAGGAGTCTTCATGTCAAACACTCGATCTAAATCAAGTGAAAGCTAAAAATCAGTACCACATTGGTAGGATGGTTGATGATAGGACCAGTATCTAAAGTGGATTTTTGGTATGGCATTAAAAGATCCACATTAATGACATCATGAATTCCTAGATAATTTAAAAAATCAATACAAAATGTATTCTCAGACACCTACTAAATAATTGTGTAAGTACCATAGAGTAGTGGTTTTATTCTACTATGTGCCTTGTTTAAAAAACATCATTTATCCAAATAAAGCCAAACTTTATCTCCAACCTAAAATGGATGAGGACCATGATGCTTATCCATGGATTTCTTCTATTATTTTAGAGTTATATACAAAATATAAACCACTCTAGACTAAGTACTCTACAAGTTATGGATAAAAGATGTTTTTTTTTAACTTGCCTCTTTTGAATGTGAATAGTAGTATAAGAAGTCAAAGATAAAGGTAACTCATATGGTGCCAAGGATTGGAACCCAAGGTAAACCTCAAAGGAATGTCCAGTGTATGTGTGAATGACTTGGTTGTAGGCATGCTCAATTTGAGTGAGACTCAAATACCACTTTTTTAGAGAAGTGTTATGATAAATCCTCAAACTCTAAATAAGAGTACGATTGATTATCTTAGTTTACCCATCTGACTTTGGATGGAAAGCCATGGAAAATTTAAGGAAAACTTCCAAAATATTCTATAAAGATCTTCAAAATGACCCACAAAATATGAATCTCTATTAGATATAATGTTGGTAGGTAGACCAAAGGAACACCATACTATCTCAAAGAAAATTTGAGCTATGTCTGGTGATGAAATTATTTCTACATGGATTAAACTTAGACATCTTACTGAATCGATATATAACCACAAATACACAATCATGTTTCCTAACAATCATCAGGAATCCACTTAACAAGTCCATGGAAATGCTTTTCCAAGGACAAGAAGGAATGGTTAATGGAACACTTAAGCCCAATTTGCAACAACAAACAACACACTATCTCAAAAATTTCAACACATCTCGTTGCATGTGAGGCTAGTAGAAGAATCATTGAAAGTGATGAAGAGTCTTGTGTTTACCAAAATTTCCACCATAGAGCATAGAATGCACCTCTTTGATAAGAGATAACCGATGCTCCTAAGGCACACAAAGTTTATCCAACTTATATAATAATCCATATTTCAAATGATAATCTTGAAAATGACTTAGATTAGAAGAAGGATGTAAAATATGTTGGTAAATTGTGCCAAAATTTGAATCAAGAGGATATTGGGTAGTTCATGTCTAGAAACCAATGTGAGTAATTACCATTACCAATATGGAATTTTTTGGAGGGTGACTCAAACAATCAGCTAGAAGGTTACTACTTCCTTTTTTTGTACTTGATCACTAAGTGGAACTGTTGCAAGTAGGTTGCCTACTTCATGTGGTATGTTTCTTTAACCTTATTTTGAGATTAAAGGAACTTAAGGGGCAATTGATCAGTATGTACAATAACTTCTTTACCAAGAATATAATATCTCCAATACTTAATGTCTTGCACCAACGCTTATAACTCTTTATCATAGGTGGGATATTTTTTTTTGGCAACTAAAAATGTCTTTGAATTATAGACCACTATATGGCCAATGTGCTTAAATGCAACTCCAAGGATAAATTGTGAGGCACCTGTGTCTATCTCAAAATTTTGAGAAAGGTTAGGAAGGACTAGGATAGGTGCTAAACATAATTTATGTTTCAATGTATCAAAGGCACAAAAAATATCCTTTATCCATTAAAACATAACTTTGGCCTTAGTCAAATGATACAATGGGGAGCCAATAGTAGAAAACCTAGGAATGAACTTGTAGTAGAAATTAGCAAGTATAATAAATCTCCTTAATTCAATGATAATAGGAGTGTACCAATGCAAGAGGACTTTGACCTTGGCATGATCCACTTTAATGCTTTTATCATTGATGAAAAATCCAAGATAAAATATGGAGGATTGATAAAAGTAACACTTTGGAAGGTTAGCATACAATTGATTCTCTTGAAGGGTTTGGAGAACATATTCTAGGTGAGCTAGATGAGCCTTCCAAGTGGGTGAAAAATAGAATGTCATCAAGATAAATGATCACAAATTTATATAGTTTGTACTTGAACACTTCATTCATAATCCTCATGAATGTAGTTGGTGTATTGGTAATACCAAAAGGTATAACAAGCCACTCAAATAAGCCCAAATTATTCTTAAATGTTGTCTTCCATGTATCATCTACCTGTACTTGGACTTGATAATACCCAGTTTTAGATCTATATTTAAAAATAACTTTGCTCCTTGTAGCTAATCTAGAAGATTATCAATTATAGGGAGTGGATACATATTCTTGATGGTGATTTTATTCAAGGCCCTAAAATCAATATATAGTCACCAGGTACTATATTTCTTAATTACTAATAAAATGTATGAAGCACAAGGAGATGTACTTGGATTAATGAAGCCTTTAGCTATCAAATCATGAATTTTATTTTTTACTTCTTCAATTTGAGGCAATTATTGTTTTTACATGGGTGTAATAGGAAGAGATGCTCCAGGAATAAGATCTATGCTATGATTAATTTCTCTTATAAGTGAAATATTAGAAGGTTCCTTGAACACTTGTGCATAATATTGAAAATATTTGTTAAGTGAAGAATTTTGGACTTGTGTTGAATATCTTCCATGTTATTTAGGTGGGACTAAATATGAAAGTAATTTACTCTTTACCCCTATCCTCATCGAGATTCGATCCAAGTGGATACTCCAAGGCTGTAGGGTACCAATGACCAACCCATCATACTAGTCATTTCTTCTATGAAGGAAAACACCTTTTAAACCACAAAAAAATGTTGTTCATGCTACATGTTGGATAAACCCCATTATATTTTTAATAGATATGATGGAGTAGGTGTGAAAAAGGTAAAGCAGTATGGGGTTGGCCTCGTTAGGAGGAAGCCTTTGGTGCGGCTTTCATAATATTTTGTTCATGGATATGAATCAACTCAACAAAGCTAATAGAAGGCCTGGTATGAACTTGAAATTGGAAATTTTGTGAGAGTTTACTAGGAAATTATGCACCTAGTTTTGGCAACAAAAGGGAGCTTCTAATACTTGCATTAAACAATACAATCCAAAAGAGCAAGATATAAACTAGGCAGACCTAATCCAACCCATGGTTGATCCAAAGCTTTGATACCAACTGATGTGGATAAAAAAGAAGCTAGGATTTTCATTGAAAAATATGCTTAAATAACCAATTTACACAACCATAATCCTCCAAATTTAGAATATGCTTAACCATAAGCTATATTTTTTGTACTTAGTATGGCACTGAGAGGGGGGGTGAATCAGTGTGGCATTCCAAAACATGAATTAATAGCTCTAAAAACAACAACAATTAAAACTTATAAACAAATATAATAAGTACAGCAAGAGAACATCACACAACATAGATTTTTAACGACGTTCACCAAAATGGCTACTCCTCAAAAAGAATGGTTGCTTGGACTACCATCCAAATCTAGCATCTTGCAAAGCACCAACTTTACAATTTGTTTACCAACACCAACTGGAAGGAGCACCAACCCCTTATTTATCTGCACCAACAGAAAGGAGCACCAACCCCTAATTTGCCAATACCAACTGGACTTCAATTTTGAATGAAAATGTTTGACAAATACCTTTTTTATTGCAAGACTCTAACTGATCTACTTCACCTTTGCAATCTCTGCACACTCTGCTCTTTCTTGCGCAATATCTTCACATAATCTGCTGCACTGCTACAGCCAAACTTTGCAATCAAATTTGCCCTTTATGCTCTCTACACATTCTGCTTTCTCTACTCACATGCTTCGCACACTTTGTGTCATTCCACACTCTGCTCTCTGTGCGCATTCACAATCGCACTTCGAACAACTCGACACAACTAGCTCACATTATGCACTTCGCTATCGTCTCGCCGATTCTATGCTATCTGCTCTTTTATGACCGCATCTCGCACTTCAACATTCACCCGATGGATTCCTAAATCTCCAAATAGCCCCACTTATATAATTGATATTTTGAGAAGAAAACCTTAATAGTAGTCAGCTTATTATGCAAATGCAAACCCTAATCTTGGTCGACTACAAACCCTAAACATGGTCGACTGTAAACCCTAAATGTGGTCAATTGTAAACCCTAAAATCTATCAGCCTGCATTGAATGACTTCTGAACTGCCTGTCCACTGCATTATTATATCTAACTGCATGAGTTGACAACAATGACAAAACTCTTGCAACACCTTGCTCAACAATCTCCCCCTTTGGAATTGTTGGCAACACCTGTATACATTCCTATAACTCTTCTCACCCTTTGTCAATAATACCAAAGGGCTGCTGTAGACTCCCCCTGAGTCCATACACACCATTCTCAAAACCACATTGAAATAGTTAGCTAAAATCATGGATATGATCAATAAGATGAACAAATGCACAAATTCCCCCCCTAAGAATTTGATCCCAATGGCTAGTCAAATTTTAGACTATTCTTGGGAATATGTGGCCACTTCAATTCACATTGTCTTTTGAGCCTCAACCCTCTGTTGCTCTGCAATCTCAAACTTGTCCGTTGATTTTAGTGAAAGCATACACTGATCGTTTAACTATCCAACTTTTTGCTCTATAATGCAAACAGCATCTGCATATACATCTTGAATATCTTCAACAGACTTGAACCTACTGACAGCTTTTTGTCTTTCTCTGCAGTGAGAATCTAGTAGACTACCTCAATTCTTTATAAAAGCACCTCAAACATTCATCACCAGGCTGGAAATCATCTAGCTGCACATTATAAACTTTTTCTTCAATCTTCCCATTCAACATGTTGATTTTACTTCTATCAACAGAATTGACAAGTGACTCACATCTGTACCAATTTTTGTCCAGCACTGCAATTTTACTGCCAACTCTTACTTTCAACTATGCATGTCGAAAGAAGACATTTTGTCAAACACTTTATGGCCAACCGTAGTGCACCTTACTCAGCATCAAACTTCTTATCCTTGAATTGGCATTATATTAAAAGTTAAAACAAAACTATCTGTGAATTAAATATATTCACCAAGGTGTAATGAAAGGTCTGACAATCTTCACATCAAGCATCAAACAAAAACATGCTGCTATTATCAAAACACAAATACGTAGTCAGGGCAAGCATTCTTTCAATAAACAAAAACAATCTGAACTGTTATAATCCATAGCTATAATCAGTGGCAGTAAGAACCATCAACAAAACAATAATGATATAAGCAATACTACCAATGGTGAAGATTATCAATGCAAACACTACCCTTCATGGCACTTCCACACACAACTAAATGAACAACCAACACACTTGACAATTATACCACAAAAGCCCAACTGCTGGTCTTTCATCCTCAGATACCCAAACAAATATACAGAAGCATTAAAATAAAACCTTTTTCAAAATGCTCCCCCTGAGGATGTGTTACCTGGAGTTTCTTAGTGCAGTAGAATAGCAGTCTCCTTTAGTTCAAGGAGACATGATTTCCTCTCTTCTTTCTTTCTCTAGACTTTCTTGACCTCGGGCTTGGATTTTTCACCTACGTCCCTATTTTGCATCATTGCATGAACTTGAATATCTCTCTGGTGTGGTTGTCTCTTATGCATCCATCATGAATGATTATTTTCCTTTCTTTTATGAACCTGATTTATTTCCTGTCTGTGTTGTGTTCTTTGCGTCTTATGAAATCTATTGTTTTGCCTTAGATTTGATACATAAGCGCTTGGACAAAACCTTGCTATGTGCCCATGACCATTGCATTGAAAACATTGTACAAAGTGTTCACTCAGATATGCAGATGTATTTCGACCAACATAACTCTTTGATTTATTATTTAATCCACAATAAGTTGCCTTGTGACCATACTCGGTTACATCCGAAACAATAGCCATTAAAAGTGTTAGTATGAAAAAAGTGAGAGTGGTAGAACCTCTTTTGTTGTGGTCTGCTTTGTCTAAATCTCCTTTGATATTTTTTTTCTTTTGAAGATATAGCTTTAACCTTTTCTTGCTCGGACCCTTCAATAGTGAACTTCTTCTTCTCTGTAGAATTGGAAGATACAGGTTGTTCAGCTTCATATCCAAGACCATGCTTAATCGTGGAGCTTCTCTGATGACTTATCATTTTATTTAGCAGTTTTGTTCTCTTCTCGAATTTAAGATTTGTATTGGCCTCTTCTAGTTGTTTCTTCAATGAAACAATCTCTTCTTCTTATTTGCGACAAATAATCTCTTTCTCATTGATCTGCGACCTGAGAGTTTCCTCAATCCTTTTAGACTCTTCTACTTGCAGCTTTAGATTACTAAATACTTTGTTAGAATCCTCTTCATGTTTGTTACACACATTGACTTTATCATTCAGCTGTGACTTAAGTCTTCTTCTATTTTCTTGGCCTGTTGGAATTGTAAGAATAGATTTTCAATCTCATCCCCATATTCTTCCAATTTCTTGGATAGTCTTTTGTTCTTTTTCTTTTCTATACTCAACTCTTCAAGAGCAGAGATCAACTCACCTTCCCAGTCTACTTTAGCATTGAGGTTTTTATTATCTGCTTCAGTGTTCACCCCTTCTACCTTTTCTGATTCAATTTCCTCTACCACAGAAATTGAAACTGGCTGAGATGTCCTTTTGAAGGAGGTTCTATTCTTCTTACTTGGAGCTGTAATTTGATCTTCATTCCAATTTGTTTCTGCATTCATTTCTTCTTTATTACATTCTTGTTCTGATTCTATTTCTTCTTCATCTTCACTGCTACTAAACCCATAACACTGACGTTCATTATGCCGGAGTTGATCAAAACATTCTGAACCTTGAGAACCTGCATTATGACCGAGTTGACTCTTGGCCTTTTCTCCATTGTTTGATTCATCTCTTGAACCTACAACAATAATGAATTTATCTTTATTTTCTTTTATGACCCTGTGTGGTCTTTTCTTCTTGTGTCTCATGGTTCCATTCTTGCCTTTCTTTGCCATTAGAGTATTAATCCAAGATCAACCCTAGCTGATTTAGCCTTTAAAGGGAACTTGGCTCTGATACCAATTTTTGTACTTAGTATGGCACTGAGAGGGGGGGTGAATTAGTGTGGCATTTCAAAACATGAATTAACAGCTCTAAAAACCATAGCAATTAAAACTTATAAACAAATATAATAAGTACAACAAGAGAACATCACACAACATAGATTTTTAACGAGGTTCACCAAAATGGCTACTCCTCAAAAAGAATGGCTGCTTGGACTACCATCCAAATCTAGCCTCTTGCAAAGCACCAACTTTATAATTTGTTTACCAGCACCAACTAGAAGGAGCACCAACCCCTTATTTATCTACACCAATAGAAAGGAGCACCAACCCCTAATTTTCCAACACCAACTGGACTTCAATTTTGAATGAAAATGTTTGACAAATACCTTTGTTATTGCAAGACTCTAACTGATCTACTTCACCTTTGCAATCTCTGCACACTCTGCTCTTTCTTACGTAATCTCTTCACACAATCTATTGCACTGCTACAGCCAAACTTTGCAATCAACTTTGCCCTTTGCGCTCTCTACACATTCTGCTTTCTTTGCTCACACGCTTCACACACTCTGTGTCATTCCACACTCTTCTCTCTGTGTGCATTCATAATCGCACTTCGAACAACTCGACACAACTAGCTCACATTATGCACTTCGCTATCATCTCATCTATTCTACGCTATCTGCGCTTTTATGGCCACATCTCGCATTTCAACATTCACCCGATGGATTCCTAAATATCCAAATAGCCCTACTTATATACTTGAGATTTTGAGATGAAAACCCTAATAGTAGTCAACTGATTATGCAAATGCAAACCCTAATCTTGGTCGGCTGCAAACCCTAAACATGGTCGGCTGCAAACCCTAAATGTGGTCAATTGCAAACCCTAAAATCTTTTAGCCTGCATTGAATGACTTCTGAACTGCCTATCCACTGCATTATTAGATCTAACTGCCTGAGTTGACAACAATGACAAAACTCTTGCAACACCTTGCTCAACAATAGTTAGGCTAAGAAGCTAACAAACTCTAACTATGCTAACAAATCCAATTTGCTAACTCATACTAAGCTAACAAAATAACAAACATGAGTTGTAAGAAGCTTAACACAATAAAATCATAGGCCTAATAAAATAATGTAAGCCTAACTACAACATGAATAATTAAGCCTAACAATTACATTCATCAAGTGTGGTCCTCATCAGAATTTGTGATGCAAAAATTTCAAAACACATCAAAGAATGTGGCTACCTGGTGTTATTTTTCTATAATATTATTGACTAACATATGATAATCCATGGGATTTTTTGTTGGTCCTATAAATACTAGGGAATTCCTCTTGTAAATTCTTAAAACAATTCATGTAGTACTCAACAATACCAAAATCAATGATATTCTAGGTAGCATGCTTGGCTTCCAGGCAACTAACTTGTATCACATAAACTTTATCAAAAAGTTACTAATGGTATTACAAAAGTGATGACATATCCATAATACTAGTGATATGATTTTTTATATCCATATCCACATACAAGGTAATTATTTTATGCACTCCTTATTTATTGGACTAAATGAGTTCTCTTTTACTCTAATTGGTAGTTCTCAATATCTTATTGATGAACACCAACATCCCTTACCATGTATAAGAGATTCTATGTTAATTTTCCATGAGTAATATTTTCACCCATTGTGCATGGTACTTATGATATATAGTCCATGAGGTTTTCACCTAATTCCATCATTTTTCTAGTTAAAATGAACAAAACCACCAACAACACTATGAAAAACTCAAAAAAATATATATGATTTGAAATAAAATAATGAGCTCTAAATAGATCCATATGAGTAAGTTAGGACCTTCAAAATAGAAAAAATAAATTCTAGAAACATGAAAAATAAGTATTACAAACAACAAACTTCAAGAAATAAAATTACCTTTGATCATGGCATGCTTTCATATGACACCATAAATTCTAAGTATATAAATTAAAGGTTACCAATTGTTTACTACATATTCTCCTAACTAAGCAACAAGATAATGGTGTATTTATAGTTGTTTTTTTATTGGTTTACACATGCTTTATAAATAAATTGTCATGTTGTGGCCACATAGACATCACATGGACCACTTCAACTCATCCAAGGCATATTAAGGTTAAGAAATGAGTAGAAGATTCAAATTACTATCCTAGTAGGTACATAGAAGCTAGATACCTCCAACTAGCCACAAGGCAAATAGGCCCATAGGTTCCAAATATGTAATCCTCTAAATAATAATAAGAGTGTGTGTCTAGGTGAGGAGAAGTATTATGGAGAGTATGCATATGGTTATCGGCCTAAACACCCTTGTTTTCCTTATTGTTAATGTTAACAACATCATCCTTTATAGCACACACATGTGCATATACCATAAATACAAAAGAGGGATAGTGGTATCAAACCCATAACCTTAGTTCCCTATACTTCTAACCAACACTAATATAGATACACATCCCCCTAAGTGTTATACGATAGCCTAGCATAGTGTAAGCAACAAAAGAGAAGTCGTAGACAACAGAGTAAGGTTATTGAACTCACCCTAATACCCCTCTAAAGCCTCACAAATGACTTGCTAACCACCATGTCATACTACTTAATCATGCTTGGTGTTCTTATCCATTATGGAAGTATTTATTCCAAATTTATTTCCCTCTATATATAGGAATATTTCCTAGGATATCCAAAAATTTAAATTTTAAAATAAAAAAATGTGATGCAAAATAGTGCAAACCCTTTTAACAATAAAAAAACAACACTTGGATGACCAAATATAAAAGATTTCTCAATGGCAACCCCCATGAAATTTTATAGAGAACCCACAAAATAATATATTCATCCATAAATATTATGGGTATTCCTACAAATCTATTTTTTTAAATGACACATATCAAGTGATCATCCTTTGTCCAGATACTATAGAATGAACAAAAAACCATTTATATCCTTTGATTGAATTTCAAACTTAGAGGTATTCTCCCTACACGAAATTCCACCCAATATTTTTTTCTTAGCTAAGGATGATTACAAATTTTTCAACATCTTCTCCATTATTTCAGAAGCTAGGGAAGTTGCTCTCTCATCTATTATACATTGGCACTAAAAAAGTATGAAAAATATAAGAAATTGTATTTTCTATTAAAATCCTAAATAATTAGTTAAGGTTTATAAAAAAATTGAAAACTTAATCCATTATCTTGTGATAGTTAGCCCTTCACCAAACAAGACTTAACTTGAACAACCCAATAGTAGAAAAAATAACTAACCAATGGACTAAATATCATGATAGGGGTATATAATAAGATGTTATTGGTGAATATGTTCCGTAATCCAAATACTATAAAATTTCACTAAGAAAACACATAGATATCATTATGATCCAAGCCTCAAGTAGGGTTTTTAGAAAACCTTGAATATCATTCACAACAACTCTTTCACAAAATATTTCAAAAAGCACATTTCCTTTGGAATTACTATATAATATTAAGCAACCAAAATTCTAGATCGATCCAAGAAGATTCATACCCACACTAATACCATGTTGAAATTTTCAATATATTCAAAAACAAGTTAAATCAACACATTACTAAATAAAGAAAAAGTAAAAATGTTTGGACAAGATGAGGCATAAATACCACCATAATACAAGTTACCTAAGATCAAGCTTAAAGAAACAACCAATGGATAATAATAAGTAAGACAATTATTTTATCTTATAAATTTTTAATGGGCCCATAGGGCAATATAGAGATCAAAACATTATTAAATGTTATAATAACATAATTACAAGATCGACTATGGCATCAAGTGAATATTACACATATATTAACAATGAAGCTAACATTGATTTCATTTGTTATAGTCTTATTTTTCCAAGCCTCTTCAAACCACATTCAACATATCATTATTTATTATATCCCTGTTTATTTTAAAGTAAACTATATGAAATTTATGAGATTAGATGCTCTATTAGAGGAGAAAGAGAAAGTGTCTCATATAGCTCTTCCATAATCAAAATTTCTTTTCGTTTTTGTATGATAATTAGTGCAATATTTTATAAAACTTTACCTTAAGCCTCCTTATCTGATCCATAGGTCCAATGATTGTTAAACCTAGAAAATGGGGGAGAGAGATTGTAAAGTAATAATTCAAAATAAGGTAAGATAATTTACAACCAAATTGATAATTTCATTAATATTTGAATATGGGTTACAAGGCGATAATCTCTAAGAAGAGATGTTTACCGATTTGAACAATATATGAGAATAGATTCATTTCCCACTGCAACTTTCCTTAATATTGAAAATAAAATAAAAATTTCTATCTATTTATACGTAGTATTTTGGTATGAGAGGAATAGGAAGAGTTGAGGTAGTTTATTGGTTGTAATGGTAGTATTTATAGTGGTGATTGTAACTACTCGACTATTTTCATGTGGGTTGTGGACATGGAAAACCCATTGTAGTTCTCAATTTGATCCATCTACGCTATTGGACCCCATTTGAGCTCATTTGGATTAGTCCAAGGCTTTTCAAATATGAGGTGTCCTCTTCCATCCTATTTCTTGTCAATCCAAGACATCTAAAGTATTCTGCAATATTCTTTTGATATATTCAAGTTATATTCTAAATTTTGAGTTTACCTAGATCTATTTGAGCTCGTCCAAGTCTACCTAGGTTCATATAAGCTCATCTAAGTATACCTAGATCCGTTCAAGCTCCACATTGTATGAGTTGGACTTTATTTCTTAGATCCTCTGAGTTTGAATCATATTTATGTCTGAGAAACCTAGATTAGTTGACCCTCCTTGAGAAGTAATGGTCTCATTATGTCAAGTGTCAACATCAAATGTGGAGCTCATTTTTTATTTGAGTCTTCATTAACCACTTGGATTGATGACTAAGTTGATCCACTTGGATTACTCTGTATACCTAAGTGGAATATTTATTAATGGTTTTAATCCAAGTATTAAGTATTTTATCCTTCCTCTATGGGTGTAAGACTCCCAAGGTTGAGCTCCTTGATTTCCAACTTCTCTACTGTTGTTGAAGTGTCTAGCAAAGGTTGGTAGTAGGACTTCAGAAACTCAATGTTAAATATGGGATACAAACCAAGATAACAGAGTAGATCTAGATTGAAGGCATTCCCTCCCACTTGCTTGGTGATGGTATAATTTCCACAACATAGAGGTCTAACTTTCCTATGTGGACCTACGAGGCATTCCTTCTACAACTGCAAATAAATTTAATCTCCCACTTGGAAATAGTGTATGATCTGATGTTGGTGTTGGACATTTTGAGTCAAAGTTGTCATTGATGTCAAGGAAC
Source organism: Wollemia nobilis (assembly GCA_028583015.1). Classification (NCBI taxonomy): domain Eukaryota; kingdom Viridiplantae; phylum Streptophyta; class Pinopsida; order Araucariales; family Araucariaceae; genus Wollemia; species Wollemia nobilis. Next base: position 7,501,524 of record JAQPPZ010016334.1, on the reverse strand, counting down.
GAAGTTGTCATTGATGTCAAGGAATAAGCTACAGTTGATGTCAAAAGGTCAAAAGGAATAATGCGAGAGGTTGATTGAAAAGATGTCATAATATTATTTTTATATTATGTGAGGCAAAAATAAAGGGTTTTTATTAAAACCATGGTGGCAAAATGATTTTTTATTAAATCATTATGAGCAACAAAAAGTTTTTATTTAACCCCCAAGGAGGCTTTAATTTTTATAAAGCCAAAGGTTACAAAGTTAATTTATAAAATTTAAATTCTAAATAGAATTTAAATGATTTATAAATTAATTATGCATATTATAAAGGCATCGACGTCCAAGTTTAATACACCATCGACATGCAATATTTGGAAGGCAAAAGGTATTTAAACCTTTGCCTAAGTTCAAAACCAAGCATTCAAATTTCCTTCGATTATTTTTGCATCAAAAATCATGCTAAGATTCATGGAGAAAGTGCCAAGGAGCAGCGAACAAAAGGCTCGTGCATTCAGTGAGAAAGGAACGCATCGAACACGCTACGTGGCAAGAGGAGAAGGGAGCCAAGGGCTCTAAAGGATTCGATGAAATATTAAAGCACCTTCTGCACTTTTAGTGGGCACGTGAGCGCTTGGCTCACATGGCTAGCAAGCCATGGCCAAGGCGCTAGCAAGGGAGAGAGTGCAAGATCGAATCCCATGAAATGCGGAGCGGGAGATATAAAAAGGTTTTTATATTTTTGATTTAATTTTTTAATTAAGTTGCTAAGGTTGTGGAGAGATAAGGGTTGTTAATAGAAATAAAAATTATTCTTTGCTTTGCTAAGGCTAGGGAGAGATAAGGGGTAAATTGGTTATGATATTTACCTAAGTGGTAAATGGAAATTTACTAGGGTAATATTGTTTTTACCTTAGGGAATTAAAAATTGATTTATTGCATATATTTGGTAAAGTGACTTAATCAATTATTGCAATATTGAGAAGAGTAAGGTGTGTTTGGTCAATTATTGTTGATGGATGATTTCTTTAAGATGGAGTAATAAGGTGTATGTAAGTTTTGATATTTACATTGTATCTTTGAGAGAGTTTATCATCTTATAACTTCTTTGAGCTTGGAAAAGAAGTGTTTGTGGTTGTGGCAGATTTTTGAGGTTCCTTCATCATCAAGAAAAAGGTATGGGCACATTCTTCCATAGTTGAGTTGATTGGTTGGTTTTCTGGAAAAACAAGTTTGGAGTGAAAAGGACTTAAGTAGGTCTCCTTATTGAGTGTGTTGAGTTAATGCTTCAAGGTTTTCTGGAATAAAGAGTTGTTGTTAAAACCTTGTTTTATAAGCATTGTTGTTGAAGCCATTGGTTGTGTGAAGAACTTGAACTAGGGTTTGAAAAGAACATGAGTATCATTGTTATGTGAGATTGGTTGATAAGCATTGTTGGAAATATTTTGAGTGAAGGTTCATATGCTTGGACTAGGGATTGTAAGCAAGGATTGTTTCATTGAGTGATTGGTGAGTAGAGTTGGTTGAGCCTAGTTAAGTGGATGT